>CM021109.1:441808502-441908256 GCA_007115665.2 Sequoiadendron giganteum | reverse complement strand
AAATAAAATTTAGTATTCATAGATATTAATTTCTATATGAGATCATTAATTTCGAGGCATAATAACAAAGAATATTTATTTTTAGATTGCTTCGGTACCACAAGGAGGGTGGGGAGACTAGAACTCATGACCTCTTGTCTGCAACAGGATGTTTTAGCCAACCAAGTTAGGCCCACCACCCCAACACAAAAGATGAATTGAAAGTTTGAAAAATCAACTATTTTTTTATAAATAGATTGTTAGATTAAAGTGATCAATAAATTCTTGTTATAATTGTTGAGAAAGTTTAATAGAAAATGAAAATTTAACATACATCATATATTATTATAAAAATAAACTCATTCTTATATAATATATCCATTTTTAAAAAAATTTCATATTACTACCCAAACACAAAGCAAGATGTAATTATAATAAAATTAAAATGTATGTTCTAATTTGAAGATAACGATTGATTGTATTTAGATAAGAAAATATTAAAGATAAAAAATAAATTAAAACAAATTAATTGTGATCTATTTTAAATTCTTGAATAAATGGACATTAATGTATACACACATGTTTATATTTATTTATGCATGCGTAGAAATAAACTAAATTAATAAGTGAAAGTATATTACAAATTTAAATCATTCACATATTTGAATAATTATAAGTCATAGATGGAAATGGAAGTAATCATAAAAGAGAAAAAGTGTAATAATTTGATATGAATAATTTAATTTAATTTTAATTTTTATTATTTGTAAAATCAATTTTGTATAAATCAATCAAATTCAATAAAAAATAATGATAAATTATATAAGAGTTTATAATGATATAAGAGTTTATAGAGATTGAAAATTGTTACAAGGTAAATTTATATTTTTATCTTATTTTATGTTATAATTTTGATTTTTTTTTTTAATAATTTTATAAATTAATCTTTTTAAAGGTAATAAGTTTTTGATAAAAAATAATTAATAAAGAAAAAATGACATTCATATCTTTAATATAATCTCTTATACATTTGTATCCTAAACATCTTGTGATTTCTTAATTCTTTTTATTAATTAATTCTACTATTTAAAATTTTATTTTTACATGAGTTTTAGCTATTTTATAAACAAAGAAAGAAAACGAAGGGAATTTATATATTAATATTTTGTTAATGAATTAGTATTTAAATAATTATCTTCATATATGTATACTCTACTTTCAATTTTTTATTAATATAATTTATTGAGTTATTTTCAATAAGAAAGAATGAGCCTTTCTAGTTGATTTTGTGTAAAAAATAACAAAATCATTTAACTCTCTCTCTCTCTCACTCACTATCTTTTTGGTGCAGTTATGCTTCTATGTTTTAGATATTTATCTTCATATGTGCACTCTAATTTTTTATTGATAACATGGGAATTTCAACCTAGCTTGAGCTAGGTGAGATAACAAATGAGGGACCTCATCTCTTACATGAACATACTACATTAATATGAATAATCCAAATTTATGAGTCCACTAGTCCAACAAGGACACTAACAACCTAAGAACATCAACCTAATGAGGGTTTAGAGAACAAAATTAATGGCTTGAACACCATCAAATTTAATGTGAAGGTTCAAATGTATGAACATAATTGATTAGTGAAGGAATAATGCCTATAATAACAATGGTCGAATGAATCTTTGAAACTAAATGGTTATAGTAACAATCCCATGTTTTCACCATCACACTATACCATGAATGATATTTTAATTTTCTTTTTTGCTCGTTAAATCATTGCTAAGAACCAACACCATGTAAAAAAAAAAAAAAAAGGAGATTACAATGTGTTCATGATTTTATATGAGTCCCCAACATCAAACAAAATCTGAAGCTAGATACAACCCTTTTCCTGCACCAAAATGGCTTTACAGCCCTACTCCATCCAATTACATATTACAAAATGGCCATGGGCCCATCGACCAAATCTTCTTGGAGAAATTACTAGCCATGTTCGACCAAAAGACCTCCTATGATGGACTGACTCCTATCCTTAATAATGTAAAACCTCCAAAGACTGACTGAATCACACTATTAGATACCTATAACATAAAATACCGAAGACATTTCATAGAGCCTTGCCTTTCTCTTCATCTGCGTCCTCTTTTTCTTCCTCTTCCTCTGTTTATTCATGCTTCATGTGAATCATGTAGTTTGCAATTACTGAGCAGTCTGAACTGTAGTTGACGTGCATTGGGATGCTTGCCTTGGTCTCCAAATCCCTGCCATCGTTCGACACCCATTCCTCGCTTGTTCCGAGTTCCCAGTCCTCATCATCATCCACTACCACATTTTCGGCCATCCCTTCTTCTGTTAGGTACTGCTGCACCCACCCCTTGGGAGGGGTTTTCATTATTTTTGCTGCCCTGAGAAGGAACATTATGATTCGTTCCTTCTCATCTGACAACTTCGTCAATCTTGCTGGGTTGAGAGACCTGACCAGTGGAAACTTCTTGACCTCCGCTCCATTCCCCAAAGACATATAATAGTTCTGTTGTAGTGGTATCATCAAATTACCATCGAAATTGTCCATGGCTTCACCAATTTCACTCAACATTGCATGAATAAAGACCATCCGACATAGTTTTTTAGCCCCTGTTTTGGGTACTCCCATGTACAGTGTCATCACCAGGAACATGGTAGAAAATATTCCATATGCCCTGAATGTGTGGTACGCTAGCAAGAATTCCCTCCGCAGAATCTTCTTTGTTGCCCACAACACCACATGGTGGGATGAGGCCAAAATAACTTGTAGTCTCTTATCCATCACTTCACCATGGAAGCCCTGTTGCTACCTTATTGTATTAAAAAACAATGGAATAGATTTATTCCTTACACTTCTCAGACAAATTTCTCCACTATGCCAAATTAGTTCAACCTCATCTCTGCTTAAGCAATCGCCAACTTTGGCTTTTTAACAAGCAATGACCTTACCCTGTCATAATTACATGCTTAGTGTTTGTGACACTTAGAGTGTGTCTTCAAATCCGCATCCTGACCGAGTGATACAAATTTGCTTTACCTGTTTGGGGTTGTACATTGCCTGTCATTTCCCCTGCCTTGGGACTTGTTATCGTGTCCTGCGCCTCTCCATATATTTATGGTTGTTGTCTTATCATTTCTTTCCACTTCGAATTTGGCCTTTATTATAGTACATGCTCTTTTTACCATCGGCTCGTTTAGATCTTCATCAATGCATTTTATCTGATTTGTGATTTGAATGTCCCATCATTTTGGAATATTTTGGTCTCCCTAGCTTTTGCATAGGTGTTTTCTTCTGATGGCTACTTCACCAGCTCATTCACCATGTTGTTCCCTTCTTGGTATACGTGGCTTATTTGAAAGGATCCAAATTTGTTTTCCAGTTGTTTGATGGATAGCAGTAGATGGTTTAACTTCCAGTTTGGTGCACTATTCCTTCGGATTGCATTAATGGTAATAAGAGAGTCTCCCTCTAGATGAATGCATTTCACCCACAATTCCAATACCAATTGCAATCCAATTGTGGCTGCTCGAAATTCCACTTCATTGTTTGAATGCATATTCCCAAAGGTATGGATTTATCTGCTAGAATTTTACCTTGCTTGTCCCTGGCTATGCAACTAGCCCCTCCTAGGCCTGGGATACCATGAGAGGCTCCATCAAAGTTGATTTTAACCCAACCTTCTTCCCACTCTTTCCACACTACCTCTTTTCTTTTTACTTTTTGAGAGTGAAGTTTACTGCTTCCACTAAGAAATGGAGGTTTCAATCCACTAAGTAGCTTCATCATTTTGTCATCCCAACTGGTGCAAGTTCTCTTTTTGACAGCCTTGCTGCGAGCATCCTCATTGACTAGTTCTGTGATGGCCCTCTCTATCTTTGCCCATAGTCCGTCCTCTCCCACTTTTTTGCATTGAAAAATCCTTATATTCCTCTCCTTCCAAATTTCCCATATCAATGTGGATGGGGTTATTTTCCATATCCCCCCGGATACCAACTTTCTATGTTTTGATGGACACATCTTGAACCAAGTTTCAATGTCTGCCAACATGGGACATTGTAAATTTAATTTTCTCCTAACAAAGTTCCAACATGCATTTGCATATGGGCATGTCAAGAGAAAATGATCTACTGTCTCTACACTATTTTTACACATCACACATCTACTTGGACCTTGGACTCCAAATGTTGCTAATCTATCTTTAGTGAGGATTCATTTCTGAATTGCTGTCCAAGAAAATACCCCTGCTTTAGGGAGGCAGTTTTTCCCCCACAGTAGTTTGCACGACCAATATTTCCTTTCAATGGATAACTCTAATATTTTATAGCCAAACTTCACTTTATATATACCAATGGTCGACCCACACCACCAGATTACATCCTTATCACTAGAGGGGATGAAGTGTCTATTCTTAAGAATTTCTCTCAGTGAGTCTTTTTGGGATTGTGGGGCATTGAGCTCCTGAATGTCATTCCAATTCCAACTAGTGACTCCATTTTTGAGAACTACCTTCCCATAATTGCATACAGTTTGTCCCCATACTCACAAGGAATCTGCATTGAGTTTTTCCAATCCTAGGGTATTATAAATGGGTGGTTTACCACACCAGGTATCACTCTAAAAAGATGCACTTTTTCCATCTATGATCTTCTAAGTGACATGCTTGGTTATTATATCCCTATAGTCCAAAATATAATTCCAGATCGTAGATCCTTTTGGTGGTGCTATCATGGTGAGGATGCGGGTGGGATCATCCGAGTCTAGATAGTTTCTTCTCAGGACTCTAACCCATTTCTACTCACCTCTTGCATATAGATCCCAAACCAATTTGGCTCCCATAACTTGGTTCATTATTGTTAACCGTTTTAGTCCTGATCCACCAGCCTCCTTTGGCATGTAGATTTTGTCCCAAGCTATCAATGGGAACTTGTTTTGCTCCCTTGCTCCACTCTAGAAGAATTTTTGAAAATTTTGAATTAGGGCCTCCTCTACTACTTTTGGTAGACATTGAGTATACTGGAATGGATGATAGCACTAATTTTACCATTAACAACCTTCCTGCCGATGATAGCCACTTCCCTTTCCAAGTTCCTAATTTTCTTTTGCATCTATTTATCAAATTCTCCTAGTAGCATTTTTTATTTATCCTTGCAAACAAAGGCATGCCCAAAAAGCACCTAGGAAGTGTTTCCACCTTCAAGTTCAAGATTTTTTCCAAATCTTTTTGCAGACTCGATTGAGTATTGAGGAAGAAAAATTCAGACTTTCCCCAATTTATACTCTACCCATATGCCTTGCAGTAGCCATCTAGGAAGGTCTTGATCACCCTAGCTTCCTTTCTACTTGCCAATCCAAACAAGATGGTGTCATCTACGAACTATTGATTACTAGCGGGTTCCATGCCATTTGCTACATGAACTCCAACCCATTTTCCTTCTCTCCTCAATGATTGTATGCCTCTTCCTAGTACCCCTGCCATGATTATGAATAAGAAGGGTGAGAGGGGATCTCCTTGCCTTAGACCCCTTGTTGATGAGAAGAAGCCATGTGCCACTCCATTCACTAGAACAGAGAATTTGGCAGTTGAAATGCAACTCTTTATCCAATTGATCCATCTTTCATCAAACCCAAACCTCCCCAAAACTTCTAGCAAAAATTGTCTGTCCACCATGTCATATGCCTTTAGAATGTCTAACTTCAGCACCATACACGCTTCCTTGGTCTTCCTGACTGTGTGAATGTTTTCATGGGCAATGATTATGCCTTTAGCTAATGATCTTCCTGGAGTAAATCCGCTTTGTTCCTCTGATATGACCTCATTTAGTACACTCTTGAGCCTATTGGCTATGATTTTGGTGACCACCTTATACACTGTGTTCATAACACTATTGGCCTAAAGTCGCTCATTACTTGTGGGTATTTCTTCTTGGGAATTAAGGCTAGAAATGTGTGATTTACTACCCCCAACATTACCATCTTTCTTCTTGATTCTTCTATAGTCGTTGATAGGTCATCACCTACAGTATCCCAATTTTTTTGAAAGAATCCTTGACCGAGAAGCCATCTGGTCCCGAGGCCTTATTGGATTTAGTTGAAGTGTTGCTCCTTTGATCTCTTCCTTACTAATTTTTTGAAACAAACATCTATTCTATTCTTCATTTATGAAGGTTGGAATTGTGCTAAACAACCTTTCCTTGTTGCTCTGTTCTCTAGGCTTTCCTTGTTTAGAATTGCTTCAAAGAATTTGACAGCCTCTTTGTTTAACTCCTTCATGGATTGTGCCATTTCCCCATTCTCTTTCCTGATTTCCACTAGTCTATTCCTATTGCAGTTGGAAATTGCTGATTTGTGAAAGTATTTAGTGTTTCTATCCCCCTCTTTTAACTAGGCCTCTCTTGATTTTTGGCGCCAAAAATATTCTTCCCTTTTCAAGATCTCTACTAGTTTTTCTTTTAGGATTTTTTCGTTCTCAAAGTCATTTGCCTCCATCCCATTTTGAATTATATGTTCATTTAGGGATTTTATTTCTTGTTCCACTCTTTCCTTCTCTTGAAAGATGTTTTTAAAGTGTGTCTTGTTCCATTCCTTGAGTTTGACTTTGATGAATCCCAATTTATTATTAACTTTATATAGCTCCGATTGGTCTCCAAACTTGAGTTCATTCTATCATTTATCTATTATTCAAAAGTTGTTCATCCCTTAGCCACATGTTTTCAAACTTGAATGGACTTCCTCTTGGGGGGGTCTTCCTGTCCAAGGAGTAGCTATACTTGAAGTGATTTGAACCTGTGAACTGGTAGAATTTGAACCTCGCGAGTGCCTTTCGATTCCCCCAATCTCCCCAAATTAGAAATCTATGCAGCCTTTGAGCTATATTAGTGAATCCCTTCCTCCTGTTTGATCAAGTAAATATTCATTTCTGGCTTGCAGGTCCAATAACTGGTTGTTGTCTACAAACTCTTGAAAATCATGTTGGATGATGGTGATTTCGCCAAACTCCCCTTGCTTTTCTTCATTGTTTAGGGTCACATTAAAATCCCCTGCTATTATGCCTCTCCCATTCCTATGGTTTTCCATCTCTCTTGAGATCCTCCTCCACACTTGTATTTTCTCCATAGTGGAGATTGGTCCATATACATTGATGAGAAAGAATTTCTCATTTCTCATCAGACCCTTGAATCTTATTAGCTGCTAGTTGCTTTCTTCTACTTCTACTTCAGCTCCTACTGATAATGGGTTCCATATGGTGCGAAGGCCCCCTGATGCACTTTATGCTTCCTTGAATTTCCCCTTCCCCTGCCTTTAATTTTTCATCCTTTTTTTCCCTTCCTCTTTGCTCCATTTGGTTTTTTGAATTAGTATTATGTCAGCCTTTGATTGGTCAATTTGGCACTTGACCATGTGCCATTTGTCAGGGGCATTGATTCCCCTGACATTCCATGTGATGATCTTCATTGACCTCTGGGAAGGATCACATCCTTCCTAGACCTGAGTTTCCTTTGCCCTACTGCATTAGTTATAGTTTCCAACTTAGCTTTGTTTGATTTTGGTCCCCTTTTTCCTTTTCTCTTGATGTTTAGTTTTTAATTTTTGATTGGGTCTGCTCAAGCACCCTTTCCTCAATCAATTCTCCTTCCTCAGCCTCCTCTTGATCTTCATCCTGTGATTCTAGATGTTGATCATTCCCTTCATCCTTAGTTTGTGTAATGTTTTCTTTGTTTTCCATGTTCTCTTCTTCACCTCTATCTTTTTTTCTAGAAGCATCATCAATTCTTCTCTTCTTTCCTCTTGCACTTCTACTCTCAAGTTGTTTTCTTCACTTGATATCTCTCTTATCTGTATGGTAATGTTTTTTTGAAGTTATTTGGCTTCTTCCAGTAGAATGTTTAAGTCTTTCTCTTCTTGTGCTGCTGCCTCCTTCGAGTGTGCTAGCACTGGGTGGAATTCCTCAATTCTACCCAGGCTTTTCCAATCCAATTTCCTCTTTTTAGATCTTGATATCTCTTTCTAATTTGACCCTTCCTAGATTCGATCTTGTTCAACATGGTTTGAATTTCCTCCTATCTCTTCTTTTCCCAACTTATCTTCCTTGTCTTCTATCATCTTTCTAGATCAACCTTCCTAGATTGATTTCTTGAAGAGACATCTCCTCATGTGTGCTCCTTCACATACTTCCACTTTTTGCTGCCAACTTCCAAAATTTGTTAGGATATCCAAGTTTTTATAAATTCCCACTCCTTCTGCTATTTCCACCAGTATGTTGGCTTCTGCATATTTTTTTCCATTATAAAATCTTCATCTACCCCTAAGCATACCCCTAATGCGTTGCCTATTTTCACTGGAGCTTCCACATTCCAATATTCTGATGGGAGGTCCACTAGTTTGATCCAAGTGGGGATATTTTTAATGGAGTAGTTCCATGGATCAAAGTTTGATTCCAAGTTTAAACAATGAAAGCTATATCCTTTTAAAATTAGGGGATTTCCATATACAATTTCCTACTTCAAATTGATATATCTATACATTCTATGATGAAAAAGGAGTTTGGCAATTAGTGAATGCTTACCCGTCCTTTGAAGTTGTTTTGCCACCAGTCCATGATCTCCTCCTTAGGGAATCTCGGGCCACACCATTTTATGAATAGAGCTCTTTCTAAATTAGTTTGGCAACCCTCGCTTCTATTGCATCTGATGACATTGCGAATAACTTACTCCCCCATGGTCTCATGTTGCCTTCCGTGTCTTTTCCATTCCTTTTCCTTGGAATTTCTTCCTTCGTCTCCCTCTCTTATCTGAGTTCAAGTTTTTTGAGTTCGTCCTCCATCCTACTTGTTTCCCTCCCATTCCTCCTATATATTTTTTCCCCACGATTTTGATTCTCCCTTGCTCATGAAATTAGGGTTTCCATTGACCTTTCCTCTCCAAGGTTTACTAGTTCGCTTTGGACTCTCATTCCTATCACTTCTCTAGTTTGACGATGCCTCTTCTCCTGAGCTCCTTTTTTATCAGAACCACCCATGCACATTACCTTGCATGTTCCTTCCTTCTCTGATCCTATGCCATTTATTTGGCTTTAGCCGTGGATCGTCCACTCTTGTTCTGCCACCTCCCAAGGTCTGCCACCCAGCTTGGTTTTGGTTTCTCTGTGGTAGATTGGGTGGCATTTGTCCACCTAATTTCCATTCATAAAAACCCATTGCGGGGTGTGGGAATTTTCCCCACCTCTTCTCCCTCCTGATTCATCTTCTCCAATTCATCTTTCTTCTACCATGTCTCCCCATTGCTTCTTTTCCAGACCTTTTTCTTTTTTTCGCTCCTCCCCGCCACCTTGCGCCATTTTTTTCCCTGATGATGTTGAAAATGATATTTTTATTTTTTTATTAATATAAGTCATTGAAGTATTTCTAATAAAAACGAGTCATTCTAGATAATTTTATCTAAAAAAAGAAATAATATGAACAACCTTAATGGATAATTATTTTAACTTTTCCTCAATAAGAAATGAATAAAAAATGAACCAATAATTATCTTATTACTAAACAGAAAA
This sequence comes from Sequoiadendron giganteum, assembly GCA_007115665.2. NCBI lineage: Eukaryota > Viridiplantae > Streptophyta > Pinopsida > Cupressales > Cupressaceae > Sequoiadendron > Sequoiadendron giganteum. Next base: position 441,898,706 of record CM021109.1, on the reverse strand, counting down.
TAATACCAATAATTAGCTCATTACTAGAGAGGTATCTAGTTTCCATCTATCAAAACATTCACATCCCATTTATGGCTAAATATTAATTCAAAAAATGCTGAAATCAAATTTATAAATATGAAATAGGGAAGTTCTCAAAGATGCCCCTTGTATCCATCTAGGGTCAAATTCAATGGTTGTATGATAATATTTAGGCATTTATTTTATAGAAACAAATCAATTTTATAGGAAGACTATATCTATGAAAAGGGAGGTTATGGATTGGTTATCAAAAAAATTATATCAAATTTAGGTCTTGTCAATTTTCCTAGATGTAAACATAATTTGAATAAATTATATCACAAGATTTTTTTTTGAATAAGTTGAATTTAAATGGATAATTGCCACAAAATTAATCGAACAAGTAAGGTTGAATCTCAAATTTAGGCTATCAAATTTTGAGAGACAAACTAGGGGCACTTTAAAAATAAAAAGAAATAAATAAATCCAATTATGAGCCCTACATGGGGTCAATGTAACTCCCAAAATATCTAAGTCACTTTATTACCATTTAACACACTTCTAACACATGTTATAAACAGTTAGTCAAAGATGCTAATCATAGTGCACCTAGTAGCCTCCTACCCAATTAAAGATGTAATATTTTTGTAGTACATTATTGTTAATGAGAGTGATTCTAGTAGAAAATTATGTAATTTTTTTTACATAGTATTCTAACAAAAGTGCTCTTATTAACCCCCTATTCAATTAATTTTTACAATTGTAATCAGACTAATGAAACATGGTGAAGGGCGTTGATAAGGAAATCTCACGATTTCATCCAAATGAAGTTTTATTTTTTCATGTGGACATACATTATTTATAATATAATATTAAATAGTTAGATTAGATCTAGTAATTTCAAGGTATACACATAGTTCCCTTAGTTCTAACAAATTTTATTAAAAATATGTTAAAAAAATGATTTTAAAATTTTAAAAAATATGAATATTATTTATTATCCTATGAAAAAAGTGATATGACATTGGTTTATTTAGTGAAGGACCTATGGATAAAGGTGGTCTCACCAAAATGTTTCACAAATTAACATTTAATAAAAAGATAAATAATATTTTCTCTTTAACATTTAATAAAAAGATAAACAATATTTTCTCTTTTAAATTTATGTTAATATTTTTTTATTTTTTTTACTAAATGGTAGGTAAAATCTTAATTTGGGTACATCTATGATTTTTTCGTTAAAAGAAGATTTATAAAAATAAATTCAAAATATCCTTCAAAAGAGATGATCAAACCAAAAGATTGATAATTTTATTCAATTTTTATTGTTCTTGAGAAAATAAACAAGTTACTCAAACATGAATCTTCTTCTAAAATGCATTAATTAGAAGTAAAGATAAATGAAAGAGAACAATAGAAAATGAAATCTAATTGCTAGCATATTGTTCTCTCCCTAAACATCAATATCTATATCAAATCACTAATGTGCATGGGTTTATTCTACCAATTTTAGCTCTATTATCTCATATTTGAATTCTAAGTTTATGGAAAATTTTAGGAAGGTTTACAATATCTTGAATATTATAAATTGATTGTCAAACTAAAATGGTTAATGAATCTATGTTGTAAGTTTTGAGAAGATTCAATAGAAAACATTCAAATATTTGAAGTGAAAATTTAGCATATTTCATATATTATAATTTTTTTTATAATTTTAATTTTACAAGAGATTAAAAGATTTTCAACTCAAATAAAAGAAGAAGATATAATTAGAATAAAACTGAGATGTAAGCTTCAAATTGAAAACATAAAAATAAAAATAAAACAATTTAAATGTGGTTATACAATTAAGAATCTTCCTAATTCGTGTAAGAAGAATTTTATACAAATAATTTATCTAGAAAAAATAAGAATATTACTAAGACTAAAAAAATTAGTTCAATAAATATCCCTTTATTAAAAGTATCTTACCCTTTTTCATTATTATAGAAAGATTAATGAAATATTAAGTCTCAATGCTCAGTACCATTAAAATCAAAAGTACTCTTATCAATATCATGTATAATGGAAATACTATGTATCTTAATTATGTAAGAGTTAGATTTTCTATTTCAATGAAATCCAACAAAGACTAGATGATGAGAATTATATAATCAATATCATGTATTATGGAAATATTATGTATCTTAATTATGTAAGAGTTACAATTTCTATTTCAATGAAATCCAACAAAGATTGGATGATGAGAATTATATAAATATGGTTCTAAGATGTCTTTTACAAAGAGTTTTCATATTTATTTTTATGAGTGAATATTTAGATGCAATAAATATTAAAAAATATTATTTATGTTCATGAGAGATGGGTTCAACTTTTCTTAACTAACAATCACTTAACTCAGTTCATTTTTTTACATTAAAATGATTTAATTATTTAATATTTTTAGATGTGAAAAAAATTAATTTGTAGAATATTAGATGTCTCAATTTTAAACAAATACATCAAATATTCAAATTTCACATCTATTTAAAAACAAAACTAATAGATTCTTACAAATTTCTACTCACAAAAAAAGATTAACTCACAAGCTACATAATTATTTCTAAATTGTTCAATTTTTTAATATTTTAGATGTGAAAATAAGTAATTGATAGAATGTTGAATTTCTCGATTTAAAAAAAATAAATGGAAGATTCAAGTTTTCATATTTTACTAATTTTTTTTTTTAATAAATTCTTATAAATAACTACTCATGAAAGAAAAAGATTAAATCTACAACTACACAATTAAATATTAACAAAATATCAAAACTACTTATAAACCCAACTTAAAAATGCACTCTCTAAACAAATTTCAAATACTCAAACATTTGAACTTACAAGATATTAGCTATTAACATGAGAACTTACGAACCCGTCTATTACCTAGAAAACAAAATTAAAAAAAGTCATGCGTATTGATCATCATCGTATATAGATAATAAACTCAATGGCGAAACTTGTTTTCCTTGAGCAGTTCCATTGTTTGTTATTTGAGGAAGCAAAGGCTAGCAAGACTGCTAGGTTCTTGGTCATAGATAATAAATTCAATGGGCGAAATTCATTTTCCTCGAATAGTTTCATTGCTTATTATTAGAAGAGGCAAGGATTAACAAAAATGTTAACTTCCTGATCAAGATCCATAATAAAAAATGTGATATCCAAAGAAATTTGAAAATAACTTAGAACTGCGATTCTTGATCCCTTAGACTATATGATCTAGTGAACATCATTAAAATCTTTAATTCATTGCTCTAAAGAAAGACATAAGCACAGTCCCATAGAAGTTCAAGAGACAAAGGTGGAGGGAATCCCATAGAAACTCAAGAAACAAAATGGAGGGAGTAACGGATGCCATGACAGAGACATGCATTATCATGAGGTGTGACCTCCCATCTCATGAACACCATTAAAATCTTTCATTCATTCATTGCTGTAAAGACAGTAATACATAAAGACAGTCCCATAAAAGTTGTTCAGACAAAGATGGAGGGAGTCCCATAGAAACTCAAGAAACAAGGTGGAGGGAGTAACGGATACCATGACAGAGACATGCATTACAATAAGGTGTGACCTCCCATCTCATGAACATCATTAAAATCTTTCTTTCATTCATTGCTGTAAAGGCAGTAATACATAAAGACAGTTCCATAGAAGTTCAAGAGACGAAGGTGGAGGGAGTCCCATAGAAGCCCAAGAGACAGGGTGGAGGGAGAAATGGATGCCATGGCAGAGACAGGCATTGCCTTGAGGTGTGACCTCCCATCTCAACTTTGTGGGCTGAGGATGGTCATCGCAGGAGCACTCCAGCTCAGCAAATCCCCCCCCGATCACATTCCTTCACACCCACAATACCCTCCAAATTATCAAACTTACGCTTGCCAACACAAGGCATCTTCTGTTTCTCAGCGGGCATCTTCTCAGGCGGGTAGGGAAGAGAAGCGGGGCAGGCTTCATAACCAAACCTCATAACACCGTCCGCCAGAGCCGAATCCTCCGGCACTTCTGCAACCCATTCTTGACATCCGACGCGATCTGTGATTTCTTTTCGTTTTCGGAGGTGTGAATGTCGTCGTCGTCGTCGCCCGAAAGGCTGTCCATGGCGTTTGTTTACAGAGGTGAAGTTTGGACTTGTTTGCAAACAAGTGAAGGCCTCTTGCATGCAAATCAACGTTATATTCAGAAGTTTGTGGCTGGCCGTAGCGTTTGAGCTCCTACAATCTCTGTCGCTTCGCCTTCTCTCACTATACTTTGAAACTGTTTTTAAGTGAAATGAAGATGTAACAGCAGGCCTCGAATTTGATGGCCATCCCTACTTGTCATATGATTTTTTTTCAATGGTTTGTTCATTTAAATGCCTGTCACTTTACGTTTTATGAAAATATTTAATTGTTAAAAAAATTTAAATATCAATCTCAAATCTATTAAAAAATAATTATATAAAATTAAAAATAGTTTAATCCTTATTCAACTCATTATCTAAAATTTCAACATGCTCACCAATAAAACACAAATGTTGTATTATATTGAAAAAAATCAAAGCTTGAATTATTAATCACTAATTAGTGAAAGAAAAATGCATTGAAAAAACAATGAAAATTCAAAAAATATTGATAATTAAAAATAAATGTAAAAATCTTAAATTTATTGTTACAATTCACAAGAAGTTTCTAAATTCATATAAAAAATAAATCTTGTTAAAATATTCAAAAAATTAAAAAACAATTATATTCTATTTTGAAAAGATTTTGTATTAATAAATATTTTTATAATAAATATTATAAATCATATATATTAATATAAAGCAATGATAACTATTAGTAAAAATGTAAAATCTTAAATTTATTGTTAAAAATATTTAAAAAATTAGAAAGAACTATATTTAATTTTGAAATTTTTTATTTTGAATAGATTTTGAATTAGTAAATAAATTTATAATAAATCATATATATTAATATAAAGTGAAATTAGAAAGAATTATTTCAATTCTAAAATAATTTATATTTTTATCATAAACATTTTATATTTATATATACTACAATAAATATGCTACAATAATTTTTTACAGTTTAATGATAATTTTAAATGTCATATTTACGATTATATAAAAATATAGCAAGTCAAATGATACGGTCTAATAAATTTTTAGGTTGTAATATATGGTCCAAAATGCAAAAAAGGTCAAATAGACCATCAAATTCCAGACCTATGTAACAGTCATAGAATTTGTACTTGGTATTTTAGCTGCTAGTAGAGATTTTTCGAGAAGTTTGCAGAAATAGTTTTTTTAATATTTTTTTAGGTGAGAATATAGGGGAGAGGGGTTCATAGTAGGGCGGGTCAACTTTATAGGTTCACGTGGTTGTTCACGTTGATAAAAACAAATTAAAAAATATACTTCATGTCACCCTGCCACTTGTGCATCGGTCCACATATATATATATATATATATATATTTGCTTGTTACTACAATATATTCATACGGCTTTAATGTCTACCATTTTGAGGGTTTATGACATGCTCTTGCATTCGTGTCTTCCTCATTCCACAGACTTCATCTCTGCGATTTGTTTCAAATATTCTTATGTTATTCCGAAATATGAAAATGGTAATGATTGGTTTTCATTTCGAAGATATTATGGTATGTTTATGTATTATTATGTTCTTCCATGCACAATAGTTATGTCTGCGATTTTTTTTTTTCATTTCATTGTTACTACCAAATATGGAAAGGGTTTCATTGGTTCTAAATTATAGGGTTTTCTCTTTGAAAATGCACAAAATTTGACTCTATAATTCCCCTTCAATATTTTTTTGTTATTCTCAAATATCAACATGGATTCACTTGTTTTCATTCTGAAGTTATTCTGCCATGCAATTATATTATTCTGTTCTTATATATGTATTTGTCTTTCCACACATACATATACGTATTGTGCATGGAAGAAGACAATAATACATAGACATATTTTCAAACTTATATATTCCCATACATGTATATGGTATGATTGGTTTTCATTTATAGATAACTTATTCAAATTTTTACGTCAAGTTGCCTAACTCTGATTTTTTTGCATTTTATTGCCACTTAAGGGCCTATTTTTTTCATGATGATCCTGCACATACCCATATATAGGAAGAGAATAATATAATTGCATGGCAGAATATCTTTGAAATGAAATAAAGTGAATCTATTTTCATATTTTGGAATAAAAAACAAACATTAAAGGCAAATTGTAGAGTTATTTTGTGCATTGTCAAAGAGAGGACTACAAGTGCATGGCAAAAAACCCTGAAATTGTGAACTAGTGAAAACCCTCAAATAGTATTTCGCATAGTGAATTATTGTGAATGGAAGAATAGAATAATACGATTGCATGGCAGAATATCTTCAAATTATTTCAAAAATATGTAAGAATAGAATATGTAGAAAATTTAATGTAGTTTCTAAACTACTAGGTTTATTTAAAAAATAAAAAAATCTATTTGGTGAAAATTTTAAATTTCAATGCAGTAGTATTTAAATTTCAGGGAAAAAATAAGAAGTAGGTGTCTATCTAACCACCCTAATCGCAAAAAAATGATAATATTTTTTTATAATATTTTAGATATAAGTAGAGGACTCATGTCCCGATGGATGCATATTTTTTTGTAATTTTTTTCCGAGTAAATAATTAATTATGAATTTTGTATTACAATTTTTTTAAAATATAAAAAATCGCATGTCTGACCACCTTAACTTGGTCAAAACTTCATGAAATTCAATTGTTTTTTTTTTTAATCCTATAGTATGTAAAGCATAGAATGTGACACATATTTCAGATTCAAAAAATGCCATACCGTTTGAAAGATATAGATGTTTTTCAATCAGCCTATCAATCAAGACTTTAGTCGTAATTCAAATAAAAAATGAATAATAATTATTTATTAAATTCAAAGTAAAGAATAATCTATATTGGTGGAAAGTTGACAATCTCCTTTAAAAACCCTTTTCATTTCATCAATTTTGGATTAAAAAAAAATCGTCAGCCACATGGGTCATCATATCACCTACATATCGCCACTTTTTGGCCCATCATGATCCTGCACATACCCATATATATATATATATATATATGTTGTGTATGGAAGAAATATAATAATACATAGACATATATTCTGCCATGCAATTATATTTTTCTCTTCCTATATATATATATTATTTTGTTCCTTCCATGCACTATATATATATACATAGACATATACATAGTGCATGGAAGGAACATAATAATACATAGACATATATATGTATATATATGTAATTGTTACTATGAAATTTGTTTATGTGATTGTTACTATGAAATATATATATATATATTATATATATATATATATATATATTGTGCATGGAAGGAACATAATAATACATAGACATATATTCTACCATGCAATTATATTTTTTTCTTCTTATATATATATTATTTTGTTCTTTCCATGCACTATATATGTATATATATATATATACATAGACATATATATAGTGCATGGAAGGAACAAAATAATATATAGACATATATATGTATATATATTCGTATATGTATATATATGTAATTATTTATGTGATTGTTACTACCAAATTTGTTTTATATATTTATGTTCGGCTCTCCATGTTTCATTGTTCGGCTCTGCACTCAAGAAAGTTTCATTTCTCTTTCAGTTGAGGTTTTCTACCTCACTACGCATATACCATTGTATTTCCTTTTGACAATGTTTGTTCATGTCTCACTAAACAAATCTACTCTAAGTAATTTCACTTGAAATAATAAAATACAACTGTCAACATGAATAAATCCAATTGCAGTACAAACTATTCCTTAAAATCATGCAAAATAAAGACAATAAAAAAAAATCGTTCATGCACAATAAACTATCGACAATTGCTTGAATATGTTTGTTCATGTTCAACTAAAAAGATATGCTCCAAGCCATTTCAATTCAAATAATGAAATTGAAGAAACTGTCATCATGCATCTATTGAATAAAATCAAGAGCATGGCTGAGAACCCTGTAATTGTGAAAAACTGAATCCAATTCCATGTTTACCCATTGCATGGCAGAAAACTTTGTAATAACACGATATTAAAAAGGTTGTTGTTTCAGGGAAGTGCTGATGTACCGAAGCGCATATTACGCTGTTGGAGAAAACTAATACCTGAATGAGTTGAACCTAACAAAAAACATGAATTCAGATCGGGTTTTACCTTCACGGTAAACATATGATTGTATTCATATTTTTTATTTAGGTTCCACTCATTCAATCTGGTATTTTTCCCTCCGCCCAAAAGTGGAGCACACCCGCCTCCTTAATCGGTGAGAACATCTACTTACACATGATCGAATGACCGCATATACATGACAACTTCACCACCCTGAACCATCAGTTTAGAGAATTAAATGCTCGTTGCCTCCTTCATTTCCTCCACTGACCAACATGCCTTATGTGTCGCTTCACATTTACTCACACTGTCGAGAACGTTAATCAGAGATCAAGGTTCATTCAATGCTTCACATTCTTGCATATCCCGCTTACTCTCATTCCTTTTGTTTGCAAACATTCTCAATTGTTCGGTTGACTTCGCTTTGAAACTTGTTCGGCTCTCCACGTTTCATTGTTCGGATCTTCACCCTTCATTGCTCGGCTCTGCACTCTCGAAAGCTCCCTTTCTCTTTCAGGTGAGTGTTTTTACCTCACTATGCCTCTACCACTGCCTATATATGGGTATGTGTAGGATCATGATGGGCCAAAAAGTGGAGATATGTAAGTGATTTGATGGTTGACAACTTTTTTTTACCCAAAATTGATGAAATAAAAATAGTTTTTAAAGGAGATTCTCAGCTTTCCACCAATATAAATTATGTTTTACTTTGAATTTAATAAATAATTATTATTAATTTTATATTTGAATTGCGACTAAAGTCCTGATTGATAGGCTGATTGAAAAACATCTATAGCTTTCAAACGGTATCACATTTTTTGAATCCGAAACATGCGTCACATTCTATGCTTTGCATACTATAGGATTAAAAAAAAAAAATTGAATTTAATGAAGTTTTGACCAGTTAAGGTGGTTAGACAGATGAGTTTTTTATATTTTTAAAATCTGTAATAAAAAAATTATAATTAATTATTTACTTAGAAAAAAATTACAAAAAAATATGCATCACATCAGGACATGAGTCCTCTAATTATATCTAAAATATTATAAAAAAATATTATCATTTTATTGTGGTTAGGGTGGTCAGACAAACATCTACTTCTTATTTTCTCCTTGAAATTTAAGTATTACTGCATTAAAATTTCAAATTTTCACCAAATATAGATTTTTTAAAGAAAAATAAACCCAGTAGTTTAGAAACCACATTCAATTTTCTACAGATTCTATTGTTACATATTTTTGAAATAATATAAATAAATTATTCAAATTTTTACATTAAGTTGCCTAACTCTGATTTTCTGAATTTTTATTGCCTCTTAAGGACCTATTTTTTTCTTGATGATCCTGCACATACCCATATATATTAAAATCAATACACACACACACACACACACATATATATATATATATATATGAATACATACATACATAATGTGTATGTATGTATGTATTCATATATATATGTATATGTATTTATGTGTATATATATAATCTGTGTGTATGTATTTATGTATTCATGTATGTATATATATTCATATACATATTTATATATATGTATGTATATATATAGATATACATACATATATATATAAATATACATACATATATATAGATATATATTTTTGCGTATATATACATTCATACATACATATATATAAATGCCATTCTCTTGTATGATATGCATATGTTTTCCATGAATCTATAAATATATGGGGTTTCACAATGATGCTCTTCACAATAAATTGTAACTTAGTATCCGGGATTTCAACTTACACTATTTATGAATGTCAAGACATTTTAGTTCAATTTGATTGTTCAGTTGGATTGTTCAATTTGATTGATCATTTGGATTCTTGAATTGCATTGTTCAATTGGATTGCTCTATTTGATTGTTCAATTGGATTATTCAATTTGATTGATCATTTGGATTCTTGAATTGCATTGTTCAATTGGATTGTTCTATTTGATTGTTCAATTTGATTGATAAATTGTATTGTCCAATTTCATAGTTTATTTGCATTGTTGAAACTTATTGTTCTATTTAATTGTTCTTTTGGATTGTTCAAATAGATTGTTCTATTCGATTGATCAATTAGAATGTTCAATTTTATTGTTCAATTGCATTGTTCAATTGGAATGTTCAATTTCATTGTTCGCTTGAAATTTTCAATTCGATTGTTCAATTTGAAAGTGATATATGTCATATATATTCGCGAGCAGTTATTTTTTTCATTGTTCTAGGCATGTTGGTATATATTTGGCTGACACTTGTTGTAAATTTCTGTCTTGTTCAATGTTCTTTGATGGGGTGCAATTTCAATTCATTATTGGCCTTGTCATGGTGAATTGCATGTCAAAGGTAAACATAAAAAGATACTATACATTCTTATTGTAAGTAAACAGTTTCCTTAGTACACTTTTATTATTAATAACTATTTTCATATATGTTTGCAAGATTCAGTTGGAGAAATTCACCATACCATTGGCCATCTTCAATTCACAGAGGTGGGGTTTTTAACCTCACTAAAGCTGCACCATTGTCTCCTGTCATTCCCTTTTCTTTCTTCTTTTCACTTATTTGTTTTGTTATGTGTGTGTTGTGTTACTTAAGGTCAATGTTATTATTTATTTTGTTGCTGATTTTGAACATAATATTTAAAGTGTTTATTTGATTGTCCATAGATTGAAGCTTCTCTTCCATTCTAAGTGCATTGACAATGTTCTCCATGATGTTTATGGCGTGTATGGTGTTTATGAACACTTCCAATACTTGTGTTCATAAACACACTCAATTTGTCAAGGAAATATATGGTTCTCTTAATGCATCATTGTGACTTTAAAAGGTTTAATCTTTTCATTTAATTTCTATCTATACATACACTATAGCTTTCAATCTATATACCAGTGTATGTATGTATATATCTATATATTTGTATATATATATGTACATGGCATATATTTATGTATATCTATATATATATACATATATATCTATACATATATACAAATATATTTGTAGATACACTTTGATATAGTAGATAAATATATATATATATATATATATGTAGATAAATATATATATGTATATATACATCTAGATACACATTGATATATATACATGTACATACACATTTATATATATGTACATACATATTGTCATATACATACATGTGCATTCGTATGCACATAGGTATATATGTACATACGTATTGACATAGACATACATATAAATATGTATGCACGTAGATACATATGTACATCCTTATACATAGATATATATGTAGTAATGTATGCACATATAAGCCCTACATATATCCTCGAAATGAAAACCAGTTAAACCAATTTCATATTTGGGGATAATAAACAAATGTTATAAGCAAATTGCAGATTCAAAGTTTGTGCAATGATGAACATAATAATAGGGGATAGATATAATCATATAGGTCAAATAGGTCACATCCATCTCTACCATTCACAAAACAAGAGTGAACTATAATGTACCAAAACAAATAAACTTTAGATAAGACATACATACATGTTATCTTTTGTAGAGGTATAGGCTAAAAGTAATTTTCAATTGAGCTACTAATATACAAAAGGATATATTACACAAACCAATTTCATATTTGGGGATAACAAACAAATGTTATGAGCTAATTGCAGATTTCAAGTTTGTGCAATGATGAACATAATAATAGGGGATAGATATAATCATATAGGTCAAATAGGTCACATCCATCTCTACCATTCATAAATCAAGAGTGAACTATAATGTATCGAAACAAATAAACTTTAGATACGACATACATACATGTTATCTTTTGTAGAGGTATAGGCTAAAATCAATTTTCAATTGAGCTACTGATATACAAAAGGATATATTATACAAACAAATGTTATAAGCTAATTGCAGATTTCAAGTTTGTGCAATGATGAACATAATAATAGGGAATAGATATAATCATATAGGTCAAATAGGTCACATCCATCTCTACCATTCACAAATCAAGATATTATAAGATTATTAGCATTGAATATATTTTTCACAAATGTAGAATAGATATTATAAACATACTAATTGTTGTAAACAAAATTGAAACAGTTTATCTGCATACAATATATTTGCAGAAATGTAGAATATGCTCTTATAAACATATAAATTATGGTAAAGAAAATTGAAACATAATATCTGCATACAATATATTTTCTAAAAGGTAGATTATAAGACAACCATAAAAAATTTATTGACATAGTCATCAATGGGCCCGACACTAGAGCACCTTAATATGCAATTGTAAAACAATTTTCACCCACAAAGTCAACCAAGGTATTGGTATGACATTAAAAAAAAGATTTAGTTCCAAATAATAAACAAATTTAGTTCACATTTTTAAATAGATGCAACACAATTAAAATGGCATCCCCAACTACAACTGAACAAAAAAACCCCAAGATTTAATGGCATCCCAAACTCAGTTGAATGCTCCAAGGAATGAATCTGGAGATATGTTTTCGTCTCCTATTGCATTTAGACTTTCCATAAACTGGTTTGCATTTGCATTTGTTAGTTGCGTGCAACTTACATTTGATGGCGCTAGTGGTGAAGAAGTATGACCAACTAAAAATTAAGTACATCTAACTTGAGATAAGTTAGGACTGAAACACACATTTCATGCAAAAAACATAGGGATGTTATTATTGGTTATATCTCAAAAGTAATAGTGGTTATCAGATAAGGGAGCTGCAGGACTACTTAAGCGTCTATCTCACATCAATGCTCTGTGGGCAGCCTTGATCTCCCTTTCCTTCTTCTCTTGTTCTTTTTGTATCCTCTCTTGCTCCTTTTGCTCTTTTTCCTTTCTTTCAAACTGTTTATGGTGCTCTCTTTCCTTGCGCTCAATTTCCTTTTCAATTTTATTTTGTTCCTTCTGCTCCAAGGCCAAAATCTGTGCTACCTTTTTCTCCTTATTTTGTTGCCTCTTTCTGATTTTTTATTCTTGTAGTTCTTCTTTTCTTCATTCTTGCTCCATTATGAGAGTCATGTAACTGTCAGCAGTCAACAACTGAGACTATCAGCTCACTCAAAGAGAACCACCAACTGACTTTCTCATTCTTCCATTCTCTCTATGACTTGGCAGCTTAAGGAAGTTATTGATTTGAGAACCACTTTCTGTTTGAATTGTTTCATTCACTCGGGAGGAAGTAAAATCCACCTGGTTTGGTGTACCCTGAATTTTGTTGCTTATATCTACATAAAAGTGCACTGTTTCTTTTGGAAGTGTAGGTGTTTGAGAAGGGAATGTGAAATCCCCCATGTTTTCTTGTGTGGACTGGCTATCCATATCCTCAAGTTCTTGTTGTGCACCTTCATGCACTTGACTATTTGTTGGAGTCTGCAATGTTTGTGAAAGTTCATCTGTTGAAACATCAAGTCCCGAAAGACTAAGGATGTTCTGCACTACAGAAGCATCGTTGGTGTCAGCAATGACATACGTCTCACTAGGATGCATGTTTCCCATGAGTGCATCAGAATTGAGGGGCCATATCCTCATCCTTTTAAAGCCAACTTTTATGTTAGCTGGAGTCAAAGCTCTTTTGAGTGCCTTGTTGCCTAGCTCCACCAATTCTACCCTTCTAATATTAGTATTCGGGAATCTAGTGAGAAAATCTGCTCATTCTGATTTGAAATATTGCTTGAATGGTGAAAACACGCTAACATCCAAAGGTTGTAGCACATGAGAAGTATGAGCAGGAAGTGTAAGGAGGTCAATACCTAACACCCTTTCCCTTTGGATAGTTGACAATGTAACATGACTTCCATGGCCATCAAAAATTAGCAGGTGCCTATTAGTAGGTGAGACTCCCCAAGAATCGGCACACATAAATGTTCCAACCATTCATAGAAAATCTCCTTTGTCATCCAAGCATGTGCTTGGGTTGCCATAGTTGCATGTGGTTCACAGTTCACAATGTAATTATCTATCTCTGTATTGCCCTTGAAGAGATAGAAACTAGGTATGCTTTGGCTAGATGCATTAACATAGCATAGAATTGTTATCCATTCTCTACTTTTTGGAATGATGTAGGAGACATTCCTGCTGCCTCGCCTTGCCAAGACCCTCATAGTTCTATTTCTGCCAGCTTCAATGCCTATTTTATCACAATTCCAAACTTTGTCAGGATCATATGGGGTGGTTTCATATGCTGCTATCAGCATTCTATAAAATTCAGCTACTATATCGGGTCTAAGGTTTAGCGCCCTGTCTTTGTCAAGACCTTCAACTATGCGCAAGGTCAATTCTAGATGGCACCTCTTGAATCCAATCCACCATGATTTTTCAGGAAGCCCCTCCGTGAAAGGGTTTGGTCTTGTTTGGAATATCTGAGCAATCTCTTGCTTGAGATTCATAATCTCAAGCTTGTGGCCAATATTTGCTATATCTGTGCACCACTTCACAATGAGACCCCCCTCCTCTTCTGTGAGGACTGTGGGTGGACCCTTCTTTGAATTAGTGCTCAGACCGCCTAACCAATTGCTAAGTGTTGTAGCTGGGATTTTCCACTTCTTCGCAACACCTCTCATCAACATCCCATTTTTTTCAACATTCTCCAGTGCCCTCTCCATGTCCTCTGATGACCATTCCTTTTCCTATGATGCTCTTGGCTACTGGATTGGTGGTGCAGCAACCTTGTGGACAACCTCAACAGGTTTTGGATTACTGTTTACTTGTGTAACCTCGGTGAATCTTACACTGTCATTCCTTATTTGAGATGTCTTTGCATTCTTGGTTTTAGTTTTCAACATCAGTTTACCTTGAGATTGCACCTACAGATGTTAAAAAAGATGTTTGGAGTAGTTAAATAAAACAATAAATTGAACACTGTTGAAGTCATAGTGATGCATGAACAGTTCAAATATATTTAATATGCATCTTGACATTTTGAATTTGAATGGTCTAGTTTTTATGAACACTTTGAAATGCAATTGTCTTTATTGTGAATGATCAATTTATTTTTATTGTCTTTATTTTGCTTGGTTTTTAGGAACAGTTTGTAATGTAATTGGATTTATTGTGCATGTTGATAGTTTGTTGTATCTTATTATTTCAATTGAAATTAATTAGAGCATATCTGTTTAGTGAGACATGGACAAACATTGTAAAAAAGAAATACAATGGTACATGTGTAGTGAGGTAGAAAACCTCAATTGGAAGAGAAATGGAGCTTTCTTGAGTGCAGAGCCAAACAATGAAACATGGAGAGCTGAACATATATATGTAAAAAAAAATTCGTAGTAACAATCACATAAACAATTACATATATATACATATATGAATATATATATATATATATATATATATATATATATATATATATATATATATATTTGTATATGTATGGAAATATGTCTATGTATTATTTTGTTCCTTCCATGCACAATATATGTATATATATATACATATTTGTATATGTATATGTATGTATATGTATAATAAATATGTCTATGTATTATTATGTTCCTTCCATGCACAATATATATATATATAGAAAATAACATATATAGGAAGAGAATAATATAATTGCATGGCAGAATATCTTCAAAATGAAATAAAGTGAATCCATTTGCATGTTTGGGAATAACAAACAAATATTAAAGGCAAATTGCAGAGTTAGTTTGTGCATTCTCAAAGAGAGGACTACAAGTGCATAGCAGAAAACCCCGAAATTGTGAACCAGTGAAAACCCTCAAATAGCATTTCGTAGAGTGAACTATTGTGAAAGGAAGAATAGAATAATACGATTACATGGCAGAATATCTTCGAAATGAAAACCAGTCATACCATATACATGTATGGGAATATATAAGTATGGAAATATGTCTATGTATTATTATCTTCTTCCATGCACAATATGTATATGTATGTATGGAAAGACAATACATATATAAGAACATAATAATATAATTGCATGGAAAAATAACTTTGAAATGAAAACAAGTGAATCCATGTTGATATTTGGGAATAACAAAAAAATATTGAAGGGGAATTGTAAATTCAAAGTTTGTGCATTGTCAAAGAGAAAACCCTATAATTTAGAACTAGTGTAACCCTTTCCATGTTTGGTAGTATCAATGAAATGAAAAAAGAATTTCGCAGACATAACTATTGCGCATGGAAGAACATAATAATACATAAACATGCCAGAATATCTTCGAAATGAAAACAAGTCAATACCATTTTCATATTTTGGAATAACATGAGAATATTTGAAGCAAATCGTAGAGATGAAGTTTGTGCAATGAGGAAGACACAAATGCAAGTGCATGGCATACACCCTCAAAATGATAGACATTAAAGCCCTATGAATATTTCCTAGTAACAAGCAAATATATTGTATCCATTTCCGTATTTTGGAATAACAAACAAATGTAAAAAGAAAATTGCAAAGTTAATGTATGTGCAATGACGAACACACGAATACAAGTGCATGGATGAAACCAGTCAAACCCTTTCCATATTTCGTTGAACAAGTCTAATAGTAATGAAAAATCATTTAAACTAGTCAAACCCATTTCATATTTCTTATAAGGAAGCAAATATGAAAAGCACAATGCAGAGTAAACGTCGTGAAATGAATAACACAATATTACAAAAAAGACAAATGGACGAGCATAGAGGAAAGGAAAACCAGTGAAACCCTGAACTTGAATTGAATTGTTTTGACATTCATATAAAGTGTAAGTTGAAACCCCAGATATTGAGTTACAGGTCAATATGAAAAAAATTGACATCCCATAAAATATATTTGCATTCACATGCAACCATAATTTGTAGCAGTAGAATACCTATAGCTTGTCACGATGTTGTTGTTGTTGCCTCTGGAATTTCTTCATATTTTTGGAGAAAATTGTATAACTGATAATGAAAGTGGGACGTGCTAAATGGAAATTGCAAGAGATTGAGTAATGTATTTTTGAAATTGAAAATGTACTTATATGTTCAGTGTTGGTTTGGTGTGGAGTCTTTGATTCTCGTCATTTTAATTTTAAATTTGAATTCTTCATCAGATGCCTTCAATCGCTGAGATTGTATGTATTAATGGCTTTCATTGCTTGTTTTCTTGACAGGAGAATTTGGTGGCTTTAACACCATTGTTTTGGTCATTGTAGGTGGGAAAAATTGGAGGAGGAACCAGTAGTAGAGAGGTTCAATTTGACAGATGGGATTCATATGAATGATTGCTACCTGTCTAAGTGTTGTGTTGGAGAGCAAGAGGAATGGGGGTTCGAGTGGATTGGATTTGGTGATGGAACATTCTTGCCTCGTAGTTCTACTCCTGGCATGTCAAGTGCTTGAAAGGTGGTTGTGATGTAATGTAAGTCATGACATTAAAGGGGAGCTTGGGTTATACTAGTTTTATACTTTGGACTTCTGTTTTCAAGTGACGGGCCAGTAACAAGTAGCATGGCTTGTATGTTTTTCATGTTAGATGTACTTTGAATATTCTCTTACATGTAAGACTGTGAATATATATTTGTGTATGAGACAAATATGTTAGAGTAAAGGTTTTAACTTAACTGTGTTAATTAAGTTACCTTTATTCCCTTCTTAATATTTCACTTTAGTTTGCATTAAGTGACATTTAATAATTATATTAATTATTAAATGTTTTCCTATTAGGGTTTGCGTGATCTCCTTCTTAAGGATTGATCCATTGTATTTTTCATTAATTCCTTTTTGTTCTGATAAGATAATTTCTCTATTTTTCAGAGCTTCAAACCCTTGTTTGTTTTCTCCATCCATTCTCTTCCTTGTGACAGGTATCCATTTGCATACAGGTGTTCTTGGAGTCTGAAGTTGGTTTTGACAACTTCTACATGGTATCAGAGCTTTCTTGTTTGAAGAATTTGGAGCTACAAGGGTTGGATCAGGCATTCACAGTTTTGGGGTTTGCTTTTTTGATCCAGGGAATCACCTGCAATTTCAAAGCATTTTGAGTCCAAACGGACCTCGTCGTTGGATCTGCAGTAGTCCAAAACCCCTAAATCGACTATTCATTTGTCCATTTTGGACAAAGTTGATTTGAGGGGCAAATTTTTTTTACCCGTACGGCTGTCCGTCTGCACCCTGGTAAAAAAAAAAAACAATTCCTAAATTTATTTCATTAGAATTTATTTTTTGAAAAAAAAATATATTGTAAAAGTTTTTTTGTCTTTTTAAAAAAAAAAAATCCAAACAAAAAAAAGAAGCCTTTTAAAGGCTTGCTTAGGCCTATATCGGGTACCCTACGCAAGCTCTGTGCAGGTCCGTACGTGTGCAAGGTACTGCGCAGGTCCGTACCTACGCAGACCTCTGCAAGGACCCGCGCCTTCATAGGGTGCGATGGGGGTGGTCCCACGTGCCTCCCCCACCAAAGTTTTTTTTTTTCAAATTTTTTTTTAATTAAAAAAATTTCTTTTGTAATTTTTTTTTATTGTTTTTTTTTATATTAAAAAAAACAATTTTTTCTGTAACAAGCCAAATTGAGGAAATGCGGTGATGGTCATTTGGCTGTCAATTTTAGGCTTGGATTTTTGCTGCGACGGCCGTATGACCGTCAAATTTAATCCTGCACTGTATTTTTTCCCCTTTGGGAGCTGTTTTCTTCTAGAGGTCATAACTTGGGCATACGATATTGGTTTTTGGCAAACAAGATATCGTCGGAAAGTTGGTTCAGTCAACTTTCTAGTGGTGTGGGTCTCATTGCTTCATTTTTTTGTTGGTGCATTCTACAGCCAGTTGAATTCAAGGGAGCTATTTTCAATCCCGAGCTCGTATCTTTTGACCAGTTTCTCTATTTTTCGTGATCTCAGCGACGTTGGAACCATATTTCAAAGCTCTTCACTTCCATCCATGCAACTTTTCTACATTTCACTCCAGGTATATTTTTTTTTTTTTTTTTGTGTTTTCACACTCTAGTGAATTACCTGGACATATTAGCTCTTGGGAACTTATCGTTTGCATGGGTTGCTTCGATTTTTGGCTATTCTTCATGTATTTCCAATTTTTTGTCCTTTGTGGGCATTTTGAGCATCATTTGTAAGCAATCTTCTATGTAAATGCACTGAGATAAAGTGTCACACTATTGTACATGTATTTTTGGGGATTTTGCACATAAGGTTGTGCCATATTTTGTACTCGCACTGTTTTATAAAGTGCCATGGGGGGTTGTGTAGTGCCTTTGTTTTTGCCATCACACCTTTGTCCGGTGAGTGTCCCTCCACGACGACAGTGGATCCATATGATTCCAGCCTCATGCATGTGTGTTTTGTTTTGCACACCACTTTTTCAGTTGCAAGTGCTTTCTTGTGCATTTTCAGATGTTGTTTCTTCTCTTTCATGCACTATAGGGTGTTACACACCATTTCAATGGATCTGTCAAGGTCTCTCAGTTCAGCACTATGGGGGGTGTTATATTGTTCGTGCTAATGCTTCCTTGGTTTCGCTTTGGAAGGAATCTTCCATTCTCAGTTGATCAGTGTTTTTCAGACTATTGGTACTTGTGCCATCTGTATCTTCGTTCTAGGTGTTTGCCTTGTTTTGCCATTTGATTCAAGTAGTGTCGTTTGGGGCACTCATGCAGATTGTTGTCTTCTTGATCCTGATCATCTTATCTTCATAGGAGGTTCTTCAACACCATAACAGTCATCTTTTGACAGTTGTTTGCAACTTCTTCTGCTTCAGTGATGTTCTTCATGGCTTTCAACATCTCTTTTTGGAGTAGAGTTTTTCCCATAAGGTTTTCTCTATTTCTCCACTTTACAAAGATTTGGTTGTATTTGGGTACCTGATCAGGCCTAGTTGCCAGGACCCATGTTTACTTTCCTGCATTGTAGTTACCTTTGCTTTCTTGCACATGTTTGTAGTTGCACTGTTGCTCATCTTAAGGGGGGTGTTAGAGTAAAGGTTTTAACTTAATTGTGTTAATTAAGTCACCTTTATTCCCTTCTTAAGATTTCACTTTAGTTTGCATTAAGTGACATTTAATAATTATATTAATTATTAAATGTTTTCCTATTAGGGTTTCTTTTAGGGTTTGCATGATCTCCTTCTTAAGGATTGATCCATTGTATTTTTCATTAATTCGTTTTTGTTCTGATAAGATAATTTCTCTATTTTTCAGAGCTTAAAACCCTTGTTTGTTTTCTCCATCCATTCTCTTCCTTGTGACAGGTATCCATTTGCATGCAGGTGTTTTTGGAGTCTGAAGTTGGTTTTGACAACTTCTACAAAATATTCTCTGATTATAATACAATTTTGACGGTACAGTGATATGTGTACCTTTGTTGACTTTGTGGGTGAAAATTGTTTTACAATTGCATATTAAGGCGGTCTAGTGTGGGGCCCACGTGGGACTACTTCATCCCCAGTATAGGCTCCCGCCCTACTATGGCCCCCTCTCCCCTATTAATTGAAATATCAAAGATTGTTGATCTATCCTTTGTGTTCTAAGAAAAACATATGGAGAAATGATTATGGAAATCGTATAAATTTAGGTAGACAATGATTTCTTTTTTTTCATAATGAAGTGAAGTTCAATATGATTTCTTATTTTGCACTCTCAATAGTTGATGAATAATTTTGTTTATGTGCATTTAACTTTGTCCAACACCATAGGATTGTATGTATAACTTAATCTTTAATATGGTATTATATATTATGATAAATAAGTTGTTCATAGATATTAAGATAATCATATTCTTCATATAACAAACATCAATAATAATAAATCAACCATTTGTAAATTGAATAGTCCATAGTAAAATTAAATGCTTTGTAAATATTGAGCTTTTTCATAATTTTAAGTTTGTCTTGTATGTCATATGTTAAGTTTTAAAAGAAACCCTTCAAATTTCATTCATTTTCTTTGAAAATATTTCTAAAAATCACTAGATTCCATATATATTTACCCAATAAAATATAATCATATTAAACCTATGGGTAAGTGCATGGATCTGTGACATAATTTTGGCCCTTAAGATGCCACATTTTTTTTATAAATCAACAAAATCTGATTTGATGAAGATAGTTACGCTCAAAATTTCAAGATACAACAAGAACAAAAGTTGAAGTGCTCTGAGTCTAGTTTCTAAGCTACTATTTTTTAAAAAAATTAATGAAGATTAAGGGTCTCAAAGGGGCAAAACAGGTCCTGTTTTTATAAAAAAAAATAGCATAGTGCCTGAGGGCTCCCCTATTTTTGATTAACTTTTTTTTTAGAATTTCAAAAATCCCAACAATGAGAAATTAGCTAACACCATGTAGTTTATCCTCGTTCTTTCGGATAATTTTTTTAATGAATATATAATATTTTATGAATTTTCAAAGTGGACACATCCTAAAAAGCTGAAATTTGAATGTGCTCCCCCCTAAATGTTTTGAAAACTAATTGAAAATTGATTTTTTTCATCATGTGTAGAATGGAGTTTAGTTTCAAAAAATTTAATTTGTTTCATGTTTCGATGAATGAGTAAAAATCTATCCTAAAACTAGCACATGTTGGTTTTTGACCAAAAACGAAGGCATTTACAATAGAAGCCATGGATCAAAATCTTAACTAAATCAAAATGAAAAAATAATTATATATTTAGATAGCTAAGAGAGAGGTTAACGCTATCACGGTTTTTTTATAAACTTGCATTGAAAGACGTGCAAATGAGATGGGGAGCACAGATGAAAATATGAAGAAATTTGGCACCCTTTCAAAAAATCACATCTTTTTCATGAAATGGTTGTCCAAACCTTTGGGTCGGATGCCCAATGCAAAATACAACCCATTGGGTTGGTATTTCCCAATGCAACCTATTTGGCGCACTCACCAAATGGTTGCTTCATTTGGCTAGCGCCAAATGTCATTCATGACTTTTGGAATGCATGTTTCTAAACTCTTTGATTTTCTCTTTTTCTATCAGGGAAACTATATACATGACCAATCTTCTCAAGAATCTTGAATGGCTCGACAAAGCAAGGTGTGAGCTTAGAGCCCTTTCCATATCGGATTGGACTCCTTCGCAGGCACACTCACAAAAAGACTTGGTCACCTAATACAAACTGACGATCCACCCGATGCGCATTTGCATACTTTTTATACCTATCTGTGCAACAACCAAATGTTCCATGGTCCAAATCACCTATTGTTCCATGTCCTAAAGCATCTCAGGACCCAATAGAACTCTATCCTCTAACTGATCCCAACTCAAAGGAGTTTGACACAGTTGACCATACAATGCCTGGAAAGGAGGCATACCAATCAAACTCTGATAACTGTTATTATAAGAAAACTCCACTAAATGGAGATAGTCATCCTATTGTGTCTATTGGTCCATCAAATATGTATGTGTAACATATCCTTGAGGATTTGGTTGACCCTCTCAGTCTATCCATTTGTCTCAGGGTGATATGTTGAACTAAAGTTCAACTGCGTCCACATAGCATGCTGCAATGATGTCCAAAGAGCTGAGGTAAACACAGGATCCCTGTTAGAAATGATCCGATGAGGAATACCGTGAAACCTAACAATATCTCCCATGAACATTCTAGCAATGAATGAAGCATTATAAGATGAAAAAATAGGCGAGAAGTGTGCTACCTCTGTCAACCTATCCACCATCACCATAATGGCATTGTGTCATCGTGAAGAATTGGGTAACACAATAATGAAATCCAACGAGATTATATCCCATTTCCACTTTGGCACCAAATGTGGTTGCAGAAATCTTGCCAAATGCTGGTGTTCAGCCTTCACTCATTGACACTCCAAACACCTCGACACAAAGTCAGCAATGTCTCGCTTCATACCTACCTAGAAGTAAAGTTGTCGCAAATCAGCATGCATCTTCTTCACTCTAGGATGAGATGAATAGGGTGCTCGATGTGCCTCTATCATAACCAAGGTACAAAGATCTCTAGCTGATGGAACATAAATGTGTCCCATGTGTCTCAACAAACCATCTGACTCTAGAGAATAACTTGAGAATCTGCCCTCAAGAGTCCTACCTGCCTTTATCTCTGATCTCACCTCCTGATACCAATTGTTTGTAGGAAGTGTAGAAAGAATCTGACTCCTCAAATCCACACCAAGAGTCACCTCTGACAACTCGTGTCTTCGTCTGCTAAGAGTGTTGACAACTACACTCTCCTTCCCCTGGATGAACTTCACCTCAAAGTCATACTCACAAAAGAACTCCATCCATCGCCTCTGCTTGGCATTAAGATTGGGCTACGTGAAGATGTACTAAAGGCTCTAATGGCCACTATGCAACTCAAATTTGTGCCCCAAAAGGAAATGTTTCCACCTCGTCAAAGTGTGTACCACTATTGCTAACTCAAGATTGTGTGTGGGGTAATTCAACTCATATGCAATAACTCAACCATCTTGCATCAAGACTGCTCCTAAACCCTCGAAAGATACATCTGTATAGACAAAGAAATCTCTAGTAGGATCATGTATCGCAAGAATCGCTGCATTGGTCAATCTCTCCTTCAAATTCTGAAATGTTGTCTCACACTACTCTGACCAGGTGAACCTCTTCCATTTCCTCTAAAGAGAAGTGATAGGATGTCCTATATGTTGGAAACAAGCTACACTAAGAGGGGGGGTGAATCATTGTTGTGCAAAAATTAACTTTATTAACTTTTATCTTCAAATCATTAACAACATTCAACCACAATGCATAAACATGAAGCAAATAAACACAACACCATAACACAAAGATTTTTACTTGGAAACCCTGTTAGGGGAAAAACCGTGGTGGATGGATAATCCAAAATTATGAACTGAGTATACTCAAATGAAGTTTACAGTAAGGGGAATGCACTTGCATTCAGGTGCACTGCCTAGAGCTCACTGCCTTACAAAGGGAATCAGATTAAAACCATCTGAGAGTTTGAACTGAGAAAAATAACATCTACATATTCCTGATTATAGTTCCAATTAGGCACGATATTTGATTTGTTGTCCTACAGACTGATTATGCACTTCTACTCTATTCTCCCACACTCGCAACACAGATCCTTTATGCGCAAGTGAAACTGCGCATTATCATTTTTCTTCTTTGCTCTTATTGACAATTCACATCAACACACTCTTCATAATTTTTCCAAAATGATACAGACTATCTTATATATATCTGCAACTTAGAATTCAATTACACTTTGTTGGCTTCAGTAGAACACAAATTTTGGCTCAAATCATTAGAAATATGCAATGCATATCCACAACAGTTGACCACAATTTGGCTAGGACCCAAAAAGAGATGTACAAACACAAAAATATTTAACTAATTATTTCTCATACATCTGCGACATAATTCATTCATGAAGTCAGCTCTAGTACTGATAAAATAGAGAATTAGCCAACCGGATCTTCTAACTTACACTCAGATCGATATGAGCCACTACGCTTTGATAGTAATAGAGATAATATACCAAAAAATATTTCCTAAGATGTGCAACACAAAACAATAACATAAAATATTCATATAGATTGATGAATACTGAACTACGGGATGCTCTGTTCTTCATTGGCAATCTTTAATCTGTCTACCGGTATGATTGAATGATGATGTGTGTATTTGAACATTGATTAGGGTTGCCATCAATGACAACACCAAATGATACTAGCAGTGTCTCTTTCCAACAATCTCCCCCTTTGGCATTGATGGCAACACTTAGTGAAAAATGACTAAGTGTCAGATCAATACCAAAATAAACTACACCGCCACCTCCAAAATTCCAAAAATACAATTCTCCCCCTAAGATGATTATGCATTTTTCACTCCAATATTCTACCCCTTTGACATCAATGGAAAAGGTAGGGATCCACATACCAAAAGAATGGATCAAACAAAACTATTATACAAAAATGCTTCTTTAACTTACATAAGCTAGAATTTGTCTGCAAAATCTTTCTTCAGCTGGATCAGATTTGTGTTCGAAACTCTTTTGAGACTCTCCGAGATTGTTATGTGACCACATATCATGTAGGATTGTGTCTCTGCAGATTCCAAGTTTTTTGGATCACCAACTGCCATAGTGTCTTCTCCTTCCTTTAGAGCACTTGACAATATCTCAATTTTTGGACAAATTATGCCTCTAAGTTCACACATTCTTGCAACAATTTTTTCATTCTCATGCCTCAAGATTTATTTTGTCAAGCAAAGACATCACTTCACCTTCTATCTTTCCAACACCACCAGTTAGAGGATCAAATGTTTCAGAAATAGTATTTAACTTTTTTTTCCAGATCCTTAACCTTTTTCTCATTATCTTCAATAAACTTTGAAAAAGACAAACATGATTTGTAAATCTTTCCACCTTCTGATAGAGCATTTTGTACATTCTTCACACATGCGGCTAAAAATATTTTATCTTTGACAATCATCTCTTTCAATCCACTAAACCTTTTGACATCAAAAATTTTCTTCACTTTCACCATAGTTGATTTCTTAAGTGACTCAAAGTGAGTACTTATAGAGTTGATAAGCTTCTTTAATTCACTGGAGGAGGAACTGGTCGGATCTTTCACATGAGTGGGAATTATCTTTTCCAAGACTCCAAATGCAAGATTCAGAAGTTCATTGTCCTCAATGTGGGACTTTGATAGTTCTTCTTTGGCTTTCACTTGAGCAAATGAAGCTACCTTCATTTTCTGAATTGGACTCAATGTAGACAGGTCAATAGGACCTTCAATCAATTCCGGATCAATTTCTTCCTTTTGTTCTATCAAAAATTTCTTCATTGCCTCTGTGGTGTCTCTTGCTTCTATTGGAATTGCCTTTTCATCAACTTTCTTCTCTTCAATCATTGCTTCCTCAGTTGCAGGTTCTGATTTTTCTTCAGAGATCTCTACTTTCTCAATTGATACATTTTCAGGTATCTCAACTTCCATAGGAATTTTTGTGTTGTCCACTGTAGGAGGAATCTGTGAATCCTCAGTTGTATCAAGATTTTATTCTTCTGCTTCCCTTTCCGGATCAGATGCAACAACTTCAACATGTGTTTCCTCAACAACAACATCAATTCTATTATTTAACAGTATCTCCCTCAATATTTGCTCAATTTATTTTGTAACTTCATCGATTAGACCAATCATGAGCTTATTTACCCTTGATTTGCTCTTGACTTTCTTTTGGGATTTATTCAAGAGTGCCTACATATCATCCATAGACATTACCACACACAATTCTACAAGGATCCTTTCTCTCATTTACTCTTCTTTTGTTCTAGCATTGAGTCTCCTCATTTCCATAATGTCATAGACTTTAAGGCAGATTAAGCATTATTTCAATCAATACTTTATTGAAAATATTCACATGTTTTATTATTGCTTCCTCAAGAATTCTCTGATCAGATTTTCCAAAAGATTCATACCATTTACCAAGTGGTTTTAGATTTCCATCCTTAACCAAATCTTTTTCAACTGCTTCCACTAACATACCTGGTTTGTCAGTCTTCGCCTTCTTCTTTGCTT
Organism: Sequoiadendron giganteum; assembly: GCA_007115665.2. Taxonomy (NCBI): domain Eukaryota; kingdom Viridiplantae; phylum Streptophyta; class Pinopsida; order Cupressales; family Cupressaceae; genus Sequoiadendron; species Sequoiadendron giganteum. The sequence goes on along the minus strand of CM021109.1, from coordinate 441,871,963 downwards.
GGTCATCTCCACCAGAAGTTTTTCTCTTTGTAATTGTTGTTGCCTTGGTGCCTTGGTGCCTTGATGCCTAATTTCTTTGACTCCTTCATCAGACATTATCTCTTCATCCTCAGAGACTACTACATAGACAAAGGGTTGAATGGGATGTAGAGATTCTAGTTGATCTAGCTCAAGTAGATGGTGTTTCTGGACCAATTTATTGATATTTTGTTGCCTCCTTAGTTGCTTGCTTTTCTGCTTTAGTGTCTTCCCTTTTTTGTCTAGCTTTTTTTAATTTCTTTGTAGATATGCCCAAAATTTTTGCAAGAACTTCTACCTCTTTTCTAACTCTTTTGGTTACCATGGGTTTCTTGAGCTCGTTGTGCACCTGTATGTCCTTTTCTGCATAGGTATCAAACCTCTCTTCTGTCGGATCCAAAGGTTTACTTAGTAAGTGTTGTGCATACATATCCAAAATGTTCTCTTCAACTTCATACCCCATAGGAATGATCCAGACAGTTTTGGGATCAGCAACTTCCATCATACACTGATCAATGTCTACCATGAAACAAATTGTATCCTTGTATTTCTCTAAATGGAAGTAGGAATCCTCTCTCTGGCTTGCATCATAGTCTAAAACTTTTAAAATATCCCCAGATAATTGCTTTCTTTGTTTTGGTGTCTGCAAAATTGTGTAATAGATCTCTGATCTAAGTGGCTACCGGCTTGACCTTTTGCCAATGAATCTTTATAACTCTTGGAACTTCACCCATGAAATAGAAGAATAAGCATAAAAGCAAGTTACCATACTTGATAGGGTTTTTCTTATCTTCCTTAATCTTCGCAAGATTTTCCATTAGCTAACTCCTCAGTAGTTCACAGAGATCATATTCTGCATTTTCTTTCACCATCTAATAGGTGGCATAAATTGTTATACCAAACACAGAGTTGTCTCGACTGGAATGATAAATCGTGTACCCAATAACCATAGATGAAAATTTGACCTCTACATCAATAATCTCATCAATTTTCATTGCCCTTCTATCATATTGAGAACCGGTTGCATCAGTTACCGTTTGGTTTTTTATTGATTTTAGAATAGGCAATCCACCAGAGGAACACAAACCTGTAACAAAACTTATAGCTTCTCTTGTTATCTTGAAGGGTATATTCAACCACATGAATTATGCATGAACTCTACTCAAGATATACCAAACCTATTCATTCTCTTCGAAGACGGGAAATTTCACAATTTGAGTGAATGTATTCTCTTCTAGGGATTTGTATTCTGGTTTTACATAGAAATCTTCACCTATGATGTGATCATTATACAAATTCAGCAGTTGTGAACTTCCTAGTTCTTCAATATTTGTGTGAATATAAACCCTAATATCCTCTGTGTAACACTCCATACGAAACAAATGACAATTCTCCTAACAGATCGGTCTCAACAGACTTGTAAGGATGCCATTTGAATTTGGGACGAGTTCGATCCTTAACTTCAACTATCAAAGGAGTGTTCATTTTGACCAAATCACAAATTCACAAAGTTTTATGATAAATACCTTTTTCGTCGGATCAAAATTTTGATTGCCGAAACACTTCTACACTTGAATCTCAGCTCAATTCGCTAAAGTTTTCCTTAGAGCTCTCCAAACTTATTTTCTTTCAAATTGAAAAGTGAAAAATGAAGAATAGAAATAACTTTTTATCACTTGCATACCTAACCCTTTTTGTCGCAATAAATGCTTTAACCCTAATTCATCTGATTATCCTATTTCTGAACACTGTGACGGATAATCCTTATGTGAACCTCCAATATGGTATACCACTTCCTCCAATAAGTTCAACAACATCTATAGAGCATCTATGCACCTTATGTGCATATCCACATCCGGTGTTACTTACTGGTTAGGGGGTTAAATGATTTTCTTTACTCCTCCCCCTAGGCCAAAGGCCCGAAACTAATTCCCGGAGGAATTACCAGAAGCGAGTTCTGGTTTTGGCACGTTTTCTTCAACAAAGGGATCTTTCTTCACCCATTTATTTTGCATCTGTTGCCTGACCACATTTGTAGTGACTTTTCTTTTTTCCCTTGATAGCCTTCTGCATGTTTTTCTTTTGATTTACCAGACCTTTTCTATTCCAACAAAATATGGCAATGTGTCCAAATTTGTTGGAGTTATAGCACACAACATTTCTCTATCCAGACCAGTTGTTCCACTGATTTACTCTTGATTTGTACTGGTTAGCAATGTGGCCAAGTCTATTGCATGTATAATAGCTAATATTTCTATGAAATTGATTCATCATATTTCTGCATTCATTTGACTTATGACCAACCTTATGATAATTAAAGCACTAACTTGAGAAAGATGGATCACTTGATTTAATTCTACTTCTACATTGAGTAGCCATGTGTCCAAATTTATTGCAATTGAAACAATATCCATTAAATCTCTCAACATTAGGTTGCCTTACCAAATACCTTCCAGATTTGTTCATTTGATTTCCTTGCTTGAATCTCCTTTGTCCAGATTTTGAACTTTCTCCTTCCTCATATCCAAGACCTCTCTTGTCACCATCAGTCCTCTAACCTTTAATCAGTTCATCAAGCTTGGTTGAGCTAACTTTGAACTTCTCTTTGTACTCATTTTCAACAACAAGTTCATTTTTGAGTTCATCCATCTGCTTTTCAAGTGCCTCTTCATTGTTTTGGGATTGTTCTAGTTCATCATCCAATCAGATGCATACTTCAGATTTTTCTTTCAGGGATTGTGTTAGGTTCTCTTCATTCTTCTTTTTTTCTTCAACCTCCTTGGTCATTCTCATCATGATAGATTCCATCTCATGCTTTAGGACAACATTGTCTTTGGTAAGATTTTCGCATTCTTCTATCTTTTCCTTTAGGGCTTGACTGACTTGTTCATCTTCAATGATCTTACTATCATTCTGTTGAATCTGATCATAAAGTTCATTTCTCTTCTCTCTAGACTTATTGATTGTGTCTTTCAAAGACTCAATGAATTTCTCAACATCTGTGTGATTTGCTTGCAATTTCTGAACTTCAGTCTTTGACTGATCAAGATCATCCAAGGCCACCAAAAGTTGTTGAAGACTGCTTGAATCCATTGAAACACTTTCCAGGATCTCCCCAAGTGGTTAGACTTCTTTAAGAGGAAATAGCTCTGATACCAATTGTTGGAAACAAGCTACACTGAGAGAGGGGGTGAATCAGTGTTATGCAAAAATTAACTTTATTAACTTTTATCTTCAAAGCATTAACAACATTCAACCATAATGCATAAACATGAAGCAAATAAACACAACACCATAACACAAGGATTTTTACGTGGAAATCCTATTAGGGGAAAAACCACGGTGGATGGCCAATCCACAATTATTATTTAAGTATACTCAAATGAAGTTTATAGTAAGGGGAATACACTTGCATTCAAGCACATTGCCTAGAGCTCATTGCTCAAAGGGAAGGCTCATTGCCTTACAAAGGAAATCAGATTAGAACCATCTAAGATTTTAAACTGAGAAAAATAGCATCTACATATGCCTATAATTAGTTAGGCACAATATTTGATTTGTTGTCCTACAGACTAATTCTACACTTTTGCTCTATTCTATTCACACTCGCAACACAGATCCTTTATGCACAAGTGAAACTGTGCATTATCGCTCTTATTCACAATTCATATCAACACACACTTCATACTTTTTCCAAAATGATACGAACGATCTTATATATATATGTAACTTAGAATTCAATTCACTTTGTCAACTTCAATAAAACACAACTGTCAGCTCAAATCATGAGAAATATGCAATGCATATCCACAACAGTCGGCCACAATTGGGCTAGGACCCAAAAAAAGATGTATGAACACAAAAATACTTAACTAATTATTTCTCATACATCTACAACATAATTCATTCATGAAGTCAACTCCAGTACTGATAAAATAGAGAATTAGCCAACCAGATCTTCTAACTTGCATTCAGATTGATATGAGCCATTGTGCTTCGATAGTAACAGAGATAATATACCAAAAAAAAATTCCTGAGATGCACAACACAAAACAATAACATAAAATCTTCATACAGATCGATGAATACTGAACTACCGAATGCTCTATTCTTTATTGGCAATCTTCAATCTATTTGTCGGTATGATTGAATGATGATGTGCGTATCTGAACATTGATTAGGGTTGTCATCAATGACAACACCAAATGATACTAGCAGTGTCTTTTGCCAACACTATCCTTGAGAAACCCTGAACAAAGCGCCTGTAATAACTTGCTAATCCCATGAAACTACGTATATCTTCCACATTAGTGGGTGCAGACCAATCAATGATAACTTGGATCTTCACAAGATCCATTGCAATACCCTCTCTTGATATCACATGTCCAAGGTACTTAACCTCGATCTTAAAGAACTCGCATTTGGACAAGTTAGCGTACAACTGATTGTCCCTCAAACACTGCAAAACCTGCCTCAGATGCTCCTCATGCTCCTCTACTGTCCTGGAATAGATCAATATATCATCAAGGAACACAAGTACAAATCTAGCAAGATATGTGCAAAAGACTTCATTCATCAAGCTCATGAACACAGATGGCACATTTGTCAACCCGAACGATACCACTGTAAACTCGTAGTGACCATAACAAGTGTGAAAATTCATCTTATGAGTGTCAGAATCAAATATGTGTAGTTGATGGTACTTTGACTTAGATCGATTTTTGAAAATATCATAGCACCCTTGATCTGATCAAACAAATAATCAATCATAGGTAAGGGATATTGGTTCTTGATTGTCACTTTATTCAGCTGATGGTAGTTTATGCACAAATAGAGAGAACCATCCTTCTTCACAAAAAATACTAGTGCTCCCCAAGGTGAAACACTAGGGTGGATGAAACCCTTCGCTAGTAACTCCTCCAACAGCAAGCGGAGCTCCTTAAGCTCTTGTGTAATCATATGGTATAGAGCTTGTGAAATAGGCTTAGATCCAAGTATAAGATCAATCTTGAAATCAATGTCACACTGAGGTGGCATCCTTGGAATCTCATCGGGAAATACATTTGCATACTACTGAAGTATGGGGTGGCTATCAAGTGTAACCTTCTCTTCACTATCTCCCAACTCCAAGTCATCTACCGTCACTGCAAACAACTGACAGCCTTGACAAACACATCTCCTCAGCTGCATAGCCAAGATCATCCTCAATGATATGGGTCTCTAAACTCCCACTATCTCGACCTCCCTACCTAATACATCAATGCATCGAATCGACTTGCATCTATAGTCAATAACAGCTCTGTGAGCCTCCAACCAATCCATCCCTAAGATGATGTCATATGACCCCAACGATATAATGTGGAGGTCTACTATAGTGTGAAAGGAACCAATCTCCAATCTACATTCATGTACTAAGGAATGCACTACAAATTTAGCATTAGAGGCCAATTTGACATGCCACTTATCAACCTGCTAAACTGCCCTCAGTCTACAACACACCACGACAGACGAAGAAATAAAAGAATTTGATGCTCCTAAATCAAATAAAATGGTAACCCTATTACCCTGTAACATACCATAAGTCTCTACTACTATGCTCTGATGATCAACTTGACGGTTGTCAACCACAAAAAATACCTGATGACCCCTACCAACATCTCCAATAGTTGGCTTTGATGTCGCTAGCCTCTAAGTATAACCTAATGTGCCCTTATTGGGACACTTTCACGCTATGTGACCCTGTTGGCCACAAGCAAAACATCTTGTACCCTTGCCGAATCCTCTACCTCTAGGAGGTGCACTAGATTGTTGAACGCTACCCCTATTATAGGTAGACTGTGTACTCTATGTCGGTTGCTCATAATTGAAGCATTTGACACGCCTCTAGTTCTTGTCACCCCCTGACTGATACCTGTCTCCCTGTCTAGGCTGAAAATTCTTTTGTTTCCCCTATGAATTTTGCTGCTGACCACTCTGTGTAGTCACCTATTGTGTCCTAGGTGGTCCAACTCCCTGAGCTTGGCCACTATGTGAACTAGGTCCTACAGTTGCAACACTGCCTATTTGTACTCCAATATGTCCACCCAACGCCATCACGAAATTCTCCTCCACCAATCTGGCCTTCTCTACTATTGTCTTCATGGTCTTGGGATTGAAAACCCAAACACCACCACTAATCCGAGAATTTAAGCCCCTAATAAAGTGTTGAACAAGCATGCCCTCATCATCACTAATGCCAGCGAACTGTTTGAGCTCGTAGAATCGATGCTCATATTGTTCCACCGACATGGTCATCTGTCGCAAGGCATGAAACTCATCTCCATGACGTTGTTGCCAATGGTCAAATAGGAATCTAGCTCTAAACCTCTCAATAAACATATCCCAAGAAACATAGTTAATGTCAATACAGAGCTTCTGCTCCTCCAATCTCCACCAAGTAGATGCAAATTCTTGCAAGTGCATGATCGCACATCTGGCCTTGGTGTTTCTACCATAAGGGTGCATAGAAAAACACCGGTTCAGGTCTATCAACCATGTCTTGGCCTCTAGTCCGCTGCTAGAACCATCAAAAGTGGGCGGATGAGCTCTAAGTAGGTCTCTCATGTGAGAGGCTATGACTGCATCTGGTTGTGCTAGTACCTCTCTCTCACCAATATTAATATGATCTTTGTCTTGCCTCGGCCCAAGGTGAGCAAGTGTCTCCTCTAATAATCGACACAACTAAGCGCCTTCAATCCCTGGTGGATCCTAATTCTGGTCACCACCTCCTGAAACATTCTGGGAAGCTTGATGTTCCTCACAATCTGAGTCATGGGGAACATGGGGAGGTGATTCCTGCTAACTACCTCCGCGACCGCCTCCTTGGCCATGACCTCGACCTCTACCATGATCTCGCCTAGGTGGCATGATCCTACATAGACACACCAAGGTATAAGACAAGGTAACACAACTTAAATCCTACACAACTAACAACATAATGGGCTCAACATTATCCCAAAGCACCCAGTGTTCAAATTTGGGCTCTGATACCATGCGTAACGCGCCGACACATAACCCTAGAGGATGACGCAAACACAACAAAAGCGTAACATTTTTTTTTAAGTGTAATTAATAACAATTAAAGTGAACTACACTTAACACTTACATTTGAATCCCATAACATACACAAGTAAACTAAACCATAGCCTATAAATTAAACTCATGATATAAAGAACACAAAATCCATAGCATTAAATACATTCCATAAGATTACAAAGTACAAATTAAAATCATTCATAGATTGCATTCATTCAATATAGCAGTTACAAGGCTCATTTCCAAAATGAGGAAGATCATACAATAATGTTACAATTACAATGATACAAGAATCCTCCTCGAATATAAATGAGCAGTACGTAAACTTAAGAATCCAACTAATCCAAAGAACAAAAGATATGGTACAAAGAAACTAGAACATGCTCGCTCTCCAATCTAGAAGATCCCGCCATCACGAATATGAAGAGGAAACTCAATGGTGTAAGGTGCACGTTCCACCCAACCAAGTGGTACCCAAAGGCCCACCCCCCGTGCTAGGAGATAGTAAAAGGTATTCCTAGGAAAAACCAACAACCTCTAGACAAAGGCAATCGCAAGACTAAACCATACAACTACAATACTTAACATAAAGGTTACATTGCTTTCAGAGTAAAAGAATCATGGTATATCAACTAAACAATACAAAAATTTATCATAGGAGGAGTGTCATCACAAAGTAGCATGGGTTATCCTAGCATATCTTCCTAGGCCCTGACCCTCATCTTGGGTTATCCTGGTAGCCTCTCACGATCCCCAGCCCCACATGCAAACTGATGCGGAATCAAATATCTTTCAAAAGGACAAGATAATGATCTTTTCAATCCAGGCCTTCTCGTCTCATCCCAAGTCTAAAAAAACCCTTGAGCCTGTGAGTGAGGCACAATTATCTAGTTAAGTGTTTATAGCTACCCTTTCCCCTAATACATTTATTAAATTTCTACTGAGTTAACTAACTCTCACATGAGTTATCATGACACCACTTTGTGTGTTGACCCCCATTGAGAGCCACTCCCCTACTAACAACACAAGGATCTAATCCACAACCAAGGGTAAACACAGTACACAAAATAGATATAAATCCCAACCATAATACAATAGGCAACACATCTCGTTCATAGTAACCGGGTGTATAAACTAAATAACAACCAAGTGCACTACCCAAGGAAAAAAAAGGGCCAAACCATAAATCACAACAACCCCCTCTTAAATTTACAACATCTGGATGACTTACATACACAACTAACAAATTTCCCCCACAACGTGAACAAAAGAAATCATAATTAATTAGGCAATTCAGGTATAGTAATTGAAACTATCATTAGGATTTCCTAAATCCAAATTCTATTTCAGGCAAATAACCATACATTGCTTGAAATAATCTAACTTACTACAATATCATTTATAGACAATATAGAAATTAAATCTAATTTTTTAATTCAATTTCTCCAATTATATCTATTTAAAAATCAATTTCATCTTTTAAAAACATTTATTTTAAATCATCTAATTTGTGCATTTAATGCATCTATTATAAAATTTCATTTATATATATATATATTTGATTATATACATAATTATATATATTTTTATATAATTATATATATAAAAATATATGTATATATACATAAATATATACATATATATAAATACATATTAATAAATATTTACATACATATATATAATCCATATTTAAATATATAATATATTTTTTATATTTTAAAATCTTTAAACATCGAATTCACCGGCGGCGAAGAAATTTGAAGCATTCAAATAAACAAAGGGCCTGATAATACAATCGAACCCCATATATATGGGGGCGCGGCTATGGAGGGCAACACTGACTGCCTCCACACCCACCTCCCCCATGGGGGCGACGACTGTGGGGACAACCTAGCGCCTCCCCAAAACTTACATTCAAATCCTTAAATTTTCAAAATATTGCGATTTATTTAAAAATCGCGTATGGATATTTCTGATCTCGTTTTTTTTAAAATATAAATTTTTAACAGAGGTTTAAATATATACAAATATGTATTTATGTATGTGTATATACTTATATATGTGTGTATATATATGTGTATATATATGTGTGTATATATATGTGTGTGTGTGTGTGTCTATATATATATTCCAAAATGATTGCTCCAGAAGCAATTTTTTTACAAGTTCCTCTACAGGAGAAGATTTACAAACCAGAAAATCCAATTTTTACAAAAAAATCTACAGAAGGATGTTTTCAAATTTTACTAGAGGATTGTAATTTCCCCGGCCAGATATATAAATTGGAAGAAAAACAATATTCTTCTATAGGAAGATCTTTTCCCATACAAACAAGATTTTCCATAAATTTTGACAAGAAGATTTTAAATCAATTCCTACAGAGATTTTCCAAATCTTCTATTGTTTTCCTTCTGGGATTTCTTTTGTTTAAAAACAATTTCTACAGAGGTTTCCGAATTTCTCTATAAAATCTTTCTGGGAATACTATTTTTTAAAATCAATTTCTACAGAAGCTCTAAAGCTTTATGACAATTTCCAATTTCTAAACACATCAAAGCTTTTAAAACAAATTAAGTTTTCTTCATTGTACAGACAATCTTTTCCAAAACAATAAATTACTCTAATAGCCTTTCCAATTTAAATTTAAATAAAACAATTAAAGAAAGTATTCTAGAAGTTTGAAGAAACAAAGATTGCAGTAGAGTGTCGCCTTCAAATTTCAATATTATCAAAGCTTCTTCCAAATATTCCTCTTTCTAGAAAGTTGAAAAAAAAAAGGCAAAGCCAAAATTTCCCGAGAACTTCTTCCCCAATTTTCAACCATAGTTTTCAACAACCTCCTCCAATTTTCAACCCCCTCCAAAATATGTTTTCTTCCTTGTCGTGAAGTAGCCTCTTTCCTCTTTCAGTTAATGCAAATATTCTCTCTAAGAATTAATTCTCAACAACAGTGTTTAATTTTCTAACATATGTCACAAATATATTTTCAACCAAATCCCAGATATTTCCTCTAGATATTTTCTAACATATTTGTGCATTTAATAATTCAAAATTCACATATTAATTTCTAATTAAATTTAATCTAATTAATTTAATCACTTTATAAAATAAATTTAATCTCAAAGATTAAATTACTTTACAAAATAAAATAAATCAAATTAATTAAATCAAATATAAAGCTTTTAACAACATTAATTAAGATTAATTAAATAATTACTTAAAAACATTTTAAGCATTAATTTCCTACAAAACATACCTTGCAAAATAAATAAACGACAAGGCAAACATAAAACAACATAATAACTTAGCATGACCAAAACAAAGACTGACGACACACTGTGACTAGGGTTGTGGTTTGATAAGGAAACCCAGTTACTATCTCCCAATCAACTAATCCGTTGGACAATGGACACACTCAAACCTATGAATCCAGGTGGAGTCGATGTCCTATACCTGTAATCCCGCAACCAAAACATATGTCGTACATGTATATAGATAATGATCAATCACACCATGAAGAGAAAATTGTAGAATCGTAGGGCGCTCACAAGCGAGTGATGCAATCGTGTTCCCTTCACCAATACAATGTCACATCAAAACTAATGAAACTAAAACATCAATTAACTATAGATGAGCATATATCAATATCAACTCAAATAATCAACTATGCTAACTAGAAAGCATGTCATAATTTCAATATAGTTTACCATCACATCCAAATACAAAAACAATCATCACTCCAATGTCAGCGATCAAATAACAATATAGTATCATGGTCTATCAAAGTAAAAACACTGTCAAAAAATATAAGAAAGTCGGAGGGGTGCTACACCCATGCTAGGAGATAGCAAAGGGTCCCACCATCACAATCAGGCACAAGACAAAAGACAACACAAGGCTAACATGACGTCAATGAACAAATAAAGTAGTACAACATCAAATGATATAACGTCACTTCCAGAGGTGCATAAACATCGAAGGGAAAAACAAGGGAATACCAGCTTGTCGTAGGAGGAGTGTCATCACATAGTTTCCTAAGAGTTACCCTAGTATAACCTTCCTAGGCTACCAAACCCCCATCTTGGGTTTAACTTGGCCACCTTTACCGACCGCCAGACCCCCATACAAACATATGCGGGATCAACATACCTTCCAAGAGGGCAAGACAGTTGATCTTGCCATTCCAGTCCTTCTCAACTCATCTCAAGCCTAAAAAAGCACTTGAGCGATGAGTGAGGCATTCACTTATCTGGATTAGTGTGCTTACTACCCAACCCCCTAGTTAATTTTAGGTTATCACTTAATTCCAAAACTCCCACATGGGTTACCCAGGTGCCACTTTATGCACTGGACCCCCATTGAGAGCCACTCCTATAGTGACAACTAGGAGACCCCAAAAAAATCTAGAGCAAGACCCTTTGCACAAACAAAAGAATTCATAACAACACAACATGGCGAGGCATAACCCTTCAGGCTCACATATTCTAACCACATAGGTGAATCCACTATGCAAGGCTAGGGATCATCATAAACACAATCAATATAAAACCACCAAATATAGAGGTTTATTAAGAATTTCATCAAGAGAATCTTTTCCCTAGCCTCTGGAAGACCCCACATCCATAAAACACATAAAGGACTCCTAATTTCCAATAACCAACATCGTGTTCGATTCAAGCAATCAAACAAACCATACATTACAACCACAATAACAATCACAATTATTCTCAACGAATTTGCACTTCAACTATTAAATAATTTATAAAAGAAGTCAAGATTCATTAACTAACTAAAGATATTCTAATTCATTTATTTAAACATATCTTTCAATACAAGCAACCAATCAACAATACACTCATGATAGAATAACCATTACAATTTGAGCATTATAGTCATTACAAATCTAACATTATATCCATTACAAAACTAACAAACCAAAAACATAACTATTGGTAAACCATTCAATATCTAAGTCGGTAGTAAGAGTATATACTTATTCTTCAATGATTTTCCTAGTCGTTAATTATTGCATAAAGAACTATCTCCTATACAGTAATAGTATCATCATCTAGTTTCAAGATTTAAGAACAAATCCAATTTAAGTTGAGTTATTTTCACAAGAACCATTTGAAGGGATATGAGATATTTTGTTCACCGGTTTTGAATAAATCAAACTATTTTTACTTAAAAGAGGAGATATGCTTTTAGATCCCTTAATCTAACATTATAAAATAATCTACATTGAGAAAGGACACGCTATTCTCATAGTTTACTCACTTATTAAAATATACCTAGCATCATAAAGTAACTTCCATGTTCCTAAGATTTCATTCACTAAGATATTATATGTATCTCACTTATTATCCATAACACTAATATTGCTTATCATGAATGATGCTTAAATTGAGCATTAGAATAAAATAATAATATTTCATTTTGTAATATACTAAAATTGTGGAATTATACTACTAACAATCCCATTTACACCCCTTTCTTAAACATGATTCCTACTTACGCTATGTTAATCATATCCATTTCCTAATGTTGATCTTTTAAATCTACCATACACTCCTATACTAGAGCATCCTTATAACATATTCTAAGAAGGTAGCAAATAATTGTTGATGATATAGGTAATTAAAAGAAGAACCACATTTTTCTATAAGAAAAGAGATTCCTACTGTTAAATTTGTGTCGACATTAGAAACATTTACCTTTCAACATTTTAGGCATCTTAAACACTCTCTTAGAAAAGACAAAATGAGTTGTCTTCTTGAAGATAGTGCTATCAGGGGATATGCATTCAACTTGTAGATGAGTATCACTACTATCTCTGCCGAAAGAGGTAACTGAATTGACAAGTTCATATTTACCTAGGTTGAAAGCTTTAAATCAAGTTAAGAGGCTTTATATAAGTTATGACCATTATTATTGCACAAGATATTATGTATAGATAACTAGTCGCTATGGTACTATGCAGACCATGGCCAATCTGAGTCTTGAGACTAGTGTAAGAATATATTTGTGACCCAAGAGATACATACTTCATTTAAATGATATTCATACACAAATAATCCACTCTTTACAAAATGCAATATGCAGAAATCGAACTCTAAGCATCATAATTATATCCATTGAATTCAAATTAGATAATATACCCAAAAGCAAAACAAGTATCAATTCACCAATCACAAAACTTGTACAATGACATTCATACTAAGGATAAACACCAAAATACAACACAATACATAGTATCATTTGCAATCCAAAGAAAAAACTTTGATGAAACTCCTAGCATGCAAGGCAACGACAGCTACAGAGAGGGGGTGCACAATAGATATAGGCATACCCAACACAAGAGACAAGGCAACGACTGTTTGCTAGAAGCTTCAAGAATGTGTTATCATGGAATGTACGGAGTGAGTAGTTGCATAAAAATAATACTATCCCTCATAAAGCGGCATGCTCCAACCATATCCCACAACCGATCTCTAATTAAATAACATTTTTATTACTAAAGCATATATTTTTGTAATCTTTTCGACAATCATCTCGGAGATATGCATGCACTTGCATGATAATCTCTTCATCTTTCTATTGCTTTTACTATTTATTTATTAAAACACACCATTATAATTCTATTTCATTTTATTTAATTTTACTTTACTTTATTTTAATATTACATTACACCACAAAATTATATATAAATATATTTATATCTTTTATCAAAATAATTTTAATAGATAAATTATTTAATAAATCAGTTAATCAAAAACAACATTTATCACTCAAATAATCCAAATACTTAACATCACCTGAGTACAAAGCACAGTCAAAGGGAAGATCAACTAACAATAACATGGGGAATCATGGAGGGGCACTACATTGCATCCTAGTAACGGTCATGTCTAAACACACACACCCATCATGTTAAACCTATCCTTAAACATGTGTATAATAATTCCTATCCTAACCTTCTCACATAGTCCATAAATTCATAATATACAACATTAACTACTTAACATCATTAGCACATACCTTTAAATATCCCTATTATTTTACCTTCATCTCCAAGTTCCAAAGTCAGACTACCTACACATCCATAGTGAGAATGGAGGGTTACTATAGGTCTAGTCATCATTAATGCTAACCCTACTCAAATGAATATCTAGGGTAAAGAGGTGTTTGCTAGCATCCTTGGTGTATTTAACAAAATAGGGAGCTTAAGATCATATGTGCATCCATATTTGGAGGATGTAAATTCGTTCTTAATTTATTTTGCTTGGTGAGGGATTATCCTTTCTCCCAATCTATTCTATACTCTCGGATCTTTTCTCTCTTTATCATGGGTTCTTTTTCTAGTTTCACTCCATTTCTACTTGACCAAATACCTTTCTCTACTATTGAATCTAGGCAATTTAACATCTAATAACTCATTTTGTAATATCTATCAAAAATATCATACACAATTGCTTCTTGATTTTGCTTTCTCTAACCCAATTAAGGATTACTATGTATATGGACTCTTTAGAAACTCTTCTTGATTTTGATAAAATGGGAGGTAACTCTTCGTCCACAAGGTTCATCTCCTCACAGTGTCTCTTTAGCTTGGGGAATGTGTTGGTTGATAACACACCATGATAAATTGATTTATATTTAATTTTCTTTGAGTTTTTTTCTTCCTCAACCTAGGAATTTCTTGTATCTATCATCTCCAAAGTTTCCTTGGAAAGCTCTATGTTTTAGGTGAATTATTTAATCCTATTGCCAACATCTCCTCTTCTTCACCAAATAACAACTTCTCTACTTCCTCTTCTTCCCCATAGCAACCACATTTATAGTATCCCTACAAATAAGGTCAAACTTCTCTAAATTCATTGTTTCCTTATATTCTTTCAATTGCCTTATCATTTTAGCTAGATTTTTCTCTATAGTTCTACTTGAGGTTATAAACCACTTTCTTTCTTTAATATTCATGAATGTAATGCTCATTGAGGATCTAACTACTCCCAAGTCTCTTGGACACAAAAGAGCCTAATGGGAGCAAATTTCCCTTAACTAACTCAAGATTACGTCGACTTTAAACGAAAGGAGCAAGATGAAAGAGATTGAAAAAATGTATTAAAAGAAGTGCTTTGAGAATGATAATAGACATACAACTTCAAAGAATGAAAGAGAAAACCAATGAGAGTTTTGAGATAGAAGGAGAAGCTCTCGACCAAAAGACAACAACCTGGGAGTAGGATGTCAGTAGGACACGCTATAGTGCTAGAGACACACTAGCATCTTGTATAGATAGAGCTATAAAACCTCAAACATAACTCAAAGGATCTACTTAAATACTTAGAATTTTAGGTTTGTTTAAGCTACCGATTTAATAGAAATCAAGAATGTAGGTAAATGGTGTTGGGTGAAAATTTTGTAATCCCTTTTACAAATTACAAAACTTGAATTTCAGCCACAATTAATGTGAGATAAAATATCTCCTCTTAGAAAGGGGAGGCACCCTTCTTACTTCTTACCAAAATTGAAAGTAAACTATTCTAAACTTTACAATTTATGTACACTGCACTAATCATATGAGGGTGTGTTACATTCATGATTCTCTCTTCTTTTAGAGAATATATTTACAATGTTCCATGGTTTTTATTTCTTGATGCAAGACAATTTTAAAAAAACCTAAGCAGTAATTTCCAATACTTCTAACTTGTCAAAGCATAGTCTAGGAGTACTATTATAATAATGTTATGTAATCGGAAGGCTTATAGAGGTACAAAGTCATTTTGTAGTCTTCAATGATGAATTCCATAATAAAGTAACTAGCGATATAAATGAAGCACAAAGTCTTCAATATACTTCACGAAGAAATCCATGAACAACATGAACAACTTCAAGCATAAAGTCTTGAAGATCATTCACCAATATTATCACCAATTACAGAATTCCAAGCAAAATGCATAGCACAAACTCCACATAAATTAACTCAAAAGCCTTCCAATCTTAATTAATAAAACACTGCTAATCCAATCGAATAATAAGATAAACTAATGTGAAAGACATAAGAACATTAGCATTCGATGAAATTGATCCAACACAAAGTTTGGTATGAAATTCAACCTTATTTATTGATTGAAAATAGTATCACAATATGAACTCAAAGTCTCAAAAATTTCTTTACAAATGAGCAACACTTTGTTGTAATAGATAGAAGGTAAATAATACAATAGAGCTCTATCTTATTTATAGGTGAGAGCTATGAGCTATTCTAGGAAAAAACCCTAACTTTTGACTTATTCAAACATGATGTCCATAATTGTAGGAGGACATCTTCATCTTTATATGTAATTGCATGAAACAAAAAGACATGTAAAAATTCCATGCCTATTTACATAAAGCATGATAAAAGCATGAAATCTAACTATCTCTAGAAATGTAAAAACATTTATGGTTTCTTGCTTTGTGCTTTGAAATCTTCATAATTCTTTAAAATCTCCCACATTACTGTCTTGTATGGTCCAAAAGTGTAATCAATAATAGCATGAACCTTCATGATGAAATTCTTTGCAAAAGAACAAACCTTCTTACACCTATCTAGATGTGCTTTGAGATTGTCCAAGGTCATCTGCACATTGCACAAAGTGTCCATTGAGCTGAGTAGTGCGAGCTTTCATGTGTTGGATTATTGAATGTATTGGGTAGGTGTATGCAATCATTCAAATAGATTGCAAAGGTGTTGGAGAAAGTTTGGTGGATTTTATGTTGCATTGAGATCATGTTCTTTGTGTGATGTTTCTTCTCTATCTTCTTTTTCTATTCCGACAGTGAGCCTTGGTTGTGATTCTTTCTAGACAGTGTGTCATATTCTGACAGTGAGCCCTTGTAAGCGGTTTTGCAATTGCTTATATTGTGAGCTAATCCTCACCATGGTTATTCCCTCCTTGGATTTTCCATTTAAATTTGGTGTTCTCTTGTGCATGGTGTTAGAGTTGTTTTAGTTTTTATTATTTTATTTTCATGATAATCCATCAGAACAAATTAAGAGTTTAATGAATGCATGTGGATTTGAATGTTAATGAGGTTTTTCGATGTTTTGATAAGATACAATTGATTCACCGCCCTTAGTTGTCTTGTTCATTCAACACAACTTGTGTTTGGAATGCCCTTTCACAAACTGTAAAGACTTAACTAATAACTAAATAGATAAATTTACAAATATTTAAGCTCTTTTGTAATACATCCATTCAGTTTTTGTTAACAAAGTAAAGTTAGAAGGATATATACTAACACAATTGAGGCAAGAGAGATGTTTACCCCATAAATATAATTATGGTGACAATTAGATCATCATTTTATTTTAGATCCAATAAATAAATTCTTTGTTGATTTAAAGCAACACTATTTCAAGAAATAGATAATTGCTTACAAGACATTATATATCATTTTACTTTTCCATTTATCTCTATTTTTTTAAAAGTATGTTGATCAAAAGGAAATGTCATAATTCACATCAATGCAAGCCTGCAAAAAGCTTTCTACTAAGAAAAAATAGACCAATAATAGTTGCCAATATATAACATGTGTGAAATAATCATAAAACTCACTCAATAGTGCTAATCCACACCGCCTTACCCACTTCTTTTTGTATGGGAATGGATTCACCTGTCATGCAGATATAAGCACTCCCAACCTCTACAAGCATGGGCACTAGAGTAGGCAAGTGCTAGGATTAAGAAGTGTAAAGAAAATAGAGATTTTATGGGAAACAAGAAGAATTGAGAACTTAAACCATAAAAAGTTAAAAGTAAAAACACAGTGTCAAAGTCTTATCCATCCCCCAATACGCCTCCTAGAAATACCTAGAGAAACAACTTTATAAACATTGTATTTCTTATGGAAACCTTTCTTGTTTACTTCAATACCTTTAAAGTTACATCTACCCAAGATTATTTTCTCTTAAGATTACTACTCTCATGTACAAAACTTGTACCAGATATCACAATGCCAACTAGATGAATGCTTTTGTCATCTTACAACCCAAAATGGTGTTAATTTATAGACTTAAGAGATAAATTTTCCCCTATTTCCTCGATCACAATAGTTTGAGGCACTAGATTCATCATAGTCAATATAGCCTTTCAACCTTGTACAAAAATGAGGCTAGAGTTAGGCTTGGGTTTAGAGTTAATATTAGAGATGGAACAAGGGTTAGGGTTAGAATTAGAGTTAGGGTTGGGGATAGGGCTAAAGTTAAGATTAGGATTAAGGTTAGGGTTAGAGATATAACTAGAGTTAGGGTTACGGATAAAGTTAGAGTTTGGTTTAAGATTAGGGTTATATTTAAAGTTAGAGAAGGAATTAGGGTTAGGTTTGGAGTTGGAATTTTCTATATTGAAATAAGGGGTCTTTAAGGGTCATTTCTAATAGTGTGAGATGTGCTAGCAAGTTAAAATTTATCTATTTGTTCAATATTAAATATTGAATATTAATATGAAAAATAAAGTTGGCAAACTTAGAGAACCTAAAATTAATTTATTATTCGAATAATTGAAAAAAAAATTAATTATTTTTTTAACAAACCTAGATAATATCAATTAATATGCTATTTGAATAAGGGATAATGATGCCTAGATGGTGAAATGGTAGACACGTGATACTGGGAATCACACACAGGTAAGAAAAACTGTGGGTACTCCACCAAGCTTCTCTGATGATTGTGCTCAATAGAACGTGAAAAGTAAATAAACTACGTCCCCCCTCCGACAGTAATAATCCCTACTATCTTGAGAGCAGACATGCTTAACTCTCAAGCAACCAATGCATTGAGTTGTTAGGTGTTGATCTTTGCTCTTTTCATCAAAAGATGACTTCCATGCCAATTTGATTATCTTTATCTAACCAAGTGAGATTTTACACACTCTACTCAATATCATCCCTTTCAAATCAAATTTTATTGATAGGGCCTAAAGAAATTGGATGGTCGTATTTGGCTAAAAGTTTAGCAATATATTGTTATTAACCTTTAATAAGAATATCTCCTAATTTTTTTTTGATATAGTAGAAAATTTTGTCTCACTATGAACCCAAGTATACATCTTTAGCTCAAAAATCATACCTTGAGATAAAAATATCCTTAGGTCTCTCGACTGGTCAAGCAGGCCAAAAGATGTATATGAGAAAGCACATTATGATAAAAAAAAACCTCATAAGTTTTTATATCACCAAGTAGAGGATCCTAACCCTAAAGAGTATAAATTACAAGAAGAGTTATCCAATTCTTGTTTGTACTCAAATGACAAAATTGATGTATCCTTGCATCATATGGAAAGCATTCATGAACTAAATGATTACTTCTTTCTTATTGCATTATTAGAACTTCTTGGGGATCCATATAATGTGATTGATGGTGAAAAAAAAACCACCATAAAACAAAATATTGTTGTTATTGCTTCAACTCATGTTCCAAAAAAAATTGATCCACTTCTAATAACTCCTCATAGTAAATGAAGATTCAATACATTTATCAACACTAAAAACTTGCCTGCCCCACATCAAGAAAAGGAATTTGCAACCTGCTCTTTCGGTTTCTTATTTTTATTCCACATAAGTTATAAAATATAAACAAACTCCTTTATCTTCTCATCTTGTTACCTGAGATTTTATCCCTGAGGTAGTTGAGATTGATTTGCTCCTTGAAACCTCATCACCTTGAGGATAGAAAATCTCCTCCTCTACATTACTTAAACAAGAATCAACATCCAAGGGTATATTTGTTCAATATTATCATTATCGTTCAATCAACCAAACAATAATATTATTATTTAATCCTCAAGTACACAATAATATTATTTTAATTAGAGGGAAAAATGGGTTTAGAAGGGACCTAAAACCCTATCCAAGCAAAGAAAGATGATAAAAGGTAATACAAAGATAACCAACAACCAAGCAACAATAGTCATCAAAATATCATCAAGACCAACCAAATTGAAACAAATTAATTTCGAAGGGACTTGTGAACACTACAAAACTAGATTTTATAGGGACCTTGAACCCTATTTGACTAACACTACTAGAGATCACAAGGCCACAACAAATAAATCACTCAAAAAATACTTTCTAAGCCAATAAAACAAAATTCCAAATGATGTAGACAAACCACATCACCCATCTTAACTCTCCACCTCTATAGGAGAAGAAAATTAAAAAAACACACCAAAGGGAAATAGGAGTCCCCTTCCACAAATGTCATGCCTGTCCTGAAAACCTGAATTTTGCCTAGATAGGAGCAAACTTCACCTAGATAGGAGAAAACTCCACCTCAATAGTAGTTGCAAGGGAGATAGTCATTTGGAGAACAATAAAACAATAGAACACATCCCCACCTCAATAGAAGATATCTCTACCTATATAAGAGAAAAAAATTGTGAAGATTGAAGGAGAGAAAATAAATCAACATAAAGCGCAGCCTTAGCTCCCTTCAGCAAAACAAATATTTCGGTCTACAAAAATGTCATTTAGTGTAACCCAACCAACAACAAATAGACAAAAACAAGGACAACCACTACTCCCTTGATCACCTTCAACAAGGATACTAATAAACCAAAAACTCCAAGAAGTAACCCCAAAGGCAGAGGACCACCTACAACAAACAAAAAACTAACCCCTTCAATGATAGAGGCAACACCATCCACAAGGAGTTCAAACTATCTCCCTTTAAGATCAGGAGTAACTAGGTCTTCATATTAGACTTTGAGAGAAGATTAGTCAATAGAAACACATCATTAACAAGGGAAACAAAATCTCCCTTAAACATCTTGAGAGATCCCCATCTAATGGCCAGACCAAAAAGATGGGACACAAAAGCCCCAAAGTAGTAGCTCCCGTCTCTACCAACAAAAATCAACTCCACCTCAATAGGAGAGACCTTTGTCTTAATGGGAGAAGCAAGAGAGAGAGAGTCAATTAGAGTAGGAGACTCTCAGCCTCACCCACGATCACCACCTCCACCTCAAAAGGAGGGATCTCCACATCAGTAAGAGCCACAATCCATGAATGTAGGATAAGAAAAAACACACCAAAAGCTAGTGCAACAGGAACTCCCTTCAACTCTGAGCATAACTAGGATGGAAGAAATTTTTTTAAGCAAAGTGTAGCCAACAAAAATAGGGGACATGAAGCCCCCCAAAACCTAACAAATCTAGGATACTGCAAGAAGCTATCCTGAGACAGAAAGACATCTCCCACTGAAACCCTTCGCAACAACACAACAACATAAGACACGAAAGGAGCACAATAAAAGAGAGGCACTTTCGATGGAGAGGTCAAGACCATAATCGCTCCCATAGCAACCAACAACAAGCACCCCAAAATAAAGTAGGATAAATCCCACTCATTGTGCTAGTAGGGGAGTGCCTCAAGCAAAGGAACCCACACCAACTAAAGTTATCCAAAGTCGACCACAACTCCAATGCCCATAGATCCAAAAAAAAGGGCCACAATAAAGGTCTTGGCAATAAAGCTCCCCAACAACCAAGTCACTCCAAGAACATCCCCTTCGTAGCTACCCTTGACAGAATCCACACTAGAAACTCAACCAGTGTGGCAATCAAAATCCCATTTGCATCTGCATCCTCATCTTCACCTCCATCCTCATCAACAAAATTCAAACGACCATGGCCACTCCTCTTCCCGCCCCACCACTCACTCCATTTCCATGGATTATGTGATGTTATGAGTGATAGTGATTTATTTAACCAACAAATCAATAAATTTTTATTTATTTAATCATAATTTAAACATTAATAATATTGTTATCTACCTTAATAATGTTATTATTAATTCACCAACAATTATTTCTTAATGATAATAGTATTCTTGTTTAATACATTAATAATATTATTATTATTTGATTAACCCTTAAGCCTTAACAATATTGTTTATTAATTTTATTTAATCAATAAACCAATAATAATAAAATTGTTATTTATTCGATAATTCAAACATTAATAATAACATAATATTTGTTTATTTACTCGAACAATTAAATAATCATATAATTATTAAATTGAAAGTCAAACATTAGAGATGCTAACATTATTATTCAATCAGTTTGCATGTTTACTAATCTTATATTTATACAATTATATGAGCATATATGTATATACAATATAAGTACATTACTAAATTTCCTGATTTCTACACAACAATTTATGACGTATAAATTATATCTCAATAGATGAATATTATATTTACTAGCACTTGCATCAGAAGGATGTGCAAGGGTTACACCGAAGAAAATTATATGTTAATGTGTTAGAGTACAATTATATATGTGCATAGAAGATACATTAATTTAATTTATAATATATTTGTATATAATAATATTTTTTATGTATACAATTTTGAAATACAATCTTGACTTTAGGTCGATGATTTTTCAAGCTATCATTTCTCTTTGTAAATTTTGCTTCATACGTTAAGTGGTATGTTTGTTTTGGTTAACAACCCAGTAATTTTACACTAAGATTGTGATGGAGGTGAAGTAGTTATGTTGATTGTAATTTATATAAAATTTATAAATTTGAAAGTAGCATCAGGTAAATAAAGAAGACAAGAATTTTATAAAACATATTTAAAAAATATTTATTAGCAACATTAATATAAGATAAAGCCACAAAATTAAAGAACTATATTTGAACAGCTATTGGACAAGCATTCTTAGTGGAGTATAACTATCATATAACATTCAAAATTAAATCATTAATAAGTAATTATTCTTTTTCTTTTGTAGCTAGAGGTTTGGGTTCAAGTTCATAGGGGTGTTTATTTTCCTAATAGAGAGGGAAGTGTTTATTAAGTTACATACATATCATTTAATTGAATCTAAATAAATAAATTGACTCTTCATCTCAATTTATATTCCACGGTAAGAGACACAATCTCTCTATAGAAGGATACATGATTTAGAGGAAGAAATAAACAAAGATGAGCTTGAGCTCTATTCACATGATGTAAACAATTTTTCTTTGAACACAAGATTGTATGGCTTTTTTGAGCTATAGTGGTAATTTCCCTACAAAATAAACAAAGATGATATTGAGCTCTATGCACATGTTGTAAACAACGTCTTTGAGCACAATACATTCTACTACTCAATATTTTCAGTTGCAATTAAATTATATTTAAACCATTGAATTGAATTTTTCTCAAGTTATCATAAAATTTGGTAGAAATCAAATCTTTACAATAAGAATACTGTGAAATTTTACAAAATGAAAGGACATAATAAAAAAATATTCAAACAAAATCCAAGGCGGTTTGCTTAAAAAATGAAGTAGAGTGAAAGTGAGCAACCGGTGATAAGGGGAACACAAATGAGAGAAAGAGATGAGGTAGATGTCCATATTGAAATTTCTTAGTGGGCAAGAGCAACGGGAAAGACCTTGATGAGAATGGAACATCCAACCCAACCAATGAATGAGAACATTAAAATTGCAAGTCCAGGTGATAAATTTTAGAACATACAGGGATCATTTCTTATCATGCTTGGAAGGTCATCCAAGCACGAGTTTTCTACTACCTCTTTACCACATAAATTGAAAAATTCATGCCATGACTTGAAGTCATTTGACAATCAATTACAAATCACTGAAAGGAAAAACAAGAAAGCATTGTAAAGCATACATGTGGTTGAAGAGTGACAAAGAATCAAATTTGGACTATATACATATTCATTGCAGTCTTCATTATGTGATAAAAGGAATCTTAGAAATCTATCAAATTTTAATGAATTAAAGTATAAATACAAAAAAAAAATAAAAAAATTGTCAAAATAATCTTAACTCAACCAAATATTTTGAAAGAATGTATGATTTCTATAAACATGAAAGAAACAAACAAAGAAAGAAATAAAAATTCTGAACACATTTATTACTGTATGCATGTAGTTTAAAATGTAACACTAAAAAAAGTATATTTTGTTGGCAGTAAAGAAGTCTGTATAAATAGCTTTTTATTCTTAATTCAATTCAACTTTATTTACAATAAAGAGGGTCTATTGCACAACAAGAATAACTTCTTGTAAGATTTTTTAAAAATCACATAAAAAGAACTCCACAAATTCGATGATCTCCACATTCAACTTTAAAAGCATATCACCTGACATACATATAACACTACAAAATAATATTATTTGTGATTACTTTCTTGCATAAAAGCATATCATCTAGCTACATATAACACTACAAAATAATATTATTTGTAGTCAGTTTGTAACATACATAGGAACTTGTATATTATGTTGTGACATATAATATTAATGAAATATATTATGTAACAAGAGTTGCACTGCAACTAGAGTCCCTACCAAATGTGATAAGTTTTTTAACCATATTTATGGATGTATTTAAGTGATCATGTTTTAGCAGGTGTGGTTGTATGAATAAGCATATTAATATATTTTTTATATCTTGAGATAGAATAGTTTACAAATCAGACTAATCAAATTGTACTAATGGTCATTGCTTCAGGTGTACAATATCATATAACTAAGCACTATAATAAAAAAACCACAATACAATTGTTGCAAGTATGAAGGTGTTGTCATTGATGTCAAAAAGATTGTGTTGCCATTGATGATAGTTGTGCAGTTGTTGATAAGAGATTGTTGCTTTGATTAGTTGCATTATGTTGTCATTAGTTAAGTTGTTGATGTTAATCTCTGGTGTTGCTTTGATAAGCTTCTATTTATGGTTTAGATGTTGAACATATTGAGAAATTTGATAAAATAAGGAAACAGGGTGTTGCAGAGGTGTTCTGGTTTTGCTTCACATTTCTTATGGTTTGAAGATTTGCTTATGTGGTTTGGATATGTTAGATAAAGGTGTTCAGAGTTTCTATTGACCTAATTTGAATTTGTACATTTGAGGTGCATTGCCGACCTTGGAAAGGGTTTCATGGTTGAGGATGGTATAATAAGTATGAGTTGAATTGTTGAAAGAGGTTAAAATAGATGACAAATGCAAAGTGTGATGCGAGTTATGCGAAATTGAGTAGATCGGTGAGAACTTTAAAGTGTCGGACTACCAAATGTAGTGAACAAAAGGTGTCTGCAATCATTCAAATAGATTGTGAAGGTGTTGGAGCAATTTTGGTGGATTTTTTGTTGCATTGAGATCATGTTCTATATGTAACATTTCTTCTCTATCTTCTTTTTCATTCCGACAATGAGCCTTGGTTGTGAGCCTTTTTGGACAACGTGTCTTATTTTGATAGTGAGCCCTTGTAACTGGTTATGTAATTACTTATAGTGTGAGCTAATCCTCATTGTGGTTTTCCTTTCTTGAGTTTTTCACATAAATCTAGTGTTCTTTTGTGCATGGTGTTAAAATTTTCAATTTCTGTTATTTTCTTTCCATGAATGTTAATGAATGAATGAATGTGGATCTGAATGTCAATGAGGATTTTGATGTTTTGATAAAATACAACCGATTCACCCCCCTCTTAGTTGTCTTGTTCATTCAACATGAGTAGGAAAGAAAAAGAGAATAAAGGAAAAACTAAGAAAAAATATTAAAATGTGAAAATATAGAAATGGGCAACGAAGATAGATAGACAAGGAGATATAATTGAGAGGATGAAAAAAATAGATAACAAATAAAAGATAGAAATAAAATAAAGAAATAATTTTGATTGGTGAAGCCATGGTTCTAGATTTCCTTGATTTTTCTTATTTCGATTCATTCTTTTTTATCCCTCTTTAATTTTGGGTCGATTCCATAATACACCTTCGATAGAAATTCTGCAAATGTGTTATAGTGTTATGCAAATGTCATGACGGAGGATAGAAATTATTCTAAGGGACTTTTGACCCAAAATATGAATAGATTGTTGGTGTATCAATCAATAGGTACACTAAAATCACATTTTTTAATTTTTTTTTTGTAAATTAGCTTCCAAGTAATCAAAATATTTCAATCCAAACCCCTTTCAAAGATAATAAAAAGGTATGGAATTCTCTTTTTTTGGTGGACTCGTATCCCCATGACCCAACCCAACACCCAACCCACCTTACCTCGGTCTTACATTTTTCCAAGTTGGGGTTCGGAAGGGGTGAGCTAGGTCACAAAGATATAAATTATTCTAAGGCACCTTTGATTCAAAGGGTAGAGGAGAAGGATGTTATGTACACTAAAATCATAATGATTTTTTTTGTAAATTACCCTCCAATTAATCAAAAAATTTCAATCCAAATCACTTTCAAAGATGATAAAAAGGTATGGACTTTTTTTTCCTTTTTTTTTTGTTGACTCAAAGGTATCTCTATGACCCAATCTAATGCAACCCACCTTACCCGCCTTACCCGCCTTACCTTTGGCTTACATTTTGTCAAGTTGGGGTCAAGAATGGGTGTCACATAGGGGTGATAGACACACAAAAGAAAAAGATACACAAACCCTTTTCAAATATGATAAATAGGTATGGACTCTTTTTTTGTTTGTTGACTAAGGGGTATCTTTTTGACCTAGCCCAACACCTAACCCACCTTACCTTGGTCTTACATTTTTCCAAGTTAGGGTTGAAAATGGGTGTCATGCTAGGGTGAGAGACATACAAGAAAAGACACACAAACCCCTTTCAAAGATGATTAAAAGTTATGAATTTCTCTTTTTTTTGTTGACTAAAGGGTGTCCTTGCAACCCAACCCAACACCTAACCCGCCTTACTTTGCTCTTACATTTTGCCAAGTTGGGGTTGAGAATGGATGTCACACTACGGTGAGAGACACACAATAAAAGACACACAAACCCCTTTCAAAGATGATAAAAAGGAATGGATTTCTCTTTTTTTGGTTGACTAAAGTGTGAGGTCCTGCTCTTTTGATCAATAGCTGCAAAATATTTTATTGATAGTTATATTTGGCTTGTCCATGCCCCTAAATTTTTATGTTTATTATATGGAGGAATACATCTGTTGTTAAATAATGATTCTCTTTAAATGATTATTTAGGGTGTGAAATAAATCTTATATCACCTATAATTATTTAACTTCATGTTTATTATATTTTGTAAGCTCCCTAATAAAGCTCTAGCCATTACACTTTTGCTACATTTAATACTATTCATAATAGAGAGTCTATTCTTGTCCCAATGATCATTTTATCACTTTAGAGTTCTAGACAATGATCTTATTATGCGAGACCACATATTGATCCCAAAGATTCTAAACTAATATAAGATATTTATAATATCATATTCATGCATACCATGCCATCTCAAAATATGTTGTTATTGGTCAATGATTTTACTTGTTAAATTTCTTAAGGAGACCCCATTTCATCCATGTGAAAAACATTTGCATCCATATATAAGTTATTGGTCCCTAGAAGGTTTAGGATTATCACTATATTGAGTATCAATTTGTTGATATATTACCACATTCATTCTATGTTGATCCTTCTACACTTTTCATTATGCATCGAACATTGTTCAACCTTATTGGTTGGTGCATAACATTTTATTCACTCATCACTTTATAATATTAATTTACTATACATTAAGGGTGTTTAGTTTAATCTTTCAGAGAGAGGGTTATTTCAATAGATATTAGTAACATATTAAAAATCATCATACATTTTGTTCACTAACTGTGTCTATTATACATTAAAAGTGAAGTCATTATACTATTATGATCTCTTGTAGCAATATTTTAATTTTGAGTAAAAATTAATATTGTCGTTGCTTCATTTGTTTATGTGTCATTTTATTTTTGTGTGTAGTGTTATTGCATTGGTTGCATTCTTAAACTATTTTTTAATTGGATCCTTCATCCATGATTACATAAGGTGGTACAAAAGCATAGTTTTGAAACTTTTGGATGTATATTGTATAAATACATAAAATGGTATCATATATTTCCAATAATATATTATAGGTAAAAAGGTATCAATGGATTTATAGTTATGAATAAATCATTGAATTTGAGGTAGTTAGAAAAGGGTTTTGTAAATGGATCCTTAAAAATAAGGCAATTTACATTAGAATTAAAAGTTAATTTTCTACCATGGAGAGTAGGTAGAGGGAAATGTTTTACTTATATTGTTGGAAACAATGTGTTTCCAAAAAGTGTAGCCTTTGACACTTTTCACACATTTGGACCCTTGCCTATGGATTTTGGACCTTTTTCAACCTCTTTTTACCCCTTTTCCAAACCTTGTGCCAAAGTGTTGTAAGGTGTTGTAAAACATTTTCATGCTTTCCTAGGCTTTTCATCACCAAATCAACCCTTTCTTATGCTATAATGACCCCTTAATCCACATATAAGTCCTATCTTAGTGTGTTTTCATGAGATAATCCTATAAAAAATTAATAATCACACTTCAATCCCTAAAAACCAATCAAAAATGCCCAGGTGGACTAGGTCACCACCTTGGGCGACCTAGTCCCATGTGGCATAAAATTTAAATTTAACTTAATATTCTTTCGGGATTTTGTCTCTAAAACCCTAAGGTCGGCTTGTATGGTGTTATTTCGAGAAAATTAGGGCATTACTTGTATAAATAACGGATTTTATCATCTTTTTCACCCCAATATTCCAATCTCCAATCTTCTAACTCACCTCTATTTCTTCCTAGCTCTCCTCTCACTCCTCAAGCAAGCTAGGGTTTGAGCATTCCAAGTCAACAAGACATATTTTCTGAAGCATTCAAGGGCTGATTGCTGCAACAACACAAGATCTCTCATCATGACAAGGTAACTCACTTCATTACTCCATTTTTTCACGCTTCATTACATTATTTCTCTTTATTTTGGTTTAGTTACCTAAAAGGGGTTTGACCAAGGCAAACCCCTAATCCCTAACAATCAACATTCTTTCTTTCTCTCCTTGTGTGTTTGCAAATTTAGGTACATTGAAGATCATTGAAGACTTTGAAGACTTGTTGAAGACTTCTCCTTACTTGCAAAGTCCAAACATCCACCAAAAATCACTTTCAGGCCCGAATATCAGAGTTTCAGAAGTGGACAACTGTGAAAAACCAAGGTGCAAACAAGGGGGCTTTCGTTTCCCCTTTAAAAATTCTAAAAATCCTGAAGAGGACTAAGTCGCCAAAAATGGTGAACTAGTCCCACTAGATAGGCCTTTCTATGATTTTTACATTTTGAGACACCCATTTGGCAGAAACAGGCTCCAGACTAGTTTTCTCAAATCTGGGACTAGGTCGCCCAGATTGGCACAAGTTTCCCTTTTGGCTTCTACAGCATTTTCATCAGCATTCCAAACCTCCATCGGATCCTTCTTCAAATTCCAGGTGCACACATTCTATTTCCTTCATTTCTATTTAGTTTAGTGTACATTCTTAGGTCATTTTGTATATGTTTGTATACAACATTATGTTTTCCAACACTTTGCATTTCAATAGTTTAGTATTCGATAAATCATTCTATTTTTAGTCTATTACACTTAATCACATTCACACACCTCACAATCCTCCAATCAATCCCTCTTTGAATGAACTCGCCCAAAAAGAGCATATCATCAAGTGGAAAGAGAGTCCATTTCCTAAATCAAGAGCTCCTAGGTGAAAAACCCTAGAGGCCTAGTAAGGGGAATCCTCTTTCCCTTCTTGCATAACTTTTTGGCGGTTCATTTTTGTTGAACCTGACCGTCCTTACACCCTCTTGTCTGATTTAGAGTCCTTCATTGTCCTAGTCTTAACTTGTATTGCATGTTGCATTAGTGAAGTTGCATCCTAGGGTTTCAAAATTTGCATTAGTGAAAAATGCATATAAGATGCATTTTTTGTATTTTAAAACATTAAATCTTTCTAAAATTCTACATTTCCCTATTAGATCTACATTGTACAACACATAAACCACCTAATTCCATCCAAATATTCTAAAAATTCTCAAAAAATCACTAGGAGGACTAAGTCGCCACTCTGGGTGACCTAGTCCCTTCAAACTTCTAAAACTACAATTTATAGAGCTGAAAACCCAATTTTAAAGCTTCTTTTTTATGCCAGTATCTATCTGTATCAACTGGTTGTGTTTCTGTTACATGCATTTCATTACATTTAGCTTAAATTAGCTCATTTCATGCATTGTACATTTTCAACTTTTGCATTCACAACATTTTATTTTCAAATTATTGCATAGTGTAATTAGTGAATTACTTTGTTTGACATCTGAAAATCACATTTCATTTTAAGTCTATACATTGCATTGTAAATCCTTCAAACATGTTCATTTCAATTCTTTCCAAAATTGCAAAGAAAAAGTTAGTAAATAAACATGTTAATCATTCATTCAATGCATTCCCCAGTTATGAGAGTCTAGAGAATGAAAACATTAATTATTGTCTTGAACTTACACTACCTTTTATCTCTCATATTTGTGAGGATGATGTGTTAAAAGCAGATACAAACATAGACAATCATGATGATCACAATTGTTCCTCTCTTGATACATCTCCTTCTAGTGATGAAGGTATCTTGCTAAAAGAAGGTACAATTGTTGAGCATCATGAAGGTCTTGCTTGTTCTTCTCCTCATTTCCTTTGGGAAGATATTTTAGCACAAGAAAATGAAATCATAAACAATTTCCTAAACATTACCTTACCTATTCTCCCTAACCATGATGATCAAACTTGCCCTTCTTCTAATATCCCTCCTTGATGCAAAGAGGGTAGGTTGGTGTTAGACGATATACCTCTTACAAGTCATAAGATTCTTGACCCTCCCTACCTATTTGAACATCCTAGTGGCCCTCCTCTTGAAGCCTCCTCCCCTTGTAGTGAAGCATGTGATGAACCTCTCTCAAGCTCTCATACTAGGGTCGATCATATGGAACAAGAGAATGAGATCTTTGACAATCAAATAGAACCCTATCCTAATCCTTCCTCTCCTCATACTCCCATCATTGATCATTTCATTAATAATATTAAATGCCCTTACAAGAATATGTAGAGCCTATATTAGACTCTCCTTCCCTAGGGGATGTTAATATTATTCAACCTCAACTCATCCTTTACCCTCCTTCAACCAAACCTAAACCTAAATTTACCCTCTACCCGCCTACGTCTAATAGGTTGCCGCAATCGAGTCATAATACCATTGCTCATACACATTAAACCCAAAACAATTTGCGCCCACCCCAACCACCCTCAACTCCTTTACCTTTACCCAATCCTATCTTACCTACTGCCCCTCGCTTAAATTCAATCCTTAGGGAGTATGACCTTGTTGATCAACTAAGGAATACCCCCGCTAAGATCTCCTTATGGGATCTCATTCAAGCCTCACCTCACTATTACAATATGATGCAAGTAGCCTTACAACAAGTTCCTATCCCTTCTAATATGCAACCAAATGACATAGCAATTATTATTCACAAAATTAATGCTGATATTGTTTTTCACCAAAGTGAGATCCCTCCTTTGGACGTACAAAAATAAAATGAAGCCTTTGTAATAATCTCTCAATACAAACACAATGGGATCAAGAGAACTCTTGAAGATACTGGTTCTGCTCTTAATGTGTGTAGTGTGAGACTTTTGGATAGGCTTAGCATCGATATATCCCACATCAAACCTGATTCTTTATATATCAGAGGATTTGACAATGTCACTAAGCAGTCGCTCGGTGTGATCACTATACCTCTTATAGTTGGAATGGCCACATTGGACAATAAAATCCATGTTATGTCTCATGAGCTTTCATGCAATATTCTCTTAGGCAGGTCGTGGATTCATGCTATGAATGGAGTGCATTCCACTCTTCATCGTAAGATGAAGTACATCTACAATAACAAAGTGTACGCACTTAATGCCGATCCCAAACCAAATAGTTGCTTAAACATTGAAAAATTCAAAGAGAATCACTTCCACACCTCAACACCGACCACCCAAGTGGAACCCACACAACACCCAAATAAAGAACAACATCTTAAGAAAATCACCACGCTCTTAGATGATGATTGGGGTTCCTTAGGCTTCACCCCTCCCTTAATGGGAGAGTCCAAGATCATACATAATGACTCTAAAAAGGGAAACGTAGTCTTGTCAACACAAGACTCGATTGATCCTTCACAAGCATCCACCTCAACTACTCTAGACAAACAAGCCAATAACGAACCCTCACCCAATCCAAAAAAGAAAAATCTCTATGGACAAGATTATGATCTCATGAAACAACTTGGCTATAGTGGAAAAGGTTGTGGTGCTAATGAACAAGGTATCTACAACCCTATTGAACCTCATACACAAACAACACTTCATGGTCTTGGTTATTGTCCTCTGATTGAAATCACCACGCCTTCACCTCCCATCAACACCATCCCAAATCACCCTTCTAAACCGGCCTTCACAAGTGATCCTTTGACACCAACAAAGGACTCTTTGCTTAATGACAACGTCATCTCGTAGCCCACTAATGATTAAGATTTTACACACTCCTCCAAAGGAGTATACAAAATATCACAATCTCAAGTGCCTTGCGTAGGTATGACATGCTATACTAAGCAAGACCCTTCCTTGTTACAATCCAGAGGATCACCTTCTACCTTCAATCAAGAAGGTATCTTGTTGAGACTCCTCCAAGATCACTTGATCTCTCTCCCTCCCATAACTCGAAAGAAATGTTACAACAAGTATTATTTTTGTGCATACCATCGCGTTCATGGTCATCACACTAATGAGTGTAAGGCCTTGAGTAGCAAAATCCAACATCTTAAGAATTTTGGGTTCTTCCTTACATGGGGATGCCTAATTCCTCTAATTGATCCAAATTTTCACTCAACCTTACATTTCACCAATCCTTTCGGCTCACTCTTGTCCTGCATTAAGGTGGGGCAAGGGGTTGGTTAGCCTTTTCCATCATATGTCACTTGTCGTTGTCTCTTTTGACTTATCGTTAACCTGTCATGAACATATAAGAGCAAGCTTGGGATGTGGATGACATGTCTTAAGTTGACTCGCATGTGACATACTACCCTCTTCATGATGAAGCTTATCGAAAACATATGACTCGGCATAGGGCTTTCCAAACAAGCTCTCATGTCTTTCGCTTCCTCTTCTAATTTAAAGAAATTTCTCATAGCAATGGTGTTAGCAACCGCTTTAAAGTGGGGGCATACATCGACACTCACATTTCATTGTGTGATTTTCTTTTTTCTTGTGATTCCCTCTCTTGGAAACATTACATACAATGTTGCTTAGAATGAGACATTTTCATTTTTCCTCTTTTGCATACAAGATGAGTCCATTTGCACCTTTCCTCTCTTGAAAAAATTACACATGATGTTCCTTAAGATGAGACATCACATAAACAAAAGAAAAATCCCTTTGAAACACCATCATTTTCAAACATAATTTTCTTTTGTGGTGCCTTATCAAAGTTATCATGAAGTATAACTTTGGTATGGTTTGAGTGGGAAGCCCAACTAGCGGCACGACTTTCCCCATAGCCACTTGTGTTTTTAACCTTTTGGGCCTTCTCACCCAATGAACAACCAAAAAGTATCATCGCCCCAGAGTGAGTACGCATCTTCTTTTTGGACAAACAACCTAGATTTGATCCACAACTAGCTAGATAAATGGTCAAAGCTTGATCCAACTTTTCACTTTCATTTCTCTCTTCCTTTAGTTCTTGTCATCATCTGATCATGCATCTCACTTTGTTGTAATGCATTCAACCTTGAATGTGTCTTTTAAATTGATTTCGATTTGACTTAGAATTTTGAATCCTTGAAGGCTTGACCACCTCCTTCTTCTTCACCATCCTTTGTCATCTCCTTTCAGCTACTTTAGTGTGAGTTTGAAGCAATTTCACCCTCTCACTAAAGTGGGGGCTAAATGTGTCGCTAAAAAGTGTAGCCTTTGACACTTTTCACTCATTTTGACCCTTGCATATGGATTTTGGACCTTTTTCAACCTCTTTTTACCCCTTTTCCAAACCTTGTGCCAAAGTGTTGTAAGGTGTTGTAAAACATTTTCATGCTTTCCTAGGCTTTTCATCACCAAATCAACCCTTTCTTATGCTATAATGACCCCTTAATACACATATAAGTCCTATTTTAGTGTGTTTTCATGAGACAATCCCGACAAAAATTAATAATCACACTTCAATCCCCAAAAACCAATAAAAAATGCCCAAAGGTCGGCTTGTATGGTGTTATTTCGAGAAAATTAGGGCATTACTTGTATAAATAAGGGCTTTTCTCATATTTTTCACCCTAATCTTCCAATCTACAATCTTCTAACTCACCTCTATTCTTCCTAGCTCTCCTCTCACTCCTCAAGCAAGCTAGGGTTTTAGCATTCCAAGTCAACAAGATATATTTTTTGAAGCATTCAAGGGCCGATTGCTGCAACAACACAAGATATCTCATCATGGCAAGGTAACTCACTCCATTACTCCGTTGTTTCATGCTTCATTACATTATTTCTATTTATTTTGGTTTAGTTACCTAAAAGGGGTTTGACCAAGGCAAATCCCTAATCCCTAACAATCAACATTCTTTCTTTCTCTCCTTATGTGTTTGCAGATTTAGGTACATTGAAGATCATTGAAGACTTCTTGAATACTTCTCTTTACTTGCAAAGTCCAAACATCCACCAAAAATCACATTCAGACCCGAATATTAGAGTTTCAGAAGTGGACAATTGTGAAGAACTAAGGTGCAAACTGGGGCTTCCGTTTCCCCTTTAAAAATTCCAAAAATCTTGAAGAGGACTAAATTGCCAACAATGGTGACCTAGTCCCACTAGATAGTCCTTTCTATGATTTTTACATTTTCAGACACCCATTTGGCAGAAACGGGCTCCAAACCAGTTCTCTCAAATCTGGGACTAGGTCGACCAGATTGACACAAGTGTCCCTTTTGGCTTCTGCAACATTTTCATCAACATTCTAGACCTCCACCAGATCCTTCTTCAAATTCCAGGTGCACACATTATGTTTCCTTCATTTTTGTTTGGTTTAGTGTACATTCTTAGGTCATTTTGTATATGTTTGTATACAACATTATGTTTTCCAACACTTTGCATTTCAATAGTTTAGCATTCAATAAATCATTCTATTTTCAGTCTATTACACTTAATCACATTCACACACACCTCAAAACTTTTCAATCAATCCCTCTTTGAATGAATTCACCCAAAAAGAGCATATCATCAAGTGGAAAGAGAGTCCATTCCTAAACCAAGTGCTCCTAGATGAAAAACCCTAAGAGCCTAGTAAGAGGAATCCTCTTTCCCTTTTAGCATATCATTTTTTTGGTGGTTCACATAGAATAAATATTTGAAATGTTAAATATTGTATGAGTATGAGTATGAGTGTATTTTATTGAATAAGATAGAAAAAGTCATAACACTAAATATGATGTAAAAAGAAGAGAAAAATAAATATGCAAAATAATGTACTATCAAATCAAACAAGTTGTGAAAGAACAAGGATAAGGAGAAGAATATATAAGAAAGATAAAGAGGTTGGAAACTATTAAAAAATAATGGTAGAGAAGATCATAAGTCAGCGAAGGACTTTGGGCCATTGATTAGGGATGGCACCCCATCCACTTGCCAATCTCTTCATGTGAAAGGGGAGGGACAAGCGTTGTAGGTTACAGGTTTGTCATGTAGAAGCCCTTCAATGTCATTCGAAGGGGGCAATCTGGCATGCTTCATTTACATGTCAATAGTCAAATTCAATGGGGGAGGTTTCCACATACAAGGGTCGTAGTATGTGCAAAGATTAGGGCACTCTACATCTAGGATGAAAGGTGGAGGCGAAAGGTGCTTGGAAGGAAGATACAAGACCTTGCAAATCGAGGTTACATTCTGAAAAGGCAAGATGAGATTGTTGAAGAAGGCCATTGGAATTTCTATTCTCTATAAATCTGAAATTGGCCTCATCATTTTCTTGTCGATGGGGAAGTTTAATGAGTTTACCAACCCCAACATGAGCAGCATAAGGGTGAAAAAAAACAAAAGTGCGGTGTCTCTAACAAACCATCATATGAAGACTTTGAGATGCTTTCCATTCAGTTGTCAAACATGTTGACAAACATTACAATTTGGAGGCACAATCTTGAGGTAAGACACTAGCCATGGTTTCAAAAATTTCATTTTTGTTTGGTGTTGAGGCCTGTATGCGTCTAGATCATTATTTCTATTGTATCTTATTTTTACAAAACAATTTTGTTGTTACCTGTTGAATGAACTGTGGCTGCTATCATATATGGTGTGTTTTATCTTAATACTCAAATATCATTTTTCAATAGTTCATGTGCCTCTTCTAAGCCTCCACATTTTGTGTGTATGTCTCTACTCATGCTCTAATGGATGCACATACTCTGCTCCAAGGTGCCCATGTTGGCATAGGCAAGACGCAAGAAAATGTGTTGGGATTTGGCTTTACACCTTCATAAGCATCTACTCGAAAATTTCTAAAGCCTTTTCAAACAATACACATGCCTTATGTATGCTTCCACAATTGTGTATACTGCAATCATGGCATTTTATGAGATGCCATCTCTTTGAAGTATTCTATCAAGCAGTGCCTTGTCTACATTTCCACATCTTGCATGTATGTCTACCGGGGCAATTACAACTACAACATCTCCAATATTCCTCTATCTTTTACCCATTGATGGATGTCTGCACCTTGTTCAAAGCTCCCATTTTGGGACAGGTAAGGAGGATGCTGACAAAGGTTGTAGAGTCTAGTCGTACACCTACAAATTACATCTTTTTGAAAGTTTCCAAAGCATTTTCACTAAATACATTATGCGTGCCACATTTATTTGTGGCATTTTATCAACAGTTTGCATGTCTTGTCTAGGTTCACCATATTTTGCCTATGCAAATGTCAGTAGATTGTGAATTTAACTTTTAGAGAATTTGCCTATCCATTGACCTTGCCTCTTCATGTAAATTATATGCAATTTTTTTTTATATACCAGTCAACAATCATATTGTGATTTGCAAATAGTATATAAATAATAATAATAAAATCATTTTAATTAAAGATCAACATTCATCTCTTCACAATGAGTCATTCATTGAGACATTATAAGTCATAGATATTGGTAGTAATAGGTGTATATATAAGAGTTCCCATTACATTTGGCTCTTCAAAAAATAATAAAATAAAAATTTACCTACTCTTTTAAGCTTTGACAAAAGTCTATACCCGGTAATTAATTGGTATCCATCTATGCAAATAATTACATAAAAGAAGTTGAAAGTTATATTGTTGATATTCACCCTAATCAAATGTATGTAAGTATCATTAACGGTATGCGACTCTACTAAAGGAAGCTTTTTTTAGTAATTTATAAATATATATTTTTAGACTAGATGGAATTATGGATTTTGGTCATGTCCAAATTCTCCATCATTTATTTTTGTCATATAATTAAGATTTTCTATGGATAATAAGTTAATACGCACCTTTGTTAATAAGAATAGTAACTCAAGTATTGTATTCAAGGTAATTGGGATGAATTATCGAAGACAATATCGTTGTATTAACATGACAATAGGTGATTCTTTTACTATCTACAAATTCTTCCTAAAATGTTGTATTAGATTAAATAATTTGGGACCTTATTTTATTCTTTGATTATAGATTACAAATTTATATTAAAATTTTATAGATCAATATGAAATAATAATAATAATAATAATACCTCTAGATGGTTTATTGTCCATCCTTATCCTATGACATACCATCAAAAGAAAATAAAAATAAAAATATATTGAATTACATACACCTTAAATATATTTGTACATGTTTTGAAATATTGAACTAGTTGCAACAATAGTAAGTTTATAGAAGACAACACTTTTGAATTAGAATTTGGTTTATATTATTTTCTTAATATCTTGAACCTCTATGGAATATTGACTTGCCTTCATCACATTGGATTGTGCTTTTCAATCAATCTCAAAACATATAGGATATAATGACATCCCTCAAATATTGAGAGACATCCCTAGTATCCTAAACATGATCCACCTTTTGTACACCAATAATTATATATGTATATATGTGTATAGATAGATAGAGAGTAAAATAGAAGAAAAAAACCACTTATTGACTAATTGATCATTAATCGATGATACATGTCATATGGGTGTTGGAACATTTGGGAACCTATACATAAGGACCTATGTAAAATTAACCTATAAAGATGAATGCTTTAGATGCACCTCTATGTTAGATAAGATTAGATAATTTAGATTGATTTGAGTATTTGTTTACTCTCACTAGAATGCACACAATCACGATTGGTTAGTTGATGAATTTAGTTTTATGCACATTGGAAGTATAGTGTATGAAGCATTGTTGTTATTGATCTAGTGATTATGATTTTAGTTGATGTTGTAATCATATATTAAGTAAATTCAAGATAAGGTTTTGATTTATTAAAGTGCATAGTACTACCAAACAATGAGTGCTTGTAGTTTCTTTAGTAAAATGCAAGTTACCTAGTATAGTGGAAACACATTGAGTTTTAGTTGAATAGTTAATGTCACGAATAATATTTGGCTGAGCAATAATGTAGATGGCCTTGGTTAAATCACCTACTTATTATTTCAAACAGTGGTGATAAGGATTCTAGATTAATTGAGAATAAAGTCATGATTATATCAATTTAGTAATTTCATTATATAGTGAGAGGAACCTCCTAATCTTTTTAATGTTATATTGTGACCCCTACATTGTACAAATTAAAACCACACCCATAATTGTAATCATCTATTGAAGATTTGATATGCTTGTCTCCATCCTAGCTGATACTTAGTTATTGTGTTTTGTCAAGTGATCCTTGTGTATTGTTATAATTGGGGTTGTTAATAATTTTTTATAGAAAAAGGAGCCCTTATAGATTAACCATTGTTGCCTATTTGTTTTTATGTAGTTATTATATCATCATGAAATTAGTTGGGAGTTATACCTTGTTGAAATGTATCATTGTTGGTCAAATGAGAAATATTGAATCAAAGGAGATAAACCTAGGATATAAGTGAACTTGGAAGCCATTTTTTCTCTTGAAAACTTAGCACTCAAAAGAATCCCCTTGGAATGTGTTGCATAGTAGATCTTTAACTAGGTATCCCTTCTCGGCTTCGCCTAAGTGGTGGCAGTCAATTGTGAACTATCTAGGGTAATGGACCCTAGAAAGGGTTGTGTACCCACTTTTATAGTATGTAATTTGTATGGAACACATGTTACCTTTGGGTAGAGGATTGAAGTTTAGTGTGTTTTAGTGTTAATGTGTTATGAGTATGAATGAGGTTGAGTCATCTGTTGAACCTAGCGGGTATACCTCGTGTGGGTGAGTCAACTAAATTGGAGTAACTTAAGTTGTCGAACTACAATGCCTCTATGAAATATATACGTAGGCAAGACCATGAAGCGATGAGCCCCCGAGGCATTAGGTCAGGCCCTTAGGTCTGTTCTTCTGAGTCTTGTTTTAGTCTTTTCTTTCTCTCCCGAGGTTGTAGACTACTAGTTGGGTTGTATAACTTATCTTGGTGATCTTTGACTATAGTTGTACGTAGTAAATTATGTTGTTATCGTGTTTTAAGTAAACAAAAAAATATATTTGCAAAATTAGTAAAGTCGTTGCAGGTTTGTTAGGATGTTTAGTGTGTAAAATATGGGCATGACATAAAGAGTGTCCCTACAACCCAACCCAACACCTAACCCACCTTACCTTGGTCTTACATTTTGCCAAGTTGGGGTCGAGAATGGGTGTCACGCTAGGGTGAGACACACAAGAAAAAACACACAAACCTTTTTCAAAGATGATAAAAAGGTATCAATTTCTCTTTTTTTGTTGACTAAAGGGTGTTCCTACAACCCAACCCAACACCTAACTTGCCTTACCTTGGTCTTACATTTTGCCAAGTTGGGGTTGAGAATGGGTGTCATGCTGGGGTGAGAGACACAAATATGAACCTCTCTTTCTTTCTTTTGTTGACTCAGGGGTATCCCTACGACCCAACCCAACACCTAACCCACCTTACGTTGGTCTTACATTCTGCCAAGTTGGGGTCACGAATGGGTGTCGTGCTAGGGTGAGACATGCAAAAAAATAAGGAGAAAAAATAAAAATACAAAAAAATGATTTAAGAAATATAAATAGATATTAAAAAATAAAGATAAATAAATAAATAATATGAAAATAATACACTTATTAAAGAAAACAATAGATATAAAAAGAGAAAAATAAATGATGAAACATGGTGAAACACAATGAAGGAGAGATAGACACATATAAGGAGATAGAGAAATAACAAAGATTAAAAAATAGAGAAAAATAACATAAATAAAATGTTTTGAGAGAGAATGGAGGCTTGGGCTATTCTTAAGGCTTTGGAGAAATCTTATGAGTTGGGTTGGAGGAAGGTGATTTATGAAACAGATTCCATGATTTTGGTCTCTTTGCTTAATAAGAGAGATTTTCAAGATTCTTCATGGAGATTGGTTTTGATTGTGAAACAAATTCTCCATTTTGCTTCGAACTTTGATATTATCTCCTTTGTCCATATCCCTAAGAAATGGAACAAAGTTGCAAATTATCTAGCTAAATGGGCCTCTGAAGGAAGGGGGCATGGAATGTGTTGGATTGGGGTTAGTTAGATCAAGATAAAGTCAAACTTTGCTTTAGACTCTCCATGATTTCTTTCTTGATTGTGGTATTTGTAGGTAGAGTTGTATCTTGGGTCCCCTTTGCATGTATTCTCATTGGGACATGACTTTGGTGTATTTCTTGATGACTATGGTCATATGGTACTCTTGTTGTATTTGATGTATTTAGTATATAGATTTGTCAAAAAATCTTATACTTTTGGTTTGCCAAAATTTTCCCCAAAATATTTTTGCTACTACGGTTCATACATTAATGTCACAAAAAAATTATGGTGGTGTTTTTGCTCTATGATCAAATTTAGGACATTACAAATATATACACATGTAAATAAAATATATACACATGCATACATAA
Organism: Sequoiadendron giganteum; assembly: GCA_007115665.2. Classification (NCBI taxonomy): domain Eukaryota; kingdom Viridiplantae; phylum Streptophyta; class Pinopsida; order Cupressales; family Cupressaceae; genus Sequoiadendron; species Sequoiadendron giganteum. The sequence continues at coordinate 441,830,864 of CM021109.1, read as the reverse complement.
AAAACATACACAAAATTATTATATAATTAAATAAAATATGTATATGTATATATGTAAATAAAATATAAGCATACATAAATAAAATCTAAATGTGTATAAATATAATTTTACATAATATATGTAAATAAATAAATAAAATGTAAACAATGCATAAATAAAATATAAACATACATAAACAAATTTTAAATATGTAGAAATATAAATAAAATATACACATACATAAATAAAATACATATACATACATAAATTAAAAAAAACATATATAAACACTTTCTTTTGAAATCAAAGATGGTTAGTCTTAGTTACTATTTTGTGTAGGGGAGATGACCCACTAGTTGAACATGTTTCAATAGTGGTGATAGTATTTGTTTATATAATGCCCAATATTTTATCAATATTGGACCAATAGTTGTGACATGACTACCCATAATTAAAGAAAACATATTCGTTTGATCTAAAGACCAACCAATCATGTGATGCGACATCAGCACTCAACTACCCATGATGTGAATGCACAAGTATTGGTCAACTACATCTTGAAAACTTTTGTGTAGGGGACTTGCCAAGTAAGTTGTTGTAAAAAATTGGGAGTGATTTGAAATTTCCACGTAGGATAATTAGAAGCGTGAAGTTAGGGTGCTCAACTACTGGGTCCTCTCCCCTAATTTTGTGCATACAGATTTGCAATTTGCAATTTTATTTTCTTTATGTCTGAAAAATTGTATGAAGATCACACCTAAAAACCATTTAAAATGTATATAGGAAAAACTACAAGATAGGAGACAAATGCAAATATGCAATTCTGCATGATATATGCTTCTATGATTTAAATAATGGTTTGTTTCCATAATTTGAAAGGTCTGATTTTCTATAATTAAAAAAATCTGATATGAGAGCTCTACTACTTAACATAATTTTATAATTTTTTTAGATTTTAGATATTTATATTTTATATATTTTTTAATTTATTTCTTAAAAAATATCAAATTCAGTTTTAGATCATTTACAATTAGTTGGTGTTAGGTCAACTATTTCAGCTAGAACATAAACCTTGAACCCTTTGACCATCCAACCTACTGCACTAGAAAATAGCCTTGTCTAGTATTGAATCTTTTGAACTGTGCATTCACCTTGTTACTGCGTTGAGAAAGCAGTAATCAGTGGATACAAGCACAACATCCCATTATGCTGGTCATCCGAGCATGGACCTATTTCTTTTGCAAGTCTTCACCTTAACTAATGATATAATGTGTCAGTTAGTAGGTTTAAGCAGCAAACTGCTCTGACTTCTTTTGACATAAAGTCAACATATATATATGTCTTAAAAGGTTATTTTTGGAACCAATTACAATGTAAAGCATGTGTTAAATCTCATACAAAGTGTTACATCAGAACAGAACAGTCCAAGAAAGCATGAGCTCTTTTTTTCCCAGCTCTTGTTCTATATTCTTGAAAATGTTATAAAATGTTTCTAGTGTTAAGTTTTCAGTCACCCAATTTTCCATAGGGATAAATTTCTATTTGATAATTAAGATTTTATTATGTATTGGTTGATATTGATTATAGAAATTATGTATTGTGAAGTTTAGATTTTTTTGGAGAAATATACTACTGAATAAACTAAACAAGATGTGTCTTCCTTATTTTGTTCATATATTATGCAATTTGATGAAACTAAGACAGTATAAAGTCCTTCTTCATATTGTATAATAAATCTAAATAATTGTATTGCATTTTGATACATACCCAACATGAAAAATTCAAAGAGAAGCAAAGAGAACTGACAAACAATAGAAATAGTCATAACCTACAATTTCAAATGGATCGTGGATTCAAATTCTGTTCATTTCCCATGTGTCTTCATATGAATGTTTATTTTCCTTAAGGGTCTGATGGCTATTGAGGAATTGAACAAATTCGATCTCCAACTGATATATTTCATCAGGGCTCCTCCGAATGTAAACCTAACTGCCTTAGAAATGTTAATGCTTCCAAAATGGTTTACCACAATACTATACAAATAGTACCCAACTAATCATTCGTTATATAGTCGCACATCACAGAGATGAACTTTATGAAAAAGAAAATTTGATGAGGGGTGAGTTCAAAGTATAGACATCTTAAAAAATAACTTCAATACTCTTCTCACACGGCCTGCCATGGGAGGATGTCATACCATACATATGACTAGCTAGGTCCCCAATACATATGACTCGCTGGACTGCCTGAACTCACAAAATCAGCTAAAATTAGCTTCTCATACTCGCTAGGTCCCCAATAATACCCTCTCAAAGAGATTTGCAGAGTAAGAGTCGAGTCTTACTTTCTGTCTTTTGCAGAGACATGTCAATCATTACACAAACCAGAAAGCTGATCGAGCACACAAGGAACAACCAAAAGTTTTATTTATTTATGGTACAAGCAAGTCATAGTCACAAGTACTAAAGCTGATGGGTACATATATTCTATTCAAAGTTGGAGGGGACAAATCTAATACCTGTTTTGGGATCAAGTTTTACATTTACTATTAATTGTTTCACTCTTGATACAACCATCAAATTCAACTGCTGATCACATAGAATAAAGTTCAACTCTGGTGCTTTCACATAATCAGATGAAGATCATATGAAATCATTCTTTCTTTCAGTGATTTGTGCTGATCAACAGCATGGACATGAGGCACTTTGGTTTGGCCCTTCTATATTTTGTATAAACTTTATCATGTTAAATTTCTCAGTAATTCTGGTAAAGGTGGTGCAAGTAGTATAGATTGTGTTGATTCATTCGATGAGAGCAGTTACAGTGAAAGGACAATTTTAGGGGATCTGAACCCCATGAAATTATATTTGTTTTCTAGATTGTCAAGATCTCAAGGTGAGAGATGAATATAAAATGATATCGATTGAAACAAAGCAGCCGACTAGAAAGAACACCATAGCAAACCGATAACAATAATATTAAACATCAAGTATTCTGGAAAGAACACTAGCTCTTTGACACTGAAGTAAAAGATGAATTCTCGACGCTTACTCTGCAAATCTTGACTCTTACTCTGCCTCTACAACTCGACAACTGGTATCACTTATTATGATTCATATTCGTGGGGAGACTATTCCAAAATGATAGTTGCAGCAGTTAGTTTCTCTTAACTTAACACTGAACAAGCTTTGTGGAGGAATTTCAGCGGGTGTGGAGAAGCTTATGAATCTGAAGAACTTAGATTTGCATCAATATCAGCTATCTGAACAAATTAAAAGTTCTTTACAAAGACAACTTCCAAAATGGAAGAGGACTTGTTATTTGTTTGGCAGAATCCCTTAAAGGAATGCAGCCTCATGGGATGCCTCAGGGGAATGTAGACTTTTGAAATACCTTGAAGGCAAGGCCTATGAAAAGTTTGACAAAATACCTTGTGGAAATGTGAAACCGTAGCCCAATTACACATATAATAAGTAATTATTTTCAACAATAAAATTTGTTGAATAGTGGTAACTGAAAATAGTGTTGGATAGTGGAAACTGAAAATAATGGAGAGTAGAGACTCTGTAGCAGAGCTAATTCAAATGTGAACTCAAGAGACTTGGCTAATTCATCTAAAATTTCAAAATGCAGAGTAACAGAGGACAAGTCCGCCTGTATAAAAGTTTCAAACTATCTATTTACCCACTAACCTAGATCATCAACATTGATAAAACAACTTGGAGGTTGATACAATAGCTCTGGATCTTTTCTATCTTTTTTATTATTCAGATGAAATATCAAAAGACCCATTCTAGTATATTTTACTCAAATATCATTCTATTCAAATATTTTACTCAAATGCCATTCTATTCAATGTAACCAAGATTTCACATGTTAAAAATGCATTTCAAACAATTAAAAGATTGGCAAAGGGTTCACACCTCAGCGTCTTCAAATCGAAGTTCAAAAAATACAAAAAAAATCATAATAAAGGAAAAATGTGGGCCATCGCAAACATACCTTCAAAGTGACATATAAAGCCGACTGATCTTCAACCAGGCACTTTGCAGAGCTCGGTTGGGAATCAGAAAATACTGCAATTCTGCCATCATTTCCACCATTTAAAGCATGAGCAGAGCCCTTGTCTTCAGAATTAAGCTGTTGTAAACCCTCATCTTCTTGTTGGTTAGCCTCAAGCTCTGTTTATCCGTCGGCTAGAATCTCCGAAAAACTTTGTCGTAGAATTGCCGTCCCTAACCTGCAGACAAATCCGCTTTCTTCTGATGAACCCTTCCCATCTCGAGCATTTCACCCTATCGGGGTTGCATTCTCTTTGTCATCAGTATTTTGTCTTCTTTTAGAAGAGGTCCGCGAATTTATATGGCAGAAAGGGGAATTTCCACTGTAGAAGTGTTCCTGCTTCTTGGATATCCATTGCTTTGAAATCATTATCCAGATTCAGATGTCAAATTACATAAACTCTGCTACTCTTGTTGCGAATCTGTAAATTAACCTGTGTATATCCCTAACACATTTAACCTTATGAATGCTATTAAAAAGATGTTAACGAAATTATAATTGAAGTTTTACGAATTAGTTAAAATGGGCCGCATACCCGTTGCAATTTGAATTTGTATAGCACTTTTATTTTCATTATTTTTTTCTTTGCTTTTTTTTTTTAAATTACATTCTAAGCCCTTTTTTTTTAACCTTAAAAGTCTACTTCTATTAAATATGAAAATGTTATAAAATGTTTCATTTCAAGTTTTGAGTTGTGTAATTTTATATAGGAATAATTTTCTATTCAATAGTAAAGTTTTTATTATATATTCATTAAGATTGATTATAAAAGTTCGTGTATTGTAAAGTTTTTATTTTTTGGGGAAATATAGCTTTTTAGATATCTATTTTAAATCATAGTAAAGGAGAGTAGAGGTCAAGTAAGCAAACATGCTCATCCAAAATCAATCAGTCATTAAGTTAGTACGAGGACCACTTCTATTGCAAAATCACATCCTTCGGCTAGCATTTTGTTTCATCGAGAATTTGTTGACATATTAACTTCTTAAATTTGAGATTAAAATGGGTGAACTTAGGCTTATTAAGAGGTATGCGATGATGAATGTTTACAACAATTTCCTTACTATCGGTAACCCATTTTGGCCCTCATATAGTGTTTGTGATTTGTCCAACTATTTTCCACATTATGCTTAGTTAACTTTCCTAACTTCTTTTAGCCTCCTAGGAATGTTTTTATTGCCTTGGTTTTTTGGACATGTGTCTTGGTTAATGTCATCATCCATGACAAGTGATGACTGATTGTATTATTTATCATATGAGGTATAACTAACTTCACCATTCAATGGCAATGGTATCAACTTTATTTAGAATTGTTACTTGTGATTATAAACCAATATAAGAATTTTTCCTTGGTTATTTTCAAAATAACAATTCCTCCCTTGATTGTGTATATACTTGTAAATAAGCAAGTTTTCCTACACAACTTTGAATGTTCTAGGGTAAATCAACTTCACTAAAGGAAAATAAATTGCAATTTTTTTTTTCTAGAGATTGAAGATTACAAAAACCACCAACAAAGTATAGTAAGTATTTGAAGTCCCCTATCATTCTTCTATCCCTCTTAACTCCACCTACAACATCTCTCCACAAGTGCTCAAGCCAAAGGGGAGATTAATGTGCTAACAAGTGACCAAGTTAACTATCACTTTGTCCTATATGTTTTATTTTTTTGATTTGATTATTTATGATTTAATTATAATTACATGCTTATTGCACACATTTATTTTACTGGATTTTTTATATAATAGATTATTTTTCCTTGCATATTATCATACTTCAATGTCTTGGCTTATTGCCTAGTGCACTATCTTATTATAGCCCTTAACTTATGTTGATATTTACTTAAATCCTTTTCTATGATTTATTTTTAATGCACATTGAGAAAGGCATTCTACCACTTTTTATTCAAAGTTTTCAAATTAACAAAGTTGGTAAATTAATGCACACATTGTGATGAACATGACATGAAAATTATCCCTTCTTTTGATGGGATCACCTTCAAGGCTTTGGCAGACTATGTTCATTCTAAGGGACTCAAACTCGGAAGATATGCTGATGCAGGGTGAGCATATTATGCTAGAATTAGCCAAAACCCTTATATTTTTAGACAGGGTACAACATATATACCAAAATCCTGATAACTAGTTTTGACTTTAATTGGTTTCTTTTGCCAGGTCACAAACATGTTCCACAAGGACGACAGGTTCCATTGGACATGAAGAACAGTATGCCAACACATTTGCTTCATGGGTAACTCGCTCTTAATCAAATTTTCTCATCTGTTGACCCAGTTGAGGTCCTAAATAATATTGGTTTCTCTTGTCATTGAACTAAAATGCAGAGATCTTAGAATAAGAACTTTAGATATTGTTATACTTCTCAGAATAATATTTAGACATTGTTGTAAAAAGTTTCAACATTTATTAGTAAATTATTTTTCATTATACAGAGAATGATTCAATGCTAAATAATGAGGAAAGAGATTGGTCTTTTATCATACTATTGTTGGAATACTAAAGAATAACTGGTGTTTGATAAATGAGAAGGGAGTAGACTACTTGACATATATGAGCTGCTACATTCCTGAGTTCAACCCTCTTGCGAGGTGCATAACATTTATACCACATTCTTTCTATCAACGGGCTTTTGAAATGTAGATTTAGAATTTGATTTAACAAAAAGTATAAAATTTGTATTGAAATAAATAGGTACCAAAAAATGAGTGAAGCTATCGTAAAGACAGGGCGTCCCATATTCTTTGCCACTGGTGATTGGTAAGAAGAGTTTTCAAGCAATAATCTCTGTATTCAACAAAAAATCAAAGACACTCATTAATTTTTTAACTGAAAATGATGCTAACTCTTTCTATGCTGATGTACAGGTACAACCTAACAGATTATATTGATTTTGGACCTAAGATTGCCAACAGCTGGTTGAGTAGTGAAATTGGAGTTCGATATATTGAGTAATACACTTAACACACTCATGCACAGCTCATTATTTGCAGAAGGATGAAATTCAGAAAAAAACATAAAATAAAATTTTCGTTTCTTGCAGCATGTTAGATGTCGCTGACCAGAACAATAAGCTTGCTGCTTATGCAGGTCCTGACCGTGGATGGAATGGTCACATTAATTGCTCCGTGAATCCATTGAGATGATATTCCTGTTGATTTCCATTGTGATATCCATACTACATAACAAATAATTTTGTGCCCAAGCCTTCACCATTCGCCCCATTAGCCACTTAACCATCCTCCCTCGCCTACAACATCCACACCATAAAACATGGAGGCTATTGACTCTGTAGCGATAGGTGGAGGCAATGAAACGGACGTCCAAAATGCCTTTTATCGCTTCCAACGTCTCCATTCTCCCGCGTTGAAATTGGTAGTTGTAAAGGAAGCATTCTCCTCTCCTGTTCCAAAATGGGAGCTTTGAAACACGTATGGACATCCATTTATATTATAGTTGGAAATGCTGTGTATGGAAAATGTGGAAGCATAGGCGTGCGAACTGTTTAACAAATTTTAGGATAATTGTTTATGATTACACAATGAAATGAAGTAATAACTATGCAACATTGTTATACTAGAATGACTGTCTCTTTCTTTGATGACAACCTATTTTATATGTTTGACAATATTTTGTATTTAAATAGATTCTCCCATCTTTATGAATAAAATCTTGAGATCTTGATGAGAATGCTTCAATGGCATGAGATTACTAATGGAGAGATTATTGTCCTATGGATGATTAGGTGCATTGAATTCGTCATGATAATACTTGTCTCGTTTATGATAGTCATTGAATTTTTGATGATTGTAATCAATATGCCTAGAGGTCAATATTAGAGCTAGAGAGTAGCAAGGTCCCAAGTGCCATGATTAGAATTGGTATTGATGATGGAAATTTACCCTTAATAAGGTAATAAATTATAATATTTTCATATCAATTGTATATTTCTTGAATATTATTGATTACCATGATGCTTTTGACTTGAGAAGGCCGATATAACACAACAAACAATAATAATATTTCTAAGATTAAGGATAGTCATGATTTTTGTGACCACATGAGTAACTATGTATTATGATTATGGTTATACAATAGCCTTGGGATAATGTATTGTATAGTTTACATAAGACTAAGGAATTAAGACTTATTGAATGGAGTCCCTTAATTATCTTTCTAATACCATGATTGCCATCACTCATGTGCCCGTCCTTCTCATTTATAAGTCTACAAAACAATATCATTATTTCCTCATAGATTTTAATGATACCATTTGACTTAGACACTTCCTTGGAAGAATAAGACTATCCATAGAAGTAATATGATATTTTCTAACAACCCAACTTCCTTCATTTCTTGTAATATTCTTTAGGGCAGTTTATAGCAATCAACGAGAAAATGAGCTACAAGTCTATGCTATAAGGCACATAACAATCATGAATATTACTATGTTTCGACAGCTAAGGACCTTATCATAACAAAAAAATTAGTAGTTTATAACTTCACACTCAATAAAATCATACAAGGACAATTGTATTTGTTATTGATGACAATATTTTGACTCAATGACAAGGAAAATCTCAAGGATACTAGATGTATTTTGGGACTATCTCCTTTATATGTGTGTGGTATGGAAGTTTTAAGTGATATTAGATTATCATGAAAATCCTCTTAGGTATTATTGGACTAGCCAATTGGTGAATATTATCCTGATATGAAAAAATCGTAGAGTTTTGCATGAAGTGATCTTAGTCTTGATACTAGCATTTATGATAAATTCTTATTCTTGATGAGAAATTCCTCTTAGTTTTCATCATTGGCTTTTAATTGATGCTTAGCAATAAGGTGGAAACATTCATAATTTAGTACACCTAATTAAATCCTACATAGAACCTATTATTGTTGTTGTTTATTATGGTAACATTAATAAGACTATCTAGGCACATGAACATCCTAAAGATTTATACTGGCCTTAATAACCATGACTATCCTAAATATTTATGGCTTTAGTGATTTCCTGAGAGTATCCTTTATCTTATTGTTGTTCTCTATAATGGCACAATCATAATATGTAAGAAATTAAGTGAACAAATCTAGCTTAATTATGATAATAATCTATTTTGATTATTATCTTATGGAAACATTAGCATTCCTACTAGTTTCTATGAAAAAATTATACTCATTCTCATAAGAGGCATAAATCCTATAGAATTGATACATGACTTTATTTTATGTCTTTCCATGATAAACTAAATTATAGTCTTCTTTGTTTTCTTTAACTCCCTCTTGGCAATTCTTAGCATTGTCAATAATGGCTCTACGGATACCATACAAATATTCTAAAGGTAGGATATCCCCCATGATGCTATTAAGATAGCCTAAGAAATATTATAGTCCATTAGTCATCATTTAACATCTTGTGCCTATGTTTGATAGTGTTATTGTAGATGAAGAATTATTTTGGATGGTAAATTTATGTGCTAAGTAACTAGCCTCTATTTTTTTGAATTATTTCTTAAGTAAATACTATATTATATTTTTGTTGCAATAGCCCTAATATGCCATTTATTGTTGACAACATGGTTGTTCTCAAATGGTGTTTAATATTGCACCTAGTTTTGTGACATATATTTCTTCTTTCTTAGTAGACTATTACCCTTGTGAGGAATGTTTTTTACACTTCCTTTATAATCATAGAGTTGGTAAGGAAGATATAACACACTATCTAGGGTTTGGTGAAAGTACTTGTCAAGGTTATTTCAATTGGTATGAGTGTTGAATGTTGACCATCCAAAGAAAAAACAATCTTTACTATGTAGGACACTCATATAGGATGATAACATATGTATTTATCTCTACAATCATACTTACACCCTAATGGTGGAATGTCGATTAATATGAAAAAAAAATCTTTATGGATTTAATGAATTTATCGGATTCAAGGAACGATGTTGACCTTTAAATAAATATTCCAACTACACAAAAGAAAATCAAATGTATTAGATCATACACATGGTTATACTTGCATGCATGTCAAAACATAAATCACCATACTAAATGATATTTTTTTTTAGGTATCTCACAAAAACTAAAACCTTTTAATTCTATCTCTACCCATGGTTGAAGAGGTATGCATCTACAACCTATTTTATCTTAGCTTCTTGAAATATTAGGACACATTTATCAAGATTTGTGTGTAGAGATAAAGGTTTTTCACTCTATGATGTTTACTTTGCATTGAGATTCAAAATGAGGTTGTTTAATTCACTACAATTAGTTAACCCTAAGGTTAAATCCACTAAAAAAATATGTTTCAAAAATATTTCCATATTGCAACACCAATTACACATAGTAAAAATCTAGTTTTATCTTTGTAGCAACTATAAGGGGGATTTTGATATCATACATCAAAATGTGTTGGATCTTGTAGTTGTTGTTACACACCAAAAAAAATATTCATATATAACTTTAATAAGGGTTATGGATCCTACTTGACAATTGTAGCTCTGTCATGATAGCTAGATGAGGGTATTCAACACATACCAAACTATTAATTCTAGCCCCAAAAGGATTGAGAAAATATAGGTTATTAGTGATCTACTAAACAAAATCTAATGGTGCATTCAAGATATGCCATATATTTAATGATCCATATTCAAACCTTCATTCTAAACTACCTTCTTGTCATCATTTAAATTTAAATTCTTGGCACAAATATTATTTTGAAAGATAATAAAGGGTTTTTATTCTTCAAGGAGGGTTTGTAAAGGGTTTAGATACTACAAAATAAATTTCAAGCTATTTACAAGACTATTTAATGGTTTTAGGAGATTTTTAAGGGGTATATCTCATGGTGAACACTTAAGATACTTTTCTAATGTCTGAAAAATAGTAACATAGCAGAAAAAGTCTCCTTAAACTCTCAAATCAATTTTTTTTATGATAGTAACTTGGATACTATCTAGGAAAGAAAATACAAACAAGATGTGGAAATGAGAACCCAAATCACATATTGTTAAGTCACAATCTAATACCTCATAAGGAAAAATTCTAACTAGCTCAATTATTTAGATCTCACAATCTAATAAGCTCATCAAGAACCAAAGAAAACTAGAACACTTAAAGCTAGGAGAATATTTGATCAATAAATTTGAAAATAAACAAAGGGATTCATCATTATTTTTGGGAAAAAATGGATTGTATGCAAGGCACAACATGTTTATAGCTAGCTTTGTAGGTTAATAGTAAAGAAAAAAGAATGACATAATCCTATACTATTAGGATTGATATTATCTTTCCAAGTAGGTGTAGATGTGCATTTTAAGTAGCATATGATGAGATTCAAAATTGAATAAGATCACATCATTGGTCCATTAAATTCATAAGGAAATAATAGCTAGATTAAGTCCATATCAAAGAAAGAATTTGATGAATTCTATCAAATTACTTTCAACACTTGAAATATGTTGGATTGAGCACTTAAATGAATCATGAACTTGGATGGATCATAGAAAGGTTTGTGAATAAGACATGTAAAGAAAAGCATTGAAAATATATAAAATGTGCCTCAATGTGTTATCAAGTGCAAGGTCTATTAGATGCATTCTGATGAGTTCAATATTTGTTCTTGTTAATTATTCTTATCACTACAGCAGAATAGGAAAATAGTGCCTAAAATAGTGCTAGATTTTAGTGTATTTTAGTTCATGAATCGGGTGATTTGGCTGGCACTAAACTCAACACAAACATGCATGGCCTTCTCGACACCGACTTGGGTGTCAGCTTTTGCGTCGGACGTTGCATCGGACTTAGTGTTGTAGTTAGCGTCAGGAAATCATAGCGCCCCCGTTAGCGCCCAAAATAGCACCGAGAACTAGCGCCTCTTCAATCGACTAAAATAGCGCCAGAAAAAACACCGGAAGTGGCACCCAATTCGGCTTTCGATTTTGCTTCTATGTGTACTCCCATTTTTGCTTCTAGTTTTGCTTCCAATTTTGCTTCCGGTTTTGCTTTCAGGTTTGCTTCCAATTAGGCTTCCAATTTTGCTTCCAATTTTGCTTCCACTTTTGCTTCCACTTTTGCTTCTGGTTTTGCTTCCACTTTTGCTTCTGGTTTTGCTTCCGATTTTTCTTTCGGGTTTGCTTCCAATTTTTCTTTCGGTTTTGCTTCGACTTTTGCTTCCAGTTTTGCTTCCATGTTTGCTTCCATGTTTGATTCTAGTTTTTCTTCCAAGTTGGCTTCCAGTTTTGCTTCCAATTTTGCTTCTGGTTTTTCTTCCAGGTTTGCTTCTGGTTTTGCTTCCAAGATTGCATCTGGTTTGCTTCTAGTTTGCCTTCCTTTGTTGTTTCCTTTTTTTCTTCTGAAAATGCTTCTTGTTTTTCTTCCATTTATTAATTTAATATGTTTTATTTCAATTTAATTAGTTAAATATATCGTGCCTCTTAAATAACTCATATGATTATAGAGTAAGTAATTTAATTATTTAACTCATATGATTAAACAACAAGATAATAAATTTTTTTTTGGGCAGTAACACGAAATTTTTCTATTGCTTGTAAAGATAAAAAAGTACATCTATTGTTCAGTGTCATTACCAACCAAAAGAGCTTAACACTTCTCTGATTTGTTCAATTACGTTCTGGAGCTGCCAAGCATTAATTTTACCTTTCATCATCGCCTGGACTATTATTGTAACATGATCATCATCTATAATTAAAAAAAGTCAAGCCAAATATTTATAATTTAATTGAATTTGACAACATCCATCCTGAGCAGTAAATTAAAATCATCATATGTAATAAATATCCATCCAAAAATCATCGACCACTTTTAATATATATAAACTAACAAGTCAATACTGATAAGATCATCATCATATATAACTAAAACAAGTGAAAGTAAAATATGCCAGTACATCAAAAACATGTCAAAAATATACATGTCCAATAGTCGACATAAGTGAAAATGATACATGTACAAATGATATAAATAAAAATGATAAACTATGTAACTCAAACTGATACAAGTCAAGATGATACATGTCCAAATGATATAGTGAAAATGATACATGCCAATATGATACAACTCAATAATAAAGTACTATAGGCCGTGAAAATGATACATATGATAGTAACCATGAAAAGAGTCATCATAACGATATATCAACAATGATCCATAATGCAGTCTATATGATCATGAATGTCATTGGTTACTACCACCTACTATCTCATCATCATCATCACCATCGTGATCATCATCATCATCATCATCATCATCATCATCATCATCATAATTGTCGTCGTCATCATCATCGCCATCGGCCTCGGTGTCTTCCGTATCCGCATCATCAACATCCTCTGCCATGTGATCGGTACCAACAAAACCAATATTTTGTGGATCTATATCATGTTGATGATCATCTTGATCTTTTGGAAGACTCGTGTTCTGCAAAAAAAACAAAATTTAGAATGAAAAGTTATTATTTATTTCATGAAATAATTTATTTTTCTATTATATATATAATATTACAACATATGAGACAAAACCATAATCATATTACATCATATCAAAGTGCACATACCATAATAAAATTTCAAAAAATTTACAACTAATACTGGTGAGTCAGGAGAAACTTCAGCTTTAAAAAACAAAGCCAATTAGGTTGGCAAACTTGTGGATTAGACCAAAATTTGGTGGAAGAGGAAGAAAGATGACCAAAACTCTAGAGGCCCACCATATTGCATTTGGGTATTCAACCATGAGAGCAGAAGAGAGAGCTGATATCATGTATCAAAACATTAAGCATGCATTCTTCCAACCAGCAGAGAAGGAGATGATTACTTTGCTTCATTTTCATTTGCATAACCATATCACGACGTGGGAACCAAGAAGACCAAGGATGTCATGTTTTATGTGGAGGTAATGGATGCGGTCCAATCTTTAGGAGGCACAAGAAGGTCAATGTATGATCTTGATGAAATTGAGGAAGAACAACAAGAAAGGGATAAGAAAAATAAAAATCAATGTAGAGTTTCAAGGATTTGTCAAGCGAATAAGAGAGCTATGGGAGCAACCTCATCTAAAATATTTTGAACTAGAGTTTGATATACCATTTAGAGAGCTTGGTTTTCAGGGAATTCCTTTCAAAGCCTCTACTTTTATTGTTCCTACGGTAAACTGTTTGTTAGAGTTGGTGGAATTACCTTTCTTAATAATCACTACTAGTGAGATTGAGATTGTTAAACTTGAGAGAGTAGGACTTGGGAAAAAGGCATTTGATATGGCTATTGTTTTCAAAGAATTCAAGTGGGATGTACTCCACATGTACGCAATTCCTCAATCTTTGCTTGATGGCATCAAGGAATGGTTGAACTCCATGGATATAAAGTATTATGAAAGCAGAATGAACTTGAACTGGCAACCAATTTTGAAGACTATTACTGATGATCCAAATAAATTTATTGAAGATGTTGGCTAGGATTTTTTGAATATGGAAGCTAGTGATTATGATTCTAATAATTCAGAAGAGTCATATCAAGGATACGAACCCTCCGATGTAGAAGAGGAATCAGAATAAGATTTTATGTAGCCACCATCAAGAGTGTTACAAGCCAATTAACAAGATGGAGGGAATTCTTATATAAGGATAATTTTCATTGTTGCAGGTACCGGCTTTAATACCAACTACAATGGCAACATTGAAATTCCCTAGCAGTATTTATGTTAAGGAAATTTTCTTTAGATGCAAGGATTCAAAGCACACCAACCATGTGGTATAAATGATTAAATCCCAGAGATGATCTGTAGCAATGAAAGAGTCTGAAAAGGAAGAGAGAGCTACATTGGTGACTCAGGAGAAACTTCACCTTTCAAAAGCAAAGGCAATTAGGCTGGCAGATGTGTGGATCAGGCCATCATTTGGTAGAAGAGGAAGAAAGATGGTTGGAACTCTAGAGGCCCACCATACTGGATTTCGGTATTCAACTATGAGAGTAGAAGAGAGAGTTGATATCATGTATCAAAACATTAAGCATACATTCTTCTAGCCAACGAAGAAGGAGATGATTACTTTGCTTCATTTTCATTTGCATAACCATATCATGGCTTGGGAACCAAGAAGATCAAGGATGTCCAATTTTTTGTGGAGGTAATGGATCTGGTCCAAACTTTAGGAGGGGCAAGAAGGTCAATGCATGATCTTGATGAAATTGAGGAAGAACAACAAGAGAGGGACATGAAAAATAAAATCAATGCAGATTTTCAAGGATTTGTCAAGCGAGTAAGGGAGCTATGGGAGCAGTCTCATCTAAAATATTTTGAACTAGAGTTTGATGTACCATTTAGAGAGCTTGGTTTTCATGATGTTCCTTTTGAAGCCTCTGCTTTTATTTTTCCTTTGCTAAAATTTTTGGTAGAGTTGGTGGAATTACCTTTCTTAGAATCACTATTAGTGAGATTGAGATTATTAATCAATTAGGCGCTAATTTCCTATAGCAATGAAAGAGTCTGAAAAGGCAGAATGAGCTGCATTAGTGACTTAGGAGAAAATTCAGGTTTCAAAAACAAATGCAATTAGGCTGGAAGAACTGTGGATCATGCCAACATTTGGTGGAAGAGAAAGAAAGATGACTAGAACTCTGGAGGCCCACCGTAATGAATTTCGGTATTCAACCATGAGAGCAGAAGAGAGAGCTGATATCGTGTATCAAAACATTAAGCATGCATTCTTCCAACCAATGGAGAAGGAGATGATTACTTTGCTTCATTTTCATTTGCATAACCATATCATGGTGTGGGAACCAAGAAGATCAAGGATGTCCAATTTTTTGTGGAGGTAATGGATCTGGTCCAAACTTTAGGAGGGGCAAGAAGGTCAATGCATGAACTTGATGAAATTGAGGAAGAACAACAAGAGAGGGACATGAAAAATAAAATCAATGCAGAGTTTCAAGGATTTTTCAAGCGAGTAAGGGAGCTATGGGAGTAGTCTCATCTAAAATATTTTGAGCTAGATTTTGATGTACCATTTAGAGAGCTTGGTTTTCATGAAGTTCCTTTCGAAGCCTCTGCTTTTATTGTTCCTAAGGTAAAAAAATTTGGTAGAGTTGGTGGAATTACCTTTCTTAGTAATCACTATTAGTGAGATTGAGATTGTTAATCAATTAGGCACTAATTTCCTATAGCAATGAAAGAGTCAGAAAAGGCAGAACGAGCTACTTTAGTGACTCGGGAGAAACTTTAGCTTTCAAAAAAAAATGCAATTAGGCTAGCAGAAGTGTGGATCAGGCCAACATTTGGTGGAAGAGGAAGAAAGATGATTGGAACTCTGGAGGCCCACGATAATGAATTTCGATATTCAACCATGAGAGCAGAAGAGAGAGCTAATATCATGTATCAAAAAATTAAGCATGCATTCTTTCAACCAACGGAAAAGGAGATGATTACTTTGCTTCATTTTCATTTGCATAACCATATCATGGTGTGGGAACCAAGAAGATCAAGGATGTCCAGTTTTATGTGGAGGTAATGGATGTGGTCCAAACTTTAGGAGGGGAAAGAAGGTCAATGTATGATCCTGATGAAAATGAGGAAGAACAACAAGAGAGGGACAAGAAAAATAAAATTAATGTAGAGTTTCAAGGATTTATCAATTGAGTAAGAGAGCTATGGGAGTAGCCTCATCTAAAATATTTTGAACTAGAGTTTGATATAACATTTAGAGAGCTTGGTTTTCATGGAAGAGGAAGAAAGATGATTACTTTGCTTCATTTTCATTTGCATAACCATACCATGGCATGGGAACCAAGAAGATCAAGGATGTCAAGTTTTATGTGGAGGTAATGGTTGTGGTCCAAACTTTAGGAGGGGCAAGAAGGTCAATGTATGATCCTGATGAAATTGAGGAAGAACAACAAGAGAGGGATAGGAAAAATAAAATCAATGTAGAGTTTCAAGGATTTTTCAAGCGAGTAAGAGAGTTATGGGAGTAGCCTCATCTAAAATATTTTGAGCTAGAGTTTGATATAGAATTTAGAGAGCTTGGTTTTCATGGAAGAGGAAGAAAGATGATTATTTTGCTTCATTTTCTTTTGCATAACCATACCATGGCGTGGGAACTAAGAAGATCAAGGATGTCCAGTTTTATGTTGAGGTAATGGATGTGGTCCAAACTTTAGGAGGGGCGAGAAGCTCAATGTATGATCCTAATGAAATTGAGGAAGAACAACAACATAGAGACAAGAAAAATGAAATCAATGTAGAGTTTCAAGGATTTTTCAAGCAAGTAAGAGAGTTATGGGAGCAGCCTTATCTAAAATATTTTGAACTAGAGTTTGATATACCATTTAAAGAGTTTGGTTTTCATGGAAGAGGAAGAAAGATGATTACTTTGCTTCATTTTCATTTGCATAACCATACCATTGTGTGGGAACCAAGAAGACCAAGGATGTCCAGTTTTATGTTGAGGTAATGGATGTGGTCCAAACATTAGGAGGGGCAAGAAGGTCAATGTATGATCCTGATGAAATTGAGGAAGAACAACAAGAGAGGGACAAGAAAAATAAAATCAATGTAGAGTTTCAAGGATTTTTCAAGCGAGTAAGAGAGTTATGGGAGTAGTCTCATCTAAAATATTTTGAACTAGAGTTTGATATACCATTTAGAGAGCTTGGTTTTCATGGAAGAGGAGGAAAGATGATTACTTTGCTTCATTTTCATTTGCATAACCATATCATGAAGTGGGCACCAAGAAGACCAAGGATGTCCAGTTTTATGTGGAGGTAATGGCTGTGGTCCAAAATTTAGGAGGGGCAAGAAGGTCAATGTATGATCTTGATGAAATTGAGGAAGAACAACAAGAGAGGGACAAGAAAATTAAAATCAATGCAGAGTTTCAAGGATTTTTCAAACGAGTAAGAGAGCTATGGGAGAAAATTCATCTAAAAGATTTTGAACTAGAGTTTGATGTACCATTTAGAGAGCTTGGTTTTCATGGAGTTCCTTTCAAAGCCTCTGCTTTTATTGTTCCTACGGTAAACTGTTTGGTAGAGTTGGTGGAATTACCTTTCCTAGTAATCACTATTAGTGAGATTGAGATTGTTAATCAATTAGGCACTAATTTCCTATAGCAATGAAAGAGTCTAAAAAGGCACAGAGAGCTACATTGGTGACTCAGGAGAAACTTCAGCTTTCAAAAACAAAGGAAAATAGGCTGGCAGATGTGTGGATCAGGGCAATATTTGGTGGAAGAGGAAGAAAGATGAATGGAACTCTGGAGGCCCACCATAATGAATTTTGGTATTCAACCATGAGAGAAAAAGAGAGAGTTGATATCATGTATCAAAAAATTAAGCATGCATTCTTCCAACCAGTGGAGAAGGAGATGATTACTTTGCTTCATTTTCATTTGCATAACCATATCATGGTGTGGGAACCAAGAGGACCAATGATGTCAAGTTTAATGTGGAGGTAATGGATATGGTCCAAAATTTAGGAGGGGCAAGAAGTTCAATGTATGATCCTAATGAAATTGAGGAAGAACAACAAGAGAGGCGTAGGAAAAATAAAATTAATGTAGAGTTTCAAGGATTTGTCAAGCGAGTAAGAGAGCTATGGGAGTAGCCTCATCTAAAATATTTTGAGCTAGAGTTTGATATAACATTTAGAGAGCTTGGTTTTCATGGAAGAGGAAGAAAGATGATTAATTTTCTTCATTTTAATTTAAACAACCATACCATGGCGTGGGAACCAAGAAGACCAAGGATGTCCAATTTTATGTGGAGGTAACGGATGTGGTCCAAAATTTAGGAGGGGCAAGAAGGTCAATGTATGATCTTGATGAAATTGAGGAAGAACAACAAGAGAGGGACAAGAAAAATAAAATTAATGTAGAGTTTCAAGGATTTATCAATCGAGTAAGAGAGCTATGGGAGTAGCCTCATCTAAAAAAAATTGAACTAGAGTTTGATATAACATATAGAGAGCTTGGTTTTCATGGAAGAGGAAGAAAGATGATTACTTTGCTTTATTTTCATTTGTATAACCATACCATGGCGTGGGAACCAAGAAGACCAAGGATGTCCAATTTTATGTGGAGGTAATGAATGTGGTCCAAACTTTAGGAGGGGCAAGAAGGTCAATGTATGATCCTAAT
Source organism: Sequoiadendron giganteum (assembly GCA_007115665.2). Taxonomy (NCBI): domain Eukaryota; kingdom Viridiplantae; phylum Streptophyta; class Pinopsida; order Cupressales; family Cupressaceae; genus Sequoiadendron; species Sequoiadendron giganteum. The sequence continues at coordinate 441,811,658 of CM021109.1, read as the reverse complement.
GAAATTAAGGAAGAACAGTAAGAGAGGGACGCGGAAAATAAAATTAATGTAGAGTTTCAAGGATTTGTCAAATGAATAAGAGAGCTATGGGAGTAGCCTCATTTAAAATATTTTGAACTAGAGTTTGATATAACATTTAGAGAGCTTGGTTTTCATGGAAGAGGAAGAAAGATGATTACTTTGCTTCATTTTCATTTGCAAAACCATACCATGGCGTGGCAACCAAGAAGACCAAGGATGTCTAGTTTTATGTGGAGGTAATGGATGTGGTCCAAACTTTAGGAGGGGAAAGAAGATCAATGTATGATCTTGATGAAATTGAGGAAGAACAACAAGAGAGGGATAGGAAAAATAAAATCAATGCAGAGTTTTAAGGTTTTGTCAAGCGAGTAACAAAGTTATGGGAGCAACCTCATCTAAAATATTTTTAACTAGAGTTTGATGTACCATTTAGAGAGATTGGTTTTCATGGAGTTCCTTTCAAAGCCTCTGCTTTTATTATTCCTACGGTAAACTGTTTCACAGAGTTGGTGGAATTACCTTTCCGAGTAATCACTATTTGTGAGATTGAGATTGTTAATCAATTAGGCACTAATTTCCTATAGCAATGAAAGATTTTGAAAAGGAAGAGAGAGCTACACTAGTGACTCAGGAGAAAATTCAGCTTACAAAAACAAAGGCAATCAGGCTGACAAACGTGTGGATCAAGCCAACATTTGGTGGAAGAGGAAGAAAGATGAGTGGAAATCTGGAGGCCCACCATAATGAATTCCAGTATTCAACCATGAGAGAAGAAGAGAGAGTTGATATTATGTATCAAAACATTAAGCATGCATTCTTTCAACCAATAGAGAAGGAGATGATTAATTTGCTTCATTTTTATTTGCATAACCATATCATGGCATGGGAACCAAGAATACCAAGGATGTCTAGTTTTATGCGGAGGTAATGGATGTGGTCCAAACTTTAGGAGGGGAAAGAAGGTCAATGTATGATCCTGATGAAATTGAGGAAGAACAAAAAGAGAGGAACAATAAAAAATAATATCAATGCAGAGTTTCAAGGATTTGTCAAGCCAGTAAGAGAGCTAATTCTGATAATTCAGAAGAGTCAAATCAAGGATATGAACCCTCTGATGTAGAAGAGGAATCAAAATCAAATGAGGAAGGTTCAAAAGATGAATCTCTTGTAGTGTCAGAGGAGGATGAACAAGAAGAAGAAGATTCTGAAGAGGAGGAAGGTAAAATATGGGAGGAATTAGAAGCTGAAGCCAAAAATGCAGATAAGGAAAAAGGAGACGAGCCTAACAGTGAAGAGGAAAGGTGACAATGAAAGGTAAAAGCTACAAGGAAGTCTTAGGCACCTAATATTAGAGATTCAAGAGGAATGCCTACCAAGAGGCATAAAGTTAGATGAATTGAGTTCATCTACATCCTTTTACTATTTATTCATGCACTCATCTTGTAATCATAAGATTTGAGCTCTGTTTACTCATCCTATGCATCAATAAACAACTCAACACAAGAGATGAAAATTGACATATTAACACAACAATATCCAACTAAGTTATTGAAACTCAACTATTTATACCTTGTTCTCCATCTAGATTACAAAATTGTTCCACTTTTTGTTTTGTAACATATTCTTTTCAAATTCCTTTGGATGGCGGCCATATTTCTCCTCCTATCAACACATGGCACATGGAATAGTTAAACTAATTAATATGCAATCATTTACTTTTCCCAAGGAATTAAAAAAATATATCATTTAACATATTAAATATACTTACAAATATACAGATCAAGGCCTATAAACCTTTCTGGCCATTGCGATGCATGGCACGAAGTTTCTCAAGCCTAGCCTTGGAGGCCTTGTCCTTTAACATATATTAATTCAATTTAACTATGCACAAATAAAGTTTAAATATCATTTAATAAATTTGATATAATCTTTTGAGAAAATTAAAATACCTACATACTCTCCTCACCAGAATTCCTTCGTGTATCAAACTTCTCATATGCTTTTACAAACTCTTTCCATACTTTTACACTTACATCAATTGGCCTTTTTTTCTGCCTTAGCTCACGAGGGATTTTTTTTATCTTCTTTGTTTGGTTGCACTGAAATCTCTTGCAGTTTTGAGACATTTGTAGCTTTATCTTCTTTATAGACCAACCTATGCCAGATTCATTGTCCATGTCATGGATAACTACTTTTTTCAGGTGCGTGGGTATCTTTGAGAATGGAAAATGTAGATGGTCTTTGAACCGTTGAAGGCATGATTCCTTCAACCTATTCACAAATATTTTCCTAGCATCCATCATTCATACTTCCCCTAAAACCATCTCATATTCAATCTTTGTATTGTAGCTACCAATGCAAGATTGAAAACATGGCATGGTGGAAGAAGTTTGTGTCCTATGAGTTGAAGTCTCTGCTCCCTGTTCCACATTCTTAGAGTTTACTATCACTGGTTTCCTCCTGGATCTTTTGCAAGATCTAGAATTGCTTGGGGAATCAACTGATTCCCTTTGACACAATTGATTTGTTTGCAATGTTTGAGGGGCGTTACCAGATTATTTTTCTATGTATCTGGTAAGTGTTGTCCAGTCCACATTAACCAATTTTTTCATTGCCTCTACCCCCAATATGGAAGCCAATTCGTCTTTATCTTTGTTAGCCTCATTTCCCTACATATGTATTTTTGAATTATATTTCTTCTTTTAAATTTAGAAATAAAAAACTAGAAAGTAAAATTCAAAGAAACAATGGAAACATTTACAAATATATAAATTGACAATGAATTACCTCATTGTGGCTAGAGTTTGCTGACAATGCTAGCTTTCCTCCATTGCTTGAAATTTTGAGGTGACCTAGGGAAAATTATTTTCGTCCAGTCTATGGAGGCAAACGAAGTACACACTATCAGGTATGAAAGTTTTCATCCAGTTTGTGGTATGAAAGTTTTGTTTTGTGGGAAAATAGGTTCATTGGGTTTGCTTAGTGTTGATAACCTAGGGAAAATATGTTCACTTGGTTTAGTTAGTGTTGATAACCTTATCATGAAAACTATTTCATAATGCAATCTTGCATGAATTTGTCATGGCATCGGTGACTATGGAGTGGATGGGAAAAACCAAGTGGTTTTTGCATTTA
>CM021109.1:441695664-441808402 GCA_007115665.2 Sequoiadendron giganteum | reverse complement strand
GTCCAATCTTTAGGAGGCACAAGAAGGTCAATGTATGATCTTGATGAAATTGAGGAAGAACAACAAGAAAGGGATAAGAAAAATAAAAATCAATGTAGAGTTTCAAGGATTTGTCAAGCGAATAAGAGAGCTATGGGAGCAACCTCATCTAAAATATTTTGAACTAGAGTTTGATATACCATTTAGAGAGCTTGGTTTTCAGGGAATTCCTTTCAAAGCCTCTACTTTTATTGTTCCTACGGTAAACTGTTTGTTAGAGTTGGTGGAATTACCTTTCTTAATAATCACTACTAGTGAGATTGAGATTGTTAAACTTGAGAGAGTAGGACTTGGGAAAAAGGCATTTGATATGGCTATTGTTTTCAAAGAATTCAAGTGGGATGTACTCCACATGTACGCAATTCCTCAATCTTTGCTTGATGGCATCAAGGAATGGTTGAACTCCATGGATATAAAGTATTATGAAAGCAGAATGAACTTGAACTGGCAACCAATTTTGAAGACTATTACTGATGATCCAAATAAATTTATTGAAGATGTTGGCTAGGATTTTTTGAATATGGAAGCTAGTGATTATGATTCTAATAATTCAGAAGAGTCATATCAAGGATACGAACCCTCCGATGTAGAAGAGGAATCAGAATAAGATTTTATGTAGCCACCATCAAGAGTGTTACAAGCCAATTAACAAGATGGAGGGAATTCTTATATAAGGATAATTTTCATTGTTGCAGGTACCGGCTTTAATACCAACTACAATGGCAACATTGAAATTCCCTAGCAGTATTTATGTTAAGGAAATTTTCTTTAGATGCAAGGATTCAAAGCACACCAACCATGTGGTATAAATGATTAAATCCCAGAGATGATCTGTAGCAATGAAAGAGTCTGAAAAGGAAGAGAGAGCTACATTGGTGACTCAGGAGAAACTTCACCTTTCAAAAGCAAAGGCAATTAGGCTGGCAGATGTGTGGATCAGGCCATCATTTGGTAGAAGAGGAAGAAAGATGGTTGGAACTCTAGAGGCCCACCATACTGGATTTCGGTATTCAACTATGAGAGTAGAAGAGAGAGTTGATATCATGTATCAAAACATTAAGCATACATTCTTCTAGCCAACGAAGAAGGAGATGATTACTTTGCTTCATTTTCATTTGCATAACCATATCATGGCTTGGGAACCAAGAAGATCAAGGATGTCCAATTTTTTGTGGAGGTAATGGATCTGGTCCAAACTTTAGGAGGGGCAAGAAGGTCAATGCATGATCTTGATGAAATTGAGGAAGAACAACAAGAGAGGGACATGAAAAATAAAATCAATGCAGATTTTCAAGGATTTGTCAAGCGAGTAAGGGAGCTATGGGAGCAGTCTCATCTAAAATATTTTGAACTAGAGTTTGATGTACCATTTAGAGAGCTTGGTTTTCATGATGTTCCTTTTGAAGCCTCTGCTTTTATTTTTCCTTTGCTAAAATTTTTGGTAGAGTTGGTGGAATTACCTTTCTTAGAATCACTATTAGTGAGATTGAGATTATTAATCAATTAGGCGCTAATTTCCTATAGCAATGAAAGAGTCTGAAAAGGCAGAATGAGCTGCATTAGTGACTTAGGAGAAAATTCAGGTTTCAAAAACAAATGCAATTAGGCTGGAAGAACTGTGGATCATGCCAACATTTGGTGGAAGAGAAAGAAAGATGACTAGAACTCTGGAGGCCCACCGTAATGAATTTCGGTATTCAACCATGAGAGCAGAAGAGAGAGCTGATATCGTGTATCAAAACATTAAGCATGCATTCTTCCAACCAATGGAGAAGGAGATGATTACTTTGCTTCATTTTCATTTGCATAACCATATCATGGTGTGGGAACCAAGAAGATCAAGGATGTCCAATTTTTTGTGGAGGTAATGGATCTGGTCCAAACTTTAGGAGGGGCAAGAAGGTCAATGCATGAACTTGATGAAATTGAGGAAGAACAACAAGAGAGGGACATGAAAAATAAAATCAATGCAGAGTTTCAAGGATTTTTCAAGCGAGTAAGGGAGCTATGGGAGTAGTCTCATCTAAAATATTTTGAGCTAGATTTTGATGTACCATTTAGAGAGCTTGGTTTTCATGAAGTTCCTTTCGAAGCCTCTGCTTTTATTGTTCCTAAGGTAAAAAAATTTGGTAGAGTTGGTGGAATTACCTTTCTTAGTAATCACTATTAGTGAGATTGAGATTGTTAATCAATTAGGCACTAATTTCCTATAGCAATGAAAGAGTCAGAAAAGGCAGAACGAGCTACTTTAGTGACTCGGGAGAAACTTTAGCTTTCAAAAAAAAATGCAATTAGGCTAGCAGAAGTGTGGATCAGGCCAACATTTGGTGGAAGAGGAAGAAAGATGATTGGAACTCTGGAGGCCCACGATAATGAATTTCGATATTCAACCATGAGAGCAGAAGAGAGAGCTAATATCATGTATCAAAAAATTAAGCATGCATTCTTTCAACCAACGGAAAAGGAGATGATTACTTTGCTTCATTTTCATTTGCATAACCATATCATGGTGTGGGAACCAAGAAGATCAAGGATGTCCAGTTTTATGTGGAGGTAATGGATGTGGTCCAAACTTTAGGAGGGGAAAGAAGGTCAATGTATGATCCTGATGAAAATGAGGAAGAACAACAAGAGAGGGACAAGAAAAATAAAATTAATGTAGAGTTTCAAGGATTTATCAATTGAGTAAGAGAGCTATGGGAGTAGCCTCATCTAAAATATTTTGAACTAGAGTTTGATATAACATTTAGAGAGCTTGGTTTTCATGGAAGAGGAAGAAAGATGATTACTTTGCTTCATTTTCATTTGCATAACCATACCATGGCATGGGAACCAAGAAGATCAAGGATGTCAAGTTTTATGTGGAGGTAATGGTTGTGGTCCAAACTTTAGGAGGGGCAAGAAGGTCAATGTATGATCCTGATGAAATTGAGGAAGAACAACAAGAGAGGGATAGGAAAAATAAAATCAATGTAGAGTTTCAAGGATTTTTCAAGCGAGTAAGAGAGTTATGGGAGTAGCCTCATCTAAAATATTTTGAGCTAGAGTTTGATATAGAATTTAGAGAGCTTGGTTTTCATGGAAGAGGAAGAAAGATGATTATTTTGCTTCATTTTCTTTTGCATAACCATACCATGGCGTGGGAACTAAGAAGATCAAGGATGTCCAGTTTTATGTTGAGGTAATGGATGTGGTCCAAACTTTAGGAGGGGCGAGAAGCTCAATGTATGATCCTAATGAAATTGAGGAAGAACAACAACATAGAGACAAGAAAAATGAAATCAATGTAGAGTTTCAAGGATTTTTCAAGCAAGTAAGAGAGTTATGGGAGCAGCCTTATCTAAAATATTTTGAACTAGAGTTTGATATACCATTTAAAGAGTTTGGTTTTCATGGAAGAGGAAGAAAGATGATTACTTTGCTTCATTTTCATTTGCATAACCATACCATTGTGTGGGAACCAAGAAGACCAAGGATGTCCAGTTTTATGTTGAGGTAATGGATGTGGTCCAAACATTAGGAGGGGCAAGAAGGTCAATGTATGATCCTGATGAAATTGAGGAAGAACAACAAGAGAGGGACAAGAAAAATAAAATCAATGTAGAGTTTCAAGGATTTTTCAAGCGAGTAAGAGAGTTATGGGAGTAGTCTCATCTAAAATATTTTGAACTAGAGTTTGATATACCATTTAGAGAGCTTGGTTTTCATGGAAGAGGAGGAAAGATGATTACTTTGCTTCATTTTCATTTGCATAACCATATCATGAAGTGGGCACCAAGAAGACCAAGGATGTCCAGTTTTATGTGGAGGTAATGGCTGTGGTCCAAAATTTAGGAGGGGCAAGAAGGTCAATGTATGATCTTGATGAAATTGAGGAAGAACAACAAGAGAGGGACAAGAAAATTAAAATCAATGCAGAGTTTCAAGGATTTTTCAAACGAGTAAGAGAGCTATGGGAGAAAATTCATCTAAAAGATTTTGAACTAGAGTTTGATGTACCATTTAGAGAGCTTGGTTTTCATGGAGTTCCTTTCAAAGCCTCTGCTTTTATTGTTCCTACGGTAAACTGTTTGGTAGAGTTGGTGGAATTACCTTTCCTAGTAATCACTATTAGTGAGATTGAGATTGTTAATCAATTAGGCACTAATTTCCTATAGCAATGAAAGAGTCTAAAAAGGCACAGAGAGCTACATTGGTGACTCAGGAGAAACTTCAGCTTTCAAAAACAAAGGAAAATAGGCTGGCAGATGTGTGGATCAGGGCAATATTTGGTGGAAGAGGAAGAAAGATGAATGGAACTCTGGAGGCCCACCATAATGAATTTTGGTATTCAACCATGAGAGAAAAAGAGAGAGTTGATATCATGTATCAAAAAATTAAGCATGCATTCTTCCAACCAGTGGAGAAGGAGATGATTACTTTGCTTCATTTTCATTTGCATAACCATATCATGGTGTGGGAACCAAGAGGACCAATGATGTCAAGTTTAATGTGGAGGTAATGGATATGGTCCAAAATTTAGGAGGGGCAAGAAGTTCAATGTATGATCCTAATGAAATTGAGGAAGAACAACAAGAGAGGCGTAGGAAAAATAAAATTAATGTAGAGTTTCAAGGATTTGTCAAGCGAGTAAGAGAGCTATGGGAGTAGCCTCATCTAAAATATTTTGAGCTAGAGTTTGATATAACATTTAGAGAGCTTGGTTTTCATGGAAGAGGAAGAAAGATGATTAATTTTCTTCATTTTAATTTAAACAACCATACCATGGCGTGGGAACCAAGAAGACCAAGGATGTCCAATTTTATGTGGAGGTAACGGATGTGGTCCAAAATTTAGGAGGGGCAAGAAGGTCAATGTATGATCTTGATGAAATTGAGGAAGAACAACAAGAGAGGGACAAGAAAAATAAAATTAATGTAGAGTTTCAAGGATTTATCAATCGAGTAAGAGAGCTATGGGAGTAGCCTCATCTAAAAAAAATTGAACTAGAGTTTGATATAACATATAGAGAGCTTGGTTTTCATGGAAGAGGAAGAAAGATGATTACTTTGCTTTATTTTCATTTGTATAACCATACCATGGCGTGGGAACCAAGAAGACCAAGGATGTCCAATTTTATGTGGAGGTAATGAATGTGGTCCAAACTTTAGGAGGGGCAAGAAGGTCAATGTATGATCCTAATGAAATTAAGGAAGAACAGTAAGAGAGGGACGCGGAAAATAAAATTAATGTAGAGTTTCAAGGATTTGTCAAATGAATAAGAGAGCTATGGGAGTAGCCTCATTTAAAATATTTTGAACTAGAGTTTGATATAACATTTAGAGAGCTTGGTTTTCATGGAAGAGGAAGAAAGATGATTACTTTGCTTCATTTTCATTTGCAAAACCATACCATGGCGTGGCAACCAAGAAGACCAAGGATGTCTAGTTTTATGTGGAGGTAATGGATGTGGTCCAAACTTTAGGAGGGGAAAGAAGATCAATGTATGATCTTGATGAAATTGAGGAAGAACAACAAGAGAGGGATAGGAAAAATAAAATCAATGCAGAGTTTTAAGGTTTTGTCAAGCGAGTAACAAAGTTATGGGAGCAACCTCATCTAAAATATTTTTAACTAGAGTTTGATGTACCATTTAGAGAGATTGGTTTTCATGGAGTTCCTTTCAAAGCCTCTGCTTTTATTATTCCTACGGTAAACTGTTTCACAGAGTTGGTGGAATTACCTTTCCGAGTAATCACTATTTGTGAGATTGAGATTGTTAATCAATTAGGCACTAATTTCCTATAGCAATGAAAGATTTTGAAAAGGAAGAGAGAGCTACACTAGTGACTCAGGAGAAAATTCAGCTTACAAAAACAAAGGCAATCAGGCTGACAAACGTGTGGATCAAGCCAACATTTGGTGGAAGAGGAAGAAAGATGAGTGGAAATCTGGAGGCCCACCATAATGAATTCCAGTATTCAACCATGAGAGAAGAAGAGAGAGTTGATATTATGTATCAAAACATTAAGCATGCATTCTTTCAACCAATAGAGAAGGAGATGATTAATTTGCTTCATTTTTATTTGCATAACCATATCATGGCATGGGAACCAAGAATACCAAGGATGTCTAGTTTTATGCGGAGGTAATGGATGTGGTCCAAACTTTAGGAGGGGAAAGAAGGTCAATGTATGATCCTGATGAAATTGAGGAAGAACAAAAAGAGAGGAACAATAAAAAATAATATCAATGCAGAGTTTCAAGGATTTGTCAAGCCAGTAAGAGAGCTAATTCTGATAATTCAGAAGAGTCAAATCAAGGATATGAACCCTCTGATGTAGAAGAGGAATCAAAATCAAATGAGGAAGGTTCAAAAGATGAATCTCTTGTAGTGTCAGAGGAGGATGAACAAGAAGAAGAAGATTCTGAAGAGGAGGAAGGTAAAATATGGGAGGAATTAGAAGCTGAAGCCAAAAATGCAGATAAGGAAAAAGGAGACGAGCCTAACAGTGAAGAGGAAAGGTGACAATGAAAGGTAAAAGCTACAAGGAAGTCTTAGGCACCTAATATTAGAGATTCAAGAGGAATGCCTACCAAGAGGCATAAAGTTAGATGAATTGAGTTCATCTACATCCTTTTACTATTTATTCATGCACTCATCTTGTAATCATAAGATTTGAGCTCTGTTTACTCATCCTATGCATCAATAAACAACTCAACACAAGAGATGAAAATTGACATATTAACACAACAATATCCAACTAAGTTATTGAAACTCAACTATTTATACCTTGTTCTCCATCTAGATTACAAAATTGTTCCACTTTTTGTTTTGTAACATATTCTTTTCAAATTCCTTTGGATGGCGGCCATATTTCTCCTCCTATCAACACATGGCACATGGAATAGTTAAACTAATTAATATGCAATCATTTACTTTTCCCAAGGAATTAAAAAAATATATCATTTAACATATTAAATATACTTACAAATATACAGATCAAGGCCTATAAACCTTTCTGGCCATTGCGATGCATGGCACGAAGTTTCTCAAGCCTAGCCTTGGAGGCCTTGTCCTTTAACATATATTAATTCAATTTAACTATGCACAAATAAAGTTTAAATATCATTTAATAAATTTGATATAATCTTTTGAGAAAATTAAAATACCTACATACTCTCCTCACCAGAATTCCTTCGTGTATCAAACTTCTCATATGCTTTTACAAACTCTTTCCATACTTTTACACTTACATCAATTGGCCTTTTTTTCTGCCTTAGCTCACGAGGGATTTTTTTTATCTTCTTTGTTTGGTTGCACTGAAATCTCTTGCAGTTTTGAGACATTTGTAGCTTTATCTTCTTTATAGACCAACCTATGCCAGATTCATTGTCCATGTCATGGATAACTACTTTTTTCAGGTGCGTGGGTATCTTTGAGAATGGAAAATGTAGATGGTCTTTGAACCGTTGAAGGCATGATTCCTTCAACCTATTCACAAATATTTTCCTAGCATCCATCATTCATACTTCCCCTAAAACCATCTCATATTCAATCTTTGTATTGTAGCTACCAATGCAAGATTGAAAACATGGCATGGTGGAAGAAGTTTGTGTCCTATGAGTTGAAGTCTCTGCTCCCTGTTCCACATTCTTAGAGTTTACTATCACTGGTTTCCTCCTGGATCTTTTGCAAGATCTAGAATTGCTTGGGGAATCAACTGATTCCCTTTGACACAATTGATTTGTTTGCAATGTTTGAGGGGCGTTACCAGATTATTTTTCTATGTATCTGGTAAGTGTTGTCCAGTCCACATTAACCAATTTTTTCATTGCCTCTACCCCCAATATGGAAGCCAATTCGTCTTTATCTTTGTTAGCCTCATTTCCCTACATATGTATTTTTGAATTATATTTCTTCTTTTAAATTTAGAAATAAAAAACTAGAAAGTAAAATTCAAAGAAACAATGGAAACATTTACAAATATATAAATTGACAATGAATTACCTCATTGTGGCTAGAGTTTGCTGACAATGCTAGCTTTCCTCCATTGCTTGAAATTTTGAGGTGACCTAGGGAAAATTATTTTCGTCCAGTCTATGGAGGCAAACGAAGTACACACTATCAGGTATGAAAGTTTTCATCCAGTTTGTGGTATGAAAGTTTTGTTTTGTGGGAAAATAGGTTCATTGGGTTTGCTTAGTGTTGATAACCTAGGGAAAATATGTTCACTTGGTTTAGTTAGTGTTGATAACCTTATCATGAAAACTATTTCATAATGCAATCTTGCATGAATTTGTCATGGCATCGGTGACTATGGAGTGGATGGGAAAAACCAAGTGGTTTTTGCATTTATTTTCAGCAGTTGCTCAGTAGTGACCGACCCAATTCCCAGATTTCCAAGCAGTCCACTATTTCCTTGATACCCAGGTTAGGGAAAGAATACAGAGGCATCCTCGCTTCATTCTATAATATTTTGAGCCAAAGCTCAAATTGGTAGGGTAATTTTTTTTGTTTGGTTTCTCAAAGGTTTTACAATTTATAATGATGGGACAATTTAGAGGTTGCTTGGACTGGTTAGGCCATGAACCAGTAAAAAATCATGAATTCAAATTCAATACAAAGAGTAGTAAAAAATCATGAATTCAACCAAGAAAAAAATGTAAGCTTACCTATGGTGTCGCGAACTAAATTGAATTTCTCATCAGTTGTTGGTAGCGCCCTGCTCTCTTTCTTCGCGTGACGTGTCACAAACTAAATCGAATTTCTCATCATTTGCTGGTAGTTCCCTACTCTCTTCCTTCGTACGATGTTTTTCCCTTTTTTTGTCATCTGATTTCTTCCTTCATGCGAGAAAGTTTTAAATTTTTTATTTTGATTCATTAGTCAACGCTTTAGTCGACGTTAGTTAACACCAACTTTAGCACTGACTCTTGGCCATAAATGTAATCTGTTTGGGACGTATAAGGCAATGTCAAGTGTGCCTAATTTAGCACCTATCATTGTTGTATAGTGACTATTTTCATTGTTGTGTATCATAGGATCCAAAGTGTTGGAAATAATTCCAACTCTTGCCTTGTTTTTGTGACCACCATTGTCTTGTGGCTCCTTCATTAGCTCGATGCGGTAAGAGTAGTTTTTACCACGGTCCCATAAGGTGCTTCATCCTTCTCTATAGTAGTGTAGTGAAAGATTCTATGGCGGCATGTGAGTCTTCCTTTTGTTCTTGGCGGTGTTCTAGTGACTCCCATGGTCCTGCAAGTCTTCTACCATTGGTGTGTGGTAGTGTGGTGACCATCGTTGTCCTGCGGGTCCTTCATCAGCTCAGTGCGATAGAGCAGTTTTTACCGTAGTCCCGTAAGTTGCTTTTTCCTTCTCGCTGGTAGTGTGGTGAATGCTTCTATGGAGGAATTTTTATTCATAGAGGAGGCCATGGAGAGAGGACTTCGACGACCTAGAAATACTAAATCATAGAGAGTATAGTGGGTGGAAATAGATGAGACAACAAAATCTGCAGATACAATAGATGTAAGAAGAGAAAGCAACCTCAACCAAATGAGGAAGGTGTTTATGAATTCACAACTGCTACAACATAGAGGAGATAAAAGTCATTTTTTTGTCCATGAGGCCTCTGAGGTCAAAATTATTGGTTGAAAATGCACAAGAATGGTGATTAAATGTGATTCTATGATCAAGGGAAAAGTTTGAAAATTAGGATAGCCAAAACATGATATCAATATGTCAAATATATGACTAAAGTGAGGTTTTGTGTTGGATAGCATATTCATTGAAATGATATAATTGGTGTAATAAACATTATTTACTATGTTGTGTATTATAGGGGCGAGACAATACCATGGTAACAGATCATGTCATATCAAATGAGGACACAATGGATGAAGCGAGACATCAAGTACTCAAATTTTGACTTAACTTCAGAAAAAATAATTTGATGGAATTTTGTGATACGTCCATCTTTTTTCACAATATTATTAAAATTTATAATGTATTATCCAATCTTGACATAAATTAATGCATTTTGTTGATTATTTTAGATGGGGATTGGAGCAAATGCAGAGCCTAAGCTCTCAACTAGCAAAAGAACAAGATATGTACATGGACGTGGACCTAAAATTGTTAAATCACTAGACAAAACTGGGTGGAAGAGGATATGACAATGGATACTACAGACACAACAAATGATTGCACTGAAGAAGAGGTAGGTTAGGACTATAGTACATGGGATGAATACTTTGAGAAATTTGTTGTTTGTGGATGTTCTATATGTCATGGAAAGAAACAACTCAAACGAGCGATTGTACAAATACATTACATATATGATGAGCTTCCAGTCATTAGTATTCCTCCTACAATCGATTCAAATCCAATAGGAATTATGGCGAGGAATTTTCCAATTTGATATAAATAACATGTATACTTCATTTAGACATTGTTTTATATTATTTAAATAACTAATATTTTCTTAATGGATACTTGGAGGATAAATTTCTCGGTTTAAAGTCTCCTAGATCACCGAGTTCCAACCTAGAGGGAAATGATCATTTATCAGATGATACATCTAACAAAAATATGTGCCAATATACTAGCTTGGAAGATGAGGAATTGACGAAAACAAGTAACATAACAAGAACTGATGTGAATATGCATAATTTTATTAAAGACAAGGGGAAGGTGGACTAAATACCCTATGAGAATGAATGTGATGGAAATGATGGCTTTCCCCTGAGTTTGAGATCAATTTACAAAGAGTCATTTGATCGTCGACTATATTGCGCTTGGCCTAGTGATCAACAACTACCTAGAGTGTACGAGGTGTTTCAACTTTGGGGATACATCTACATGATATGACCCTCCAATATTCATGGAGCAAGTCTAGGCCTCTTTATTGTCCAAAATGTACATGTGGGATCCAAACATAGAAACAATTCAGAACAAACCACTATGAGATTAATGCCATATTATTGTCCATCATATTACAGTGGTGAATGGAGAAGACTAGCAGAATATAAGCCTAGCATGTCAGCATATGGTCTAAATTTGAATATGTATACACATCGTCTCCAATTGGAAAGTGGAAAATAAATGAATAGAGGTCATCTTATGTATATAGATGGACATGCATACATACACAAAAATATTGCAGGATTTGTAAATAGTATTAAGAGAAGGGACCCTACTGTAAGACTGAATTGTCAATTTGTTGAGGTTATAAATGATAAAGATGGAGATATGGAAAGAGAGGTTGATAGATTGAGAATGGTTGAGGCTATTATGAACCTTACCATTGGGGATGAGTTATTGATTGATTTCCCCTTCTTAAAACACACTCCTGCGCGAAAGAAGAGGGAAGAACAAGGTCTCCCTAAGGATGTTCTTAAGGGTAGAAAACCAAAGAATAATAAATGTGGACTAATGTTTTATAAACTATGTTGTCAAAATTGTGTTTTATAGCAATTATTGTATAAAACTGGTAGTCTATAAAATAATGTTCCATTATTCAATTGATGTATATATGTTCATACAATTTATATAATGTCTAATATATGTATGTCGTTCATGTGCAGGTATTTTTCTATGAAGATATTTTGGACCCGAAATAGATATTTGTCATACATTATGATCCAAGATTAAGGCATGTATTTGACAATGCATTAGTGGATACTGAGCAAAAAAATGATGGCCAAAAAAATAAGAGAGAGGGATTAGAGAACATCAAATAAATTGACATCCATGATGATGTATAAGATGGTTATGTTTAGGCACAAGAAGACAACAATCCAGAGTTAGATGATGTTATGGAAGACAACAATATGGATGGTATAGAAAATGATGATCCAAACACATCTGGTAACAATATAGATGTTCTATAGTCAAATTTTAATGATGATAAAGATGATGCAGGTCAAGATGAGGATGAGGATAATATTAAATACTTGAAAGAACATATGAACATTGACAATGATACATTGGATGACATTGTAGCAGACGATAATGTTAATGACCAAGACTTATAAATTTTCAGAATTATTTGCAATCCATGTTTAAAAAAGTATGATTCTTATGGCCTAAACTTTGAAATGCCTCAATAATATTATGTTGTACTTGGACAATTGAAAACCTATTTTAGTCTCCTAGCAAGCTTTTTTGTTTTCCATTATAATTCTAGACCAAACAACATTTGTGGTGATGGCCTTTTACACCAATCTTAATTTGTATGAAGTCCACGAACCTATTGTCAAGCAGTAAATTTATTTCGTAGACAGGAAATGTAAAGGCTTCATTTAAGAAAAGAGAAGTAGTCTCTTTCTGAGGGTAATCCACATGCAAAAAGTAAAAAGCACATAAAAAACAATTGTACAGTAGAAAATTAGATTCAATCATTTATGTCTTATTTCACTTGCACACTTATTGAAAGACATTGGGTATTCACCATACAATTCCCTTGACAAAGCAAAAATGTGTTTCATTTATTTTTACTGTATATCTCAGAAGTGAAATTGTTGTTACATAATGATGCACCGATAAAATAATATATACAAAAAAATGCAAAGATTTTTTTTCAAATTTAACATGCAACCTACTGTGTTATGCTGAAAGGAATCAAGATTAACTAGGACAAGAAATAAAAGTAAAATTTTGACAATTAAAATTAAAAGTGAACATGATATGAAAAGTGTGGACAATGATGGTGCTGAAATTGAAAACCCTGATTCTGATGATATTACTGTTTTATGTCATTCGAGATAAAGAGTACATACAATTTTATATACATAGAAAATGAAGCTTTGAAACTAGTAAACTAAAAATGTAAACAATGTAAGATTTTTCCTTAAACAATAATTCACATACTCACTTACAAAAAAGGGTGAAGCATTTTTTATTCAAACTTTTTTTATTTAATAGACATAATAGTAAAAGAATATTTACACGTAGAAGAATATATACACTGTTTCATAGAAAATAAGGAATGTTTCATAGAATATACAAGTACAAGAATATATCATCATCAACATATCCTTAATTACCTATTGCAATATCCTTAAATTGTTCAATAGTTGGTATGAATTGTTGGCAGAAAAAATTAGGATTACTTGGATGCTTCTTCCATTCATTTTGTATCAACATATGTTCATGAAGACACAAAAGTTAATAAAATATTAATGCACGTAACTCACAATTATTTAAATAAGCAAGTTTGTTAACTTTATTATTTTTAAATAGTTTCCATTTTTATGTTGAACATGTAACAAGGAAAAATAAGCTCAAATTTTCAAAAAAATTAGCATCTCTACCAACATCCACAATAAATGCTTTACAATATCAGCATATTCATTCACACAAGCACATTATTGAGTCTGAATAACTGATATTCATTCAAATATAAGAAGAAATAAGTATGGAAAACATAAGAAAAATACAGAATGATAACACAGTCATGGAGAATATCTAATAATAAGATGTTATCCATTATATTGCTTCAATTGATATATATTAATAACAAAAGTCTTCAAATTGGAAATGATATAAGATGATGATAATTTAAAACTAGGCCTTGGTTTCCTATTTATATAGGAAGTAACAAGCTACAAGCCTTTTACAAAAAGAAACGACCTTTCATAACTACTTCTTTTACTAACAACTATTTAATTAGCATAATTAAGGAAATAACAAGACTTAAGAAATTTTGACATATGGCTCCATTATTCAATGTAGAAGACCCGTGATAATTGATCTGGAAAATTCTTCCTCTCCATGATGAATGTCCAAATGCTCTCACCTCAGTGTCCTACTTCTAAAACCAAATACTTTTCCTCCCATTGATACACTGTAAACTGATGGCCACTTATATTCCTAGATCTTTTGCATGTTTACAAGATGATTTTTTCATCGACTATCTAGTAATGCCTTTGTATCATTGACAAAATTTAGGTATCTCGCATCAAGAACAATCAACCAGTCCATGATCTGATTTAGCCTAGGAAGACCGGTATCATCATCCTCCTGTATATGAGTAACACACTTGTGAACAAATTGACTAAATTCTTTCTTCCACTTATCCAAGTCCTTGAACTGATCACCATCTCTCATGATTTTAGGTATATACCACTGTTTCTATGTATGGAATAAATCCATTCGTGTTATAATATTTTTATCAAACCCTTGTACATACTAAAATTCCTCATTAATCATCTTCACAATTTGTTCAGTTGGATTTAATGTTGTGGGTGCACCTGGACTTCTTTGTAGAATTTTGCATAACTTAGCCAAAGTGTGGTGAATAGGTTGCCACCTTTTGAACAAAGGATCTAATACAAGCATATGTGTCTTTATTTGACCCATTACCTGCTAAAGTGTTTTATAACTATCATGCACATTCTCAATTTTATCCATAACTGATTTTATCCTGTGCTCAAGAATCTTTTCCATAACTTCACAAGTTCATCTTTTCACTTCATCCTGGGTTTGATTGTTGGCATTCTTTACATCATCCACTTCCTTGGAGTTTTTACCTGTTATGCAAAAATGTTCTTCACAATATCCATTGGAGCAATAGGAGGCCTATATAACACCATCTCCTTGCTTTGTGAGGGTCTTGCTCCTCTTAATTGTTCTTTCAATTTGACATTCTCCATGAACAGTTTATTAACTTCATCATTTAGGAACCTTTGTTCCTTTTCATACTCCTTCAATTTGTCTTCTAATCCCTTAATAGTTGCTTGAGTGAACATGGCCGAATGCATGGTAAGTACGACTACCTCTAAAGGGGTGGTATCTTGTATTGTCCTTATCATCGCCGCCCTTTTCATCCCTTGAATTACATCCAATAATTTTGGCTTATGTGTATTTTTCTATTTGATCCATATGGTCATGGTTTCAATCTGTTGGTTATACCCAGTTCCACTCATACATTCATCAGAGTCAAATTTTGCAACTAGCATTGGATCTTCCTGAGCCCACACTTGATCAAGCAAAAACATTTTCTTTAATTCCAAGCCAGGGAAAATGAGAATTTTTCTCTTCAAGACCATTTCTCTAGCCTTCTGGGGGCTAATGTCAATGTTGTCAACTCTTAATTCTTGGAAAGTTAGTGCTACCATTTCATTTTTCTCTGATTCTTCAATTCTTGCTTCAGTTGATTCCATCCTCTCTTGAAATTATCTTCATATTCATCCAAAAATCCTTAAACTCGGGAGTCTTAATGAATTCATCATCTTCTATGAATCTTCTGGCTGTAATTTCCCTTTCATCTTCAAATACCTTTGTACTTGTTTTTTCTACATCACCCATCATTTCCTCATGTTTATGGGAACTGGTCTCAATGATGGGCTAATCAACTTTAATATCACCTATCAATGACTACAGTACTATAGCCACTTCCTCAATATCTCCCACCTCTTTAGTATCCTCAAAAGGTGCTAACTGTTCAATGCTTCCTGTCTTCTGTCTTTTGGGAGGTAACTGCTCCATGGGAGGATCAAAGGTTTCACCTGGGGTATGCTCTGCAGTTGCACCAATATCATGTTCTTTGAGATATGTTGCCTTCTTTCTGTACAAGTCTTCAAATCAACCAATTATCAATTATATCCTCTTGATGGGTTCCTTTTCCTCAACAAAGTATCCTAGGAAATCCTTGGACCTCTGCTTCATTCTTTCTTCAAGCTTCTTCATATACTCCCATTTTTTCCTTCTACTAAATACATCATTATAAGTAATGTAGTTCCTTATGACATCTTCTTCAAAATCCACTTGGTGTGGCACTTTCATTTTGGTAAGAAGATTGTGCCCTATGTTGTTCACATGATTTTCAGGGTCAAAGGCTCTTTCTTTTCTAGATTTCAATGCATATCTTGTCTTCAAATAATACTATAATTTCTCTAGTGTGTCTGAGCCTACAATCCAATCTTTACACTTGGTTTGGTTTGGCAAGAAAGTTCCTTTCTTCTGCTTGTGCATTACATCTTTCTCCATCCACATCATTTGCCACATAAAATCACGAAACGTTAATTTGAGGGGCACAAATTTTGGCAGTATGTGTGGAGCAACAAGGCATCCATAAACTCTTATTATTGTAAGTTTTGGGAGGAAGAACCAATCTCCAAAATTGTGTGTATGACCCTACTCTGGTCTTAAAGCCAAAGGTCTCACTAGTTGCAACATTTTGGTTGAAAATATTGGTATTGCATACCCAAGAACTTGAAGGATTATGTGTACAAAGTCTTCGTAGAATACAAAAAGATTGAATTATTGCATCAACTATCCTAAATATAGCACCATTTCTAGATAGGTGTGGGATTCCCTTTCTCATCTATTGTAGCCAAGTCCATTCTTTTATTCTAATGGTTCCTATTCTGGAACAATATCAAATGACACAATAGGGAGCAATATCTAAATGTAATCAGTGCTCTATCCTCTATAACTTGGGAGAATTCATCATCTAACGCCTTCTCAAGGTATGAAGCAAAGTCATATTCAATATTAGTTTTAGGGTTTTGAATTCTCATGGTCATCATCATTAGGCCTATTGAAATTTTATCTTGAGCATATATCTCCAACATTTGGCAAATAGCTAAATATGTATTCACAAAGTAATACTAAAAATCTGTCACATTAAATTGTTCAGTAGTGGTAGTAGAGATGGGGAATGTTTTGTTACCAATGCCTCTTTTCATATATAAGGGTACCTTGTCACTTATATAAGTCTTGTTTAACCTAGCATAATCCTCTTCACTTTTCTATAGGTTTATCTTGGTCAAAGCCTACTTGTTTAATCCAAAACACTCAATGATGGCTTTTCTAGTTACTTCTACCAATACTGTGTCATTTGGAAACCTTACTATTTTGGTAGTTGAGTGATAGTGTTTGGATAGTAGTCCAATAAATTCTACACCAATAAACACATTTGGGACAATCAACCTTGCTATATCCAACATCCAAGCATTTGACACTAGAATCTTCGCATTTCTCTTATTGTAAAAATACCAAAATAGGTCCCATCCAGATTTGGAAATGAAGGCATCCCTACAACTTTGTGCGGTGTCCATGAAAAGATTCTTATTACCCTCTTTAGTAGACCTTGGGAGTATATCTAATATGGATTGATGGAGTGGTCTCTTATTTACTTTAGGTTCTTCATCTTTAATTTTAGGTTGACTTTCTTTTACTTCTAATTATTTTGTTTTAGGATGGAGTGCTTTCTTCTTTAATTTAGGTTCTTCATCTTTAATTTTAGGCCGAATTTCTTTTACTTTTGATCATTTTCTTTTAGGAGGAATGTTTCAATTTTCTCTACTATGGCTTCTAATGACAAAACCTTGAAAGAATTTTTATATTAATAGAGCTCTTTCAAAGAGTTTTCGTGCACTTACCTGAGTATTTCGTGCTTGTAGGACTTCTTCTCATATCGTTGGCTCCATCCACGCTAGTGCACTACAATTGAGTGTGATATTGGGAAAACTCACTTATCTTTGGATGGCATGATATTTAGTCATATTAGTTTTGGTAACTCTTAATAATTTGATAGCATTTAATTTTGGCAACTGATGTGATTTTCTGCATTTAGTGCTGTAAATTGTAATGATGCCACAATTACCATACTATCGTCATCTCTTATTATACCCGCTACGGTATGGCAGTGTTTTTCCCT
This sequence comes from Sequoiadendron giganteum, assembly GCA_007115665.2. Classification (NCBI taxonomy): domain Eukaryota; kingdom Viridiplantae; phylum Streptophyta; class Pinopsida; order Cupressales; family Cupressaceae; genus Sequoiadendron; species Sequoiadendron giganteum. The sequence continues at coordinate 441,790,715 of CM021109.1, read as the reverse complement.
TCCATTCTGCTATTTACCGCACTATCACCTTGCTCAAGGCTTCTTGTTGCGATATTGTGGTGTATATCGCTCTACCGCATATGTTGCTCACCTTCCCAACGATATAGCATTGTATGCTTTTGATCATTACTTGAAGAGTGTCGCTGAGACAATCTTATTTATCTTACCGATATCTCAATGTCTCATCGACATTAGATATTATGTTCCTTTGATGTTGGTTGTTGGTGTCGATGAGACAAGTTAATATCTCTTGCCAATATGCCACTGTCTTGAATCGATATTTTCATTCGGCGATATCTCTTTATATATCGGTGTAACTCTTCCATGTTGGGGAGACTTGTGATTATCACTGTGGTATAGTAGTGTTTTGCCCTTCCCTTCTGCTATTTACCACACTACTTCCTTGCTCAAGGCTTCTTGCTATGGGGTTGTGATGAACACCAGTCTACCACATATGTTGCTCACCTTCCCAATGGTATAGCGGTGTATGCTTTTGATCATTACTTGAAGAGTGTCGATGAGATAATCTTATCTATTTTATCGATATCTCAATGTCTCATCGATATTACTTTGTTATATCCAAGAGTTGTGTTTCATTGAGCACTTGTAGATATACCTTGTTGATGTGACATAAGTGATTCTCTCCTCAATATGCCTATACCTTGTTGACATTTCATTGTTTTGCATTGTCGATGAGACATAAATAAGTCTCTTCAACATAGGGGTGTCTAATCCGACGCTAAACTTGAAGCTAAACCCGAAGCTAAACTCGAAGCTAAAGTCAGAGATAAACACGATGCTAAACTCAAAGTTGAACTCAGAGCTAAAGGTGGAGATCAAGGTGGTGCTACACTCAAAGCTAATATCGGTGATAAATACGGTATTACTTTATGTGCTAATTAGCACCTAAATTAGCATCGACTTGTACTGATTGATGCAATAAATGCTAAAACTAGCGCCATCTCGATAAATAGTGCTGAATTTTTCAAAATAAATCCAAAAAATACATTAAAACAATGGGTGGAAGCAAAAAATGGAGCAAATCACAGGGATTTGTTGTAGTGTATGTATTTCTATTTGAAACATTTCAACTACATTCCTAAAACTTTGTGACTAATATTTAAAGTATAAAGCACTAAAACTTGATAAATGATGGTTCGATAGATTTTTGCATGTTAAGATGATTCTTTTAAAAATATGATATCATATTATGATGAATTATGGTAATTATAGCATAAGTATTTTGGCGAAACTAATCATGCAACAAAGGCAGTAGAAAACATGTAGTTGTAAGACTATTGTAGACTTGACTATTGTAGACTTGTGGCTACAAGATCAACCATGTGTAACAAGAGGGTTGAGCTCTTGCAACCAAAGAGGTAGGATGCCACATAGCCATTGGAACTAGAAAATATAGATAATATTAATCATCAATAAATTCTATCATAAAAGATGGGAAGGAATACCACATTAGCAGATAATGACAACATTGCAACAATTATTTGATTTATACACTATCCAATTATTTTATTGCATACTGTAATGTCATAAAATGCACTGCATGGTAATTTGACATTTGCGTATTTTCCTCCCACATTTATGACAAGAACCTTATCAGTCAAAATTTTATGATTTCAACTCCATAAGGACCAATGATGAAGCGGTCATAGTCTACTACCTCATATCTCATAAAATGATGAGCTGGATGCTTGCATGGTGCATGGATGTCCGCACAATGTGCTAGACTTCTCATAATTTTGTGAATTCAAACAAGGAATCTTGGAAGTCTTGGCCCGTGACACGTGTCGTCATGGCAAGATTCTGAGAGTAATGGCTCTTCCCGCCCATGTAGCTACACACAACTCATTCTTTGACTCTCATTTGTAAGACTTCTCACTTGAACTCTCTCCAAATTTCTCTCTTCATGCCCTTCTCTTCTACATCATGTTTCTACATAAAATATCTATTGGATTGAAGTCTCACCAATAGCCAAAGCTCTCTTGAAAGCACTTAACATCATGTCTATCAAGCCAAGAGGGAACCACCGACTATTGGTAACACTCTCTTGCTTCTTGTCTATTTTCTAGCATAATATCTATTGTGTCAATATTTCATGATATGAGTTCTCGTCTATAGTGGGGTTTTCTTTTTTCACTTTGGTGTCTATTTCGCTATACGGGTTCTCCTTCGTAGCGAGGTTTTCTCTTATCACTCTTGTGCCTATTTTTCTTTGTGTCTATTATTCTCTCTATCTATCTGGTTGTCTGTGGAGGTGGGAACACCAAAACAGGGGTTTGACTAAGGCAAGCCCTAAAACAACCCCAACATTTTTCCTCTTTCACCTTATGTATAGATTGTTTGAGTGGAGCTTTTCTAGATCTTTGAAGCGTAGGAATTTTTGTAAGTTGGTACCTTTCCTTTGCCATTTTTTATTCTTGAATCCAGCTAAGCTTGGTTCACGAGATAACCCCTTATGAAACTTGTTTGTTTCATAGTCCCATGCACTCTTAGCATGCAAAATGAGGCAAATTTCAATTTTATTTTATGAGTGGTCCTAAGCCTCAAATTGTCCCCTAGAGCACTCGTCTCTCGTCATTTCTTGAAAAGCTTTGAAATGAGTATTTTTTCATTTTTCACTTTTTCGGAGCTGAAAATTTGTTGCCCATGTAGGGGCGCTATTTTTCAACACTCCTACATGAGCTAATAGAAAAAATTTCAAGGTGTAGCGGTGCTATTTTTTAGCACCAGGGCCACTACATATCTCAAACTCTTTGAGTATGTAAGGTCAGGATTTTTTAGTGCCCTTGCATCTATCCCATGTTTTTGAAAAAATACACGAGCATACTTCTTCACCGCCTATGCACTTTCCCACCTTCGCACACGTGAAATTAATGAACTTACATTTCATTAATGTAATTTTCATTAAGTTATTTTAAATGAAGTTTTAAGTTTTTTTAATCTCATTCTTAATCATTTCATTTTATTTATTTCTTCTCTGCCTTTCGTGGTTTTTGATTGAGACCTCCTCTATGATTTGGCATCGATTTGTGAGGATTTACTAGGATATTTTGATCGAGGTTTTCATTACGGTTTATTCTTCTCCATGTTAACAGGTATTCCCTTTCTTTTCTATGTGTTTTAGTTGTGTTCTTCGTTTAGGGTTTATTGTTGTGATTCACAATTCTTTCTTATTGTTATTTCCTTTCAAAATATTTTGTTGAACATTTGTCTATGTTTAAAGTTGTTTGATGTTTAAAGCCTTGCAAAAACTTCATTACAAAGAGCCATTTTATTTCCTTCCCAAGCTGTTTTATTCCACATCATTGTCATTCTTTTTCCGATTTATGTGAATAAGATAAGATATAACCTATTTTGTAGTCATTTTTTTTAAATTTCCAAAAAAAATTGAAGCCTATGTAATGGTGTGGTTATTCTCCACCATTACATAAGGATGTTTTTTGAAATGTTTTGACATTGAAAATAACCGCCACGACATACCAAATTTGCCAAAGTTCAAAATAAAGATATAATAGTAGACTTTTTAACTGCTCAAACATGATGCTTTTTCCCAAATCCGTAACGCCATCAAAATTCTCTGCCTTTGCATATCTAGTATTTCCCAGCTTTTTCCAAGTCTATGGATGTAGAGGTGTGATTTTTCACTACCTCTACACAAAGAAAAAATTTCAAGAGGTACATATGTGGTGAAATTTAGCACTCATAGGGTAAATGCAGAAAGATGGTTCCCAAAAAGGGAGCTTAAGTGGCCACTTTTTCTTTCTTTCTTTCTTTTTTTTTTTTTGAAATCAAGAAATACGAACCTTGGACATGAAATTAAGGATAGTTACATTCAAAATTTTGAGATGGAACGAAAGCAAGGATTGAAGTGATCCGAGTGTACTTTCTAAACTATTAAATTATTTTGAAAATGGTTGAGATTAAGGGGTTCAAAAGAGGGATGTACAAAAATTGGTGTTGTTTTTTCAGAAAAAAAACATTACACTACAAGTCTTGTATGTCCCTAGCACAGTGAACCTTTTTTTAGTATTTTTAAAATCACTTTGGTCAAAAATGATCTTACAGTATTTAGTTGATGCACAATTTTCCTAATAATTTTTTAATGAATATTTGTTTTTTTACTAATTAACATGCCACCTCCTCACAACATTTCCTAGTTATGCACATTACAAGGAATGATTCAATCCATTTGTCATTTTGTAGCTTCTTTAGCTGATCAAACATTACCTTTTATACACCTCCTCAAAAAGGATGTGAATTTTGATTGGAATGACGATTGCAAATAGGCCTTCAAGAGTTTGAAAGAATATCTTGCAACTCCACCCGTTTTACAACCCACTATACCAAACAAACCATTCATCCTGTATATTATTGCTTCTACCCACACTCTTGCTACATTGTTGGCCCAACAAGACAAAAATGGCAAAGAGCATCCTATTTATTACATCAGTAGAACTCTCATAGATTATGAAACTAGCTACACAATAATTGAAAAACAATGTTTGGCTATTGTATTTGCTACTAGTAAGTTGTGATATTATTTACTACATGTAGAAATACAGGTGATGACCAAATATGATCCTCTTAAATATCTCTTCAATAAAACAAACCTTTTAGGACATCTTGCTAAATGGGTAATGTCGTCGAATGAGTTTGACCTTAGGTTTGTTTCCCAAAAATCAATCAAAGGCCAAGCCTTAAATGACCACTTAGCCAACACTCCTTCCCCTTTAGCATTACCTATCAATAAATATTTTCCAAATGATAGTGTGTTAACCATTGAGCTTCCTGCATGGGAATTGTACTTTGATGGATCCAAGTGAACAGGATCTGGTGTTGGATTTATATTAATTCTACCTATAGGAAAGCCTATTCCCTTGTCAAATTGCTTAAAATTCCTATGTAAGAATAACACAACTGAGTATGAAGACTTAATTGTCAGATTGCATGCTGCTTTAGTCATGGGAATAAAAAATATTAAGATCTATGGTGATTCACAATTAGTGATCAAACAAATCAACAATATCTATCAAGCCAAACATGATAAATATCATAATATAAGGATCTCGTAGTGACTTTGTTAGAATAGTTTGAATTGTTCACCATTGATAACATCCCTAAAAAAGATAATCAAAATGCGGATGCAATGGCTAGTGCAACTTCTCTCATATCCCCCTCAAATCATTCCAAAAGCATCATGTTTACCATCCACCCAATCATGAAACCCTCCATCAGTGATAAATCTAATGATGCGACTTCTCTCATATCCCCCTCAAATCCTTCCAAAAGCATCATGTTTACCATCCACCCAATCATGAAACCCTCCATCAGTGATAAATCTAATGATGTCCTCCTGACATTCCCCGATAATTCATGTGAATTGTATGATGCCATATATAACTATTTAAAAGATGGTACCATTCTCGAGCCTACAACTCGAAACACCCGCATTTGCCTAAAAAATCTAGTCACTAAGTACATAATCCTTGCTGATACATTGTATAGAAAATCCTTTGATGGAATTATCTTATGATGTCTCAAGGATTCTGAAGATCACATTTTCCTTGAACAAGCCCATTCTGACACTTGTGGAGGTCATTTTGGAGGAAAAACCTTAGTGCAAAAGCTCCGTCGTGTGGGTTACTATTGGAAAAATATGGAAAAATATTGTTGTGCATATGTTAAACAATGTCACAAATGTCAAGAACAAAGTAATTTGATTCATGCTCCTGCTCTAAGCTCCGTGCCAGATCCCTATTTGGTCGTTCTTTGTATGAGGACTAGATCTAATTGGAAAAATTTCACCACCTTCTTTCGCTAGACTTACATTTATTATCACTACAATTGATTATTTCACCAAATGGGTAGAATCTATTCCTCTCCAGTCTACAACTACTGATGTGATATGTTGTTTCTTATTAGATCACATCATCACTCGCTTTGGACTTCTTTCCACATTAGTTTCAGACAATGGAACACCATTTAAAAATAATGATGTGAAGAAGTTCCTAGAGACCTTTCATATTCAACATCGCTTTTCAACACCTTACTACCCACAATCTAATGGTCAAGTTGAAAGCACTAATAAAATTCTTGAACAAATCCTCAAGAATATTTTTAATCTCAATAAAAAATATTGGCACACACAATTGCAATATACGTTATGGGTCTACCGTACAAGTGTTCGCTCTTCTATGTGAAATACACCTTTCAACCTTGTCTATGGTAATGAGGCTATCATACCTTTGGAATTAGAAATCCCAACATTGTGGATTGCTCTCCAAGGTCTTGTTTATGATGACACCTATATGCAACAATGATTGCATCAGTTTGAAATGCTTGATGATCAGTGCATCAACGCTCTTGAGCATCTTCAAGATTACACTAAAAATTTACAATGCAAACATGATATTGGTGTTATCCCTCAGACATTCAACAAGGGTGATTTAGTTTTATATGAAAATCAACAGAACCCTAATTGGTTAGGGCCCTATGTAGTTAATATGAATTATGGATCTAGAAAGCGAGATGGCACTCCTCTTAAGGATCCTATTAATGTCGTGCATCTACGTCGATATTATGTCTAATCCCTTTTTGAATGGTATGAATTATAAAGCACTATTCTTAGAGCTATTGGATGACGTCCTATATGCTTTCCATTGCTTCATTCATGACAAACGATTATGTTTGTGTCTTGAACACTAAAGTGATTATTGAATTTATTTTTATGATTACTTTAGGTTTCATACTATTCAAATTCCTCTTGTGTGTTATGTTGCTTTAAAATCATAAGTGCATAACATACATAATCTTCATGTTGTATCTAAAATGAAACTCTGGCAAGTTTTTAATTAGATCACATAAGCTTTGTTAAATCATGAAGACATTAATAAAGTAATCTTACAAAGGCTATTTAATTAATCACTTCTTCATTTAACATTCACACATTAAGACAAGACATATAACATCAAAATGCTTATATATAGATATCAAAAAAAAATTGTACATTTTATCAAAATATACAATGTCACTAAGGATTGTGATTAACAGATCCCTTAGGATCTGGTACTTATGCTACATCAGTAGTTGGACGTCAGGAGACAGCCATGCGTGATCATGATCATGATATATCGAATCTGATCGCAAATTTTAACTCCTCCATCCATGCTAGAGCCATACGATGCTCTCCTGCTATCTGATCCCTCTATGTCTATAGTCATACCACCTCTCTCTCTATTATCTCAAACTTTGCTGGATTCCTTGATGTTTGTGCCTGTGATGCAGTCTCAACTCGGTAGACTCGTCTCCTCAAGCTCTCATACACTTCTTATAGTCTCACAAATGGTCTAAGTGACTCTGGATATCACTCCACAATAGGTGGGGCATAAATAATTGTGAACCCCTAAACCTTCAAATGCACAATAACAACAAACAATCAATGTGTTAGATCATATGCATAAAAAACATGAGAGATTCCTCATGAAATCCATCTATTAAAACTCAAACTAGGAAAATGAAGAACACAATGTAAAAAAACATGTAAATCCTAATTAAGCAAATAAACTTAAGATCCCATGGGGGAATTGGTGCCAATTGAATGTTGAAATTGGCCCTTTCCCAACTCCTAAGTTGCAATGTGAGTGATTGTAGATTGGTCAAATCTCTCCAAAGATATTTGAGCATAACCTAGCTATGAATTGTGAAAATGATGAATGGTTGAGTGGAAATGGGCAAAATTATCTCTCAATGTGAAGAGAGTAACTTTGCATGAAATTGTGGATGAATAATGAAAAGAGAAGCCTCCAATTTATAGATTTGAATTTGGAAGAATGAGCAAGCTTTGAGCAATGTGAGACTAAATTTTAATCTAATGGTTGAATGCCACTTGTCATCATGTGAATGGTTGATGGTTGTGCACATTTTGGCCAAAGTGCCAATAAATGCAATTAGTTTGAATTTGAATTTGTGAAATGACTTGTTGAAGAGGGAAGGGAAATGAAGTTAATGTCACTTGGCTTAAGGCAAAGGACATGTAAGAGGCCTTAAATGCCTTGTTGGAAGGACCAAGTCCGCTTGGGTTTTTTGAATTCAAATTGAGGGAATATTCCCTTTTGATGTCATGTGAGGGAAAATAGAGAATTAAATAAATCAAAGTAATTGATTTATTGTGCAATTTGCATTCTCTAGAGGATTTTAGTGAGAGATTAATTTAATCAAGGTTTTGATGAATTTAATAGGAGATTTGATGATTTGACAATTTTGACTCAAATAGATGAATTAATTAAAATCAGAGTTGAGAGGAAATGATTAATTAAATAAATGATAAATGATTTGATTTATTTGATTAAGGAGGAATATGTTAGATTAAATCAAATAAGGTTTAATTTATTCAATTTAATAAGAAGAATTTAGAGATTTTTAATCAAATAAAATGATTTATTTAATTAAATTAAATTGATTAATTTAATCACTAGAGGAGGAAGACTTAATTTAAATGAATAATGATTCATTAAATTAAGAGATAGAATATGATGAAAGTATGATTCCAGAGGAAATGATGTTAGTAATCAAGATCAAGTGTGCCAAACCAAAAATGTACATTTTCCATGTCTACATTTTGCCCCTCTTTGAAGCAATGTACTTATTGCATTGATTCAAAGAATAAACTGCTATGATCAAAAGTTCAAAATTTCTCAATTTTTTCAGATGCCCCACTGTTGCCCCAGTGGAAGGATATTGCTGGATATTGCCCCCTCGAGAGATCGGATGAAAGTTTTGTAATTTTTGGATGATCTCTCGAAAGAAGATGGATAAGGTGTCGAACAGTCTCAGAATGCCCCAGATCATCCAAAATGCGTTTGAAATGCCAAAAAAATGGTGTAGAATGGCCCTCGATTGGATGAAAACGGGATCAGGGGACCAAAACCCTAGTTAGACGATGAAATTAGGTTAAAAAACACTAATTTTCAGGCTTAAATAAACCTTGAGGGGTCACTTTCAATGCATTCGCAATCTTAATCCTTTGACAATTTGACACCTTGAGCTCTGATTCTTGGTCAAGATGAACCAATGACAACTTCCTAGGCATGTGTCGGAGTGGGTACGAGTGCATCAGCGACCAGTCACCGCAAGACCCATGGTATGTATCCCTATCTAACTTTCAATTTTATCTCTATTTGTGCATTAAATAGGGTTTAGGTTTGGTTTAGGTGGCGCGACGCTATATAGTGCCACGAAAAATGCTAAGTCAGGGTTGCGCAGTCCTATATAGAACCGCATATTCACAAAGCACCGCGTGATAATGTTTAGGAAATTAGGGTTTCAACTCCAAACTCAACCGCACACATAAGTACCGTCGTGCGACACAGTTTATTAAGAGGGGTGCGCCAAAGTCTATCACGCGACACAATTTGGAATTTTACAAACTGCGCTACATTTGCAAACAACACCGCTTTTGCTATTCCAAATGCAAAATATGACATGGGTTGCAGATTTTCTTTAGGGAAACTGGCGTTGTACCTTCCCTTGTGCAGGAGCACCTTGAGGTACTTCATTCGAGGGAGCATCGATGGCCGATACTTAGGAGACTACAAGGTATGCACGTATATCTCCAAGAGCAGCTTAGGATTCTCGGGCTATGGTACATTGCATATGTCCCTCCTGTTCGGACACATTTGGGTATGGTGACTTCCCTAGCCAAGCAGTGGCACAACGAGACACCATCCTTCCATCTTCCTACTAGCGAGGCCACCATTAACCTCGAGGATTTCTAGCGCATCCTCCGATTACCCATCCATGGAGCCCGAGTGATCTACAATTTGGAGGAGGGTAGGGATGCCTGCTTTGATGTTATGGGCATTGACAAGCTTATCATTTCCGATGGTTAGATAGACTTGGAGCGATACCAAGGCAGGGATCCTACTTATAAATTGATTGTGGCTGCCATTATTTATGGTCTTGTAGCTCTTGATCGGCATGGCCGATATTTTAGTCCAAGTTGGGGGTTGGCATGGCAGCGGATGTGCATTTGTCGAGAGTACTTTGCCTGGGGACTAGTATTGTTGGCCTCTTTGTACAAAGGTTTGCATGAGTTTTCTTACCTGGATAGTCAGGCTCTCAGGGCCGAAGTTACCCTTCTACACATTTGGGAATGGGAGTAGATCCCAGTACTTTTCCCAGATGTGACACCAGTTATTACAGATATTGATGATCTTGTTGTGTGGTGGTATGGTGGGGCACAAATTAACTTTACCCATACCAACACAGGTGGTGTGGCTTACTAGTGGTGGGTTTTGGATGAGATGACAAAGTTCATCTGGAGGTCGTGGATGGGCATAGGCCCATGGTATGATGATGCACATAAGCTTTTCTTTGCTTGTCAGGACAGGTTTATGCAGGGGTGAGAGCACACTATGGTAGAGAGGTATCTTCCTAACAGGGTAGCCAGACAGTTTGGTGAGATGCAAGACAAGCCCGATTATCAGTACATGGCGATATTTGCCTGTACCATGAAGGAGATAGCATGTGGGCAACCCATTCCCATAGCCTAGGCAGTGTCCTCATTTAGATAATTAGTGGCCCGACCATGGCCATATGATCAGGGGCAAACATATGCAGGGATCACATTAGCATATAGGGAATGGTTCCGACCTCCATTGAGATTCATAGTTCTCGGGGCAGTGATCCCACATCAAAGGGCTAGGGGTAGGGTAGCAAGTAGAGATCAGGGAGGACGAGGTGTACCACCTCCTCAGTAGACCCCTCCGAGAGACCAGGCACAACAGCCAGTAGGACAGGATGAGCAACCCCAGGTGGTCCCACAACATCAACCAACAACATAGCCAGTAGGACAACCAGATCCTCAGGATGCATTGATTCAGCAGCTGTAGGGCCAGGTACAGGTCTTGACCACAGAGAGAGACCAGACATGTCAACAGGTTATTGCAATTACTGCTGAGAGAAATTAGGAACGATTCAAGAGGGATTAGGAGATTGATCGATGGAGAAAGCTAGAGAGCACAACTTCCACATCCCGGGCTGATCAATCGATCTTCGAGCATACAGAGAGTTTGTCAGGGAGGCCGAGTACTATCGGCAGCATTACTGACATGCAATACCAATAGTAGGCAGAGTGCCAGACTTCTCCTAGCAGATAGGGATGAGGCCACTAGAGGATCACAGTAACAGGTAGGTGGGGGAGGGCAACAGCCAGTAGGGCTAGCCCTTTTGATTTATGGGCCATATTGTTGCCCCTATTGTACCATGTATTTTGATGCACACTTGATCTGATTTTATATCATGATAGTGTATTTACTTGATGGCATATATGACATGATTCACCTTTGTATGAGATTTTTTGCAAATGTATGATATGCAATCTAATTTTTATTGTGATCCTATGAGATGTTTCTATTTCTTATGGTGTATGCTTCTAATGTATGTACTTCTTTTTATATTTTTCATGTATTTTAATGATGATCCTATGAATGTAATGTGTGGTAATGATGGTGCCAATGGATGAAAATGGTAATGGATGCTAATCATGATGTAATGGTTTCTTAAGATGCTTAGAATAACAAATTTATATTATTCCTCATAAATTAAGATAATGATATGATGCAATGTGCTTTTTATGCTAATGATCATGTGGATGTAGAGTGTATGCATTGGTGATGTTTTGATTACTGTCATGATACCATGTTAGTGTGGAAGGAAGATAGAAGAATTTTAGAATTAATGAGTTAGTTAGGATGATGATTATTTTTCTTTTTTAGGAGTTGGGATTTTCAAAGGTTCAATTACGTTATGTTTGTTAATACACATAGGTACGATGCATCAAGGTATAAAAGACCAGGATGACATTATACCTAGTGTGATGGAATTTGACTTGACAGTCAAATAGGAGTATTCTTGTTCATACTTAACATACATACTTCATTTAGGATGTAGTTCAGACATTCTAAACATCTCGGGCCAAAACACAGAAAAGCAAGCCTTCCCATGTGGTCAACAAGATATCTAAAACATCCTCTCCGCAAACCAAACAAAGCATATATGACTAAGTTATTTTACAAGGGTATCCCACAAGCACAACAGATAAAAAGATAATGATCATTTCCCCATTCGTTTCTCTCTAAGCTTGATTTGTTTAGGCATCATCGAGAGGTCCTTGGAATGAGTGCAAAATAAGATAAGTCTAAACAAGACCAAGATAAAGTAAACAAACAAGCTAATATTCTTCATACCGCTAACCAAAGCTTAAAATACTATGGGGTACTTGATGTTTATGTCCATCATGGGAAGGATTCATCCTAGGACATATAATGATCAGGGTTTTGATGAGACTAATTTGGGTGATAGGCTATTGATACTTCGAGTTGACCAACTTGCTTGCTTATTGATTTAGAATTTTAAGACTCTGACGGTTAGGGTGTTCACTCTTGAACCTGCTAGACTTGCTTCTGATTGCTTCACCAAAGGATGAAGATGACGATGATTTATTAGGAATGACGATTATTGCGAGTGAAAGAGAGATGAAATGGATGCACCATTTTGGGTTTTTCAAATGTTTTGAGGCTGTTTTTGGTATTTTTAAAGATGTTACAAATGTTTTTGGTATTTTCAAGATTTTTCAATGTTTTTGGTGTTTTCAAGATTTATGAACAATAGACTAACTAAGAACCTATTCTAGGGGTATTGGGAGTTGATCCATAGATTAGCTTTACCTACATTATACACACAAAGACCACGTAGTTCGACTGACAACAAACTTGACTCAATAAAGTGATATCCTAGGGGTCTTGGGAGTTGATAGATTAGCTAATAAGGTGGGATTTAGCTACAGATGTTAGTCATGACCATAGTCATTAACTGTCTTTTTAAGGATTTTCAGAATGGTTTTGTTGGTAGTTTTTGCTTGGTTGTTGCCTTGTGGGTAATATGGGGTGGAAAAGACATGTTGGATTTTGAATTTTTCGCATAAGTCACGAACATCCTGATTCTTGAAAGGTGTCCCGTTATAAGAGATAATGGATTGTGGAACACAATATCAAAAAATGAGGTAGTTCAAGATGAACTTGGATATCTGTTTTTCAGTGATGTAGGTCATGGGGATTGTTTCGACCCACTTTGTGAAATATTCGATGGCGGTGATGATGAATTTGTGGTCGTTAGAGGAGATGGGTGAGATTTTACCTATGAGATCGAGCCCCCATTGGGAAAAGGGCCAAGGTGTAATAATGAGATGTAATTATTGAGCTAGTGCATGAATGAGGTCTCCATGTAGTTGGCACTATAGACACCTTCTGACAAAGTCATGTGCCTCTCTTTCCATTGTCGGCCAGTAGTACCCGATTCTTAGCAACTTCTTGGCTAAGGTCATACCAATCGAGTGTGAACCGCAAGTGCCATTGTGTACCTCAGTTAAAGTAGTTAGGGCTTCCTTAGGTTTTAAGCAATGTAACAAGGTTCCATCAATGCTTTTACGGAAGAGGGTTTCTCCTAGGATGAAAAATTGTAAGGACCTTTTGACAAAGGTTCGCTTGAGGTTCGGGGTAATGTTGGCTGGGAGAACTCCTAATATCAAATAGGTGTAGATGTCATGATACCAAAGATCATTGGGACCAATGATTTTGCATGCGTATTCTGACTCTGGTACCTCGAAAGTGGGTACGAGAAGCTACTCTACTAAGAATTCATGTTTTGAGACATTGCGAGGGATATCTAGCAAGGATCCAATTGTTGCCATTGCATCAAATGCTCTGTTGTTTGCCCTCAGTATCTGCTCAAAGGTGATATCGATAAATGATTCCTTGAGGCTTTCTACCACCTTCTTGTATGGTGTGAGCTTGTCATCCTTAGTTTTGTATTCACTGTTAACTTGGTTGATGATAAGTTGTGAGTCTCCATAAACCTTTAATGCCATGATTCACCACTATGCTGCAATCTTGACACCTATGGTTAAAGCCTTGTACTCTACAATATTGTTGGTATAGGGGAATGCTAACTTGTAGGATCTTGGTATAAAGTCCCCCTGGGGGGTGACGAAGAACACACCGGCTCTCGATCCATGTTGTGTGTGGGAATCGTCAAAGTATAGTTTCCAATGATCGGCTACACCGAGATTGAAAAGGGACTCATCTAGAAACTCTGATATGAGTGGGTTGTCTATGTAGAGGGGAGCTTCTACCAGTTGATCCGCAATTACTTGTCCTTTTATTTCCTTTCACTCCAAATATTCAATGTCATACTCTGACAATATCATTACCCATTTAGCCATCCTCCCTGTGAGCATAGCTTTTGATAGCAGATATTTTAAGGGATCTATTTTAGCAATGAGCTTGATTTTATGTGCCAGCATGTAGTGTCAGAATTTATGTGAAGCGAACACTACTAGGCAAGCTTTCTCAATGAATGTGTAATTCAACTCATGGCCAACCATTGTTCTGCTAATGTAATACATAGCCCTTTTTGTTCCATTTCCATCATGTTGAGCTAGAAGAGCACTCAGAGCTATTGTTGTTGCTAAGATGTATAGGACTAATGGTTTTCCTGCAATGGGTGGTATTAACACGGGTGAAGTAAGTAGATATTCTTTGATTTTGTTGAATGCCTGTTCACATTTTTCGTCCCTCTTAAATGCTACCCCTTTGTGGAGTAGAAGTGAATACACAATCTGTTTGTCTACCAGTTGCGCTATGAATCTTCGGATGGACTGGAGTCTACCTTGTAATCCTCTGAGTTGCTTCAGTGTTCTTGGTGCTCCCATATCAAGGATTGATTTTACTTTTATAGGATCCACTTCTATCCCTCTCATTGATACTATGTAGCCCAAAAAAATTCCAGATTGTACCCCAAAGACATATTTCTTTGGGTTGAGCCTGACCTTGTATTTTTCTAGTCTATTAAAAATTGTACTTATGGTCACTATGTGGTCCTGCCTCTTCTTTGATTTAGCCAATATGTCATCCACATAATCTTTGACTATTTTATGGATCATGTTATGGAAGATCAGTGTCATGGCTCTTTAATATATATAGCCCTTACATTCTTTAACCCAAATGGCATCACATTCCAGTAGTAGGTGCCCTAATGAAATGTAAAGGTCATCTTATGTTGGTCTTCTTTTGTGATCATTATCTAATTGTACCCCGAGAAGCCATCCATCAGGGATAGCATCTCATATCTGGCTGTCATGTCCACTATCATATAAATGTTGGGTAGTGGAAAATCATCATTAGGACATTCTTTGTTTAGGTCTCTGAAAGCTGTGCAGATGCGGATGCCCCCATTTGGTTTTGAGACTAGTACGAGGTTGGATACCCATTTTGGATATTCAATCGAGTGTATGAAGCCAATGTCTAAGAGTTTCTGCAATTCTAACTTCACTAGCAAAGCTATATGCAGGTGCATCTTTCTTAACTTCTGTCTAACCGGCTTCGCTCTAGGGTAGACGACCAAATGATGAACCACTACTTTAGGATCCAGACCTGGCATGTTAGTGTAGGTCCATGCAAAGTTTACCTTCCTTTCTCTTAAGAATGCAGCCAACAATTCTTGTTCTTCTGTTAGAAGTGATTGAGCATAGAATGTGATTTGTGGTTTTATCTCTATTCCCAAGTTAATAGGATTACACTGCTCTACCAAGACTGTTGATTTCTCTTGATGTAGAGCAGTAGCGGGAGATTGAATCCTTCATCCTCCAGCACCTCAGAGAGGTTTTCACCACTGGATGCATCCTTTATTTTTACTGTACTATGGTTAGAGAGTGCCACAATGTGGTTTTCACTCAATAACTTTGAGCTTCTTCTAGATATTTTTCTTTTGCGACTGAAGGACTCAATTGTCTCCCCATAATATGCCTGGGTGTCTAATGTGATGTCAAAACCTACCTTGTGATCCCCACATAGAACTGTATCCCTTAGTCCCATGAATTCCAAGAGTGCCTCATCATTTTTGAATGAGTTTAGAATCGGCGGTCCACATTGGTCGTGATCGATGAGTTGAGGGTGTATTAAGGTGATTTGGTGGGTTTGCTGGTTTGACTCAACTAGTGAGGCACTAATCATTAGTAGGGTGGAATCCTTAAAGAGCCTGGGAAGGCCTGCTATGGTGTCATCATCGTCACTAATGGCGCAAACATCAGTGACGTCAAAGGTGAAGTTGTCTAGTGGGATACCTCTACCATGTACAATTATTCTCGAAGGAATACATCTGAGGCCAAGGTTCTACATTCTTCTTTCTGCAATGATAGGCTCCAGGCGTCCATCACTGTTCCTTCCAAGGATTTCATTTCTATTGTAGCCCATGCCAAGCATTATTTGTAGCCCTCTGTTGGCCTCATCCATGGGTAATGTGGGTGCAACATCTGCATTGCGGTATATTATGATTGAAATATCCTCCTCACCAACACTTTCCCAACTTAGGTCTCCCCAATGGTGGAATCCAGAGGGGTTGGTCCTAAGGGTGTGGACGGGTGTTTCAGTTGGTCGAGGTTACCCATGCAACCTAGGGGATTGTGGCAAATCTCCTACAACAAATGCATTCCTCTTCATTCTATAGTCACCACATCCATTGTCCTGGAATCATGTTTTTGATGTCAGATATAATAGGGATGGCGGGTATCTCTGTTGTAGAAGTGGAGGTGAGGTTGGCTAGGTCGATGTATGAAGTGGATGGCCCTTCATCACTTTTTGATACTTGGGGGATTTTATAAAAATTGGATTCCAAGTTTTTGCAGTAGGAAAATGGTTCAGGATCCCCGTGTATAGTGACCTCCTCATTTTGGTGCAAGAATTTGATACATTGGTGATATGTCGAGGCCACTTCTTTCATTCTGTGGATCCATGGACAACCAAGGAGGATGTTATATGGTAAGTAAAGGTCAAGGACCTGGCATGTAGTTTCCATGGTTGTTGGTCCCACTTGGATGGGGATTTTAATAGTGCCCTAAGACACCCTTTCTTGATCATCATACACCCTTATTGTGATGCTCTTGTTTTTGTTAATGGAATCCTCGGCGAATCCCAAGTTCTTTATAAGTTTGAGAGAGAAAATATTAAGGCCTAACCTCCATCCACTAGGACTCTTTTAACTTTCTTTTTATGGACCAACACTTGTAGGTGAAGTGTTTGGTTATGAGATGGTTGCGGGGGGAAGTCTTGATCAGAGAATGTTAGGAGCTTTTGGGTGATGATATTTCCAACCATAGCCTGAAATTGATCTGTGTCAATAGTGGCAGAGACGGTGGATGCTGCTAACGCTTCATCAAGAATTTGCCTATTGGGAGTGGAAATTTTTAACAGCTCCATGATGGAGATCTGTGCGGGGGTTCTTTTCAGCTGGTCGATGACATTGTAGTCATAAGGAACAACTTTTGTATTTAAATTGGGGGTCTTAGATGGTGGCCCTGCAATGGTGACCTTGCCGCCACATGTGGTGACTCCACAGTCAGTGTTGGCGCCCTTGACATTAATGACCCTGACCATTTCATCGACACATGTGACTATCTCTTCATATACTAGATTAGCACTAGCATATTTTTGCTTGCCTTTGTTGTTCCCCTGATTGTTTCCTTGATTGTGGTTCAACATCAAATTTGTGTATATTTTCAGATCTTGATTTCTGGCTGGTTGTTCGACATTGATAATCTTGTCCTCGATGAGGTCTTGGATGATGTTCTTTAGCCTCATGCAATTAGCGGTTGTATGCCCTTTGATCTTGTGAAAGTCACAAAGGAGATTTTCATTATACCATGGTGGTTTGGTCATGGGTTCTGCGTATTGTTCGGAGTTGGAGACTTTGATTTGATTTTCCTTAAACAATTTTTTCATTATGGACTCGATGGACTCCCCAAGGGTCGTGAAATTCCACTTGGGAGGGTATTTTCCTTGGGGAGGTGGTCCTCCTTGATTACCCAAGTTATTGATTTGGTTTGCAGGAAGTGGTTGTTGTTGTGTTACTACTGCATTAGTCTGCACATTATTGCGATTATGATTTTATGGTTGGTGATGAGTTTGGATATTCATCTTGGGAGCATTTATGACCACTTTAGCATTGACCACGCCCTCGTTTTTGATGCTTTTTTTCCTCGACCATGTTTGAGGTTTATAATTATAATTGTTAGGCGAGTGGTTATCCTGTGGTGGAGTAAATGTTGATGTGCCTCCTCGCGCAATAAGGGCTCTTTCAATGTTGAGCGCCTTTGGGATCAATTGATCATATGATGTGATGCATTTCATTTTCAAGTAGAATGCCAAGTTTTCATCTAGATTAGATATGATCATCCAAACTTGTTGTTCTTCTGGTATGGTCTACTTGCTCTAATTCACCTTGGATCACCATCATTGCAAGAAGGTCATGAATAATTCTCCTTTCCCTTTTTTGAGTGTTGATAGTTTTTCCAAACTAACATCTGTACCCATATTGAAAGCATAATTCTGAAGGAAAGCTTCCATGATTTCCTGGAATGTTTTAATGCTCGTGGGTAGACGAGAAAACCATTCCATGGCAGGACCAGTTAGATTTTGATGGAAGAGTCGCATTAGATATGTGTCATTGTATGCAACCTCCATGCAATGCACCTGAAATTACATGATGTGGTTTTCAGGGTTACCCATTCCATTATACTTGTCAAATTTGGGGATCTCAAATCCCTTCAGGAATGGTATCATGGTGAGACTTTTGTCGAAAGGATAAGGGCACAATTTTCCTGGTGTTCTTGTTGTTTTTCCTACTTGGAGGTCCAACACTTACTGCGAGAGTAGTTTGATTTGTGTTGCAACATTGTTGCTTGGATCGAGAGGTGGAATAAATGTGTTCTGAGGTGTTTGAGGCATTTGATTGGTGGGAGGAGTACTAGTGGGAGTTTGTTGCAAGCTCTATTGTGCGTTCAAGGCCTGTTGGTATGCCTGCATTTGTGTTAACAATGCTTGTTGTTGATCTTTTTGTTGTTGTTCCAACAACGCTTGTTGTTGGTCCATCTGTTGTTGTTCCCATAAAGCCTTCTGTTGATCCAAATGTTGTTGCGCTAACAAAGCTTGTTGTTGGTCTAGTTGTCGTTGTGCCAAAAAAGCTTGTTGTTGGTCATGCTGCTATTGCGCCAACAAAGCTTGTTGTTTGGCTTGTTGTTGTGCCTGAAAGTCTTGTAGGGCTTGTTGGTATGCTTGTCGATGGATTGCTTGTAGTTGCACTTGGTATTGTGTTTGTGCCTATTGCTAGGCTTGCGCTTGTGCTTGTTGGGCTGCTTGGGTGACTTGTGCAGCTTGCGCTTGCTGGTTTGCTTAAGCGGCTTGTTGGTTTTGCTTTAGTACCCTCTGATGATTAGCTTTTTGGATGGCTTGGATCATGGTGATGAATGAATTTTCCCCGTTAGCTTTTTGTGGGATTGGTGGTGGATTGGGAATGATGCCAACCGTTGTGACAAGCGAGCTGATGGTGTTGGTGGTTGGGATTTGGGTCATTGGTGGTGTGGTCAAGATGCTTGGTCCTTGAAAAGGTATGCTTTGGGAGATTTAACGACCGATTGATGTTGTTACCATAGTGTCTTGAATGGTTGCCACTTGTTGCTATGATGCAACGGGAAAAAAGAGAGAATTTGATGTGATGCTCGAATTGTTCAGACCTGAGAAATTGTTAATGATAAGGGGAGGAAAACCCAATTCGATCGGTGATGTGGATGTGAATGGAAATGGGGGAAGAGGTGATATGCTACCCTAGAAGGAAAATGGATTAGAATCTCCTATTGTTCCAAACAAACCACCTTCTCCTTACGGTCGAGAAGTTTGTATGTTTGATTGACAGGCTGGTGTAGCATGAAATGAGGATGAACCAATGGGATTATGGAGGATGAGTGGGATGTACAGGTGTGATGGATTCACTGGAACAAATTTTTTTGGTATGGTGTTGATACTCACCTCTTTGTTGTTTACAAGGCGATGCTGTTGTAACTCACGAAACATAGCACTTCCTTTGCTCGCAATTGGTGAGGATGGTGTGATAGTTGATGTGTTTAGGGGAGTTTCTTAGACGATGCTAGGAATTGACATTGGGGGCATGCTTGTAAGAGGCCTTTCTATACTAGTGCCTACGTCAAGGTCGGAAGGGAGCTAGACCCCTCCTTCCATTAATGTGTGTAAGTATAGAGAACGGTTAAGTTTAAGCATGGCATTGACAATTCTATGATTCTCTGGATTTTGAATCATTTCAATTATTTCCCTTTGTGTCATTCCCAAGTCCTCATTGATGATGTCCTCTTCATAGCCTTCCCCTTGAGGATTTTGTGATGGTATAGAAGAGTTTTTTGGGGGATTGCTTGATCCCGCAAGGTTTACTTTAGTGAATACTTGATCTAACTCACTAGAAGTTGATATTTCGTTGATGTTTTCCATGTTCCTCTTGTATTGTGATCTTGTTTGGACCATAAAAAATAGGGATCATGTGATCCTAATCTTTAGGCCCAAAAGAGAAGAACTAGGGGAAGAAAAGGATAAAAAAGGGGGTGGTGATGATGACGAAATAAATGGATGAAGTGAATGAGTGAAAATTTTGAAGAAATTTTGAAGGGTTATGCTAAACTTGTAGGACTTAGATTGATGGTGATTGTTTGAATAGGTGTATTAAGTCAAACAAGATTGTAGTGAAGTTGTAAACCCTAGTAAGTTGTGTTATCCTAGGAAAAACTCACACACAAAAGGGGATGGATTGGATAAGTGTGTTAAGCCAACCAAGGTGATCATGAACTAGTAGACCTTAGGAAGTTGTGCTATCCTAGAGGTAGATTTGTTCAAGGGATGAGACTACTTGGCTAGGTGTGTCAAGCCAAGATAAAGTGATGTTGGTTTAGCCCTCAATTTTAGCATGAGTAGTTTTTCTAAAGTTCTCAAAAAGTTTGTTGATGGGATGAAATATTTTGACTTCATGGAGAGATGGATGAGGATGACAATTTTGATCCTAGACTTGAACTTAGACACGACTCTCTTTAAAAAACCTCGGTGTTGAAGAACATGCTAGACTTCCTATGTGAGAAAAACAAACCTTTCAAAAAGCTCAGGATTTTGTTGATAGTAGAATGCATACAAAGTTGGATTATTTCTTGAAGCCTTTTTATAGAAGTTGTACACTAGTCTTTCTATGAATTCAAGGAGCATTTCAAGGCATTGTTCATGGGCTTTTAGACTTATCCTTTTGAACCTTGGTTTCAGGATTTTTGACCTTTCGGGAAATCATTTGAAGCAAAACATATGAGGTTCAATTTTTCCTTTATCTTGGCTTAGTGGATTTATTTTACCAAAAAAACTTGCTTGATTATGTTTCAAACTATATGTCTAATGTCCCACTTTCTTTTTCATCCCACAAGGTCCATTATGTAGAAATCAAGGAAATTAGGGCAAAATTTTCCTAGGTTTAGCCTTAGTAAAAACAAATGATGATAAAATCCAAGCACTTAGAAACCTCTAAGGATATGATCCGTAGGGAAAGCAAGAGTACTCAAATTCATCAAAAGGTATTTGTTTCCTCCAAAGGGTTTGAAATTTGGAGCTCTTTGTGAATGTTTGTTTTTTTACAATTGTTTCGAGGACCAAGCAATGTATTTTTCATTTCCAAGCACATTTTACAACCCTAGGATGATGAGACAATATTTTGTTGGGTTCCCACTTGGATGAATCTAGCTGCGCATATTCTGTGTGGATGACTAGATGCTTGACCACACTGGCTCCCCTCCATGACACACACTTCTCAGGTCAGCCAAGCATCAGTACCCACGAATCTCCCATAGCATAATTTTCATCTCTACAACAAAACCACATGTATAACATGGGGCGACTTCAAAGGACATGACCTTTTGCACCAACAAAATAGATAAGGATTTGACCTTTCTAAACAAGGGTTTTAGTTTGGTCTTTCTGTTCATGGAGGCTGACCCATGCGGCAAGAGACCATTGCTGCCCTTCTCGTTGGAGCCAACCGCATGATACTGGCTTTTGTTCCAGTACCCACTTTTATATCCTGGCTGGAAATACACTTGTCCTTAGTGTGTTACCGGTTGGGTTGTTCCCTTGGGTGAGTAATTTTTCCCACAAGGCAAGCCCGCTAAGATAAAAAAGTGAGTAAACTTATTCGTAGTTCAATCAACCTTCATTTAGAAACAAAGGGAGAGCACATGCAATAAGTTACTTACACTCGCAAAATGTTTTGTTCAATTTTAAACCCCAAAATGAAGTGTGGAGGTAATACTTTTAACAACTTAAAATCAAAAAAAGGCTTTTGATTCTCAAGATCACCATGAGGCATGAGAGAAGCACATATGCCTTTTGTATAATATTACTTTGTTAAAAGGATTACAAGACATTGAAAACACACATGTTCATTTTAATCCTCCAAACAAGAAGTGAGTTCTTTTTAAAGCACCAAACTTGAAGTGTGAGAGTTGCCTTGTTCAATTCTTAAACCTTTAAAAAAAATATAGTATGTTGTTCCTAAGATTCTTTTTAGCCTTTTGCAAAATTTGAAGAAGAAATTTTGTTTGTTATTTTTAAATCCAAAAGGAAAATAGTATTTCTAAAGCATGAAAGTAACAAATTTCTCTTAAAAAATAGAATTTAAAATCCTTCAAGAAGTGTCAATCAACACTTTAGTGTTTAAAAACACTTTGTATATGATGAACATGATGAACCTCTTTCTTTTCTTTTTCCTTGCTCCAACCTGCAAAATGACCAAAAACCAGAGAGCACAAAGACAACAAACAAGGTCAAGAATTAGAAAATCAAAAAATCAAAAAGCACATGTCAAATTTTAAACTTGATTGTTTTTGCGATAGAGTTTGCAAGTGCAGTGTAGTTTGGAACAAAAGCGATGCTATATAGCACCGCGCGTTTGACTAGGTGCGACGCTCTATAGGAACAAAGACCATAGGTGCGGTGAAATATGATCACGCGACGCAATTTGTGAGCCAACGAGGTTTGAAATTTCAAAATTTTGAGGCGGGAACTAGGCGCGGTGCAGTTTGGAAGTAGTGTGGTGCAATATGGCATCGTGGTGCTGAAAGCGGTGCGATATAACGTTGCGGGACTGTGTGCGGTGCAGTTAAGGATTTTGAAAATTTGTAGGTGGGAAATGAGGTGCGGCGTGGTTTAAAATATTTTGTGTGGTTTGGTATAGCACCACACTTTTGAAAGCGGTATAGTATAGCGCTGTGCTTCTAAAAGCAGTGCAATACATCACCGTGAAAGTGTGTGCGGTGTAGTTTCCTGTGTAAAAAAAAATGTTAAAAAGCACAGAAATGTTGAAAAAAATGTGATGAAATCCTTGAGATAGCCCTCCTTCTAGCACCAAAATGTGAACCCCTAAACCTGCAAATGCACAAGAACAAAAAACAATCAATTTGTTAGATCATATGCATAACAAGCATGAGAGATTCCCCATGAAATCCATTTATTAAAACTAAAACTAGGAAAATGAAGAACACAATATAAAAAAACATGTAAATCCTAATTAAGCCAATAAACTTAAGATTTCATGGGAGAATTGGTGCCAATTGAATGTTGAAATTGGCCCTTTCCCAACTCCTAAGTTGTAATGTGAGTGATTGTAGATTGGTCAAATCTCTCCAAAGATATTTGAGCATAACCTAGCTATGAATTGTGAAAATGATGAATGGTTGAGTGGAAATGGGCAAATTTAGCTCTCAATGTGAAGAGAGTAACTTTACATGAAATTATGGATGAATAATGAGGAGAGAAGCCTCCAATTTATAGATTTGAATTTGGAATAATAAGCAAGCTTTGAGCAATGTGAGACTAAATTTCAATCCAATGGTCGAATGCCACTTGTCACCATGTGAATGGTTGATGGTTGTGCATATTTTGGCCAAAGTGCCAATAAATGCAATTAGTTTGAATTTGAATTTGTGAAATGACTTGTTGAAGAGGGAATGGAAATGAAGTTAATGTCACTTGGCTTAAGGCAAAGGACATGTAAGAGGCCTTAAATGCCTTGTTGGAAGGACAAAGTCCACTTGGGCTTTCTGAATTCAAATTGAGGGAATATTCCCTTTTGATGCCATGTGAGGGAAAATAGAGAATTAAATAAATCAAAGTAATTGATTTATTGTGCAATTTGCATTCTCTAGAGGATTTTAGTGAGAGAGATTAACTTAATCAAGGTTTTGATGAATTTAATAGGAGATTTGATGATTTGACAATTTTGACTCAAATAGATGAATTAATTAAAATCAGAGTTGAGAGGAAATGATTAATTAAATAAATGATAAATGATTTGATTTATTTGATTAAGGAGGAATATGTTAGATTAAATCAAATAAGGTTTAATTTATTCAATTTAATAAGAAGACTTTAGAGATTTTTAATCAAATAAAATGATTTATTTAATTAAATTAAATTGATTAGTTTAATCATTGGAGGAGGAAGACTTAATTTAAATGAATAATGATTCATTAAATTAAGAGACAAAATATGATGAAATGTTGAGAGTATGATTCCAGAGGAAATAATGTTAGTAATCAGAATCAAGTGTGCCGAACCGAAAATGTACATTTTCCATGTCTACAATAATATAAGTCCATCTCCTCCTCTTCGATAGACGTTGGCACTATCTCTGCAGTTGCTTGATGGTAGAGATCCACCAATCCTTCGTGGGCCCTGCAAGGTAGAAACAATACATAATTAGTACACATCATGATATATATATGTGCATAAATTAATACACAAAAGCATAAGGTACATGCATAAAATTAAATATCATTACCTATATCTCTAGTAGGTTGAGCGATGTCAACCTTGTCTTGTGTAGAGGGCATGAATGATGTGCTAGCCTCTCCTCCTCCTCCTCCTCCTCCTCTCCCTCTCATCCATCATAGTCTAGATATGCATCCTCATCATACTCCTCATCAATATTGTCGGTAAATATGTCTGCAGCCTTGTAGTGTGTATCCTCGGCTCTATCCTCTCTCTCATCTCCCTCATTTGGCAATGCTTCTGCATCTCCTATAGGCTCACCAATAAGAAACACAAGAGCTATTCATGATAATGTTCACCACTCCTCATGATCCCATGTGGCACCCCATCATTTGTGTCAGAGACTAGCGGTTGATTGTGATCAAAGTAATCGGAGTCACTCTAGACGACATCGTCTAGAGTGAATCGTGTTGTATCACCAGGTCTCCGAGAACTTTGTGCTGGCCTCCTGAAAGATTCCATGCCTTGGGTGGTCTTTGAATCTGTCCAAATTGTCGCATGACTGGGTCATAATAAAATGAACATACTATGTGATCATACCAACCAACTAGAAATCTATCCAAATGAAGTCTCCTCATTTGTCTCATATAGTCCGACCACTGTAGTGTAAGGTGATAAGGTCAAATTTCCAAAAGTACAAATATCCATACTGCCATAACCATCATAGAGGATATTCGAAGGCCTAAGGATACCCAACTGCTATAGGACATGGGAAGCTTGTAGGCCTAGTGCAAGTGATATGCTCTAGGCACCAAACCTACAGAAGCATACATTGCACCATACTATCTACCTCCTAAAATACAAACTGCCCCAAATCATAGTACAAGTGTACGAGGATGTAGTGTCCCTAGGCATATACAGTCTTGTACTCTACCATACCTCCTATCAGATGCACTAGCTCACCCTCAAGGTGTGTTGTACGTCCATCTAGTAGGAGTACTAATGTGACAATATGTAGTGTCCCTCCAGTTGCTACTATTTGATTCAATCTGTTCTATTCGTTTGACTGTTGTTCTAGTTATTTTGGATACTATGTTGTTTTATTTCAGTTATGACACGCTGATACTATTTTAGTTTTATATCTTGTTGATGATACATTGATGCAATTGTTGATCATCTGATTGTGTTTTTGTGGTGACATTATGATAAACATTGTGTATGTTTTTGGTTAATGTTGTTTTCGAGCATTGGTGTATTTCTGGTTAATTTTCTAATGTTGTTTATAATGTAGAGTTGTTATGTTTAGTTGTAGTAAAAGGGACAATGTAGCATTATTCACTCGTGAGTACCCTACTACGTTGTGACTCTCTTTCATGGTGTGATTGTCTGTTTATGCAGATATGTTTGACAATTTTGTTTGATGTAGTTTTCAGGTACTAGGCATCCGCACCCACTTTGTTAGGTTTGAGTGTGTCATTACCCAATGGAAACATGTTGACTTATAGATAATGTCAAGTCCCACTTTGTCCATCATTCCCTAATAGAATGATTATCTATATTTTCACTCATCATTGTATTGTCGTTCAGGCTCATCGTGTCATTCATGTCTGTGTCATGATTGGTAATTCATTAACTAGTTAAATGGTTTATTAAATAAGTTATTTGATTTAGTGTAATTTTATTGAAATGTTAAATTAAAATAATTGTGTTTATGGTTTGATTAATTAAATTAATAAAATAGGATATTTAATTAAATGTGAATGTTAATTTTGAGTAATAGATATTTGTTAATTATAATGTGCAAATTTAAATAAATGAAAAGTAGATATTATTGAAGGGTTTTTTTTCAATGGATTATAAATAAATATCTGCAATCTTAACTCAAAGTAAGAAAGTGTTCTCTTGGGTAATGGTTTAATTAGAATTGTCTGATAAATCTTGTTTGCATGCTAACAGTTAGTTAAGTTATGTGATTATGAGTTAATTAAAAATGAATTAAAAAGAAATCTTTTGGGGTTATGAAAAAGTGTGCACAACAATTCTATTTTTTTGGGGGAAAAAATTTCACGACAGTTTTGGGAAAAAAATAAGCTTCTTCTTTGTGTTTTGGTTGAAAATTTTTGGGGGGAGTAAATTCAAAGGATTTGTGCATTTGAAAAAATATAGAGTTTTGGATTTTTTGATTCTTGCTTCAATCTACATCAAATTCGAGCAAATATTTTAGGTTCTCTTCTTTTGTTTTGCATTTTCTTGAAAAATGGCTTCTGAATGTTGTTTATGGTATTTGTTCTTCCTTGTGGTGGAATTTGTTTGCTAAATATTTTGTACAAACATCAGAAATGAAATTGTTGTGGATTAAGTGTTGAAATAATTGAGGAAAATTTTTAAGGAAACGAAAGCTATTAAGACCTAGCTGTAATAAAATTGGTTTTACAATTGTTAATTTTTGTTTCTTGAAAGATTTCTCGTAATCTTCCATGTTTTTCACCAGTATGTTTGTAGATAGAATAATTTTAACAGTATACCTTTGCACCATCAAACGATAATTCAGTATATGTAGACTCTGATGTGCATAACTATTTGTTCTATGGTATTTCACTTTACCTTCATTCTTTTTGTGCATGGTATCTATTACTGTTGGATAAGATTATGTTTCTTTGAATGTTATTTTAGGCATACTTAAACGTTATGCATGTGAGTGATGAAAATTGAACCTCATAGTTAATATTCATGTTTGTATCTCTTGAATTCGTTAGCTTTCAGACTCTTTCGTTGCTTCACATCGCCTGTGGGTTTTAATCATTTGTACCTCTTAGTTGACGGGCTTTGAATCCTTGAATCTAAATGAAATTTTCCATAACATTAATGTCAACATGTAGTTGCATTAAGGTCAGCATCCGAAACATTCAAATGACCCTTACATAAAGAATTCCCTTCATCTTGTTGGATTGTAACACTCTTAATGGTGGTTGCATGAAATAGAACCACGATGTTGTATCTATGTACGTACAAAATCATTTTCGTAGCAACCTGAATCATGAGCTCTCTTGGATGGGGATATCCATCTTCTGTACAAATTCCCGTGCAACCAATCTTCTTACAGTCTCCTCAATCTTTTGTCTTGCAAGTTCTGCGCACAACCAATCTTCTTCTTGTCCCCTCATTCTTTTGTCTTGTAAGTTCTATTTGGTGTTGATGATATTTCTCTTCTTTAGTCATCTTCTGACTATCAGATCATAGGGTTGCCTTGATGCCTAATTCTCCTTCATCTACCTTTGCCTTGGAGCTTACCCTAGTTGCATGATCAGGCCCCTTATTATCCTTTGACATGCAAAAAAAATCGGTTTGGCGTATTCCCCAACTTTATGTATTTGACAACATTATAATCCCGAGTGTCACCTCTGCACAAAAGATACCTAATGGTATGTAACTTTATAAACTAATATTGAAAATTCGGGTATTCACTACATATGGTCATGGGAGGTTTATGCTAGGGTAGTGGAATTTCATCCAATCTTAGTCACTGGGGTATTCTTGTAATTGGAAATCAGTTATTATGTTCAAGGAACAGTGAGCTTGAATGGCATCAAATTTTCCTAACCACATTTAACTTATTTTCTGGTTCGTTATTATAGTCATGTGTAATACTTGCTAGATAAGCTTCTATCTGGTTATCTGTAGTTCACTATTTAATTATACCTTTCCTTTTAATAAATATTGATTTGTATCAAAGTTTTCTATTTGCATTGAATTTGATGGATTATAATATAATTAGGGGATTCAATGTATTTTAGTCCTTTCACCATTCGATGCTATGGCCTTGTATCGGTCATGCATGTTTTATCTTATTCTCCTAAAGCACTTGTTGTATCAACAGTATTGAATGATATATTGTTTTGTTCTATTATAAACTACAACTTCTTTCTAGCTCGATGCCATGCAAATTTGGAATATCTTTGGTTGTAGAGATCGAACTTTAGTTTTTTTTATTATATATATATATATATATAATTGTTGTCCTTTAAGATTTTCACCACCGCGAGAAGATTATACATGCTTAACAGTAGCTTTTAGTATGTTTTCATTCAGGTATATTTTTTGGTTGGCATGCATTTGGCATTCAATGTCGATGAAATTGGATGTTAAGATAGAATATCATATTTAACTGTTAGTTGTCGATTTATTGTATATGCGTATAAATGGCTCCAACACCTTACCTCTTGATTGGAGGTCACTAATTAAAAAATCCTCAACACTAATCTTATTTAGATAGATTGAAATTATATGGATGCTAGGTTTTCGATATGTTTGCATGTGGGTTAAGAAGATATATATATATATTAGTTATTTTATGTTAAAAAAAATGAAGTTAGAGTTTCGATGTTATGTAATTAAATTATAAATTGTTCTTTAGTGAATTAAATTATCCTTTACAATTAGTGATTTTATTATGCTTGTACTTTGACGTTCAATTGCAATTATTTAATTTGGGATTTAGCCATGCATAGTTTATTTGTCACCTTGGAGGTATTTTGAAAGTTAAATGGTTTGTCATGATTGAGATGTGTTCATTCATGGATTTGTTTAATGTGCATGATGGCTATCCTTTGTAACTGATAATGATTTATGTTATTGTAAGTAGGGAGAGTGGCTTGCAATAGGGGCCAAAACCCTAAGTGGTAACCAGGGTAACTTATCGAGAGTTTATAATTCAGTTAAAACCTAAATAAATGTGCTAGGGGTTGGGTAGTGTTCATTAAATAATTCAAATAATTTTATTGTCTCACCTAATACCTTAGTGCTTGTATAGATTAAGGGTAGGTTGAGATGGCCTAGAATGGCATGATCATCTACTTTGTCTTCTTAAAAGGTAGTTCTATTACACATGAGTTTGTATAGGGGTCAAGAATCAGTAGAGACTGTTAGGGTAACTCAGGATGAGGGTCGGTAGTCTAAGAAGGCTCACCAAGGTAACCTATAGTAAACTATGTGATGACACTCTTTCTTGATGCATGTTATGTGGTTTCTTGTGTAGATTTACCCTTTATTATGTTTTTTACTCTAGGAGCTCTGTTTGTGATTATGTGGATTATGTCGTTATGTCGTAATGTGTACATCAAGCCATGTGTTATTAATTTTTTGTCTTCATGTTTTTTTGTCTTTGTGGACCTGATATTATCTCCTGGTAGGGGGGGTTGACCTTAGGGTACCACATGGTTGGGAGGAACATGCTATATCCTCCATTAGGTTACCCTTATAGGCATTGTGGTGAATGGCTGATATTGTTCTTATGATAGGTTCCTGAATTTACTTTGTTTGTGAAGATGGACATTGAGCATGCTCATGAACAAGGTTGACAGATGTGTTATGAATTTCATCTATATTGTATACAATCCTGATGTGTATATGAGACCTTATTGTAATGTTATTATGTTGTTACGAGATTTTTCATAATCTCACTTGATGTAACTTGAATATGTAACTTGACTTCATTATGAATATGTAATTGGTTCATTAATTATTGATATGATTTATCCTTATGTTTAATGTTTTTGGTTTAATAATGTGATGTTCTTACTTGTGAATGTTTAAGTAGCGTTGTCATGGAACCCTAAGAATGTTTGTGTAGATGTTTCTTTTTTTCTCATGTTGTAATCGAATATCTTAAAAAAAAACTATTGTTCGGTTATTTTGTTACTTTATGTGTTGTTCTCTGTGTTCCTTGGCGGGGCATTACAACTTGGTATTAGAGCCCTAGGTTCAACACTATGTATTCTAGATTTTGTGAACCCATTATGTTAGATTCTGTAATTTGTGTTTTCTAGTTGTCTTTTGCATCTTGTAGCTAAGACTTGTCTTTGGTTTTGTGTAGGACCATGCCTATATGTCGAGGTAAGGGTCATGGTTGAGGCCGAGGTGGTGGTTGTATGGCTAATCACCAGGATACTCCTCCTCAGATTTCTCATGAGAGTGAGCATATAGAGCAGCAGGATCCTCAGATTAATCAGGAGACCAGGGAACATAATTTGATTCAGCCGAGTTCAGAGGGAGCTCTGTTGCGTCCCTTGCTTGAGGAGGTTCTTGCTTTTCTTGGTCCTAGAGAAGAGGCTAGTCAGTAGGTGGCTAGAGAACAAGATAGATCACCTAGGAGAGTTTTTGAGACTATGGGAAAGATGTTGTTGCTGTGGGGTTTCTGAGAGACTTATTGAGGGCACACCCTCCCCTATTCAACGATACTGGTGGTGGTCTGGAGGTGAAAACTTGGCTGATAGACTTGGGAAAGTTCTTTGCTATGCATCCATATGATAGCAACACTAGAGCTAGATGCGCCATTATGCATCTTAGAGGCTTTTCCTCTACATGGTGGAAATTGGAGGAGCAAAATTTGCATCTAGATATTGATTCAATATCGTGGGATATGTTCTTGGAGAGATTCAGAATGTGTTTCCTATTAGAGCATTGTAGACAATGTCGTGCAGATGAGTTCCATGATTTACGTCAGATGGCCATGTCAGTTGAGTAGTTTGAGCATAGGTTCTATGAGCTCAAATAGTATGCCAGAATTGTGGATGACGAGGCTATGTTGGTACAACACTTCATTAGGGTCTTGAATTCTCGTATCAACAGAGGATTCTGATTCTTCGAGTCAAATACTATGGAGGTAGACATGGAGAAGGCATGACTTGTGGAGGAGAATATGTCCATGGATTTGGGTGGACATACAAGTTTCTAGATTGGTAGTACACCTTTGGTGGGCTTTGGTCCGTGAGGCGATTAGACTCAGATAGGGGGTTCCTCTTAGAATCACTAGGCACCTGCTAAGAGTGGTTAGCAACAACAACATTACCCACCGAGGAATAAGTAATCTTAATTTTAGTTGGGTCATAGTTCATAGTTTGGGAAGAACTATAATTGGTGGTGTAACAAGCGCAACCGTTAGGATCATCTAGCACAAAGTGCACATTATACAGTTAGTAGAGGGAGTGTTCAACAATCTAATGCACCTGTTGGTGGTAGAGATTTTGGTAGAGGTATTGGTTTCTTTTCATGTGGTCAACAGGGTCACATTGCTAGGCAGTATCCTATGAGAGGCAGATCAGGATTTAGTTAGGGACCAGTAGCTTTAGAGCCGACAGTTGGAGATGCAGGTCGTTCACACAAAGTCTTTAATCTGCTAGATAACCATCAAGAAGATCATTAGAACACTATGGTTGAAAGTTTAGGTCAGTTACAGGGTACTAGTGTTTCTATCCTTTTTTATTCTAGAGCTTTTTATTCATTTATTTCACCCTTTGTTGTTGAGTGATGTGGAATCGTGGCAATTAAGCAAGGCGATAGGTGGCAGGTAGAATTAGCCTCTGGAGCGAAGGTAGTAGTAGAATCCCTTGTTCACAATTGTGGGCTAAGGATAGAATTGCTATGTAACTTAGTAGATCTTTGTGTTACACCTCTTGGTTCTTATGATATTGTTTTGGGTATGGACTGGTTTGAAACCTATCATGTAGTGATTGATTGTCAATAAAATATAGTATGTTGCTTAGATGATTCTAGTTCAGAAGTTGAAATAATTGGTGTGCAAAGACCCATCTCCTTGTAGATTATATCAGCTATGCAGTTAAGGAGATGGACTCGTTAGGGTTTATTAGTTGTTTGCAGCAATAGTTAATGACTTGGAGCTAGGGGAGAGTCAAGAGGTATCTCTTGATGATCACCCTATTCTTGGGGAATTTATAGATGTTTTTCCCAGTGATATTCCTAGTATGCCACCGAAACGTGACATAGATTTCAGAATCAACTTGGTTTCTGGAGCAGAGCTTATATCTCGAGCTCCATATAGAATGACCCCAGAGGAACTAGAAGAGCTTTGTCTACAGTTGGAGAAACTTTCAACTAAGGTTTTTATACGTCTGAGTGTTTCTCCTTGGGGAGCACCTGTCATCTTCATGAAGAAGAAGGATAGATCTCTTAGATTGTGTATTGATTATCGTCAATTGAATAAAGTGACAATAAAGAATCAATATCCCTTACCCATAATCGATGATCTCTTTGATTAGATCAAGGGAGCTAACACATTTTCTAAAATTGATATGAAATCAGGTTACCATCAGTTGTGCATTTCAAAAGTAGACATTTATAAAATGGCATTTCAAACTCGTTACGAGTGCTATGAGTTCATAGTGGTACCATTCAGGTTAATAAATGCACCATCCATTTTCATGAGTTTGATGAATGGTGTTTTCTGCACATACCTTGATCGTTTTGTTCTCATGTTTCTTGATGATATTTTGATCTATTCGAGAGATATGAAGGAGCACGAAGAGCATATGAGACATGTATTGTAGTGCTTCACATAGAATCAACTATTCATGAATTTGGTGAAGTGTGAGTTCTTCCAGACTGAGGTGAAATACCCTAGTCATGTTATCTCTAGAGAGGGTATTGTTGTATATCCTTTGAAGATCTAGGTTGTCATTGATTGGCCCAGGCCTACCAATGTACCTGAGTTTCACAAATGTATGGGTCTTGTCGGGTATTACAGATGGTTTGTTCAGGGATTTGCAAGGATTTCTCATCCCATTACTTCTCTTCGGAGGAAAGAGAAGAAATTTATTTGGTCGAATCAATGTTAGTCAACTTTTGAAACACTCAAGGAAAAGTTGAACAGTGTGCCTATCTTAGTTGTTCTTGATCCTACTAAGGACATTGTCATTTACACTGATGCATCTTTGGAGGGATTAGGAGTTGTGTTGATGCAATATGGTTATGTGATCACTAAGTCTTACAAAATCAAGGATCACGAACTGAACTATCCTACTCATGATCTTGAGCTAGCTGTAGTTGTTCATGCTCTGGTTCAGTGGAGGCATTTCTTGTTGGGACACCATTTTGAACTTCACAGTGATCATCATAGTTTGTAGTATATTTTCATGTATCCTAATTTGAATGCTAGGAAAAGAGTTCTTATGTGAGTATGACTTCGAGGTGAAGTTTATCCAGGGGAAGGAGAATGTAGTGGCTAACACTCTTAGTCAACGAAGGCATGAGATTTTTGTCATGACTCTTGGAATTGATTTGAGGAGCCAAATTTTAGCAACGCTTCTTACAAATATATAGTATCAGGAGTTGAAGATGGAGTTAGGATCAGGTAAACCCTTGGAGGGTAGATTCACAGAATATACTCTTGAGTCAGATAGATTGTTGTGACATTTGGGTCATATTTACGTACCACATGTAGAGGGTCTTCGCACGCTAATTATCTTAGAGGCACATCTAGCACCTTATTCAGCTCATCCTGGTGTTAAGAAGATGCATGTGGACCTTTGATAATTGTACTTTTGGCTTAGAATGAAGCGTGATATCATTGATTTTGTTTCGATATGTCTTAAGTACTAGAGAGTTAAGGTCGAGCACCAACATCCCACAAGACTGTTGCAGCCACATTTAGTTCCTGAATGGAAGTGGGATATCATATCAGTGGACTTCATTGTTATTTTACCTATGTCATCTCATCAACATGATTTTATTATGGTTACTGTTGACAGGTTGACTAAGGTAGCACATTTTTCTCCAATTTTTTCTTCCTATAATGCCTCTTCTGTGGCCAAGATATTCATGGAAGATATTGTTCAGTTACACGAAATTCCTTGCAGAATCATTTCAGATAGAGATCCTATGTTTACATCAACATTTTGGACATCATTACAACATGCCCTAGGTACTCAGTTGAGCTTCAATTCAACTTATCATCTAGAGATCGATAGATGGACCAAGAGGGTCAATCAGAGTCTAGAGGATATGCTTGGGATGCATGTAATGTATCAGCAGTCGCAATGGGAAATTATCTTTACTTAGTGGAGTTCGCCTACAATAATGGGTATCATAGTTCCATAGGTATGCCTCCTTCTCAAGCATTGTATGGAGATCCTTTTCAAACTTCATTGAGTTGCGATCGACTTGAATATGGAGTTCTACTTGGACCTGAGATGCTTTAGGATATGCATCAATAGGTTGATCACATCATAGAACATTTGGTGGCGGTGCAGGACATGTAGAAGAAGTATGTCGAGGCTCATAGGTTGGATCATCAGTTCTTAGTTGGCGATAGGATATTTCTTTGAGTACATCCGTGGAAGAGTCTGATCCATTCTAGAAAAGGCTCTAAGATGATGCCTCATTTTATTGGACCATTTAACATTCTAGAGAGGACTGGTCCTGTAGCGTACTATCTTGCTTTACCGCCTAATTTTTCGTGTATTCATGATGCATTCCATGTATCTATTCTTAGACCTTACCATCTTAATATTTAACATGTGCTTTATTGGAATGCATTATAGGTAGAGGACGAGCAACTGGCTTTGGAGCCCGTGGGCGTCCTTCAACACAGGAGATTTACCCTCAGGGGTCGAGACGTTGATTAGGTAAGGGTCCAATGGGATCCTAGTGATAAGGCATCAACCACTTGGGAGGATGCGACACACATGTGAGAGATTTATCCATATCTATTTGCAGGATTCTAGGAGTAAGCCTTATCCTAGGGGGGGAGGATGTAGTGTCCCTCCAATTGCTATAGTTTGATTCAGTTTGTTATGTTCATTTGAATATGGTTCTAGTTGTTTTGGATACTATGTTGTTTTATTTCAGTTATGACACACTGATACTATGTTAGTTTTATATCTTGTTGATGATACATTGTTGATCATCTAATTATGTTTGTGTGGTGAAATTATGATAAAAATTATGTATGTTTTTGACTAATATTATTTTGGACCATTGGTGTGTTTCTGGTTAAGTTTCTAATGTTGTTTATTATGCAGAATAGTTATGTTTAGTCCTAGTGAAAGGGATAGTGTAGCATTACTCACTCGTGAGTACCCTGCTACGGTGCGAATCTCTTTCACGGTGTGATTGTTGGTTTATGTAGATATGTCTAACAATGATGTTTGATGCACTTTGCAGGTATTGGGCATCGACTCCACCTGCTTTGTCAGGTTTGAGCGTGTCATGACCCAATGGAAAAATGTTGATTTGGAGATAATGTTAGGTCCCACTTTGGCCATAGTTCCCTAATAGGACGATTATCTGTGTTGCCACCCATCATTGTATTGTCATTTGGGTTCATAATGTCATTCATGTTTGCGTCATGATTGGTAATTCATTAATTAGTTAAATGGTTTATTAAATAAGTTATTTGATTTAGTGTAATTTTATTGAAATGTTAAATTAAAATAATTGTGTTTATGGTTTAATTCATTAAATTAGTAAAATAAGATATTTAATTAAATGTGATTGTTAATTTTGAGGAATAGATATTTGTTAATTATAATGTGAAAATTTAAATAAATTAAAGTAGATATTATTGAAGGGTTTGTTTTCAACGGATTATAAATAATTATCTGGAATGTTGACTCAAAGTCAAAAAGTGTTATCTTGGTTAATTGTTTAATTGGAACTGTCTAATCAATATTTTTTGCATGCTAATAGTTAGTTACAAGGAAAAATTTAAGAAACCCCCCCTCGACTAAGGTGTGAAATCCTGGCAAATCTCATATTATTCCCAATAAAAATAGTAATTTTACTGGCAAATTTTTTCATTTTTCGGGAAAAATAAATAATCCCAATTGGTGAATCTTTTACAATCACTAGAAGTCTATGGAAAATTGTGGCAAAATACAAATTTTTTTAAATGAATAAAATATTTTTCATTGGCGATTAAAACCTTTTTTCAAACCATTTTTTTTCTGTTGGCGAATTAACCTTGTTTTCAAAACAAAACAAAAAATGCTGGCAACTAAAACCTTTTTTCAAAGAAAAATAAATATTTTCATTGGCGAATTAAACATAATCTCAAACTAATAAAAAAATTTAGTGGTGAAATAAATAGATATGCCAATTAAAATGAGTGTGGTTGGCAAAAATATCAAATTTCGAGACATATTTTCCATACATTCAAATTCCCTCATAAAGAGTCTGGAATGCGAACAACCGTCAACATATTTATTATTTCTGAAGCCATATGTTAGTGAAAATTAATATAATCTATGACCATTCAATGAATTTTTGATGGACGACTGTAGTTGCATTCTGGAAGTAAATTTCTGAAGCACTAGACTTGCAAATTCAAACCTCTGGAATAACACTAGAACCGTTAGATGTGGCCATGTGGCAAGATCAAGGCTCATCACTCATCACTCATTTTGTATTTTCAATGCCTCAATGTTGTACATTTCATTTAATTGAAATTCTCAATCTTTTTGAAGAAAGTATGGTTGTCGTACTGCTAGTGCTAGTAGTGGCGGCGATTAATGCCATATGTGATATGAACATTCGAAGAAATTTCTTGGACAACTCATAGCTTTAATTAAACAAGATTTGTAATGATTTCATATCATTTGAGTGGCACTGGTGATTTTGATAGCTTGTCAGCTTGAGTTACAGTTTGCATATAGCTAGACGTCAATCAAATTAAAGATTTTAATTGTACACAAATCATGATTATCATTATACCCAGGCTGGTAGTGGTACAGGTGTCTGGTGTCCCATAAATAGGGATAGTGAATAGTGGATAGTGTCACGAGGGTTTTCATTTTCTAGGGTTAATAAGGATTCAAGAAGAAGATGATGTGGTATTATTGGGGATACTGTAAATTCTCTTGCCTACAGTTATGTAGTTACAGAGTAATCAGTAAAAGATAAATTTCCTTCAAGTTCAGAATGGGTGGAATTGGAAAGAAGTTGATTTGGTTAACCTGACTTCTCAGATAGGTTTTGAACCAAGATGAGGATCTCCGATAGAGATAAGTGCTATACCAGTGCATGGAAGTTATGTGCAAAATATGGGAGCAGATTTGCTACTCCTCTTGTATCCTCACAGCTCCCTTTTCCCCAACATGGTTGGCCTAGCAAGTTCCATGCATTTATTTTTAGAGACACATTAATATTACATCTTCTGCATGACTCTGGTTCTCAAAGGGGATAAGTACATTTTGTATCTTCACAGCTCCCATTTCCCCAGAATGATTAGAACCCCCTTTCCCCCAACATGGTTGGAATTGGGAAAATCCCTTGCGTTTAAACTTAATTTTCAATGCCACATTTGTATTACGTTGTCATGAGAAGAAGCTTGGAATCATGCATTTATTTTTAGATTTACATTTATATTAAGTTGTCACCAACAGAAGCTTGGAAATTGGAATCAATTTGTAATAAATTGTAATGAGAAAAAACTTGGAATAAATTATTAAATTGTGTCTTTGTAAAGTGACACATTGACATATGTTATTTATACAAAATGGGAGCTTGCCTGCTCTACAACTACTCATCTTTAAAATGATATGTAATAATATGATATTGAAATTTAGTTACAATAAAATAAATGGTTGTGTCGTGCTATTCTTCATTATTCATTTACACTTACAGTAAAGATTTATTTTCTGAGTTCAAAACTTCAGTGTCTATTTATATTAATGTATTCACATCATTTTTTTTCCTTTAAGAAATTAAGTAATATACTTTATGAAATATGCACTTGATAATTCATGGTTATATCGAGCCATCGAGGGAGTGCAATCATTTTTTCCACTGATATTAATGTGTTACAGTGATGTGCTTAATTTTGTTGACTCTATCGATATATCAGGGAGAGCATCTTATGAGTCAGCCCAATAGAGTATTGTTACACTGATACTAGGTTGTGAGCTATTTTCTTCAAGCCATCAGTGAGGTTGTGATGGGGGTTCCGCCGATGAAACATTGTTAGGCTGATGGTATTGAATTTTGTTAGGAATGGGGGAAGGACTACAAGTACAAGATTTCAAATGCACAGAGCGATAAGCTTGTGAACTTAAACCTCCGGAATCACCCTATAACCATTAGATTTAGAAAGATCAACGGTTAAAAATTTGCAACTTTAATGTTCCAATTTTTTTTTAAAGAGCATTTAAAACACTTTATATTGCTAAGTGTCAACTGTCAAGTGATTTTTTTTAACTTTTAAGTGAGAGGGTTAGCACATGGGGAGATTTTTTAAATTCCTTTGCAATGTTAAGTTTCCGGCCCCTTGGCCTTGATGCTAATCCTAGCGCACAAAAGTTTAAAACAACTTTAAAACACAGGTGTCAATGTGTCATGTTTATTTTTTTAAGTTTATATCATAAATTAGTCAAGTTTCAACCATTGGATGATCATTTGATGTATGGTTGTATTTGCATTCTGGAATGAAATGCATAGAGTGGTAGGCTTGCGAACTTAAACCTCTGTAATCACCCTATAACCATTATATTTAGAAAGATCAATGGTTAAAAATTTGCAACTTTAATGTTCCAATTTTGAAAAAAAAAAGCATTTAAAGCACTTTGTACTACTAAGTCTCAACTGCCAAGTGATTTTTTTTTAACTTTTAAGTGAGAGGTGTTATGCCTTGCATAACCACCCCATCTTTTGCCTTGGTCAAAATGGGTCCCCCTTTATTTATTTATTTATCTCTTGTTGATTTTAAACAAAGTTTGGAGTCTTTCTGCTTTCAACACTTTGTTTATTTTGGTTTAATTTATCGGAATCAAAGTCGGAACCAAAATCGGGTTCTGAAATCACAATCAAAACTCATCCCGGACCCCATCCTGATAGCATTTCTTTTGGCCTTTTGTTTTGTTTTCATCGGACCCAAAACCAAAGTGGGCGTTAACTTAGTCTTTATCGAAAATTGCAAAATCATAATCGATTCCGCCTCCACCTCCGCT
The DNA here is from genome assembly GCA_007115665.2 of Sequoiadendron giganteum. Classification (NCBI taxonomy): domain Eukaryota; kingdom Viridiplantae; phylum Streptophyta; class Pinopsida; order Cupressales; family Cupressaceae; genus Sequoiadendron; species Sequoiadendron giganteum. The sequence goes on along the minus strand of CM021109.1, from coordinate 441,751,270 downwards.
TTTTGAACTTTTGTTTTACTCTAATTATTTATGTTAAGTTTTATTATGTCGGTCTTTTTGTTTTACTTTTTGTATTGGGTTTTGTTTTGTGATTAGTTGGCAGACCCGGAAACAAAATGGGAATGAATTTGAGAAATTTCTTAAAGTTTCTGAACAAGTTTTCATTTTTTATTCTGCCCCCGCCACTTTTGGGTCATTGACTTTTTGACTGAAGTCGCACTGTAGTGAAGTGTTGGTTCTCTTTCAGCTCTGACTCCACTTTAAACTACATTCAATGCATTAATGATAGCTGCTCGCGTAGGTAGAAATCCTCATTTTTACCTTCATTAAGGATTAAACAAATCATTATTATCATTGATAAGGGATTAAAGAGCAAGAAAGAGTAGCGACAGAGTTCATTTGAGCGAATTGATTAAAGGAGGAAAATATTATTGCTTGCGAATCAATTCAAAAGGTTAGCTGGGTTCTTTTGTGTTCGAGGTAGGGTTTCTTATCGTTGTTGTTCTTTGTTTATTTACTATTGTGTTTTTTTTATGTTTGCTCGTGCTTTGAAACATTTCGTTTTAAATGGATTCGTGATTCTTGGTATGTTTGTTTGAGTAGGTTCTTACTTTATTTTTTTTGTCTGGTTGTTTTCTTCATTTCTTTTGCGTTTGTTTTTAGTTCTTTGTTTTTTAGGGCACGGTCGCTTTCACGTTTTATTCATAATCGCGTCGGGCTATTTTAATTTGCAGTAAGATTAGATTTAAATGGTGTTAGTTAAAATTAGGGATTTACAATGAGGTAGATTAAATTCATGTTTTTAAAGTAAGTTAGGGTTAGTTGAATCTCATTTTTACTTAGGGTTTTATCGCGCATTCAATCTGCTAAATGGCAAGGGTTAAAATCCATGCCCTAGTTTTATCGCTTTTTTTTTTAGATTAGGGTTTTGTGTGTTTTTGTGATCACATTCAAAAGATTAAAATATGATGCCCTAGAATACAGTTGTTCCCCATGGTCATATGAGTATAGTGTTTTTAAAGCCTCTTTTCATTTGAATATGACCTTAGTTTTAGTCATGGAGTTATGCGTTAATTCATGAAAAATCTTTGATGATGTCATGGTCGATATAGTCAGAAGCAAGATTGGAATTGATTTGGAGTTTTGGATGTATTTTTATGTTTAGTGTCAATTCCATCTTTCATCCCGTCTCCAACTCCGCTTATGGAAAGGAGTTTTACTTTATGAAAATCTTTACCTAACGGAAGCAGGAGCGGAACCGAACCCGAATATGAGAACAAAAAATCTGAAGGAAATTGAATCAGTTTCCATTTCAGTTTCGGTTTTGGTCACGTTTCCATTTCCAACTCTGAGCCCGCCTCTTGTTAGTGGAGTTACCATTCCATTTCCAACTTCGATCCCGGCAGTATGTTAAAAGAGACTGTTTAGAATATGTTTCTTCCTGGTTCCGCCTCTAATGTGTGTTGGAAAGGTATGATTTTAAAGATATATTTTTGAGATTTTTATTCAAGAATCTAACTAGAAATTTTATTGCAGGAAAATCTAAGAAGATGTCAGGAACATCAGGAGAAGCTGCTTAAAGGAATCGGCCTATAGGAACATCAAAGGCAGCGCCTGAACCAAAGAAGATCAAGCCTGAACAATTGCCTTATAACTTGAGGTATAATCATAGGAGTCTGGTTGTGAAGGTGAGCAAGGTGGAATCCAACTGGTCAGACATCACTGATACAAACTTGGGCCAGTACAACTTCGAGGAGTTCTTTGCAGAAACCTTTGCAGAACGGGAAAGTCTAACAAGAAGGACACAAAGAATTGTTGATTTTGGCTTGGCACATATCACTATATTTTTGGTATCAATCCAGTGCCTGGAGTCGATCTTAACAGCAGCGAGTGCCTATAATCCTGCTACAAGACTAAGCATGGATTCACAAAATAATGTGATCATTGATCTTACTCCTCAAGCATTTCAAGATATATTTAATGTCCCAGATCCTAAGAGTTTGGTGCAGTTGGATGAGGCAGAGGCCTTGGAGAAATATAGTAAGTATAAGGACTCCAATAAGTCTCATTTAAATAAAAAGTGGTTGAAGACAAAAAAGAAATCTTTAAGCAAGCTTGCAGACCAGCCAAAGAGGGTAGATTTCTATAAGGAGGTATCAGATCTAATCATGATGTTGTCTAGGGCCTTTGGGAAGAGAGATACATTTTAGTTCAAGGAGTGGATGTTTCCTCTCACCAAGACTATCTTAAATAGAGCCCAGCAAATTGATTGGCCGATGATTGTGTCAAATGTTGTTCATGATCAACTAACTAGCATCAGGCAGACTAAGAGCTTCTTTATGACTTCTTACATTGTGTATGCAGCAGCAAAGTTGGGTATTTTCCCAAGTTTGAATAGAGTGGGCATAATGGGAGCCTTGGATGGACAGAACAAAGTATGGGAGAATTATGACCAGTTATCTCTTCAGGTTACTGAGACTCATTTCAGAAGATTCAATGATGCATTCATATATGTAGTCATCAATCAATTGAATGGGGATGCAGGGTACCGATTGAGTCAAGAAGCCATGGCATTCATTGCTAAATGGGGATGTTGGTACATTCAATACCCCAAATTCACATATTTTAGGTTCGCTGGTTTTGAAGGCCATCCACATATGCGTCCAAGGTGTTGCAATAATAGGATAGTGTTGATGGAGTTTGTATATCAAGCTCTTTGAGTTAATGCTCAGTTTGGAATAAAGCATAAAATAGGATGTCACACGTTCCCCATGAAGCTGGGTGAGTATGGTTGTCAACACTTGGTAGGACCAAAGGTGGTCTGTAGTGAATTGATACAATTGAAGTTAGGTTTATACACAGCCCGTAGGCATTTTGATCCAAAGGGTAAGATGTATGCTTTGTTACCTTCGATATTTGACAAGCATTTTAATATATTAGAAGACTTCTGGAGTGACCGACAAGATGAGTATGATCTAAGAAGGAAGAATTATGAAAGATTATCTATCTCACTCATGTTAGAGCTTGGTGTTAAAGATAATATTCTTGACACATTGGTGGATGATGGAATTGTATTAGATTCATCCTATGAAGCTTTGAACATTGGCACCAAGAGCCTAGATCCAATTGACTGGGATACTGAAGAAACCGTTGATATTAAGCAGATCGAAAGGACAATGTTGGATAGGAGTGTACAATCGTTAGTCCTAAGAACCAAGACTCCTCAAGGACCAGCCCCTAAAAAGGGTAAGGAATACTAAAGGATCAAAAGGAAGACACCTCCTAATGAGCCTTTGGACTTCTTTCCCTCATATATTGATGAGATAGAACTTGAAGTGGTAGATGATGAAGAAGAAATAGAAGAAGAGGATGTACAAAAGGGATCAACTGTTACAAAACCTACATTAGGTGAATCATCTGCACAAGTCCCGCTCACAAGGAATAAGAGTAAGGAAGTTCAAAAGGGAGCTCTTCATAGTATGGTTGAAGCTAGAAAGGGAAAAGCAGATTTAGAAAAGGAAATTCATGAGGTTGGGATAGATTTAGATGAGACCATGTCAGAAAAAGATATGCAAGAAAATATGCCTCTAGAGGAGGATATTGAGCAGGTTTTGACACAAGAAGATCAATGGAAGCTATTAGAAGATGCGAAAATAAATTTTGATGCAAGAGCTACAGCCTTAGAGAAACAAAAGGAAATTGATGCCAAGGTACAAGTTGATGCTATACTGCACCAGCAACAATTAAAAGCCAAACAAATTAAAGCTAAGGTAGCAGCTGATGAAGTAGAGAGACAAAGAAGGCAACAAGAACATGAACATAAGGTTAAAGAAGATAATGACAAGTTGGAACTAATACAAAAGATTCATGACCTTGAGGAAGAGAAGGCAAGGAACCGGAGGGAAAAATAAATCTTGGTTGCTAAGTTAAAACTTGCTGAGGAAGCTCGCCAAAAGGAAGGAGAAGCAGAGAAATTAAGGAAGAAAAAGGATGCCGAAGAGCTGGTTAGGAAGCAGCAAGAAGAAGAAGCAAAGGCAAAAAAACTTAAGGCTTTAGAGGCAGAAAGATTAAAGAAAGAAAGACTAGAGGCTTTAGAAAAAGAGAAACCAGAAAAAGAAGCTCTAGAGAAGGAAAAATTGGATAAGGAAAAATTGGAAAAGGAAAGAATAGAAAGGGAAAAAGTGGAGAGAGATCGATTGGAGGAAGAGAGGTTGAAGAAAGAAGAGGAAGATAAAAAGATACAAGAACAAAAGGATAGGGAAGAGGCTGAAAAGCTTGTACAGATGCATATAGTGCAAGAACAATAAGAGAAATCAAGGGTTGACTCTCAACCCCAAGTGAATATGCAGCCACCTTCTACCATTACTTCTTCTTCCTCTATGATGACTAATGCTCCATGTGCTCCCTACTACTCCATGTGCTCCCACTTGGCTAAAATTGGACCTACAGAAAAGGGTAGTAACACCTTCACAACCTCTCAATTGGGAGGATATAATGAAGGAGATTGAACAAGAGAGGCCTATAAAGAAGGCCAAAATTCTACATTCTACTAGACTCATGGACAATGGAGAGATTGTTGCTGAATGTGCCATGCCAATGACAGAGAAGGAGGTAGGGGACATGCAGCTAACAGATTATCAGTTGAGTACTGTCAACTTGGGAAGGCCCACTAGGAATCAACAGATGAACCTAATTGATGTGGTGGCTTCAACAACTAAGTCAAGAATGATAAAGGATAAACAAAAGAAGGACGAGCTTAAGGCTTAGTTGGATCAATTACATTCATTTTTGAGAAGTGTCTCCTCTCCGAGATCACAATAGGTAACAATCATTGAAACTCTTATTTTGCTAAGCAAAAAGGAGATAGATGATTTGGTGCAGGTAAGAGGCAAAGCGGAAATGGTAGACAGATGGGTAGACAAGTTGAATCAGGAAGTAGGCAAATTTTTGATTGAAGGTTTTGATGTTGTTAAAGGGACAGAAGATTTAATAGGAGAAATGCAGCAATATATTGAAGCATCAGAGAAACAAGAAGAGGAGTATAAAGAGTATAGTCAGAAATTAGAAAAGGTTAGTGCATTGCCTTTAACTACTCTTCTTGAACAATCAATACTTGAGGAGGACAATAAGGATTTTGTGGAGAAGACCTCTCGTATACTCTGATTCAGGACAGAATTCTTGTGTAAACATAGGAGTAAGGTTCAAGAGGCTATTAATAATCTGACTGAACAGTTTGAAGAGCTGGAAGCAGTCAATGTTATCATTGTAGATGTAAATGTATTAACAAAAGAAGGCATGCCTTTAAGTCAGATCAAAGAGAAATGGGATGAAATATTTAGAGAACTCATGTAGAAAGGAGATGATGGAGAAGATCTGATGATAGATCGATTGATGGATGTCAAAGAAGAGATAAAAGTTGCTAGAAGAGAGTTGGTAAAGATAAAATATATGAAAGGGTTTGCTGCAGCAGAATTAGAGCAGATTAAATTTGAGGATAGCTGGGTTGACGGGCCAGAAATAGATATATTACAGCAAATCTTCACTAGTTATGATGAGTTCATTACAGATCCAACTTCACATTTATAAATCCCTTGCATGCATGTCTTTCTTCTTCTTTGCATGTTGCATGCAACACTGATAGTTTTGGAGCACATGACTTCTTTTTCTCTTCTATTTTATATTCTCTAGTTTAACCGAATGTCTAATGTAAGAACTCAAGATCAAATTGATCTGAGTTTCCAAGATAATTTTAGTTCCTAAAAAGGTGGATGACCTAAAATAGAAGTGGAGTTCGAATTTTTGTATATCTATAAATACCCTGTGAGTATCATATTGTAAAGGTCGGCTAATTGAGAATAGAATTGGCTTACCTAATGTTAGGAGATAGAATTTTGTAGTGATTACTGAGATACATTGTTACTAGATGGTTTATAGTTAATAAAAATTACAAGTTTTCTCAAAATATGGTGTTAGAATAAAAAATTGTTTCGTGTGGTAAGGCTAATAAGTTATAATCTATCTGTATGCAGTGATTGTTTTGAAACATAAAAATTTTGTGAGTGACGAAAGTCATTTGAAGGAATAAGATTTAAGGATTATTTTGTTAGATATCATTGAATTAAATTTATTAAAGGTTGTTGATCTATGACCTTGGCAATGAATGGATGTGTGTGTTCTTTCGAAGTTGTGGAGATAGTTGTGATATGCGAATAGTGGAATTAAATTAACCACCTTAGATGCATGCAATGGTATAGTTTATTCTGTAAATTATGTCATGCTTTGGTTTTGTGATCTGTTAGAAAAAATTCATTGTTGAAGGTATATGTCCGGATATTAGATAAATTTGATTCATACCTACTGGTTTACCCTTTGATCTATCTTTTTATTTTGTTTAAAACCTCTTTTATTTACAAGAGGGGTTTGATAAAATGAATCATTGCTTGAATCTTTTGTTACCAGCACAGGCCCCTTGAACATTATAGTTGCATGAACTGATTGAGTGACACCAGATAGTTGAGAACCAACTACCAAGACCTTGGAAGTTAGGCCACTACATGTTGTCTTTCTTTTTAAGGAGAAATAGAGTAGAAATATTTCATTTATATGTTGTTTGTGTCATTTTCACCATCAACTGAAATTGGTGCTAGAAGGAGGGCCTGAAAGAACAAGCTGGCTCACATAGGGTCATTCTCACCGAAAAAATACAGAAGGATTCTCAGATCTTCTAGTGATCTAAAACCATTACAAGAATTGCAAACCCTGGTTAGACCAAGACCTCATGCTCGTAGGGTTTTGATACCTACACTGCCACCACCACTTACTCCACCTGGATTTCCTCCAAATCCACCTACACCACCACCAATTCAGCCTACATCACCAATTAGGCATGTATCACCACCAATTCGGCCTATATCACCACCTACTCGACCAATCCCACCGATGGCTTACTTTGTGAATAATCCCTCCCCGTTAGGGACTATTCCTGGGGGCTTCCATGATTTACCAAAGAACTCGGAGAGGTTCTGTCCAAAATACATGCATGGAGAATCGAGAAGTGCTGAGGAACATATACAAGCATTCAAAGATGCTTGCACAGGAGCTCAAGTTGCTCATCAAGATGTGGTATGTAGATTATTTCCTTATTGTTTAGGATATATGGCATATAATTGGTATCTAAATCTACCCCAAGGATCTATTATGGGCTGGACAGATTTAGAAAATGCTTTTATTAATCAATTCAGGGTTTATGTAGACCCCGCAATATTATATCACCAATTTGCCACCATAAGAAAGGAACATCATGAACCATTACCCTTGTTCAACACTAGGTTCCAAAAGATGTATCGTAGGCTACAAGAGCCTTACTTAGTGCTAGAGGGTATGGCCATACAGGCGTATTTGAAAGCTGTTGATCCTTTGATTGGCCTGTTATTGCAAAGAACTTATCAACCTGCTAAGATTGACTCGCTATCTAAAATTTATCATCTGGCTATCAAATTACAACAGCAGATAAGTCTGCAATCTGGAGGTTTAGGAGTAGCTCTGCCTCCCATGAATTATCAAATGCCTAATCCACCATTATACAACATTGTCCCAGGGATGTCTTATTCCCAATATGGACCTGTATCTGAGTTGCAAGCTCCACCCACTGTGCCCTTCTTTGGCAATGGCATACAACATTCCTCTCATCAACCTCAAAATCAACCACAACAAGGGGGAGGATCAACCCATGTCCATTCCCCAACCATAGTCCAAAATGTGCAGAATGAATAAACTGTTCAACTCACAAGTGAGTTAGAGACTCTCAAGAAGACTCTCTCTCAGATGTCAAATGACATGGCACAGCTCAGGAAAAACCCTCCCCAAAATCAAAATCAGAATTACAATAACCAGGGAGGTTATAACAATCAAGAAAATTACTCTAATCAGAACAACAATAGGAACTTCCAGAATCAAAGCTCCTCAAACCAAAATTATCAAAATCAGAATAGAAGATATAATCAAAGGTTCAACAACAACAACAATAATAGGCAATGGAATATTGGACCTAACAACGAGGGAGTTCCCTATAATTATCAAACAGGTGAGGAAAGACCACATAATGCTAATGTTGCTTATTTGAATTTTATGACCAATTGGTGTAGGTTGCATGATACAGCAACACATTCTGAGGTCAATTGCCCAAAAATGAAGAAAATTGTGAAAATTGCACAAGCTGATGCCCATCCTCTAGCAGGAAATTCCAATCAAGACAATGGGCCAGTCAGCACTGCCATGACTTATGAAACCATTGAAGAAAAATATCAATTCCCCATGCAAAAGGATAATGAGCCAAATGAAGATGTATATGATGCTCAAGCTTTCCAATCTAAGGGTGGTCACTTTCTAAGGAATCAAAATAAGGGGCCACACTACATCTGCACCTCCGAACAACATGGTTCCACCAAATCAGAATGTAGATAACAATCCACCTCCACCAAAGGGAATTTCTGATTCTCAGAATAGAGGTAATCAACCTTCTTTTCCTAAATATCAAGTTAGGAATGATTCAGAGTTTGATTTCGTTGCAGAATTGCAGAGGCAGAAGACATCACTATCCTTCTTTGAAATCATGAAGTGGTGCCCAGCTCAATGAGAGGTGGTATTAAAAGCTTTGGAAGAGGTAGATCGCCTAAAAGGGAAAGGTAAGGTGACTCCAACAAAGGAGACAAATGCAGCTATGTATAAAGGTAAGACCAGTACCTCACCTTTTTTGTTAAGTTTAAGAATTTTTGGAAAGAATTTGCATAATTGTTTATTGGATTCTGGAGCATCGGGAAATGTCATGCCCTTTTCGATATGTAAAAATTTAGGATTAAGTCCTATCCCAACCAATAAGAGGGTGATTCAATTGGATAAAACTGAAGTCAATGTTGTAGGTGAGTTGAAGAACATGCATGTACAAGTTGGATCAAACCCAAGGATCCAGACCTATATAGATATCCAAGTAGCTGATATCCTAGAAACATATGGTATGCTTCTAATTCGAGAGTTAATGAAGAGCATAGGGGGGTATCTGTCCTTAGATTTCTCACACATGTGGTTACCATGGAAAGGAGTTGCCACACAAATAAGAATTGAAAGTGAACCTAGGCTCAAACACATGATAACATAATATGATGCTTCAAATGAAATAGCATTCTTTGAAACTGAGATAGGTGTTTACAAGCAAGAAGTTCTTACTTTCTCTGTAGCTAGTCCTGAGGATACATTATCCTTAGAACACAATGACACAATGATTTGCATCAACCAGCAGGTTCTGATAAGAAAATTACAACAAGATAAGCTGGTTTTAGGAGTAGAAACTGAGTTGAGTAGTTTGTTGCTTCCTAATTGGTGTAGGATACATTATCATAACCATTCAGAAGTAACATGTCAGTCATGCCTAGATATTCAAGGTCATATAGATCAGCCCCAACAAAAATGTCAGGTGGAATTTGAGAATCCCATCAATGAGTTTTCCTTCCAAGTTAAGGATGCAACTTTTCTTACACAGGCTAGTCTTTCTCAACATGAAGGCCTTTCACTAGAAGAACAGACTCAAGTTGTTTGTTTTGAAGTTCAAAAGGAAGTTGAGATTTCCCAGTTCCTATTTGATACACCTGCCCCACATACTTTTCCCATACCCAAGGAATTGATAAGAAATGATTTGGATTGTAATTTGACTCAAGAGGGTGTTCAGGAAGTAATTCCTGGACAGGCTGAAAACATAGAAAAATCCTCAACTCAACTCTGTACCGAGTTACATTCTGATAAACAGCTAAAGTCCGAGTCACCATGCATTTTAGGTAAGTCATTCCCTGTTACTTCTAAAAAGAAAGAACTTCCAGCCAAAGACCAGTTATGGACTCTTAAATTTGATGGTTCTAAATCTAAAGCGGGAAGTGGAGCAAGGATTGAGCTAACTAATCCGAAAAGGAAGACTTACTTTGCTTCTTATAGATTGCAGTTTGGTTGCACTAACAATGTGGTTGAATATGAAGCACTCGCTTGTGGGCTTATGTTTGCTCATAAGAAGAAGGTTATTGCTCTTACAGTGATGGGAGATTCTGAGGTATTTGTGAAACAAGTACGTAGCCAATACACATGTCATAACAAAAGATTGGTTGCATATAGAAATAGGGTTTGGAATTTAATTGAAGATTTTGATGTTTTTGGGATTACTCTCATCCCAAGGGAAGCTAGTCAAATTGCAGATGCTCTTGTTGTTGCTGCTATTACATTAGAGCCTACGCAAGATTCAAATCTTAAGAGGTTTTCAGTTGAGTTGATTTCAGTACCAGCTATTCCTGATAATGTCAAACACTTTTAGGTATTTAATGATGATCAACACATTTTAGCCTTTTTGGAGAGTTCTGATGTATTTCAAGGACAGATAATTGATGAATCTGACATAGATCAGGGAGATTGGGATCTGGAAAATAACAGTCCAAAAGGGATATTGGATTTAAAGTGCAATAACATCCCAAAAGGGATGATAGCATTAGAAAGAATATTTAATTTAGATCCACAAGCTTATCAAAGAATGCCTACAAAGAGTGAGGGAGGTAAGTATGAATCTGTTAATTTGACTCACTCAGGCCCAGAAAGAAACATTCTTATAGGGAAGACTTGTTCTCGAGAAATTAAGGACAAAATGATCAAAGTCTTGAAGTAGAATATTGAAGCTATTGCTTGGAGCTATGATGACTTGAAAACTATTGATACATCTGTGATCACACATACAATTCCTCTCAAGCTAGAAGCTAAGTCGTTTCACCAAAAGCAATGCCCGGTCAATGCATTAATTGAGCCTCTAATTCAGAAAGAAGTGTAGAAACTTTTGGCTGCAAGAATAATCTTTCCAATTAGACACTCTACTTGGGTGGCTAATCTAGTTCCTGTAAGGAAGAAGAATGGTGAGATCAAGTTATGTGTGGATTTCAAGAATTTAAACAAGGCCTTTGAGAAGGACAACTATCCATTACCTTCCCTTAATGAAGTATTGCAAAAGGTTAATGGATCTCAAATGATGTCTTTCTTGGATGGGTATTCAAGATACAATCAGGTCCTTGTAAGTCATGAGGATAGGATGAAGACTGCTTTCACTACAAAATGGGGCACATTTGCCTACAGAAAAATGCCTTTTGGTCTCATCAATGCTGGTGCTACTTTTCAAAGGGTGATGGATGTAGCTTTTAAAGATCTGATAGGGAAATGTATAATCATCTACGTTGATGAATAGACCATCTTCTCTAAGAATAGAGATCATATTGCTAACTTGGAAAAGGTGCTAAACAAATGTATAAGTTATGGTGTCTCCCTTAACCCAAAGAAATGTGTATTTTGAGTTTCTGAAGGGAAGATTTTAGGTCACATTATATCAGAGGAGGGGATTTCCATAGATCCTGACCGAGTGGAGGCCATCTTGAAATTGACAAGGCCAGGAAGCAAGAAGGATATGAGGTCATTCTTTGGGAGGATCAATTTTGTTAGGAAATTTATAACAGGGTTTGCAGAGATTGTCAAACCCCTCAATGAAATGATGAAGAAGGATGCAAAGATTGAATGGAGTGAAGAGGCTAAGTCTGCTTTCATGCAGATTAAACAATCTATATCTAAGGCACCTGTTTTGACAAGTCCAGATTATCTGAAAACCTTCTACATTTATTCTTTTGCTTCTGAACATTCATGTGCAACAGTTTTAACAGAGAGAAGACAAGAGAACGAGGAGATACCGATTGCTTTTATGAGCTCTCCATTTAAGAATGTAGAAGTAAGATATTCATCATTAGAAAAACAAGCCTTTGCATTGGTACGAGTAGTAAAAAAATTTAGGCATTACATAATCCGAAGTCAAGTTATGGCCATAGTCCTAGATCCAGCTGTGAAGTTTCTCCTGATGCAAAGTGAATTAGGGGAACAAAGAGGAAAAAGGATGGCCATTTTACAAGAATTTGACCTGGAAATTCACCCAATGAAACTTGTTCAAGGCCAAGGTTTGTCAAAGGCAATGGTTGAAGTAGATAGAAGTATAACTTGTCAATAGTACACTGTCCAATCATTCACAAAGGATCCCTAGTATATAGATTTGGTTTTCTTCCTCCTCAATAACAAATGTCTAGAAGGAATGAATGCTACTCAAAGGAGAGCATTAAGGATGAAGAGCACCCATTACATGCTCAAAGGGTGATCAATCTACATGAAGAATTTTCAAGGGATTTATCTATGTTGTTTGGATCAACAAGAAGCCAAGCATGCCATAAATGAATTTCATGGAAGGCATGGAATAGGACATGGATCTGTTGATTCTTTGGCTCATCAGATTTTAAGATCAGGCTATTAATTGCCTTATGTGTTTAGACATGCACATCAACACTGAAGGACTTGTCATGTTTGTCAAACCTCCGCACCTAGAGAAAGAAATCTTGCAATGCCCCTACAACCAGTATATGAGGTAAGGCCATTTGCTCAATGGGCACTTGATTTTGTAGGTGTAATTAATCCAAATTCTTCTACAGGGCATAAATTCATCTTGACTACAACTAACTACTACACACGCTGGACTGAGGCACAACCTTTCAAGAATAGTACCACAGAGGTGGTCATCAAGTTTATAACTGAGAATATCACAACCAGGTTTGGAGTTCCATTTTCTTTGGTATGTGATAATGGCCTTGCTTTTTCATCTACTAAGTTTATTTCATGGGCCTATGAACATAAGGTTGTGTTGAAGTATTCTTCCAATTATTACCCTCAGGGGAATGGAGTGGCTAAGTCCACAAATAAGAACTTGTTGGAAGTTATAAGAAAGTTGTTAGAAAGTAACCCTAGGGACTGGCACACCCAGTTGAGATTTGCCTTATCAGCAGATCGAACAAGAATCAAATCAGCCCTAGGGAATTCACCTTTTAAGTTAGTCTATGGCCAAGATCCAATCTTCCCCATTCATTTACAAATACCTATTCTGAAGTTTATGCAGAAGTTTTATAACAAGGATGATAGGATTGAGGTTAGAGTACTTAATTTATTAAACATGGAAGAACAAAGAGATGTTGCTTTGCAGCAATTCTCTAAACATCAGGTTGTTGTCAAACGCTAATTTGACAAAAGAGCCAAGATAAAATCCTTTAGCATATCAGATCTTGTGTTATTATGGGATAAGGCTAGAGAAAAGAAGGGAGATCACCAGAATTTTGATAGACTTTGGTTAGGTCCTTATCAAGTGGCTGAAATATTAAGCAAGAATGCTTTTCATTTGAGTACCTTAACAGGAGAGCATGTTCCATTACCAGTTAATGGTCAGTTTCTCAAGCACTATTTTGCTGCATAGAAGGTCTGATGTTTTGGAAAAGGATGTACTATACTGTATCATATGTGATTGAGTCTTTGTTTTAGTTAGGTTTTCTTACTGTTGTTGTTTTGTTTTTGTTTTCTATATTTTGTTTTTGTTTTTTTGTTGTGTTTTGTTTCATTGGGGATTTTCTTTTTTCGTCCATCTCAAGACTTGGGGGTTATTCAAAGTATACTATTGGTACTAGGAAAGAAATTGGTTTAGGTATTTTCATCATCATCATTGAAAAGGATGTCATTCTGAAACTTATGTCTTATGATCATTCTAGTTTGGGTTTGAGAAGTTATTTAAAGATAAGAAGATACTTTGTGAATCTCATGAATTGTCATCAAAAATCTATCACCAAATTAGATAAAACATCTGCATGAGTAGGTGCCTATCTATTTTAGAACGACTCTAGCTTTGATTCAAGTGAAAAATCTAATTCTCAGACTATCATGAAATCCATTGTAGTTCTCAACCCACATTTTAGATTCATTGAATCTGAGTATTGAGAAAGATGCATAAAAGAATTTCCACAAGTAAAGTAAAAAAAAAGAGAAGGAAAAGAGAAAGAAAAGGCAAGCTCAATATCAAGTGGGTAATCAAGTATCTCTATCGGGGCTATGGACGCCTGGCTGGCAGTAGAGCAATGCTTTGTGAGAACTAGAGTCGTCTCCATTGGGGCTATGGATGCCTCTCTGGCAGTGGAGCAATACCCAGGATTTTACTGCACGATAGTCATAGGACTCAACTTATGTAGCTTGAATCTTAAGGTATAGTTGTTCATAAATAGAGAAAGTATCTACAAAGAATGATGCACAATATAAGCACACACTCAGATTCAGAAATAACTCATGAGCACATACATCTGAGATTCTAGCTCAAACTTATCCTACATATATCTGATCTTATTCAAGTTAAAGTGTTTATAAGCCAAGTAGTTTTTTTTTGGTGACTGAAATTTTCTTTGGGTATTTTGAAAATGGGTAAACCATTTCTCTAGCCAAGTCGCCATTTGTTATGCCTTGCATAACCACCCCATCTTTTGCCTTGGTCAAAATGGGTACCCCTTTATTTATTTATTTATCTCTTGTTGTTTTTAAACAAAGTCTGGAGTCTTTCTGCTTTCAACACTTTGTTTATTTTGGTTTAATCTGTTAGAATCGGAGCCGGAACCAAAATTGGGTTCTGAAATCGCAATCAAAACTCATCCCGGGCCCCATCCTGATAGTCTTTCTTTTGGCCTTTTGTTTTGTTTTCATCCAACCCAGAACTAGAGTGGGTGTTAAGTTAGTCTTTATCAAAAATTGCAAAATCATAATCGATTCCGCCTCCGCCTCCGCTTTTTGAACTTTTGTTTTACTCTAATTATTTGTGTTAAGTTTTATTATGTTGGTCTTTTTGTTTTACTTTTTGTATTGGGTTTTGTTTTGTGATTAGTTGGCGGACCTGGAACCAGAATGAGAATGAAGTTGTGAAATTTCTTGAAGTTTTTGAATCAATTTTTATTTTAGATTCCACCCCCGCCGCTTTTGGGTCGTTGACTTTTTGACTGAAGTTGCACTGCAGTGAAGTGTTGGTTCTCTTTCAGCTCTAACTCCACTTTAAACTACATTCAATGCATTAATGAGAGCTGCTCGTATAGGTAGAAATCCTCATTTTTACCTTCATTAAGGATTAAACAAATCATTATTATCATTATTAAGGAATTAAAGAGCAAGAAAGAGTAGCAGTGGAGTTCATTTGAGTGAATCAATTCAAAAGGTTAGCTAGGTTCTTTTGTGTTCGAGGTAGGGTTTCTTATCGTTGTTGTTCTTCGTTTATTTACTGTTGCATTTTTTTTATGTTTTCTCGTGCTTTGAAACATTTCATTTTAAACGGATTCATGATTCTTGGTATGTTTGTTTGAGTAGGCACCTGCTTTATTTTGTTTTTAGTTCTTTGTGTTTTAGGGCACGGTCGCTTTCATGTTTTAGTCGTGATCGCATCAGGCTATTTTAATTTGCAGCAAGATTAGATTTAAATTTTGTTAATTAAAATTAGGGATTTATAGGGAGGCAGATTAAATTCATGTTTTTATTGTAAGTTACAATTAGTTGAATCTCATTTTTACTTAGGGTTTTTTCATGCATTCAATCTTGTAAAATGGCAAGGATTAAAATTCGTGCCCTAGTTTTATCATGTTGTTTTTTAGATTAGGGTTTTGTGCGTTTCTGTGGTCACATTTAAAAGATTAAAATATGATACCCTAGAATACAGTCGTTCCCCATGGTCATCTAAGTATAGTGTTTTTAAAGCCTCTTTTCATTTGAATATGACCTTAGTTTTAGTCATGGAGTTATGCGTTAATTCATGAAACATCTTTGATGACGTCATGGTTGATATAGTCGGAAGCAAGATCGAAATTCATTTGGAGTTTTGGATGTGTTTTTATGTTTAGTGTCAATTCTATCTTTCATCCCGTCTCCCGACTCCGCTTATGGAAAGGAGTTTTAATTTATGAAAATGTTTACCTAACGGAAGCAGGAGTGGAACCGAACCTGAATATGAGAACCAAAAATGTGAAGGAAACCAAATCAGTTTCCATTTCAGTTTTGATTCCGGTCATGTTTCCATTTCTGAAACTGAGCCCACCTCTTGTTAGTGTAGTTACCATTCCATTTCCGACTCTGATCCTGGCAGTATGTTAAAAGAGACTGTTTAGAATATATTTCTACCTGGTTCCACCTTCGATGTGTGTTGGAAAGGTATGATTTTAAAGATATATTTTTGAGATTTTTATTCAAGAATCTAACTAGAAATTTTGTTGCAGGAAAATCTAAGAAGATGTCAGGAACATCAGGAGAAGCTGCTCAAAGAAATCGGCTTGCAAGAACATCAAAGGCAGTGCCTAAACCAAAGAAGATCAAGCCTGAACAATTGCCTTCTACCTTGAGGTATAATCATAGGAGTCTGGTTGTGAAGGTGAGCAAGGTGGAATCTGACTGGTCAGACATCACTGATACAAACTTGGGCCAGTACAACTTCGAGGAGTTATATGCAAAAACCTTTGCAGAACGAGAAACTCTAACAGGAAGGACACAAAGAATTGTTGATTCCAACTTGGCACATATCACTATATTTCCGGTATCAATCCAGTGCCCAAAGTTGATCTTAACAGTAGCGAGTGCCGACAATCCTACTACAAGACTATGCATGGATTCACAAAACAATGTGATCATTGATCTTACTCCTCAAGCATTTCAAGATATATTTAATGTCCCAGATCCTAAGAGTTTGGTGTAGTTGGATGAGGCAGAGGCCTTGGAGAAATATAGTGAGTATAAGGACTCCAATAAGTCTCATTTAAACAAAAAGTGGTTGAAGATAGAAAAGAAATCTTTAAGCAAGCTTGCAGACCAGCCAAAGAGGCATATTTCTATAAGGAGGTATCAGATCTAATCATGATGCTGTCTAGGGCCTTTGGGAAGAGAGATACATTTCGGTTCAAGGAGTAGATGTTTCCTTTAATCAAGACTATCTTAAATGGAGCCCAGCAAATTGATTGGCCGATGATTGTGTCAAATGTTGTTCATGATCAATTGACTAGCATCAGGTAGACTAAGAGATTCTTTATGACTTCTTACATTGTGTATGTAGTAGCAAGGTTGGGTATTTTCCCAGGTTTGAACAGAGTGGGCATAATGGGAGCCTTGGATGGACAAAAGAAAGTATGGGAGCATTATGACCAGTTGTCTCTTCAGGTTGTTGAGACTCATTTTAGAAGAGTCAATGATGCATTCATATATGTAGTCATCAATCAATTGAATGGGGATGTAGGGTACCGGTTGAGTCAAGAAGCCATGGCATTTATTGTTGAATGGGGATGTCGGTACATTCAATACACCAAATTCATATATTTTAGGTTAGCTTGTTTTGAAGGCCATCCACATATGCTTACAAGATGTTGCAATAATAGGATAGTGTTGATGGAGTTTGTATATCAGGCTCTTGGAGTTAATGCTCGGTTTGGAATAAAGCATAAAACAAGATGTCATGAGTTCCCCATGAAGTTGGGTGAGTATGGTTGTCAACACTTGGTAGGAGCAAAGTTGGTCTGTAGTGAATTGATACAATTGAAGTTAGGTTTATACACAGCCCGTAGGCACTTTGATCCAAAGGGTAAGATGTATGCTTTGTTACCTTCGATATTTGACAAGCATTTTAATATATTAGAAGACTTCTAGAGTGACCGACAAGATGAGTATGATCTAAGAAAGAAGAATTATGAAAGATTGTCTGTCTCACTCATGTCAGAGCTTGGTGTTAAAGATAATATTCCTGACACATTGGTGGATGATGGAATTGTATTGGATTCATCCTATGAAGCTTTGAACATTGGCACCAAGAGCCTAGATCCAATTGATTGGGATACTGAAGAAACCGTTGCTATTAAGCAGATCGAAAGGACAGTGTTGGATAGGAGTGTACAATCGTTAGTCCTAAGAACCAAGACTCCTCAAGGACCAGCCCCTAAAAAGGGTAAGCGATACTAAAGGATCAAAAGGAAGACACCTCCTAATGAGCCTTTGGACTTCTTTCCCTCATATATTGATGAGATAGAACTTGAAGTGGTAGATGATGAAGAGGAAATACAAGAAGAGGATGTACAAAAGGGATCAACTGTTACAAAACCTACATTAGGTGAATCATCTGCACAAGTCTCGCTCACAAGGAAGAAGAGTAAGGAAGTTCAAAAGGGAGCTCTTCATAGTATGGTTGAAGCTAGAAAGGGAAAAGCAGATTTAGAAAAGGAAATTCATGAGGTTGGGATAGATTTAGATGAGACCATGTCAGAAAAAGATATGCAAGAAAATATGCCTCTAGAGGAGGATATTGAGCAGGTTTTGACACAAGAAGATCAATAGAAGCTATTAGAAGATGCGAAAATAAATTTGGATGCAAGAGCTACAACCTTAGAGAAACAAAAGGAAATTGATGCCAAGGTACAAGTTGATGCTATACTGCACCAGCAACAATTAAAAGCCAAACAAATTAAAGCTAAGGTAGCAGCTGATGAAGTAGAGAGACAAAGAAGACAACAAGAACATGAACATAAGGTTAAAGAAGATAATGACAAGTTGGAACTAATACAAAAGATTCATGACCTTGAGGAAGAGGAGGCAAGGAACCGGAGGGAAAAATAAATCTTGGTTGCTAAGTTAAAACTTGTTGAGGAAGCTCGCCAAAAGGAAGGAGAAGCAGAGAAATTAAGGAAGGAAAAGGATACCGAAGAGCTGGTTAGGAAGCAGTAAGAAGAAGAAGCAAAGGCAAAAAAACTTAAGGCTTTAGAGGTGGAAAGATTAGAGAAAGAAAGACTAGAGGCTTTAGAAAAAGAGAAACGAGAAAAAGAAGCTCTAGAGAAGGAAAAATTGGATAAGGAAAAATTGGAAAAGGAAAGAATAGAAAGGGAAAAAGTGGAGAGAGATCAATTGGAGGAAGAGAGGTTGAAGAAAGAAGAGGAAGATAAAAAGATACAAGAAAAAAAGGATAGGGAAGAGGTTGAAAAGCTTGTGTAGATGCATATAGTGCAAGAACAACAAGAGAAATCAAGGGTTAACTCTCAACCCCAAGTGAATATGCAGCCACCTTCTACCATTACTTCTTCTTCCTCTATGATGACTACTGCTCCATGTGCTCCCACTTGGCTAAAATTGGACCTGCAAAAAAGGGCAGTAACACCTTCACAACCTCTCAATTGGTAGGATATGATGAAGGAGATTGAATAAGAGAGGCCTAAAAAGAAGGCCAAAATTCTACATTCTACTAGACTCGCGGACAAAGGAGAGATTGTTGTTGAATGTGCCATGCCAATGATAGGGAAGGAGGTAGGGGACATGCGACTAACAGATTATCAACTGAGTACTGTCAACTTGGGAAGGCCCACTAGGAATCAACAGATGAACCGAATTGATGTAGTGGCTTCAACAACCAAGTCAAGAATGATAAAGGATAAACAAAAGAAGGATGAGCTTAAGGCTCAGTTGGATCAATTACATTCATTTTTGAGAAGTGTCTCCTCTCTGAGATCACAACAAGTAACAACCATTGAGACTCCTATTTTGTTAAGCAAAAAGGAGATAGATGATTTGGTGCAAGTAAGAGGCAAAGCGGAAATGGTAGACAGATGGGTAGACAAGTTGAATCAGGAAGTAGGAAAATTTTTGATTGAAGGTTTTGAGGTTATTAAAGGGACATAAGAGTTAATAGGAGAAATGCAGCAATATATTGAAGCATCGAAGAAACAAGAAGGGGAGTATAAAGAGTATAGTCAGAAATTAGAAAAGGTTAGTGCATTGCCTTTAACTACTCTTATTGAACAATCAATACTTGAGGAGGACAATAAGGATTTTGTGGAGAAGACCTCTCATATACTCTGATTCAGGACAGATTTCTTGTGTAAACATAGGAGTGAGGTTCAAGAGGTTGTTAATAATCTGACTGAACAGTTTGAAGAGTTGGAAGCAGTCATTGCTATCATTGTAGATGTAAATTTATTAACAAAAGAAGGCATGCCTTTAAGTCAGATCAAAGAGAAATGTGATGAAAGATTTAGAGAACTCATGCAGAAAGGAGATGATGGAGAAGATCTGATGATAGATTGATTGATGGATGTCAAAGAAGAGATAAAAGTTGCTAGAAGAGAGTTGGTAAAGATAAAAGATATGAAAGGGTTTGCTACAGCAGAATTAGAGCGGATTAAATTTGAAGATAGCTGGGTTGACGGGCCAGAAATAGATATATTACAGCAAGTCTTCACCAATTATGATGAGTTCATTATAGATCTGGCTTCACATGCATAAATCTTTTGCATGCATGACTTTCATCTTCTTTGCATGTTGCATGTAGCATTGACAGTTTTAGAGCGCATGCCTTCTTTTTCTCTTCTATTTTCTATTTCTAGTTTAACTGAATATCTAATGTAAGTACTCAAGATCAAATTGATCTGAGTTTCCAAGAGAATTTTAGTTCCTAAAAAGGTGGATGACCTAAAATAGAAGTGGAGTTCGAATTTTTGTATATCTATAAATACCCTGTGGGTATCATATTGTAAAGGTCAACTAATTGAGAATAGAATTGGCTTACCTAATGTTAGGAGATAGAATTTTGTAGTGATTACTAAGATACATTGTTACTAGATGCTTTACAGTTAATAAAAATTACAGGTTTTCTCGAAATATGGTGTTAGAATAAAAAATTGTTTCATGTGGTAAGGCTGATAAGTTATAATCTATCTGTATGCAGTGATTGTGCTGAAACATAAAATTTTCTTGAGTGATGAAAGTCATTTGAAGGAATCAGATTTAAGGATTATCTTGTTAGATTATCAGTGAATTGAATTTATTAAAGTTTGTTGATCTATGACCTTGGCAATGAATGGATGTGTGTGTTCTTTTGAAGTTGTGGAGATAGTTGTGATATGCGAATAGTGGAATTAAATTAAGCACCTTAGATGCATGCAATGGTACAGTTTATTCTGTAAATTGTGTCATGCTTTGGATTTGTGATCTGTTAAGAAAAAAATCATTGTTGAAGGTATAGGTCCGGATATTAGATAAATTTGATTCATATCTACTGGTTTACCCTTTGATCTATCTTTTTCTTTTTGTTTAAAACCCCTTTTTTTACAAGAGCGATTTGATAAAATGAGTCATTACTTGAATAATTTTTTACCAGCACAGGCCCCTTGAATATTACAGTTGCATGAACCGATTGAGTGACATCAGAAAGTTGAGAACCAACTACCAGGACCTTGGAAGTTAGGCCACTACATGTTGTCTTTCTTTTTCAGGAGAAATAGAGTAGAAATATTTTGTTTATATGTTGTTTTTGTCATTTTCACCATCAACAAGAGGGTCAGCACACAGGGAGATTTTTTTAAGTCCTTTCACCTTTGCAACATTAAGTTACCAACCCCTTGGCCTTGATACCAATCCTAGTGCACAAAAGTTTAAAACAACTTTAAAACACATGTGTCATGTTTATTTTTTAAGTTAATATCATAAATTACTAAAGTTTCAACCATTGGATGAACATTTGATGTTTGGTTGTAGTTGCATTTCAAAATGAAATGCACAGAGTGATAGGCTTGCAAACTTAAACCTTCGGAATCACCCTATAACCATTAGATTTAGAAATATCAACGGTTTAGAATTTGCAACATTTATACTGCTAAGTGAGGGTCAGCACACGGGGAAATTTCAGTCTTCACTCTTCATATTGCTCATTGCAGTGCACCGCCCTGTTTTGGATTCCACAGTTCCACTTCCAACAAATCCATTCTAGTTTCCATGACTATCAACATTAATCTCTTCAAGAGTCGGGACTCAGAATCCGGGTAAGTGAAAAATTCTTGCGGCTACGTTTCATCATTTGACATTTCTTAAAATCTTATTCTGTCAAACTTTGAAGTTTTGGTTTAGAGACTTAAGAATTAAGAAAAATTAAGGAGGACTAATAGGTATTAAGGAATTCAAATTTCACAACTTCACATTGTATAAGCATGTCTACCACCAATACCACTAGAGCAATGTCCAATTAAAAAATACATTATGCAGAATTGCTTAAAAGCCCAGGTTTCACTAATGGGTATCATGATATTTATGATCCTAAAATCTCAAAATAAGGCTGCAAACCAAAAACAAGTTAAGAGTATCAGTGCACAGTGGGTAACTAGATTAGGGCACATGATGTTACATGAGGTTTTCCCTTGCCGAGAATTTATCATGATCTCTGCTGAAAATTATGATGATAAGAAAAGAGAAATTGTTAATAAAGATAGCCAAGAAGAATTTGTATCCCTTAATGCAAAATAAATTGGAAAAGTGTTGGGGTTTACAACCGAATAATTTGGAAACGACCACATTGACCTAGAAAAGCTTGCTAGTTATTATGAAGCAGTGGAAGAAAAAGATAAAATTGCTTTCTTAAATAAAATAGTTCAAGATAGAAACAAATTGAAAGGTGATCATAAGCCTCCTTATAATGTGGATAGTTTTAAACCATAGGTTCATGATACTATTTCCATGCTAGCATTTTGCCTTGGTTTGGATAGCAATTTGGAAGTGGGTGCAAGCCTCCTTGAAATGGTATTTAAAATCCATTATGGTGTTGAACATGTCAAATATAATTATATTCAGCACATTATAGAATCCATGCATAAACAATTTTTAATGATTAAAGAAGGTTCCACCAAGACATTTAGGTTCACAACCTACTTGTGCTATCTTTTTCTATTCAAATTTAGAGGAATGTTTCAGACCAACAAGCTCTAGATTCAACCCTATAGTAATGCAGAGGAAAAGAAAATGGCTCCAGTATATGAATGGACCACTGAGATAAGGATGCATGATTCTCGAAGGAACTACAGTCATTTTGTAGACTACTTTTTGGCTCCATTGCATCAAGCAATTACACATACTCCAATGCCTAGATTGCTTATGTCATGTAGAAACTGCATGCAACTAGGAAAATAAATATAATTGGTTGATTGGTACTTAATAGAAGAATATACTGTGCTAAGATTTTATGGATTGGGAGTACAACCATACAAACTTCCAATACATGTGACAAAAAGGTTTTCTGCATTGGAATATGTAAGGCAAGTGCAGAGTGCTGATGAACTAGACTTTCTCAGTCAGCAAAAGAAGACCTTATTTCCTTCTCTACCTTTTTCATGTGGAGGGTTCACATTTGAGAGAAAAGCATTTAGTGTGGCACATAATCTTTTGAATTTTTTTGACTTTGATGCTATCTATCACTGGCAGTATGATCCATGTGATATCATTAAATCAATGATTGTGGCCAATAGGAATGCTGCAAGTAGAATTCAACATCAAAGTAAACCCTTGCTTGAAAACTTGAGAAACGAGGATTCTTGGGATGAGGTCAAAATAGAAATGGAGAAAAGTGTTGTTGAGAATGAAATTTATTTTGAACAATTGTCAATAGAAATTATGGCATTGCACCAAAAGACAATCAGTATGTACAATTTTTTTATGAAAAAAGTGATAAAACATCTAGTAGAGTAAAAATTAAAGGTTCTCTAGAGAAGGAAGTTAAAGATAAAAATTGGTCACGATAAAAAATTACTACCTTTTGGTCTATGAGGAAGGACCTGGGTGATCCAAGAGCTCTTGCAAAATATGGAGCTAATGAAGAAGATAAAGAGTTTAGCAAATTGTGGAATATAGAGCATCTTGATGAACATGGAAACAAAGAAAGTGATGATGAATCTAATGATGATAGTGAAGAAGTAGAACAAATCCATGCCAATTACAAACCTGGTTTAAGTGAGGCCGCAAAAGAAGCATATGCTTCAACATATACTTCAAGAGCAGCCATACTTGAAAAAAATGGTTATGAAGGTGGTCCTTTGGGGTTCAAAAGACAAGGCCCTTGGATGGTAACAGATGTTGAGCATAGAAAACTAGTTGATAAATCTAGCCTTGGGCTTGCTGATGAAAAAGTAGGCCAAGGGCATACAAGTCAAACTCAATTTGTTATAGCTTCTAATCCTCATCCTCATGGTCAGATACAATCACAACTAGGACATGCCCTTGGTGGACAGCTTAGTGCAACTGGGAGTGCCATTGGTGGTGATGGTATGGGTACTAGTACTAGTAGTGGTCAACATGTGCTACAACAAAAAATTACACACAAGAGAAAAACAATACAAGATACCACAAAAACACTAGGTGATCAAGGCAATCAAAAGAGGCAAAGGATTTTGACAGGTCCAAGTCACACTATCAATGGATCCACCACAAAGGAGTTATTTCTAGGCACTCCCCCAATTCCGGTTAGTGAAATTCATCATTGCTCAAGCAAGATAGAGAGAAGAAAAGGTTGTAGACCCAAATAGAAAAGTTACAGGTAGACCTAGCAAGTGAGAAAGCAAAGAGGAAAGAAGCAAATAACAAGAGCAATGCATTAGAAAAAAGAATAAAAAAATCTGCCTCTACATCAACAAGCAAAGAGGATAAACCAAATGAGAGAGAAGTGAATGGCCTAAAGCAAAGGCTAGATGAGAGCAATAAGAAATATGATGAGGAAAAATCCACTTCAGAAAAATTAAGACTAAGCATTGTGAATGGAAATGCAGAGTGGGAACAAAAATTGGAGAAACAAAGAAAAACAAATGAAAGATTGGAGACAGAGCTATCGAAAGAAAAAGAAGAAATTAAGTCTTCTCAAAATAAGTTATCTACATTTTGTAGAGATACAGTGAGGCATATGAAATAAAAGATCTGGGATGAAATAATGCAGAGGTTTGATCATTTGTGTAAAATGTTTCAATTGATCGATGCTATCAAACAACATTATAAGAAGCTCAACAAATATTTAGTCGACAATTAGAGAAATATGCAAATCGGATTGAAACCTCAATGAAGTTGTCATCTATCATTGAAAAGTGTTTGAGAATACGTGGAACAAAGGAATATTTGCATTTAGTTGCATACAAGATGAAGGTGGTGGATGAAAAGGTAAGGAACTTCATAGAGCTTGGTTTGCCAAAGGCTTTTGACACAAATGACTGATTCATTGGAAATGATGGTTTCAGAAAGAAGATGGAAGGTGCAAGGAAGATTGATTTGGACCAGTTTCCTCAGAACCTAGATGTGAACTATTTGGATTCCATCATAACACTGATAACCTTGAATGCAAAATTGATTGAAGAATTCAAGATAGGTTCCACTTCCAATTACAATCATGAAATGTTAACAAAACCTCAAGTCAAACAACATCAATTAGAACAAATGGAAATTCCACCACCTGAAGAGTGGAAGTTGCTAGAAACGGTGATACAATGACTTGATTTTTAATTTTCAATCTTTGTTAATATGAGTTTCCAAGTTCCAACTCAGCTCTGTGCAGACTTGTCTTTGGGAATTGGCAAGACTTTGCTTTGCCAATGCCAATATGTACTCCTTCATGTTAAAATCAATTAAAAAGATCAAATTCAGAATTCAATAATGTGATGATGTTCAATTATCTGTATTATTTATTTTATCATTTGAACTATAAGGTGATGAACTGTTAGCTCATTATATTTACTTCTTGGTAGAGCTTCCAAGTTATGGATGTTGAATTGTTAGCTCATTATATTTACTTCTTGGTAGAGCTTCTAAGTTATGGATGTTGAACCGTTAGCTTCTGTTATGTTGGGACTAAAAATCTTGATCAATATCCACCAACTTACACCTCACCCACATCCCACATACTAAAAAAATACACTACATTTGATTTTATGATTAGCACAAATTGTAGAGATTTGTGTGACAAGATCCATTTTGTGGACCACATTACTACTTGATCATGTCCATAAATAAATCTAAAACCCCATGGTCATAGCCCCTATTCCTGAAGAATTCAAATTCAATGTAATGACAAATTAAATGTACTTCCACACACTCAATTTGAATAACATAAACAACCACTTTAGAGACAACCAAATAAGTTAATAACATATAAGCATATGAATCAACAAAAGTTGAACACTTGAAAGAAAATCAGTAATTATGTGTAACCTTCTCCATTGTATTGATCTTCAAAGTTCAAATGATATGCATTATAAAAATAGTTTATCATATGAGATAGATGGGTGAATTGGTGCAATCTATTATCTATCTTCTTACTATTTTCTAATCTAAAGTCTAATTAAAAATGATGTGATGATCTCCTATTCGGATCTTGATCTCTCTTATATATGAGAGGCAACAAGCTACAAACCCCTTACAAAAATTCATGATGTTTGACAACTAAACATAACTCAAACTATAAATAAAACAATGTCACAAGTGAATGCACCGATCCATTAATCTCCAAGCAGAAGCCTGTGACCACCTAAGATCTATTCAAAGATTCTACTCCATGATAGGGAGCTCATCATGCTATCGGTTGGCATTCTTACTCTAAATCTGATGGTTGTCCCGTTGAATCTAATTTTGACACATCTACAGTTTGGCTAATAAATAGATTGACTATAGAGAGGTGATGGATGTACTCATGTTCAGCATAGGTGTCCACGTTAGAGATAGCCTCTTTCATATCATATTCCATAGACATTATTTTTTCAATTTTCTTATGAGTGTTTTGTAAAACCATATCCTCATCATTTATTTCTTGCAACACAATAGATAGAAGCCCAGCAAGCTCTTCCTTCCAATCATCATATTCTAGCAAATTTCAAATGCCATTATGAAGTGTCGGGAGTGGGACTAAATCAAAGAAGTCGAAATCTTCCCTAATCATGTTATGATATCCATTATGTGATTCTACCAGCTTGTTATATGTTAGCAATATTCGTCCTTTCATGACATTCTTATCTACGAGCTCCTTTTTTTCTCCATCATTCTAGGTTGAAATTGTTCATTCTCCACTAATGCAATGTGTGTCTGTTCAAATACTTTCCAATATTCATCATTTTGTTGAATATTTATTTTATAATTTCAGTTACAGTGTTATATTTGATGGTTTTCACTTCTTTCTCCAATTCTTTGCGTTTCCCCTGGGATTTCAGATGGCAATTCTTCCAATAGGCTGCATCAAGCACTCTCTTATCTTTTTCAAGACATGGGGAGTACAACTGTGATGTGGAGGACAAAGATGTTTGTTCTCTCTGATTTGCTAGCTCCGTCTTTAGTTTGTCATTTTCCTTAATCATTTTTTCGATTTGTGCTTTGGTAAAATTTTCCACATTTATGTTCAATTATGCTATCTCCATATGGTTGGTCTCCCCTACTCGTTGAACCATGAGATGACCAAACACTTGGTTTGGATTACTAATTATAGTAGGTCTTTTATCATGGGGATACAGTGACCAAATAAGCAAAGTGCATTCGTTTGGGTTGTACCCAAATCCTGAATACATTTTGTCACTTGCTTCTTCTGTTAAGTTCATTGTCTTATCCCCTCTTTTTTTGAAGCTATCAAATAAAATTGAAGAGCTAATATACCACCCCAGTAGGAGAAACACTCCAGCTTCTTGACACAATTCCCTTCCTCTTTCAGGAGTGATGGACTCCATTTCCTTATCTACCTCCCTTTTCAATTCCTCCAGAGTGGTTGCCTCTTGTTCAAGAGTGATATCCTGTATCTTTTGTCTCATTTTTCTGCCTTTATATTCATAAAAAAATGATTTAAATTCAGAAGATTTAACAAAATCACAACCAGAAATAAACTGTTGTCCAACCCTAAGCCTCATATCATTAGATAGTTCATTTGATGCCTCAAATCTTACAATATTCTACTCTTGAGGGGGCTTATACTGTGCAATCACAAGAGCACTTATTTGTTTGACCTGCTCACCCTCTTCATCAACCTAATCTTCTTCACTTATATCAGTATTCTATAGAAAATCATACCTCAGGAGTAGGTTGTGAAGGTATGTAATCCAAGGGATCTATGTCTTCATCTTGTACTCCCGAATAGGTTGCATGAGGTGCATCCAAAACAACTGGGGGAACATCCTTTACCAGTTCATTGACATGAGCGATGAGTTGCTCAATTCTTGTTAATGGATCTTGTATCTCACCAAATGCCTTTGAATAAGATGGGACATTTTGTGTCTTCCATTCCTCTGCAAGCATAATCTTATTATAAGCAACCACTCTTTCCTTGGTGGAAGCCTCATCATGGTTTCTTATGACATCTTCGATTGAGAAAAAATGTTCATACACTGATAGCCCCTGCGATAATCTCACCCTGTGAATAAACCCTTATGCTTCATATTGTTTCCTTACATCACCTAGAGGTAGGTTGTACCATGCGAATTTACCATCAATTTCTCCATATCCTTCATTGGAAACCACTAGAAAGTCTCCAAAACATAAGGTGTTGGGCATAATTGATTGTTTTCTATGTCCTTTGAGGTGTTTGGAATCAGATTTTTCCAATTGCCTCACAATTTCTAAATAAGAAATTCGGTTAGGAACTACTTGTGGCATCAAGTGTGGAGCCCCTTCAAACCCATAAACCCTAATCACTGTACAATCAAGGAAAGCATACCAGTCTCCCCAGTTATGATTCACTTTATTTCTCTAGTCATTTTCCTTTGGTCTTAGAAATCTTTGTACTTCTTAGGATAGGTTATAATCGCACGAATATCCTAGCAACTTCATCAATGGTTTTATAAAAAAATCTTCAAAATAAAGGTAATGAGACCTACCAAATCGGTTGTCCCACAATGAAGTCCATATCTCTACAGGTTTAAAATCTCTATTTTTCATCTTTATCTTTTATCCTTAATTCTTCACTCTAGACCCCTTTGACTTGTCCCTCGTACAAAATAAAATGCATAAGCAAAGAATAGTGCTCAAAATTAATATTATCACTATTATTTTTAATCTTTTCAAGCCATCGATGTAGGGCATTGGATAAGTAGCTAGCATAATCAAATGGATTGGAATCCTTGCTCTGTATGTCTACAACTAAGACCATTCGAGAAAACGACATGAGAGGTAGAACCTCTACTCCCAAAACCTGACCAATTGAATAATAGGTGTATCAGAAATACTCTTCGAACAAATCTTCATGGAAAGGAGGGTTTTCACTACTAGAGAACCTCCTAAGTTGGCCTCCTTCATCCTTGGGCCTATGCAAAGGTAATTTCCATCTCTTATAGCTAGTATCCATGTGGTGATACTCTATCAAGAGATCTTTGACTATGAATGATAAATTCAGTGAACACTCTAACTGAAATACATTAGAAATGAGATCCCTAGAAATAACAAGCATGTCACCCCCGCCATGTGACTAAATAGTTCTTTTCTTGGGGTCATATCTGATAGCAAGAGATTTAATTAGCTCTACATTCACAAACACATTAGGCACCACAAGTCTTCCCAAGTTCAACCTCCAAGGATTGCAAACTGGTTGAAACCTAAATTATTTTCTGTAATGGTACATGAAGAGGTCGTAACCTCATTACAGTGTCCAAATATCCCCTCAGCACTTATGTTTGTCCCATAGTCAATCCATGGAAGGATTCATTTGAGTACTCCTCTTGGATCTCGGCCCCGACCCAAGGCATTGATCTATCAGGTCTTCATTTAGGAGTCTCTTAGGCTTTTTAATGTCCAATTGATCCAAAGTTTTAGTCTTTTTGGTTTTCTATTTTTTAGCTTTGGGTTTGTTTGTACTCTCTCCCATTATTTAAATCTTAAGATTTTTGATTTATTTAGCTTCTCATCTGGATCTGAAGTACTTACATGAGTCTCGTTGAGCCACCTCCATAGTCCACCGATCTTTGTTGCATCAAAACTCCAAGTTTTTGCCTTTCTGCTTCTGCCCTAAGCGAAATCTTCCAGGATTTTGTAACAACTATGTGATCAACTTGTGATACAATTCACTTCAATTTTGGATCATAAATGTACCATCCATCGATCATCTTTCAGTCTTGTCATCGAAGAAGAACATTTATTTCAAATATCTTGAAGTCGACGATGCCCTGGGATGTCACATCAATCTTTCACCAATAGCCACCCTCTCCATTGATGGATACCTATCCTTCATTCTATCAGTGGGACGCCAGATAATGTTTCCCCGATGCACCATAGTTCCCTCGATATACTTTATGCATTCGATAATTCATGCCCATGGTTATTATTCATGGTTACTTTTGTTGACAACTTGACTCTATCGGTATATCGGGAGAGCACCTTAGGAGTCAGCCCGATAGATTATTGTTACACCGATACTAGGTTGTGAGCTATTTTCATCGGGCCATCGGTGGGACTGTGATGGGGGTTCCCTCGATGAAGCATTGTTAGGCCGATGGTATTGAATTTTGTTAGGAATGGGGGAAGGACTACGTCTCTATGGAATTTCAAATTTGTTTATGGATGCAATGTGAATGCAGGCTATAATATGGATCTTGTTACACAAATTTCTACAATTTGCATTGTTCATAAAATAAAAGTGTGGTATATTTTTGTGATTATTGATAAAATTCGATAATTCATTCCTATGGTTATAATTCATGGTTACTTATGTTGGCAACTTGACTCTATCGGTATATCGGGAGATCACCTTAGGAGTCAGCCCGATAGAGTATTGTTACACTGATACTAGGTTGTGAGCTATTTTTGTCAATACATTGATAGTACTATGATGGGGGGTTCCACCGATGAAGCATTGCTAGGCCGATGGTATTGAATTTTGTTAGGAATGGGGGAAGGACTACGTCACTATGGAATTTAAAATTTGTTTATGGATGCAATGTAGGCTATAGTATGGATCTTGTCACACAAATTTCTACAATTTGCATTGTTCATAATTTATGAATCATAAAATCAAAGTGTCGTATATTATTTTGATTATTGATATGTGGAAGATAAGTGGGGTGGACTCGGTGGAGGCTAGTTTCTTTGTAAAGAAAAAATAAATTTCCTTTTAAGAGATCAAATTTAAATTTTAATATCACAATTTCATGGATGATGGAATACTATATAATTTATAAAATATCATCAACTATAGTTTGACTTTGGCATATGATTCATGAAGTGAAATATAATATAAAATATCATGTAGTGCAATATAAAATAAAATATCTTGAAGTGCAATGGTTCACAAATTATTTGAATACAGTATAAAAAATCATCAACTACAGTTTGGAATATGATTCATGCAGTGCTTGAGTGCAATATAAAATAAGATATCATGAAGTGCAATGATTCAAAATTTTAATGTTCATTGAATACAATATAAAATATCATCAACTACAATTTGGACTTTGGAACAATGGAAATTGATTCATGAAGTGCAATAAAAATACCTAAAACCTGCTAATTCTCTTCCATTTCCCAAACGGAGTCAGGGTCCTCAAACTGATGCTCCTCTTGAGATAAAGTAAAAGAGTCATCTTGATTCTGAGTCTTCTCTTAACTTTCTTTGGCCCGTGTCTCAAATTCAATATTCATTGTGTGATTTGTGTCAATTTCAATATCATTATCATTTGTCCCAGGCCCACTGCCATTGCCACTAATACCAACGGCGCTTGGAATTGGAAAACCTATGTTGCATAACCTGGTCCCTCTTCTTTCACATGTGGACCTCCAGATTGTGAGTGCCCTTTCAAAAGGAAATTTTGTGACATTATACATAGTTCCTTTCATCCTAAAGCAATTTTCCAAATTCTTGTCTAGTTTTTTTCTTAACTTTGATTTCAAAAACCCCAATGTTCTTTGCAGTGATTTTTGGCTTTGATTGTGTGATAATTTTTGCATCTACAATTTGAAGGGGTTGTTCTAAACTACAATTCCCTATAGTCCCTCCCACCCGGGAAATATAGTCGGGTGGGGGGGTATATTCCCTACTATTCAGCTAGACAGCCTAATGTTCCCTCCCACCCTGCTTGGAGCTATAGTTGAATCAACTAGCCTATTGCCATAGCAGGGGCCTCCCACGGCCCCCCCTAGGAGGTAGATTCTATTTGTGGGAGGCCCCTACTATGGAAAAGTTGAGTTGCTAGCAGGATAATTAATTAAGAACTATAGTTCGGAGGACTTATCCTATATCCACATGCCATAGAATAGTAGGGGCCACCCTGTAGTGTCTGTAGGGTGTTCATGTGGAATGGTTATTGTGGGTGGTTATGTTGCCCTTCCTTTCTCTAATCCACGAGACCATATAAAGAATCTATAGGCAATCAGGTCCTCTGGGTCAGGCCAGTTTTCCAACTATATGGTAGATGGGATGGGCCACCCCAATGTGCTGAGAAACTCTCTCATCCTCCACCAACCCCAATATCATTGTTTGACATAAATCAACAAGTTCGAAATATTTTGATATCGAACCATGCAATTTTTCACTCTGACCTAAGCTTGTCCAAACCTTTTTTATTGATCTCGGTTCAAAGGCCTTCTCCTTGCCCATGGATTTATACTGGTCCCTCATAGCTGTTGAAAAAATCCCGCATTGCTTTCTAAGCTTATTTTCATTTAAAATTCATTTTATTGTCTACTCATTGTATGTTACCTCTTTCAAAAACTGTTCGATCAAGATTTTTAATTGATCGTGAAAATATTTTGGGTTATCTCGGTTTACCCAAAATTGAGGATACATAATACCCATAGCTTCAAGTATTTTATGTTGAAGGAATATTTCATGAATCTCTGAGTAAAGAGATTTTGCAATTTCCTTCAAATTATCACTAATAGATTTAACAATGTCATTAAAATCTTCCTCGTTAACAAGTACTTCTCTACTAGAGTGCCTAGATTTCTTACAATGGTGCATTGGTATCTCATATCCACGTACATAGATACATAAGTGTCTGCTTGCATTAAACTGTAAATAATTATCAGGATTATTCAAATCAATAATTTCTTGTCATATCAAATAATTTGTGTCTTCTTGTGTTAGATCTAGATATAGATGATTGAGGGCCAAGCATGTAATTTTATGTAGATTGGAATATTCATAAATATACATAGTTTTGTCTTGGGATTTCTTCACAAGATTGTTCATCTCATCCAACATGGGGAGAAGACTAGCTAAAGTCAAGAGTGTCTCTATATCACTTAACCTATGTAAGAGGTTAGGAGATTTGTCTACTATGTTGTGATTCTCGTACATCACTCCAATAAAGGATTGATATTCTAAAAGAACTCGTTGCGCTAGTCCATGTAGGGAGAGCCATATGGTATCGACGTCCTTGAGAAGATTGTTTCCAGGTGTTATTCCCTCAAAAAAATGTTGAAATTCAAGAAAACTTTTGGGACTTCAGCAGAAGTATGCATGGATCTCGTGAACTATATTTTCAACTTTTGATATTGTAGGAAACTTGCTTACAATTTTGAATGCTAAATTCATTTTGTGGGCCATGCAGTGAATTCCAAGCATGTATGGTGCAGAATTATTTTGTAACTTTGTGCAAACACTGCTCCTTTGACCTTGAATCACTGCAGCTCCATCAACTCCTACACACACCAACTTTTTGGCAAGTGTCAACTCATCCATACCTGCAATTTCATTCAAAGATTTCTTGACTAGTTCAAATAGATTTTACGATGTTGAACTGTCCTTCATTTTATGAACACAAAGAAGATGAGCTTGGTGAACATTTTGTTCTATAGTATATAAATGCATACAAACCCAAGAAGTATTGTCTACCGCAGTAACTTCATCTAAAGATAATGCAATAAAATTTGACTCTTTTACTTTCTCCTTTAAATCTTGTTTTTCCACTGCAGCAAGACAGTTTGCCCATTCCCATCTAGCATTTATTGACCAATGTGAGAAGGGAAAGTGGGGAACACTCAAATAAGATAATAAATCAAAATATTCTAGGTAGTTTTTCATAGGATGCCCCCTGGAAAAAATATGAAAACAACACTCATCTGAATAGTTTTTGTAGATTTGTTGTTGCCATGGCTTTTCTAAAATGAGCCTCAAGTGTACCTTCACATTTTTTAATCTTTGACATTCTATGGTTATTCTCTCCATAATCTAATACATACTTAACATGAAGACATTCTTCCTTTGATTTCCATCGTACGACTGATTGTTCCTTTCCGTCTATGATTTGTTTTTTGTAAACTTTACCGATATGATTTTCTATAGTGTCAAGCTTTAGATTCATTGTCTTGTCTCTTCCACACTTCCATTTACAAATCTTACATTTTACCTCTATTTCCCTTTCAATATCATTTTCGTTTGATACCCCCACTAGCTCAAGGAATGGGTACTTCGACAACCAACCAAGCTAGAAATTCGTTGTCATTTCCCACTCGCACCTCAATTTTGATTTGCCTTTTCTTTTCTTGCTACCAACATCATTCTCATCCAATTCAATTATCTCATTCTGGCTAACCAGGGTATCCCTTGGAACATATTATGCGGTATTGCCATCCTCATTTTATACATTTTGATTTAACTCGATGATAATCTCACCTTGACCTTCTTGTGGCAATGAGGTATTGTCAATGCCATCTTCAATAATATTTGGTGGAAGAGTTGATGATGTAGCTCCACCTTGATTTGATGGATTATAAGCTTTTCCAATTCTGAAGTAAGACTATATGGTACCTCCACGTTTTGGGTGTTTTGATGGCCTCCCAATCTCTTCATTACCCTCGGGAGTCTCACCCTTGTTGCTCGACATATTGATATCTCACTTCGAATAAACGTTGGAAAAAATTTCTTCTTGTTTAAGAAGGACAGATCGATAGAGAATATAGATCCCATTCCCTACTCAAAATCATGTTGAAGACTGAAGCAAGAATGGAAAACAAATAAAGAAATCTTATTATTATAACTAATAACTAATAACAATATGAAGAAATGATCACTCACCTTTGAGTCTATGTTTTCGGGTTTCACTGACTTCTGAATCAAGAAGTAGAACCTCAGAACCGAACAAAATGTGTAAGAATAAATAACAGTTTCAATTGTATTTATATCAATCCACATTTGGTAAATTCCACGGGATTTTTAAATGGTATGTTAAAAATTTGGTGAATCCCGCGTGCTTATACAACGATACCTTATAATTTTCAAGGCGAAATGTGTCCTCAAATGTAATTATTTTTAAATATTATTGGAAAAATAGGTCCTCATAAGCAACTATTTATAAATTTTAATTGGCGAAATGGGTCTTCACAAGCAACTATTTGTAAATTTTAATTGGCAAAATGGGTCCTCATATAATGTTGTTTTAATAGTATTGGTGAATATGTTGGTGTTTTATGACATGCTCCTCGGGATTCTAGGTAAAAATATTAATCGGTCCATTGGAAACGTGTAGTCTATTATGGAAAATTTATTTCCTAAACATGCCTCAAAAAAACCTGCTAGCGAATGGACATGCATTGGACCGATAGTTCGTGAAATCTGAGCGATTTGAGCACCCTGTTGGATACGATAAATTCGCCAATTTCGATTTGCCCGATTCCTAGAATTTGCCAATTGGCAAAGATTCTCCACTAAATTTTTCCCTAGTTAGTTAAGTTCTATGATTGTGAGCTAACTAGAAATGAATTAAAAAGAAAGCTTTGGGGGTTATGAAAAAGTGTGCACAACAATTTTGGGGAAAAAAATTCATGGTAGTCTTGGGAAAAAAAAGCTTCTCTTTGTTTTGATTGAAAATTTTTGGAGATAGTGAATTCAAAGGATTTGTGCATTTCAAAAAATATAGAGTTTCAAATTTTCTAATTATTGCTTCAATCTACATCGGATTCAAGCAAATATTTCAGGTTCTCTTCTTTTGTTTTGCATTTTATTGAATAGTAGCTTTTGAATGTTGTTTATGGTATTTGTTCTTCCTTGTGGTGGAATTCATTTGTTGAATCTTCTGCAAAAACATCAGAAATGAAATTGTTGTTGATTAGTGTTGAAATAATTGAGGAATTTTTTTAAGGAAACGAAAGATATTAAAACCTAGCTGTAATAAAAATTGTTTTATAATTGCTAATTGCTCTTTCTTGAAAGATTTCTCATAATCTTCCATGTTTCGCGCTAGTATGTTTGTAGATAGAATCATTTTAACAGTATAATTTTGCACCATCGAACAATAAATCTAATATATGTAGACTTTGATATGCAAAACTATTTGTTATGTGGTATTTCGCTTTACCTTCATTCTTTTTGTGCGTGGTATCTATTATTATTAGATAAGATTATGTTTCTTTGAATGTTATTTTAGGCATACTTAAACGTTATGCATGTGAGTGATGAAAACCAAACCTCATAGTTAATCTTCATGTTTTTATCTCTTGAATTTGTTATTTTTCAGACTCTTTCGTTGTTTCAGATTGCTCGTGGGTTTTAATCATTTGTACCTCTTAGTTGATAGGATTTGAATCCTCGAATCTAAATGAAATTTTCCATAAAATTAATGTCGGTATGTAGTTGCATTAAGGTTGGCGTCTAGAACATTCAAATTACCCTTATATAAATAATTCCCTTCATCTCATTGGCTTGTAACACTCTTAATGGTGGCTACATGAAATGGAACCACAATGTTGTATCTATGTACGTACAAGATCATTTTTGTAGCAACCTAAATCATGAGATCCCTTGGATGGGGATGTCCATCTTCTATACAAATGCACGTGCAACCAATCTTCTTACAGTCTCCTCATTATTTTGTCTTGCAAGTTCTACGCACATCCAATATTCTTGATGTCCCCTCATTCTTTTGCCTTGCAATTTCTATTTGGTGTTGTCGACACTGCTCTTCTTTAGTCGTCTTCTAACTATCAGATCGTAGGGTTGCCTTGGAGATGCCTGATTCTCCTTCATCTACCTCTTCCTTGGAGCTTACCCCAGTCGCATGATCAAGACCCTTTTTATCCTTTGACATGCAAAATGAATTGGTCTGGCATATTCCCCAGCTTTGTGTTTTTGACATCTATGTCTTATGTTAAACATTATAATCCCAATTTTTGCCTCTACATAGAAGATACCTACCGGTATGTAAATTTATAAAGTAGTAATTAAAATTTGGGTATTCGCTACATATGGTCATGGGAGGTTTATGCTAGGGCAGTGGGATTTCATCCGGTCTTAGTCGCTAGGGTATTCTTGTAATTGGAAATCAGTTATTATGTTCAAGGAATAGTTAGCTTGAATGGCGTCCAATTGTCCTAACCACATTCAAATTATGTTTTGGTTCGCTATTATAGTCATGTTTAATACTCGCTAGATAAGCTTCTATCTGGTTATTTATAGTTCAATATTTAATTATACCTTGCCTTTTAATAAACATTGATTTGTATCAAAGTTTTCTATTTGCATTGTATTCGATGGGTTATAATATAGTTAGGGGATTCAATGTATTTTAGTCCTTTCACCATTCTATGTTTTGGCCTTGTATCAGTCATGCATTATTTATCTTAATTTCTTGAAGCACTTTTTGTATTGATGGTATTGAATGATATGTTGTTTTATTTTATTATAAACTATAACTTCTTTCTAGCTTGGCACCATGCAAATTTGGAATATCTTTCGTTGTAGAGATCAAACTATAGTTTTTTATATTTATTTTTTTATTGTTGTCCTTCAAGATT
The DNA here is from genome assembly GCA_007115665.2 of Sequoiadendron giganteum. Classification (NCBI taxonomy): domain Eukaryota; kingdom Viridiplantae; phylum Streptophyta; class Pinopsida; order Cupressales; family Cupressaceae; genus Sequoiadendron; species Sequoiadendron giganteum. The sequence continues at coordinate 441,713,866 of CM021109.1, read as the reverse complement.
TTCACCGCCACGAGAAGCTTATGCATGCTTAATCGTAGTTGTTAGTATGTTTTCATTCAGGCATAGTCATTGGTTGGCATGCATTATGCATTCAATGCCAATGAAGTTGGATGTTAAGATAGAATATTGTAGTTAATTGTTAGTTGTACATTTATTATATATACATATAAATGGCACCAACACCTTATGTCTTGATTGGAGGTCACTAATTAAAAAATCGTCAACAGTGGTGTTATTTAGATAGATTGACATTATATGGATGATAGGTTTTCAATCTATTTGCATGTGTGTTGAGAAGATATATATATATCTGTTAGTTATTTTATGTTAAAAAAAATGAAGTTAGAGTTACGATGTTATGTAATTAAATTATGAATTGTTGTTTAGTGAATCAAATAATCCTGTACAATTAGTGATTCTATTATGCTTGTATTTTTATGTTCAATTGCAATTATTTAATTTGGGATTTATCCATGCACGGTTTATTTGTTACCTTGGAGGTATTTTGAAACTTAAATGGTTTGTGTCATGATTGGGATGTGTTCATTCATGGATTTGTTTAATGTGCATGATGGTTATCCTTTGTAATTGATAATGAGTCATGTTATTGTAAGTAGGGAGAGTGGCTTGTGATAGGGTCCAAAACCATAAGTGGTAACCAAGGTAGCCTATCAGGAGTTTATAATTCAGTGAAAACCTAAATAAATGTACTAGGGGTTGGGTAGTGTTCATTAAATAATTCAGATAATTTGATTGCCTCGCATAATACCTTAGTGCTTGTATAGATTAAGGGTAGGTTGAGATGGCCTAGAATAGCATGATCATCTACTTTTTCTTCTTGAAAGGTTGTTTGATTCCACATGAGTTTGTATAGGGGCCAAGAATCAATAGAGATTGCCACGATAATTCAGGATGAGGTTTGGTAGACTAAGAAGATTCAATAGGGTAACCTATAGTATACTATATGATGACACTCTTTCTTGATGCATGTTATGTGGTCTCTTGTGTAGAGTTACCCTTTATTATGTTGTTGCATCTGGGAGCTCTATTTGTGATTATGTGGATTATGTCGCTATGTCGTAATGTGTACGTCAAGCCACGTATTGTTAATGTTATATATTCATGTTTGTTTGTCTTTGTGGACCTGATATTATCTCTTGGTACAAGGGGTGGATCTTAGTGTACCACATGGTTGGGAGGAATGTGTTATATCCTCCATTAGGTTACCCTTGTAGGTGTTGCAGTGTGTGGGTGATATTGTTTTTATGACATTTTCTTGACTTTACTTTGTTCGTGAAGATGGACATTGAGCATGCTCATGAACAAGGTTGACAGATGTATTATGATCTTCATCTATATTGTATACATTCATAATGTGTATGTGAGACCTTATTGTAATGTTATTATGTTGTTATGATATTTTTCATAATCTCACTTGATGTAACTTGAATATGTAGCTTGACTTCATTATGAATATGTAATTGGATCATTCATTATTGATATGATTTATCCTTATGTTTAATGTTTTTGGTTTAATAATGTGATTTTATTACTTGTTAATTTTTAAGTAGCATTGTCACGGAACCCTGAGAATGTTTGTGTAGATGTTTCTTTTGTTCTCATGTTGTAATTGAATGTCTTAAAAAAAAAATTGTTTGGTTATTTTTTTACTTTGTTTGTTGTTCTTTGGGTTCCTTGGTGGGGCATTACCCAGTATGCATCATAATCTGTCTCACCACTAGTGCTCATGAATAAGATAACAATGCTAGGTCAATCCATCCTAACACCCTCTCATCGTGAACCGATCCATCAAGGCAGTATTGCATATCCATCTGCTGCTCGTGAAAGTTACAGTCTCTCTCAAAGTGCACTCACTCCCCCCGAATAAGAACACAGAGTATGTGGTGCACATCCTCTAAGGTGACTATATCTCTCCAGTAGGTAGGTGGAATGTGCATGTATCTCCATTCCACCACTCACACAATATCATCAACATCACATCATGGTACGTCATGGAGGGCATGAGGTACTCCCAGTAGATTCCCACCACTTGAAAATGCTTTGTGTCTTCTACTGACAATTTAGGGGCTAGATCTCTCAAAAAGCTCAATTGTCTCCCACCCTGACATTGTCATGATCGGGTAGGTACCTATCAAAAACATCAAAATATGTTTAATAAATCATCTAATATCTTCACTTTTACTCTATTTCGTCATGAAAGTGTGCTAGTGTTGTTCTAGTGTGCTTTCTCTAAGGCCCTAGACACTTTACAACCCTTTTGGGTCACTTCGTGAAGAAATGAGACACTTCACAAAAAAGTGGGATACTTTGCGAACAAAAGGGACACTTTGCAAACAAAAGGGATACTTTACAAAAAAAGGGGAAACTTTGCAAAAAAATTTCCAAGATCCTAAATTAACCTAACTATGCATATAAATCATTCCATAATTGAAAAATCATGCAGTAAAGGTGGCAAAATCGACTCACCTCATGGTGTCACTCATTGCATGCCACCTAGTCTTGCAGCACATCCAGTCTCATGGGTGTAAAATCTCATCTACTCTCCTTGTCACTCTCGCACTACAAAAAGGTAAAATGAACAAGTGTCAAGTTACCTCATTTTCATTATTTTTACTCTTTTCTTCTTTTCATGTAAGCACATTCATACTTTTACCATTTTAGACATATTAGTGTGCTTTTCATTTAAAACAACATACCGGGTGCTAGTGAACTTTGTTTTTGATGTTGTTTGTTGCATCAGAATCATGTTTCCACATCCTACATCATCACTCACCTATCATTATGCAACATGGTACTTGGAAATTCCCTCTGATATGCATGTCCTCATTTGATGTGGCTAGATTGCTACCTTGATTCCACCTCCATAAAGCAAGTAGAATCAAGGGGGGGCATACATCTACCCTCAAATTTTATTTCTAAGAATTAGATAAGAGGATTTTTGGACTACTAATGAGTTTTTGTTGTAGGATGTGGTTCCTAACGTTGTGGTTTTATAGGAAACTACACTGGGGGCTTCATTCTCTCACCTTTGAATGAGTATCCTCTTATAAAAACAATGTGCATTGTTTAGATTCCTTTAGCTTACATATGCATGTAGAGTCATATGCGTGCTAAAAAGGGGGCTACATGTGTCACCAAAAATTGTATACCTTTGAAGAAAAGGACAATTTTGTTCCTAATTTGGTCCTACTTTAGGCACCCTTGCATCAATCACTCTCCTAAAATAACATTTATAGGCCCCTAAGACTCATTATCTTTGACTCTGGGGCCTATTTCACCTAAGAAATCATACAAGTCCCGACAAACAACATAAAAATTACTCAAATATCATAAATCCCACCTCAAAAACCCCTAGTGGGACTAAGTCGCCCAAGGTGGTGACTTAGTCCCTTTTAGGGTGGCACCTTAGTCCCTTTTTGGGGTTATTTGCATTTTTGAGTGGGAAAATCTCTGACTTGCTAAAAAATCTCGATGGGTGTTAGCCTCTTAGGTCAAAATAATTGACAATTAGGTATTTTTCTTATAAATACATTTTTTTAGGTCATTTTTCAGGATCCTTTAGTCATTTTTCACAAGAAAACTCAAGAATCAAGTGTTGAACATCTTCCAAAAGAAGATTCATTTTCTCTTTCTATAGAAAAGTTGAAGCTTAAGGCAGAAAACTAGGGGTTTTGCAGGTCTTCAAGCTCACTTCTCACTCAATATCTCACATTGGAAAGGATTGATCATGGATGTCTATGAAGAGGAGATGCAACTAGCCATCAAATCACACCTAAAGACTTGTTTTCAAAGTGATTCCATCTTCCATTTTCTCTCTATCTTCAGATTTAAGGTTTGAATTCCATTTGCATTCATTTGTAATGTTTTAGGGTTTCTTGGATTGAAGTTTTGCATCATTCAAGTCTCATTTATGCATATTATTCTAGCACATTAGAATAGGGTTGCATCATACATCAAATTTTCCTAGTTCTAGACACACTTACAACTAGGGTTTATGCAAATTTCTTATCTCTTTCAAAGTTTAAATACCAACTAGGGGTTTGAACAAGGCAAACCCCGCATTAGAAACCAAAATATATTATTTTTTGTAGGTGATTTTGTAGATTTGGACCCAGACTTGAACGGGAAAACAGATTGTAGATTATAGGCTTCTGATTCCCCTTTCAGGTTTCCTGAAAAACTGAAATGGACTAAGTTGCCAATAGTGGCGACTTAGTCCTGCTGCATAATTTTGCCAGGGATTTTTGGAGATTTGGGTACCCAGTTGGCTAGAATGGAGCCCATAGTAGTTTCCCAGGACTAGGACTAAGTCGCCTAGTCTGGCGTAAGTGTTCCAGTTCACATAAAAAATAGATTTTTAGAGGCTTTTGAAATCTCCACTTCAGTCCTCATCAATTTCCGGGTGCACTTGTTTTAGCTATTATGTTATCTTGCCTTCTATAGTCTTTATTTTATCCTTTTTCTATAACATCATGTGTTCAAATAATGTAGATTTCATTAGCTTGTGTTCAATGTTTACTTTCATTTATCATATTATTGCATTTGGAATGATTCATATAGGTATCTCAATCACATTCAACCCCTAATATTGAATGAAACCCAAGTTTTAGGTGCATGAAAGAGACCCCCATCCTTCTAGGTGAAAACCCTATAAAGCCTTGGGGAACCGTCCTTTTACCCCTAAAATTTGTGGTTCACTACAAAATAACTTTCAAGCTATTTACAAGACTATTTAATGGTTTTATGATATTTTTAAGGGGTAAATCTCATGGTGAACACTTAGAGACTAATCTAATGTTTGAAAACTAGTAACATAGCATAAAAAGTCTCCTTAAACTCTCAAATCAATTTTTTTTATGATAGTAACTTGGATACTATCTAGGAAAGAAAATACAAACAAGATATGGAAATGAGAACCCAAATCACATATTGTTGAGTCACAAACTAATACCTCATAAAGAAAAATTCGAACTAGCTCAATTATTTAGATCTCCCAATCTAATAAGCTCATCAAGAACCAAAGAAAACTAGAACACTTAATGCTAGGAGAACATTTGATCAAAAAATTTGAAAACAAATAAAGGGATTCATCATTATTTTGGGGAAAAAATGGGTTGTACGCAAGGCACAACATGTTTCTAGCTAGCTTTGTAGGTTAATAGTAAAGAAAAAAGAATGACATAATCCTATACTATTAGGATTGACATTATCTTTCCAAGTAGGTGTAGATGTACATTTTAAGTAGCATATGATGAGCTTCAAAATTGAATAAGATCACATCATTGGTCCATTAAATTCATAAGGAAATAATAGCTAGAGTAAGTCCATATCAAAGAAAGAAGTTGATGATTTCTATAAAATTACTTTTAACACTTGAAATATGTTGGATCAAGCACTTAAATGAATCATGAACTAGGAAAGTGATCATAGAAAGGTTTGTGAATAAGACTTGTAAAGAAAATCATTAAAAATATAAAAAATGTGCCTCAATGTGTTATCAAGTGCAAAGTATATTAGATGCATTCTGATGAGTTCAATATTTGTTCTTGTTAATTATTCTTCTTTCTTGCTTGTTGAAACAAAACCAGTACATTCCTAAAAATTTGTGACTAATATTTAAAGTATAAAGCACCTAAACTTGATAAATGATGGTTCGATAAATTTTTGCATGTTAAGGTGATTCTTTTTGAAATATTATATTATATTATGATGAATTATGGTAATTATAGGATAAGTATTTTAGAGAAACTAATCATGCAACAAAGGCAGTTGAAAACATGTAGTCGTAAGACCAGGGATAACTTTAGTGGTGAATCTTCGCCAATTGGCAAATTCCAAGAATCGGGCAAATCGAATTTGGCAAATTCTAGGTATCCAGCAAGGTGTTCAAATAAGTCGGGTTTCACGTACTATCGGTCCAATGCATGTCCATTCGCCAACAGTTTTTTTTTACGAGGCATGTTTAGGCAATAAATTTTCCATAACATACTACGCATTTCCAATGGACCGATCAATATTTTCGCCTTTAATCCCAGGGAGCATGTCATAAAACACCAACATATTCACCAATACTATTAAGACAACATTATATGAGGACCCATTTTGCCAATTAAAATTTACAAATAGTTGCTTATTAAGACCCATTCACCAATTAAAATTTACAAATAGTTGCTTATGAGGACCTATTTTGCCTTGATAATTTCAAGGTATCGTTGTATAAGCACGCGGGATTCGCCAAATTTTTAACACACCATTTCAAAATCCCGTGAAATTCGCCAAATATGGATTGATATAAATACAATTGAAACTGTTATTTGTTCTTACACATTTTGTTCAGTTTTACACATTTTGTTCTATTCTAAGGTTCTAATTCTTGATTCAGAAGTCAGTGAAACCCGAAAACATAGACTCAAAGGTGAGTGATCATTTCTTCATACTGTTATTAGTTATTAGACTATTAGTTATAATAATAAGATTTGTTTATTTCTTTTCCATTCTTGCTTCAATCTTAAACATAATTTTAAGTAGGGAATGGGATCTATATTCTTTGTCGGTCTATCCTTCTTAAACAAGAAGACATTTTTTTCTAGCTTTTATTCAAATTGAGATCAATATGTCGAGCAGCAAGGGTAAGACTCCTGAGTAGGCGGGTAATGAAGAGACTGGGAGGCCATCAAAATGCCCAAAATGGGGAGGTACCATATAGTCCTACTTTGGAATTGGAAATCCTTCTAATCCATCAGATTAAGTGGAGCTAAACCATCAACTCTTCCACCAAATATTATTGAAGATGGAGATACATCATCAACTCTTCTGCCACAGGAAGGTCAAGGTGAGATTGTCATTGTGTTAAATCAAAATGTATCAAATGAGGATGGCAATACCGCAGAAGATGTTCCAAGGGATACCCTGGATAGCCATAATGAGATAATCGACTTGGATGAGGATGATGTTGGTAGCAAGAAAAGAAAAGGCAAAGCAAAATTGGGGCACGAGTGGGAAATGACAAGGAATTTTCAAATTGGTTGGTTGTCGAAGTACCCATTCCTTGAACCAGTGGGGGTATCAAATAAAAATGATAATGAAAGGGCAACAGAGGTCAGATGTAAGATTTGTAGTTGGAAATGTGGAAGAGACAAGATGATGCAGCTAAAGCTTGACATTATAGAAAAGCATATCGGCAAACTTTACAAAAAAAAAATCATAGACAGAAATGAACAATCAGTCGTACGATGGAAATCAAAAGAAGAATGTCTTCATGTTAAGTATGTCACAGATTATGAAGAGCATAACCATAGAATGCCAAAGATTTAAAAATGTGAAGGTACACTTGAGGCTCATTTTGGAAAATCCATGGCAGCAGCAAATCTATCAAAAACTATTCAGATGAGTGTTGTTTTTCATATTTTGTCCAGGGGGCGTCCTATGAAGGACTACCTAGAATATTTTGATTTATTATCTTATTTGAGTGTTCCCCACTTTCCCTTCTCACATTGGTCAGTAAACGTTGGATGGGAATGGGCGAACTATCTTGCTGCAGTGGAAAAGCAAGATCTAAAGGAGAAATTAAAAGAGTCAAATTTTATTGCATTATCTTTAGATGAAGTTACTACGATAGACAATACTTCTTGGTTTTGTATGCATTTTTATACTGTAGAACAACATGTTTTCCAAGCTCATCTTCTTTGTGTTTGTAAAATGAAGGACAGTTCAACATCACAAAATCTATTTGAACTAGTCAAGAAATATTTGAATGAAATTGTAGGTTTGGATGAGTTGACAATTGCCAAAAAGTTGGTGTGTGTAGGAGCTGATGGAGCTACAGTGATGCAAGGTCAAAGGAGTGGTCTTTGCTCAAAGTTACAAACTACTTGTGCACCATACATTCTTGGCATTCACTGCATGGTCCATAGAATGAATTTAGCATTTAAAATTGTAAGGAAGTTTCCAATAGTATGAAAAGTTGAAAACCTAGTTCGCGAGATCCACGCATACTTCTTTCGAAGTCCCAAACGTTTCCTTGAATTTCAGCATTTTGCTGAGGGAATAACACCTGGAAACAAGCTTCTCAAGGATGTCGATACCAGATGGATCTCCCTACATGGACCAGCACAACGAGTTCTTTCAGAATATCAATCCTTGATTGGGTTGATGTACGAGCATCACAGCATAGTAGACAAAGCTCTTGAACTCTTACATACGTTAAGTGATATAGAGACACTCTAGACTTTAGCTAGTCTTCTCCCCATGTTGGATGAGATGAACAATCTTGTGAAGAAAGCCAAAAATAGGACTATGTATATTTATGAATATGCCAATCTACGTAAACTTACATGCTTGGCCCTTGATCATCTATATCTAGATCTAACACAAGAAGGCGCAAATTATTTGATGTGGTGGAAAATTATTGATTTGAATAATCTTGATAATTATTTACAGTTTAATGCAAGTGGGCACTTATGTATTTGTGTATGTGGATATGAGATACCAATGTACCATTGTAAGATAGCTAGGCGCTCTAGAAAAGAAGTACTTGTTAACGAGGAATATTTTAACGACATTGTTAAATCTATTAGTGATAATTTGAAGAAAATTGCAAAATCTCTTTCCTCAGAGATTCGTGAAAGATTCCCTCGACATGAAATACTTGAAGCCATGGGTATTGTGTATCCTCAATTTTGGGTAAACCAAGATAACCCAAAATATTTTCATGATCAAGTAAAAATCGTGATCGAACAGTTTTCGAAAAAGGTAACATACAATGAGCAAGCAATAGAAGGAATTTTAAATTAAAATAAGCTTAGAAAGCAATGTCGGAGTTTTTCAATAGCTATGAGGGACCAGTCTATTTCCATGGGCAAGGAGAAGGCCTTTGAATCAGGATCAATAAAAAAGGTTTGGACAAGCTTAGGTCAGAGTGAAATATTGCGTGGTTCGATGTCAGAATATTTCAAACTTGTTGATTTATGTCAAACAATGATATTGGAGTCGATGGAGGATGAGAGAGTTTTCAGTACATTGCGGTTTTTGAAATCAAAGTTAAGAAACAAACTTGACAAGAATTTGGAAAATTGCTTGAGGATGAAAGGAACTACGTATAATGTCAAAAAAATTCCTTTTGAAAGGGCACTCACAATCTGGAGGTCCACATGTGAAAGAAGAGGGATCGGGTTATGCAACATAGGCTCTCCAATTCCAAGAGCCATCGGTACTGGTGGTGGTACTAGTGGCAGTGGCAGTGGGCCTGGGATAGATCAAGATGACAGTGATATTGAAATTGACACAAATCAAACAATGAATGTTGATTTTGAGACACATGTCGAACAAAGTGTAGAGCAGACTCTGAATCAAGATGACTCTTTTACTTTATCTGAAGATGAGCATCGGTTTGAGGACCTTGGCTCCATTTGGGAAATGGAAGAGAATTAACAGGCTTTAGGTATTTTTACTGCACTTCTTGAATCATTTTCCATTGTTCCAAAGTCCAAACTATAGTTGATGATATTTTATATTCTATTAAATGAAAATTGTGAATCATTGCACTTCAAGTTCATGATATCTTATAATCTTATTTTATATTGCACTCAAGCACTGCATGAATCATATTCCAAATAGTAGTTGATGATTTTTTATATTGTATTCAAATAAATTGTGAATCATTGCACTTCAAGTTCATGATATTTTATATTGCACTCCAAGTCTCCTTGATATTTTATATTATATTGCACTTCATGAATCATATCAAGATTTTTAGTCAAAACATAACAGAAGCTAACAAACTAATAGTTCAACATCCATAACTTAGAAATGAACAAAATAACCCTTGATCATTTTATTAAAAATAATGATATGTTTATACAATGGAGAGATATGAGTTCGAAATGAGTAATTTCCATTCAGATGCTAGTACTGTCCTAAAACATCAAACTCTAATGAGTTTAAAACCTACTACAGAATGATACAAAATCTAAAACAACATTTTCACTAAAACAATAGGCCATTTACAATTCGCTCTGCAACTTTACTTAGACTCGACCTAAAATTATCCAACTTGCTAACCTGTATTTCTGGCCTTGAAATCCTTCTTATAGAGAATGAAGGAGCAAACAAGCATTGGGCCAAAAATACACATGTCACCGGTCACTTAGACCCCCCTATGATATTTCAAAAATTTGTTACAACAACTGAGTCCCATGAGAATCTTCTTGTTTTTCCCATGTGTTGGAAAATGGCTGATGCACTGGCCACCCGCCAAACCTCAAGAAACTTGCGCCAAAAGTGGCCCAAAACTATCATCAAGACACAACCAAAATCTATTATAACTTTGTGGTAAAATAGAACGAAGGAAAATTAATTAATGTCGATCAAATTGAGCCAGAAAACATCTCATCCGCCATTAAAGCTCACTTGCATTCCATGCCAAAGGCTCCAAGTTTCCAATTGCATTTGATGCGAATTCAAATCCCAACCGTCGATCCTTCACTTTCCTCAAAGCATCAAATAGCTTCCTTCAAAAAGGTTGATGTAATCTCCATCTCAACACGAAGGGCCCACCACACTATGCATTGCCAAAGGAATACACGTGGCACTCGCCCGTGATATCGTAATCAATAAACACCTTGCATCTTTTGATCATGTGATGGTGGAAAACTGTTGATCTCCATCATCGGCAATCGTGTTCATTCATAATAGTCACCGTTGTTGAACATAACCGTCGAGCAACTTTTTCATCAAGATTATAACACCTTCGTTGATTTTGAGCACGTGCATCTCGCAGCCTCTTTAGTAACCTGCCATATAATTTATATCTTTGGGTTGGGTCTTTTCTAACGTTACCTTTTTGAGGGTGGTTTCAAAACAACTTATGTTCCACTGAATCGTCTAGGTTGGGCCCCTTTTAATAAAAATGATAAATATTTTGCCTGACCTTTTATTTCTCAAGTTTGTGTCGGACCATGCCCTGTGTTTTAGAACAAATTTGAGCCATCGTTTCTCGATGTCCTAGGCGGTGTCCCCTTCCCCTCTTTTATTTTAAGTAATTGTATTATTTTGCAGGGGTTATTTTTAGTGATCGTCGATCTCCCTACGGTTGATCTTGATTGTTCCCCACGATCTCATGATGACATCACCACTAGTTCCTTGGTGATTGTGATATCACGGGCGGGTGCCATGTGTCCTAGGTTGCCGATGCTAAAAAGGAGTAAATAAAGTGCTTAATATTTGTATCAGACTTTAGTACGTTATAGAGTGGGTTACTAAACTAGATGTGAGATGCACGTGCTTGAGATCAATGATGATGTTTTAACCTTGGTGAAAAGTTGCTTGACGGATAGGTTTTGGTGTTGCTCACTGTTGTGAATGATCATGATCTCTGATGGAGGGAATCAATGGTTTCCCGCAATCGTGTGATCCTAAAGTCAAGGGTGTTTAGTGATTGCAATATCATGGGCAGATGCCACGTGTATTCCTTTGGCACTGTGTATTATGGTGGGCCCTCAATAATGACATGGAGATATTGTCAGCCTTTTGAAGATGGTCATCTGATCATTGATGATCTGACAGGAACAAGAGATCGAGGATGAGGATTTAAATTTGCATCAAATACGATTGAAGTCGTTGGCACGGCATGCAAGTGAGCTTTAATGGTGGATGAGATGTCTACTAGCCATTTTTCATCAGCTTTAAGTAGTTAATTCCATTTTATCTTCACCACAAAGGCATTCAAATTTTTTCGAAGCAATCCAGGACTCCAGAGCCAGAGATTGAGTTTTTCAAGCAATTACAGCGAGGTTTGGTTTTCTGTAAGGCATGAAATCCCATGAGTTACCTTCTATGCCACGGTTTCTATTTGAATGTGTTTTTTGTGGAGGGTTGTATTGTGTTGGTTAGGGGTCTTGTTGATTAAGACTGTAAGGTTACTGGTTCTTTTGAATTGTGGGAAATTGCAAAGTTCTGGTGTAATTTCATTTTGGGTAGCCCTAGTTTGTTCAAGAATTTGATTTTAGGAGAAGCCCTGGTTGTTTGAAATGGTGCCATCAAAGCAAAATTTTGTCCATATTGATTATTTGCAAAGGAATTTACACGACGATTTCCTAGATCATTTCCCGCTATCAACGAACGACAAGAAGAGGGGTTTGGTTTTAATGAATGGGAAATCCTTAGGCGAGGGACTAAGCTGTAAAACCTATAATATTCCAAATGTTAGGGTCCAAATGACGGGCCTAGAAATGTTTAGGAGATGGTATGGGCAGCGAAATGTGCCTCATCCTTTCTGTAATGGTTGGAGGTACGATATGGGGAAACTAGTTGTACCAAATGTATTTCCTGATATTGACCTACTCAGAGCAGTGGCAGCACGATATGATATTGTTACAAGGATTATCAAGGATAATGATGGTGGAGTTCTCCTAAATATAAATGCAGATGAGATTCAGCAGGTTTTTGATTTGAGTGAATATAGCCCATTCTTAGTCCGGGTAGATTTTGAGGAAATGAAGCAGGAATATGCCAGGTCACAGCCTCTTTTAAAATCAAAATTGCTTCCTCCTCATTTAGCCAAGGCAGGAAGTTCAACGATTCACATCAGCCCAACTGATCAGTAGCCTTTCAGGCTGAGCTATTTTGTTGATCACTTCTTGGCAACATTTTATTCACTTTGCCAGATTTTAGGTTTCATCCCTAATACCATGATGCCTATTGCTTATATGTTTATGAGGGCTCAGATTCAGCATCCCAATTTTTCTGTAGTGTATGACTATGCATATTTTCTTGTTGAAAAGATACATGAGGGTTTGTTGAAGTTGCATATGGGGGACACTGGTACTCCTTTCCTTTGGTACTCCCTATTAATTTATATGTTCCTATAAAAGAATGTCGACTTCTTCTTAGATAAAATGGAGTTGAGGCAAGAAGTGAATGGAGAAATATTACCAGTACAGGTTTATAGTGCAGATTTGTCTTGCAACAAGGGAGGTGCTAGCTTTGTGCAGTTTGATAACTATTTTGCTTCTATACTTAGAGCTTATTGGTGGTAAATGTGCCAAGGGTCCCTGAGGATTTGCATGATTTCCTCTGACCCAAAGTGAGGAAGCCTAATTTGAAGGTGTGCCACAATTGGGGTGACATCATCTTATATCCCGTAAGCACTGTCCTAAGGGTTTATGGTTTCCAGGGAGCTCCTCACATTCTCCCATATAATGTACCATCAATGATGGGATTTTTCGAGGTCATGTGGCAACTAGGTTGCATTCATGAGGATAATTTGATAGGGAAAGGAAAAGGGACTTTATTCCCTGATTATACTGTTGTTTTAGATTTTGTCTTTTCCAAGGGAGGATGGGTCCACTTTGGAAGTTTTTTTGATGATTATCATTTGAAGAGTGGATCTAAGAGGCAACATGACCCCGAGGGATTCTTTTCCCTATTCAGGCAATGAATTAAAGGTGGCAAGTTTGCACATGTTTTCAATTTTCCTGAGGATCTAATCCTAAATGAGTTTGATTTGAGCAGGCAGGAATTGAATAAAGAGAAATGGATTGCCTATGAGAAACTACTGCCTATGGTGCATAAAATGGATCCAAAATATGATCCACTGATGGAGTTCACTCCATTTCACAAAATAATAGATTTCTTAATGAATAACTTCAAAGATATCATGAGCACCTTGAAAACCAAGAAATTCAATTTGGAAGTGGACTTGGGAATTTAGAGACCGGAGGCGAGGCCTGAAGAAATAGGGCCAACTTATCAACCACCAGAGGACAGGCCTCTATACAAGAGGAAGAGAGATGATAGCAGTGATGAGGAGGCAGGAGATAAATGGGGAAAACAAATAATGCAAGCATCATCACAACCGGGTCAAGGGATCGGGAAACCTAGAGGGATAAGGATTGTGGACCTAGATTCACCACCGAGAAATGATCCTATAGAGTTACTATCAGGGCCAAGCCTAAAGAGGCAAAGGGTTGAGGAAACACAAGAGGCTCTGATGGATGAAATAAGTATAACTAATCAAGACATGCAGGTTGGTATCCCTTCTCCTCCTAGATCAACACAATTGGTGTTAACTGATATGGATATAAAGGGGCAGTGTGTGCAGGATGCCAGGATGGAAGCCTACAAGGCATTCCTGGATGATGATGCCTTCGTGAAGACTCTTGTATTCTTGTAGTTAATTTGGAGAATGAAATTAGAGGAATATCAAGATAAATGCAAGAGAAGGAGAGATTCAAGACCTGATAGTTCTGAACAGGAGAATGATGATGAAGTTTAGGCCAAACTAATGGAGGAATTCAAGAGCATTACTCCTAAGGAAGGAAAGAGACTTGTGAATCAGGCTGGCGTCTTACTTATGTCTAAATGGGACATAGCTAATGTTGTAGCATTCAATGCTATCCTCCAGTCCAAGCATCCTGTGCAAAATAGCGAGGAAGAGGTTAAGGCAACTCTGCAAGAGTCTTCTTTTAGTGAGGAATATGAAACTCTAGTCATATGGGCATTGGCACCCCAGGGTAGAAAACCAAATGTGGCTGATATTGGCCCAAGTCTAAGGGGAGGGCTCATCATCAAGAGAGCTTATGAAACCTCAACAACAAAAGCCACAAGCTTGACATTGAATGTGGCCAAATTGGTTCAAAAGACAGCTGAAAGGGAGGAAGCTGAAAAGAAGAGTCTGATGGAGAAATACAATGTAATAATTGGGAAATATAGTAGAATACAGCAAAGGAATGTTGAGCTGCAGTCTGAAGTTGATAGACTGAAATATGGGTAGGTAGGAGAATCCTCCAATGCCCCTGGTATCAAAGCACTACCCACTACTTTAGTGTCAGTTCCCCTTAATATCCTAATCATTTCTACTCCTGGGTCCCCCATTTGGACACCTGCTCTCAGCCCTACACCAGAGCCAGTTGAAGAAGAAGTTGAGTATTCTGTGGATCCTACCAAGAAGCAAATGTTGAATAAAATCATAGAATTGCAGGTTGCCCTAAAGGCAAGTGAGGATGATGCAATTGCTAAACACAATGAGGTGGTTGACACCGTTTTGAGGCATCTAAATGAGAAGGTTGATTGTAGGTTTCCATTTGTACATTCTTTGTATTCTTTATTCTTGGGTGGAATTAAAAACATTAACAGAGATTGGGAAGTAGTTATTCCTTTGGTTGAGAAGTGGATCCCTCCAGCCACTGATTTAGATGTTATGTTTAAGGCTTCCAGGTTTGATGCAGACAACAGGCCTCAGTCATTGAAGCCTACTCAATTTTTTGTGAAATTATTGAAGGGATTCCAGGCCCTACTTGATGATTTGAGTAGAAAAATTAGAGAACTGGTAAAGAGTTTTGATGACGGGAATGATACTTTTATGCCAGATATAATAGATGCACAAGGAAATATCTTGCCATTGCAACAGTGGCAAGATAGGGCAGAAGAGGTTATTGATGCACAAATCAAATTGATTTGTGATGACTCGGACTATGACTTGCTGGTGAGCAGTATGGATAAAATAATTAATACCAGCATATTCTTAGAGTCTTTTGAGAGAGAGGCTAACCAAGTTGCGGTGAAGTACACACCTTATGATACTAAGGTGATCGAGGTGGTGAATTGTAACTAGCCAATGGATGAGGAATACCAGAAATGAGTGGACAAGTACTTAACTAAAGAGGAGTAAAATAGTGTCTATTACCGGCAACTAACACCTTAGTGGTTATAGTATAAGTGATTATGGTTTTTCTTCCATGACGTATTTTGGTGCAGGTTTTGAGATATAGCTAATGCAGCGGCTACTATGTAATGAGTGGAATCAACGGAAAGATGCTCTGGGACTCGGTGGTTTTAATCATATTTTTGAATTGGCACATAGTAATCCAATTGACCAATGACATGTGTAATTTATAGCCCGATGCTTGTTTGCTCCTTCATTTTCTATAAGAAGGATTTCAAAGCCAAAAATAGGGGTTGGCAAGTTAGATATTTTGAGGTCGAGTCTAGGTATAGTTGCAAAACAGATTGTAAGAACTAGTTATTTCAATATTAATACAATTTAGGTTTGGGGTTATTTGGTAATGGGGTTTTAGGTCTATGAAGATTTGATGTTTCACAACAATACTAGCATTTGAGTTATAATGTTATATTTCGAGCTCATGTCTCTCCTTTGTATAAACATATCATAATTTTGAATAGTATAATCAAGGATTATGGTGTTCATCTCACTGCTCTGGTGTGTATGTTTTTTATTTTGGCTTTAATTCAAGGAATTAATTAAAATGCTTGGATGGAATCATGGATGGATATGTTTGTAAAGGGATTTAGTAAGAAGTATTGGGTTAGGATATGGATTGACACTATTGTAATGAAATATTGTCAAAGATCGTATATGCTATGTATTTGAATCTATTGTTAAATTTTAAATGTTTGTGAATTTGACTCCCCAATGGTATATGGCACTAGTTTAAATTGTACAAGTTTGTGAATTCATGTGTCTATATGTCTTTACTTAGAGTTTGCTGCCAAATTACAAATAAAATGACTATCATAAGTTACAAAATAATGTTGCAATCATCCCATGCTCCAAGTAATTGATATTATTGGTGAAAGGCCAGCTCATTTCAGTATTATCCTATTATGTTGAGCTATTAGATGGGATTATCTGTTAATTGCTAATGATTGTAGATTAGGAGACAAACTTGGTTTACGTTAAAAAACACCAACAAAACCCACCCAAAAAAGGTAACATCCAAATAGATTTTCACCCAAGGTATTACATACGACATTAGGATTTTCATGAAAACCAAAATAAAAACCCCAACCTTAGGTTCTTTCCCGAACAATATGACACATTGACAGACCAGGACAAGGTCAAGACAAAGAGGAATTCAGAGAGAAAAATTAGAAGTTCCATCAAGTTCATCAGTAGTTCAAATGATAAAATAAATAATACAGATATTTGAACGTCATCACATTACTTAAGTCTTAATTTGAGCTTTTTAATTGAATTTCACATGAAGGAGTACATATTGGCATTGGCAATGCAAAATCTTGCCAATGCCCAAAGACAAGTCTACACAAAGCTGAGTTGGAACTTGGAAACTCATATTATCAAAAGTTGAAAATAAAAAATCAAGTCACTGTATCACCTTTTCTAGCAACTTCCACTCTTTAGGAGGTGGAATTGCCATTTATTCTAACTGATGTTGTTTGACTTGAAGTTTTGTTAAAATTTCATGATTGTAATTAGAAGTGGAACCTGTCTTGAATTCTTCAGCCAATTTTGCATTCAAGGTTATCAGTGTTTTGATTGAATCCAAATAGTTCACATCTGTGTCCTAAGGAAACTGGTCCAAATCAATCTTCCTTGCACCTTCCATCTTCTTTCTAAAACCATCATTTCAAATGAATCGCTCATTTATGTCAAAAGCCTCTGGAAAACCAAGCTCTGTGAAGTTCCATACCTTTTCATCCACCACCTTCATCTTGTCTGCAACCAAATGTAAATATTCCTTTGTTCCACACATTCTCAAACACTTTTCAATGATAGATGACAACTTCATTGAGGTTTCAATTCGATTAGTAATCCCTTTTGATTTCAAATCATTGTCACTGGCTTTGTAGACTGTTTGTAGAACTTGATTTGCAAACTTCTCTAATTCCAACACCTTTTGTTGTGCACTAAATATTTTTTGAGCTTCTTATAATGTTGTCTGATAGCATCAATCAGTTGAAACATGTCACACAAATGATCAAACCTCTGTATTATTTCATCCCAGATCTTTTGTTTCATATGCCTCACTGTATCTCTACAAAATACAGAAAGCTTATTTTGAGAAGTCTTAATTTCTTCTTTTGCTTCCATCAGCTCTGTCTCCAATCTTTCAATTGTTTTTCTCTGTTTATCCAATTTTTGTTCCCACTGTTCATTTCCATTCGCAATGTTTAGTCTTAATTTTTTTGAAGTGGATTTTTCCTCATCATATTTCTTGTTTCTCTCATCTAGCCTTCACTTCAGGTCATTCACTTCTCTCTCATTTGATTTATCCTCTTTGCTTGTAGATGTAGAGGTAGATTTTATTATTCTTTTTTCTAATTCATTTCTCTTGTTGTATGTTGCTTTCCTCTTTGCTTTCTCACTTGCTAGGTCTGCCTGTAACTTTTCTATTTGGGTCTGCAACCTTTTCTTCTCTCTATC
>CM021109.1:441646713-441695564 GCA_007115665.2 Sequoiadendron giganteum | reverse complement strand
TTTTAGGTGCATGAAAGAGACCCCCATCCTTCTAGGTGAAAACCCTATAAAGCCTTGGGGAACCGTCCTTTTACCCCTAAAATTTGTGGTTCACTACAAAATAACTTTCAAGCTATTTACAAGACTATTTAATGGTTTTATGATATTTTTAAGGGGTAAATCTCATGGTGAACACTTAGAGACTAATCTAATGTTTGAAAACTAGTAACATAGCATAAAAAGTCTCCTTAAACTCTCAAATCAATTTTTTTTATGATAGTAACTTGGATACTATCTAGGAAAGAAAATACAAACAAGATATGGAAATGAGAACCCAAATCACATATTGTTGAGTCACAAACTAATACCTCATAAAGAAAAATTCGAACTAGCTCAATTATTTAGATCTCCCAATCTAATAAGCTCATCAAGAACCAAAGAAAACTAGAACACTTAATGCTAGGAGAACATTTGATCAAAAAATTTGAAAACAAATAAAGGGATTCATCATTATTTTGGGGAAAAAATGGGTTGTACGCAAGGCACAACATGTTTCTAGCTAGCTTTGTAGGTTAATAGTAAAGAAAAAAGAATGACATAATCCTATACTATTAGGATTGACATTATCTTTCCAAGTAGGTGTAGATGTACATTTTAAGTAGCATATGATGAGCTTCAAAATTGAATAAGATCACATCATTGGTCCATTAAATTCATAAGGAAATAATAGCTAGAGTAAGTCCATATCAAAGAAAGAAGTTGATGATTTCTATAAAATTACTTTTAACACTTGAAATATGTTGGATCAAGCACTTAAATGAATCATGAACTAGGAAAGTGATCATAGAAAGGTTTGTGAATAAGACTTGTAAAGAAAATCATTAAAAATATAAAAAATGTGCCTCAATGTGTTATCAAGTGCAAAGTATATTAGATGCATTCTGATGAGTTCAATATTTGTTCTTGTTAATTATTCTTCTTTCTTGCTTGTTGAAACAAAACCAGTACATTCCTAAAAATTTGTGACTAATATTTAAAGTATAAAGCACCTAAACTTGATAAATGATGGTTCGATAAATTTTTGCATGTTAAGGTGATTCTTTTTGAAATATTATATTATATTATGATGAATTATGGTAATTATAGGATAAGTATTTTAGAGAAACTAATCATGCAACAAAGGCAGTTGAAAACATGTAGTCGTAAGACCAGGGATAACTTTAGTGGTGAATCTTCGCCAATTGGCAAATTCCAAGAATCGGGCAAATCGAATTTGGCAAATTCTAGGTATCCAGCAAGGTGTTCAAATAAGTCGGGTTTCACGTACTATCGGTCCAATGCATGTCCATTCGCCAACAGTTTTTTTTTACGAGGCATGTTTAGGCAATAAATTTTCCATAACATACTACGCATTTCCAATGGACCGATCAATATTTTCGCCTTTAATCCCAGGGAGCATGTCATAAAACACCAACATATTCACCAATACTATTAAGACAACATTATATGAGGACCCATTTTGCCAATTAAAATTTACAAATAGTTGCTTATTAAGACCCATTCACCAATTAAAATTTACAAATAGTTGCTTATGAGGACCTATTTTGCCTTGATAATTTCAAGGTATCGTTGTATAAGCACGCGGGATTCGCCAAATTTTTAACACACCATTTCAAAATCCCGTGAAATTCGCCAAATATGGATTGATATAAATACAATTGAAACTGTTATTTGTTCTTACACATTTTGTTCAGTTTTACACATTTTGTTCTATTCTAAGGTTCTAATTCTTGATTCAGAAGTCAGTGAAACCCGAAAACATAGACTCAAAGGTGAGTGATCATTTCTTCATACTGTTATTAGTTATTAGACTATTAGTTATAATAATAAGATTTGTTTATTTCTTTTCCATTCTTGCTTCAATCTTAAACATAATTTTAAGTAGGGAATGGGATCTATATTCTTTGTCGGTCTATCCTTCTTAAACAAGAAGACATTTTTTTCTAGCTTTTATTCAAATTGAGATCAATATGTCGAGCAGCAAGGGTAAGACTCCTGAGTAGGCGGGTAATGAAGAGACTGGGAGGCCATCAAAATGCCCAAAATGGGGAGGTACCATATAGTCCTACTTTGGAATTGGAAATCCTTCTAATCCATCAGATTAAGTGGAGCTAAACCATCAACTCTTCCACCAAATATTATTGAAGATGGAGATACATCATCAACTCTTCTGCCACAGGAAGGTCAAGGTGAGATTGTCATTGTGTTAAATCAAAATGTATCAAATGAGGATGGCAATACCGCAGAAGATGTTCCAAGGGATACCCTGGATAGCCATAATGAGATAATCGACTTGGATGAGGATGATGTTGGTAGCAAGAAAAGAAAAGGCAAAGCAAAATTGGGGCACGAGTGGGAAATGACAAGGAATTTTCAAATTGGTTGGTTGTCGAAGTACCCATTCCTTGAACCAGTGGGGGTATCAAATAAAAATGATAATGAAAGGGCAACAGAGGTCAGATGTAAGATTTGTAGTTGGAAATGTGGAAGAGACAAGATGATGCAGCTAAAGCTTGACATTATAGAAAAGCATATCGGCAAACTTTACAAAAAAAAAATCATAGACAGAAATGAACAATCAGTCGTACGATGGAAATCAAAAGAAGAATGTCTTCATGTTAAGTATGTCACAGATTATGAAGAGCATAACCATAGAATGCCAAAGATTTAAAAATGTGAAGGTACACTTGAGGCTCATTTTGGAAAATCCATGGCAGCAGCAAATCTATCAAAAACTATTCAGATGAGTGTTGTTTTTCATATTTTGTCCAGGGGGCGTCCTATGAAGGACTACCTAGAATATTTTGATTTATTATCTTATTTGAGTGTTCCCCACTTTCCCTTCTCACATTGGTCAGTAAACGTTGGATGGGAATGGGCGAACTATCTTGCTGCAGTGGAAAAGCAAGATCTAAAGGAGAAATTAAAAGAGTCAAATTTTATTGCATTATCTTTAGATGAAGTTACTACGATAGACAATACTTCTTGGTTTTGTATGCATTTTTATACTGTAGAACAACATGTTTTCCAAGCTCATCTTCTTTGTGTTTGTAAAATGAAGGACAGTTCAACATCACAAAATCTATTTGAACTAGTCAAGAAATATTTGAATGAAATTGTAGGTTTGGATGAGTTGACAATTGCCAAAAAGTTGGTGTGTGTAGGAGCTGATGGAGCTACAGTGATGCAAGGTCAAAGGAGTGGTCTTTGCTCAAAGTTACAAACTACTTGTGCACCATACATTCTTGGCATTCACTGCATGGTCCATAGAATGAATTTAGCATTTAAAATTGTAAGGAAGTTTCCAATAGTATGAAAAGTTGAAAACCTAGTTCGCGAGATCCACGCATACTTCTTTCGAAGTCCCAAACGTTTCCTTGAATTTCAGCATTTTGCTGAGGGAATAACACCTGGAAACAAGCTTCTCAAGGATGTCGATACCAGATGGATCTCCCTACATGGACCAGCACAACGAGTTCTTTCAGAATATCAATCCTTGATTGGGTTGATGTACGAGCATCACAGCATAGTAGACAAAGCTCTTGAACTCTTACATACGTTAAGTGATATAGAGACACTCTAGACTTTAGCTAGTCTTCTCCCCATGTTGGATGAGATGAACAATCTTGTGAAGAAAGCCAAAAATAGGACTATGTATATTTATGAATATGCCAATCTACGTAAACTTACATGCTTGGCCCTTGATCATCTATATCTAGATCTAACACAAGAAGGCGCAAATTATTTGATGTGGTGGAAAATTATTGATTTGAATAATCTTGATAATTATTTACAGTTTAATGCAAGTGGGCACTTATGTATTTGTGTATGTGGATATGAGATACCAATGTACCATTGTAAGATAGCTAGGCGCTCTAGAAAAGAAGTACTTGTTAACGAGGAATATTTTAACGACATTGTTAAATCTATTAGTGATAATTTGAAGAAAATTGCAAAATCTCTTTCCTCAGAGATTCGTGAAAGATTCCCTCGACATGAAATACTTGAAGCCATGGGTATTGTGTATCCTCAATTTTGGGTAAACCAAGATAACCCAAAATATTTTCATGATCAAGTAAAAATCGTGATCGAACAGTTTTCGAAAAAGGTAACATACAATGAGCAAGCAATAGAAGGAATTTTAAATTAAAATAAGCTTAGAAAGCAATGTCGGAGTTTTTCAATAGCTATGAGGGACCAGTCTATTTCCATGGGCAAGGAGAAGGCCTTTGAATCAGGATCAATAAAAAAGGTTTGGACAAGCTTAGGTCAGAGTGAAATATTGCGTGGTTCGATGTCAGAATATTTCAAACTTGTTGATTTATGTCAAACAATGATATTGGAGTCGATGGAGGATGAGAGAGTTTTCAGTACATTGCGGTTTTTGAAATCAAAGTTAAGAAACAAACTTGACAAGAATTTGGAAAATTGCTTGAGGATGAAAGGAACTACGTATAATGTCAAAAAAATTCCTTTTGAAAGGGCACTCACAATCTGGAGGTCCACATGTGAAAGAAGAGGGATCGGGTTATGCAACATAGGCTCTCCAATTCCAAGAGCCATCGGTACTGGTGGTGGTACTAGTGGCAGTGGCAGTGGGCCTGGGATAGATCAAGATGACAGTGATATTGAAATTGACACAAATCAAACAATGAATGTTGATTTTGAGACACATGTCGAACAAAGTGTAGAGCAGACTCTGAATCAAGATGACTCTTTTACTTTATCTGAAGATGAGCATCGGTTTGAGGACCTTGGCTCCATTTGGGAAATGGAAGAGAATTAACAGGCTTTAGGTATTTTTACTGCACTTCTTGAATCATTTTCCATTGTTCCAAAGTCCAAACTATAGTTGATGATATTTTATATTCTATTAAATGAAAATTGTGAATCATTGCACTTCAAGTTCATGATATCTTATAATCTTATTTTATATTGCACTCAAGCACTGCATGAATCATATTCCAAATAGTAGTTGATGATTTTTTATATTGTATTCAAATAAATTGTGAATCATTGCACTTCAAGTTCATGATATTTTATATTGCACTCCAAGTCTCCTTGATATTTTATATTATATTGCACTTCATGAATCATATCAAGATTTTTAGTCAAAACATAACAGAAGCTAACAAACTAATAGTTCAACATCCATAACTTAGAAATGAACAAAATAACCCTTGATCATTTTATTAAAAATAATGATATGTTTATACAATGGAGAGATATGAGTTCGAAATGAGTAATTTCCATTCAGATGCTAGTACTGTCCTAAAACATCAAACTCTAATGAGTTTAAAACCTACTACAGAATGATACAAAATCTAAAACAACATTTTCACTAAAACAATAGGCCATTTACAATTCGCTCTGCAACTTTACTTAGACTCGACCTAAAATTATCCAACTTGCTAACCTGTATTTCTGGCCTTGAAATCCTTCTTATAGAGAATGAAGGAGCAAACAAGCATTGGGCCAAAAATACACATGTCACCGGTCACTTAGACCCCCCTATGATATTTCAAAAATTTGTTACAACAACTGAGTCCCATGAGAATCTTCTTGTTTTTCCCATGTGTTGGAAAATGGCTGATGCACTGGCCACCCGCCAAACCTCAAGAAACTTGCGCCAAAAGTGGCCCAAAACTATCATCAAGACACAACCAAAATCTATTATAACTTTGTGGTAAAATAGAACGAAGGAAAATTAATTAATGTCGATCAAATTGAGCCAGAAAACATCTCATCCGCCATTAAAGCTCACTTGCATTCCATGCCAAAGGCTCCAAGTTTCCAATTGCATTTGATGCGAATTCAAATCCCAACCGTCGATCCTTCACTTTCCTCAAAGCATCAAATAGCTTCCTTCAAAAAGGTTGATGTAATCTCCATCTCAACACGAAGGGCCCACCACACTATGCATTGCCAAAGGAATACACGTGGCACTCGCCCGTGATATCGTAATCAATAAACACCTTGCATCTTTTGATCATGTGATGGTGGAAAACTGTTGATCTCCATCATCGGCAATCGTGTTCATTCATAATAGTCACCGTTGTTGAACATAACCGTCGAGCAACTTTTTCATCAAGATTATAACACCTTCGTTGATTTTGAGCACGTGCATCTCGCAGCCTCTTTAGTAACCTGCCATATAATTTATATCTTTGGGTTGGGTCTTTTCTAACGTTACCTTTTTGAGGGTGGTTTCAAAACAACTTATGTTCCACTGAATCGTCTAGGTTGGGCCCCTTTTAATAAAAATGATAAATATTTTGCCTGACCTTTTATTTCTCAAGTTTGTGTCGGACCATGCCCTGTGTTTTAGAACAAATTTGAGCCATCGTTTCTCGATGTCCTAGGCGGTGTCCCCTTCCCCTCTTTTATTTTAAGTAATTGTATTATTTTGCAGGGGTTATTTTTAGTGATCGTCGATCTCCCTACGGTTGATCTTGATTGTTCCCCACGATCTCATGATGACATCACCACTAGTTCCTTGGTGATTGTGATATCACGGGCGGGTGCCATGTGTCCTAGGTTGCCGATGCTAAAAAGGAGTAAATAAAGTGCTTAATATTTGTATCAGACTTTAGTACGTTATAGAGTGGGTTACTAAACTAGATGTGAGATGCACGTGCTTGAGATCAATGATGATGTTTTAACCTTGGTGAAAAGTTGCTTGACGGATAGGTTTTGGTGTTGCTCACTGTTGTGAATGATCATGATCTCTGATGGAGGGAATCAATGGTTTCCCGCAATCGTGTGATCCTAAAGTCAAGGGTGTTTAGTGATTGCAATATCATGGGCAGATGCCACGTGTATTCCTTTGGCACTGTGTATTATGGTGGGCCCTCAATAATGACATGGAGATATTGTCAGCCTTTTGAAGATGGTCATCTGATCATTGATGATCTGACAGGAACAAGAGATCGAGGATGAGGATTTAAATTTGCATCAAATACGATTGAAGTCGTTGGCACGGCATGCAAGTGAGCTTTAATGGTGGATGAGATGTCTACTAGCCATTTTTCATCAGCTTTAAGTAGTTAATTCCATTTTATCTTCACCACAAAGGCATTCAAATTTTTTCGAAGCAATCCAGGACTCCAGAGCCAGAGATTGAGTTTTTCAAGCAATTACAGCGAGGTTTGGTTTTCTGTAAGGCATGAAATCCCATGAGTTACCTTCTATGCCACGGTTTCTATTTGAATGTGTTTTTTGTGGAGGGTTGTATTGTGTTGGTTAGGGGTCTTGTTGATTAAGACTGTAAGGTTACTGGTTCTTTTGAATTGTGGGAAATTGCAAAGTTCTGGTGTAATTTCATTTTGGGTAGCCCTAGTTTGTTCAAGAATTTGATTTTAGGAGAAGCCCTGGTTGTTTGAAATGGTGCCATCAAAGCAAAATTTTGTCCATATTGATTATTTGCAAAGGAATTTACACGACGATTTCCTAGATCATTTCCCGCTATCAACGAACGACAAGAAGAGGGGTTTGGTTTTAATGAATGGGAAATCCTTAGGCGAGGGACTAAGCTGTAAAACCTATAATATTCCAAATGTTAGGGTCCAAATGACGGGCCTAGAAATGTTTAGGAGATGGTATGGGCAGCGAAATGTGCCTCATCCTTTCTGTAATGGTTGGAGGTACGATATGGGGAAACTAGTTGTACCAAATGTATTTCCTGATATTGACCTACTCAGAGCAGTGGCAGCACGATATGATATTGTTACAAGGATTATCAAGGATAATGATGGTGGAGTTCTCCTAAATATAAATGCAGATGAGATTCAGCAGGTTTTTGATTTGAGTGAATATAGCCCATTCTTAGTCCGGGTAGATTTTGAGGAAATGAAGCAGGAATATGCCAGGTCACAGCCTCTTTTAAAATCAAAATTGCTTCCTCCTCATTTAGCCAAGGCAGGAAGTTCAACGATTCACATCAGCCCAACTGATCAGTAGCCTTTCAGGCTGAGCTATTTTGTTGATCACTTCTTGGCAACATTTTATTCACTTTGCCAGATTTTAGGTTTCATCCCTAATACCATGATGCCTATTGCTTATATGTTTATGAGGGCTCAGATTCAGCATCCCAATTTTTCTGTAGTGTATGACTATGCATATTTTCTTGTTGAAAAGATACATGAGGGTTTGTTGAAGTTGCATATGGGGGACACTGGTACTCCTTTCCTTTGGTACTCCCTATTAATTTATATGTTCCTATAAAAGAATGTCGACTTCTTCTTAGATAAAATGGAGTTGAGGCAAGAAGTGAATGGAGAAATATTACCAGTACAGGTTTATAGTGCAGATTTGTCTTGCAACAAGGGAGGTGCTAGCTTTGTGCAGTTTGATAACTATTTTGCTTCTATACTTAGAGCTTATTGGTGGTAAATGTGCCAAGGGTCCCTGAGGATTTGCATGATTTCCTCTGACCCAAAGTGAGGAAGCCTAATTTGAAGGTGTGCCACAATTGGGGTGACATCATCTTATATCCCGTAAGCACTGTCCTAAGGGTTTATGGTTTCCAGGGAGCTCCTCACATTCTCCCATATAATGTACCATCAATGATGGGATTTTTCGAGGTCATGTGGCAACTAGGTTGCATTCATGAGGATAATTTGATAGGGAAAGGAAAAGGGACTTTATTCCCTGATTATACTGTTGTTTTAGATTTTGTCTTTTCCAAGGGAGGATGGGTCCACTTTGGAAGTTTTTTTGATGATTATCATTTGAAGAGTGGATCTAAGAGGCAACATGACCCCGAGGGATTCTTTTCCCTATTCAGGCAATGAATTAAAGGTGGCAAGTTTGCACATGTTTTCAATTTTCCTGAGGATCTAATCCTAAATGAGTTTGATTTGAGCAGGCAGGAATTGAATAAAGAGAAATGGATTGCCTATGAGAAACTACTGCCTATGGTGCATAAAATGGATCCAAAATATGATCCACTGATGGAGTTCACTCCATTTCACAAAATAATAGATTTCTTAATGAATAACTTCAAAGATATCATGAGCACCTTGAAAACCAAGAAATTCAATTTGGAAGTGGACTTGGGAATTTAGAGACCGGAGGCGAGGCCTGAAGAAATAGGGCCAACTTATCAACCACCAGAGGACAGGCCTCTATACAAGAGGAAGAGAGATGATAGCAGTGATGAGGAGGCAGGAGATAAATGGGGAAAACAAATAATGCAAGCATCATCACAACCGGGTCAAGGGATCGGGAAACCTAGAGGGATAAGGATTGTGGACCTAGATTCACCACCGAGAAATGATCCTATAGAGTTACTATCAGGGCCAAGCCTAAAGAGGCAAAGGGTTGAGGAAACACAAGAGGCTCTGATGGATGAAATAAGTATAACTAATCAAGACATGCAGGTTGGTATCCCTTCTCCTCCTAGATCAACACAATTGGTGTTAACTGATATGGATATAAAGGGGCAGTGTGTGCAGGATGCCAGGATGGAAGCCTACAAGGCATTCCTGGATGATGATGCCTTCGTGAAGACTCTTGTATTCTTGTAGTTAATTTGGAGAATGAAATTAGAGGAATATCAAGATAAATGCAAGAGAAGGAGAGATTCAAGACCTGATAGTTCTGAACAGGAGAATGATGATGAAGTTTAGGCCAAACTAATGGAGGAATTCAAGAGCATTACTCCTAAGGAAGGAAAGAGACTTGTGAATCAGGCTGGCGTCTTACTTATGTCTAAATGGGACATAGCTAATGTTGTAGCATTCAATGCTATCCTCCAGTCCAAGCATCCTGTGCAAAATAGCGAGGAAGAGGTTAAGGCAACTCTGCAAGAGTCTTCTTTTAGTGAGGAATATGAAACTCTAGTCATATGGGCATTGGCACCCCAGGGTAGAAAACCAAATGTGGCTGATATTGGCCCAAGTCTAAGGGGAGGGCTCATCATCAAGAGAGCTTATGAAACCTCAACAACAAAAGCCACAAGCTTGACATTGAATGTGGCCAAATTGGTTCAAAAGACAGCTGAAAGGGAGGAAGCTGAAAAGAAGAGTCTGATGGAGAAATACAATGTAATAATTGGGAAATATAGTAGAATACAGCAAAGGAATGTTGAGCTGCAGTCTGAAGTTGATAGACTGAAATATGGGTAGGTAGGAGAATCCTCCAATGCCCCTGGTATCAAAGCACTACCCACTACTTTAGTGTCAGTTCCCCTTAATATCCTAATCATTTCTACTCCTGGGTCCCCCATTTGGACACCTGCTCTCAGCCCTACACCAGAGCCAGTTGAAGAAGAAGTTGAGTATTCTGTGGATCCTACCAAGAAGCAAATGTTGAATAAAATCATAGAATTGCAGGTTGCCCTAAAGGCAAGTGAGGATGATGCAATTGCTAAACACAATGAGGTGGTTGACACCGTTTTGAGGCATCTAAATGAGAAGGTTGATTGTAGGTTTCCATTTGTACATTCTTTGTATTCTTTATTCTTGGGTGGAATTAAAAACATTAACAGAGATTGGGAAGTAGTTATTCCTTTGGTTGAGAAGTGGATCCCTCCAGCCACTGATTTAGATGTTATGTTTAAGGCTTCCAGGTTTGATGCAGACAACAGGCCTCAGTCATTGAAGCCTACTCAATTTTTTGTGAAATTATTGAAGGGATTCCAGGCCCTACTTGATGATTTGAGTAGAAAAATTAGAGAACTGGTAAAGAGTTTTGATGACGGGAATGATACTTTTATGCCAGATATAATAGATGCACAAGGAAATATCTTGCCATTGCAACAGTGGCAAGATAGGGCAGAAGAGGTTATTGATGCACAAATCAAATTGATTTGTGATGACTCGGACTATGACTTGCTGGTGAGCAGTATGGATAAAATAATTAATACCAGCATATTCTTAGAGTCTTTTGAGAGAGAGGCTAACCAAGTTGCGGTGAAGTACACACCTTATGATACTAAGGTGATCGAGGTGGTGAATTGTAACTAGCCAATGGATGAGGAATACCAGAAATGAGTGGACAAGTACTTAACTAAAGAGGAGTAAAATAGTGTCTATTACCGGCAACTAACACCTTAGTGGTTATAGTATAAGTGATTATGGTTTTTCTTCCATGACGTATTTTGGTGCAGGTTTTGAGATATAGCTAATGCAGCGGCTACTATGTAATGAGTGGAATCAACGGAAAGATGCTCTGGGACTCGGTGGTTTTAATCATATTTTTGAATTGGCACATAGTAATCCAATTGACCAATGACATGTGTAATTTATAGCCCGATGCTTGTTTGCTCCTTCATTTTCTATAAGAAGGATTTCAAAGCCAAAAATAGGGGTTGGCAAGTTAGATATTTTGAGGTCGAGTCTAGGTATAGTTGCAAAACAGATTGTAAGAACTAGTTATTTCAATATTAATACAATTTAGGTTTGGGGTTATTTGGTAATGGGGTTTTAGGTCTATGAAGATTTGATGTTTCACAACAATACTAGCATTTGAGTTATAATGTTATATTTCGAGCTCATGTCTCTCCTTTGTATAAACATATCATAATTTTGAATAGTATAATCAAGGATTATGGTGTTCATCTCACTGCTCTGGTGTGTATGTTTTTTATTTTGGCTTTAATTCAAGGAATTAATTAAAATGCTTGGATGGAATCATGGATGGATATGTTTGTAAAGGGATTTAGTAAGAAGTATTGGGTTAGGATATGGATTGACACTATTGTAATGAAATATTGTCAAAGATCGTATATGCTATGTATTTGAATCTATTGTTAAATTTTAAATGTTTGTGAATTTGACTCCCCAATGGTATATGGCACTAGTTTAAATTGTACAAGTTTGTGAATTCATGTGTCTATATGTCTTTACTTAGAGTTTGCTGCCAAATTACAAATAAAATGACTATCATAAGTTACAAAATAATGTTGCAATCATCCCATGCTCCAAGTAATTGATATTATTGGTGAAAGGCCAGCTCATTTCAGTATTATCCTATTATGTTGAGCTATTAGATGGGATTATCTGTTAATTGCTAATGATTGTAGATTAGGAGACAAACTTGGTTTACGTTAAAAAACACCAACAAAACCCACCCAAAAAAGGTAACATCCAAATAGATTTTCACCCAAGGTATTACATACGACATTAGGATTTTCATGAAAACCAAAATAAAAACCCCAACCTTAGGTTCTTTCCCGAACAATATGACACATTGACAGACCAGGACAAGGTCAAGACAAAGAGGAATTCAGAGAGAAAAATTAGAAGTTCCATCAAGTTCATCAGTAGTTCAAATGATAAAATAAATAATACAGATATTTGAACGTCATCACATTACTTAAGTCTTAATTTGAGCTTTTTAATTGAATTTCACATGAAGGAGTACATATTGGCATTGGCAATGCAAAATCTTGCCAATGCCCAAAGACAAGTCTACACAAAGCTGAGTTGGAACTTGGAAACTCATATTATCAAAAGTTGAAAATAAAAAATCAAGTCACTGTATCACCTTTTCTAGCAACTTCCACTCTTTAGGAGGTGGAATTGCCATTTATTCTAACTGATGTTGTTTGACTTGAAGTTTTGTTAAAATTTCATGATTGTAATTAGAAGTGGAACCTGTCTTGAATTCTTCAGCCAATTTTGCATTCAAGGTTATCAGTGTTTTGATTGAATCCAAATAGTTCACATCTGTGTCCTAAGGAAACTGGTCCAAATCAATCTTCCTTGCACCTTCCATCTTCTTTCTAAAACCATCATTTCAAATGAATCGCTCATTTATGTCAAAAGCCTCTGGAAAACCAAGCTCTGTGAAGTTCCATACCTTTTCATCCACCACCTTCATCTTGTCTGCAACCAAATGTAAATATTCCTTTGTTCCACACATTCTCAAACACTTTTCAATGATAGATGACAACTTCATTGAGGTTTCAATTCGATTAGTAATCCCTTTTGATTTCAAATCATTG
Organism: Sequoiadendron giganteum; assembly: GCA_007115665.2. Lineage (NCBI taxonomy): Eukaryota > Viridiplantae > Streptophyta > Pinopsida > Cupressales > Cupressaceae > Sequoiadendron > Sequoiadendron giganteum. The sequence continues at coordinate 441,682,576 of CM021109.1, read as the reverse complement.
TCACTGGCTTTGTAGACTGTTTGTAGAACTTGATTTGCAAACTTCTCTAATTCCAACACCTTTTGTTGTGCACTAAATATTTTTTGAGCTTCTTATAATGTTGTCTGATAGCATCAATCAGTTGAAACATGTCACACAAATGATCAAACCTCTGTATTATTTCATCCCAGATCTTTTGTTTCATATGCCTCACTGTATCTCTACAAAATACAGAAAGCTTATTTTGAGAAGTCTTAATTTCTTCTTTTGCTTCCATCAGCTCTGTCTCCAATCTTTCAATTGTTTTTCTCTGTTTATCCAATTTTTGTTCCCACTGTTCATTTCCATTCGCAATGTTTAGTCTTAATTTTTTTGAAGTGGATTTTTCCTCATCATATTTCTTGTTTCTCTCATCTAGCCTTCACTTCAGGTCATTCACTTCTCTCTCATTTGATTTATCCTCTTTGCTTGTAGATGTAGAGGTAGATTTTATTATTCTTTTTTCTAATTCATTTCTCTTGTTGTATGTTGCTTTCCTCTTTGCTTTCTCACTTGCTAGGTCTGCCTGTAACTTTTCTATTTGGGTCTGCAACCTTTTCTTCTCTCTATCTTGCTTTAGAAATGATGTGTACACCAATTCATTGTTCTTCTTTGATACATTAATTTTGTCAGTATTTTTCAGGCCAGAAAAATCAAATTGAAAATTGGTTACCTAGTATTCATATCAATCCATTTGATTTGTTGGTTTGTTTTGAACTGTGGGAACAACAATTGTGTACTCCATGATTTCTTTATTTTTGTCAAATGTAGGTAATACCATGGTTGTTGCATGCTCTAAAGTTACAACAGACGCACTCTCCGTCAGTTGATTCTTTTCTTTTTATTCAAGTATGATTTCTTTTTAAACTCTTCAATGAAAACATAACCTGGGGAAGCAGGAACAATGAAATGCTTGAATGGCGAAGGAATAGGAGTACTTGCAGTTGCTAATGATGTTGCACCCACACTAATTGGAATTAGGGGAGTGCTTGGAAATAACTCCTTTGTGGTACTAGTGGATCCACTGATAGTGTGACTTGAACCTGTCAAAATCCTTTGCCTCTTTTGATTGCCTTGATCACCTAGTGTTTATGGTATTTGTTTTTGTTTTCCTCTTAGTATTGTGTGTAATTTGTCGTTGTAGCACATGTTGACCAGTGCTAGTACTACTACCCATACCATCGCGACCAATGGCACTCCCAGTTGCACTAAGTTGTCCACCAAGGGCATGTCCTAGTTGTGATTGTATCTGACCATGAGGATGATGACTAGAATCTCTAAAAAATTGAGTTTTTCTTGTGTCCCCTTGGTCTACTTGTTCACCTCCAAGCCCAAGGCCAGATTTATCAACTGTTTTTCTATGCTCAACACTTGGTATTGTCCAAGGGCCTTATCCGTTGGACCCCAAAGGACCACCTTCATAACCAATTTTTTCAATTATGGTTGCTCCTGAAGTATATTTTGAAGCATATTCTTCTTTTACGACCTCACTTAAACTAGGTTTGTAATTGGCATGGATTTGTTCTTCTTCTTCCCTATCAATATCATCATCAGATTCATCACGTTCATCAGGATGCTCTATATTCCACAATTTTCTAAACTTTTCATCTTCTTCATTAGCATCATACTCTACAAGAGCTCTTGGATCACCTAGGTCCTTCCTCATACACCAAAAGGCAGTAATTTTTTATCATGACCAATTTTTATCTATAAGTTCCTTCTCTAGAGAACCTGGAATTTTTACTCTACTAGATGGTTTATCACTTTTTTCATAAAAATTATTGTATGTTGTGATTGTCTTTTGGTGCAATGCCATAATTTCTGCTGACAATTGTTCAAAAAAAATACCATTCTCAGCAACACTTTTCTCCATTGCTATTTTGACCTCATCCCAAGAATCCTAGTTTCTCAAGTTTTCAAGCAAGGGTTTACTTAGATGTTGAATTCTATTTGCAGCATTCCTATTGGCCACAATCATTGATTTAATGATGTCACATGGATCATACTGCTAGTGACAAGTAGCATCAAATGCAAAAAAAATCAAAAGATTATGTGCCACACTAAATGATTTTCTCTCGAATGTGAACCCTCTACATGAAAAAGGTAAAGAAGGAAATAAGATCTTCTTTTGTTGACTAAGAAAGTGTAGTTCATTAGCACTTTGCACCTGCCTTACATATTCCAATGCAAAAACCCTTTTTGTCACATGTATTGGAAGTTTGTATGGCTATACTCCCAATCCATAAAATCTTAGCACAGGATATTCTTCCATTAAGTACCAATGAACCAATTGTATTTATTTTCCTAGTTGCATGCAGTTTCTACATGACATAGGCAATCTAGGCATTGGATTATTTGTAATTACTTGATGCAATGGAGCCAAAAAGTAGTCTACAAAATGACTGCAGTTCCTCCAAGAATCATGCATCTTTATCTCAATGGTCCATTCATATACTAGAGCCATTTTATTTTCCTCTGCATTACTGTAGGGCTGAATCTAAAGCTTGTTGGTCTGAAACATTCCTCTAAATTTGAATAGAAAAAGATAGCACAAGTAGGTTGTGAACCTAAATGTCTTTGTGGAACCTACTTTAATCATTAAAAATTATTTATGCATGGATTCTACAATGTGCTGAGTATAATTATATTTGACATGTTCATTAGCATAATGGATATTATATACCATTTCAAGGAGGCTTGCACCCACTTCCAAATTTCTATCCAGACCGAGGCAAAATGCTAGCATGGAAATAGTATCTTGAACCCATGGTTTAAAAAAATCCAAATTATAAGGAGGCTTATAATCACCTTTCAATTTGTTTCTATCCTTAACTATTTGATTTAAGATATCATTTTTCAGCCTTTCTTCCACTGCTTCATAATCACTAGCAAGCTTTTCTAGGTCAATGTGGTGGTTTCCAAATTATTCAGTTGTAAACCCCAAAACTTTTCCAATTTCTTCTGCATTAATGGATAACAATTCTTCTTGGTTATCTTTATTAACAATTGCTCTTTTCTTATCATCATAATTTTTGGCACAGACCATGATAAATTATGGGCAAGGGAAAACTTCATGTAACATCATGCGCCCTAATCTAGTTACCCACAGTGCACTGATACTATCAACTTTTCTTTTCTTTGCAACCTTATTTTGAGATGAAAATCTAAGTTCTGAGGTATGCCTACCATAGATTTCAGGATCATAAATATCATGGTACCCATCGGTGAAACCTAGGGTTTTAAGCAATTCTGCATAATGTATTTTTTTATCGGATATTGCTCTAGTGGTACTGGTGGTAGACATGCTTGTACAAATGTGAAGTTGTGAAATTTGAATTCCCTAATAAGTAATACCTATTAGTCCTCCTTAATTTTAATGAATTATTGAGTCTCTAAAGTCTAAAACCAAACTTCAAACTTTGACAAAATAAGATTTTAAGAAATGTCAAACAATGAAATGTAGCCACAGGAATTCTTTCACTTACCCAGATTCTGAGTCCCGACGCTTGAAAACTAGAATGGCATTGTTGGAAGTGGAACTATGGAATCCAAATTCAAAACAGGGTGGTGCACTGCAATGGCCAATGAGCAATCTAAAGATTGAAGACTTTAAAAATCATTGTACAATTTCAAAGTGCAAAGTGTTTTAAATGTTTTTTTTCTCATAATTGGAACATTAAAGTGAATGACACATCTTAGGAGTTAGGTCTACAAGACTACAAGTTGAAAATTCTTAACCATTGATCTTTCTAAATCTAACAGTTATAGGGTGATTTTGGAGGTTTAAGTTGGGAAGCCCATCGCTCTGTGCATTTCATTACGGAATGCAACTACAACCATACATCAGATTTTCATACAATGGTTGAAACTTAAGTAATTTATGATATTAACTTTAAAGTTTAAAAACAAACATTAATCACTTGACAATTGACACTTAGCAGTACAAAGTGCTTTAAATGCTTTGTTTCTCAAAATTGGAACATTAAATTGAATGACACGTCTTATGTCTACAAGTTGCAAATTCTTCACCGTTGATCTTTATAAATCTAACAGTTATAGGGTGATTCTGGAGGTTTAAGTTGGGAAGCCCATCGCTCTGTGCATGTCATTATAGAATGCAACTACAATCATACATCAAATGTTCATCCAATGGTTGAAACTTGAGTAATTTATGATATTAACTTTAAAAATAAACATTAATCACTTGACAGTTGACAACAGGCCTGGAATTTGATGGTCTATTAAATATTTGACCGTTTTTTCAATTTTAGATCGTATAGTTTGACTTGCTATATTTTTATTAAACCGTAAAAAATTATTATATAGTATTTTAATTTATAATATATATCATTTTATAATTTTTATTATAAAAATAAAATAGAATATAACTTTTTTGAATATTTTTAATATGAATTTAGAAACTTTTGACTTTTTTATAATATTAATAGCTATCATTTTTTATATTAATATATGTGATTTATAATATTATTATAAAAATATATATTAATTTAGAATCTTTTCAAAATAAAACATAATTATTTTTAATTTTTAGAATATATTTAACAAGATTTATTTTTAATACTATTTTAGAAAATTTTGTTTATTGTTAATTATAACAGTAGATTTTTATATTTATCACTAATAATTATCATTGTTTTCTAATTTTTCAAGATATTCCATTTATAAAAGATTTTATATAAAAATTTGTAAAGTAAACAATTTTTTTGATAGGCATTTAAATGACCAAACCGTCATAAAATTTTCATATTGATTGTTTGCTATTGTCATAATCTTAACCGTTGATCTTTCTAAATCTAACGATTATAGGGTAATTTCGGAGGTTTAAATTGGGAAGGCCATCGCTCTATTCATTTCATTATGGAGTGTAACTACAACCATACATCAAATGTTCATCCAACGATTGAACTTGAAACTTGAGTAACCATAAATTCTCAAGTGCATATTGCATAGAGTATATTACTTAATTTCTCAAAAGAAAAAAAACTGATTTGAATATATTAAATTATTAATAGACACTGAACTTCCGAACTCAGAAAACAACTATTTACTCTTAAACATAAATGAATAACGAAGATTCAAGAATAACACAACACAACCATTTATTTTATTGCAACTGAATTTCAATGTCACATTATTACATATCTTTTTATAGATGAGTAGCACTATAGCTCCTATTTTATATAAATAACATATGTTAGTGTGTCACTTTAGTACTTTACATAGAAAAAATTTAATAATCTATTCCAAGTTGTTGCTCGTTACAAACTTACAATGGATTATAAATTGATTCCGATTTCCAAGCTTTGCTACTGAAAACTTACTACACATCTTTCTCTAAAAATAAATGTGGCTCTGAAAATAAATTCATGATTCCGAGCTTCTACTGGTGGATTTTCCAACCATGTTGGGGAAAGGCGGTTCCAATCAGACCTGGGGAAATGGGAGCCGTGAAGATACAAAATGTACTTATCCCCTTCGAGAACCAGAGTCATATAGAAGATTTAATAAAAATGTCTCTTTGAAAATAAATGCATGGGGTTTGCCTGGCCAACCATGTTGGGGAAATGGGAGCTATTAGAATACAGGAGGAGAAACAAATCTACTCCCATCTTTTACATGCAGCCTCTATGCATTGGGATAGCACTTATCTCCATCAGATCTCCTCATCGTGGTTCAAAACCCGTTTGAAAATTTAGGTTAACCAAATCAACTTCTTTCTAATTCCACCCATTCTGAACTTGAAGGAAATTCATCTTTTACTGATTACTCTGTAACTACATAATTGTAGGTAGGGGAATTTACAGTATCCCCAATACTGCATCATCTTCTTCGTGAATCCTTATTAACCCTAGAAAATAAAAACTCTTATGGCACTATCTATTAATCACTTAATCACTATTCCTATTTATGGGCCACCAGTACCGCTACCAACCCGTATAATTAAAATTTCTAATTTGATTGACATCTTGCTACGTGCCAACTTGAACTCTACCTCAAGCTGACAAGCTATCAAAATCACTCAAAGTTCAAACGATATGAAATCATTAAAAATATTGTTTCATTAAAGCTATGAGTTGTCCAATAAATTGCTTTGGATGTTCATATCACATATGGCATTAATCGCTGCCACTGCCTGCACTAGCAGTACGACAACCACACTTTCTTCAAAAAGAATGAGAATTTAAAATAAATGAAATGTACAATGTCGAGGCATTGAAAAGATAGAATGAGTGATGAGCGATGAGCCTTGATCTTCCCACATGTCCGCATCTAACGGTTATAGTGTTATTCTGGAGGTTTCAAATCGCAAGTCTAGTGCTTCAAAGATTTACTTCCAAAATGCAACTACAGTCGTCCATCGAACATTCAATGAATGACCCCTATGATTTTTCGTTGACATATCTGTTTATTTCGCCAATAGATTTTTTTACAATTTTGAGATTCTTTTCAATTCGCCAATTAAAATATATTTTTTTCTTTTAAAAAAGGTTTTAATCGCCAATGGAAAAACAATTCTGGTTTGAAAAAAGGTTTTATTCGCCAATGAAAAATATTTTATTCTATTAAAAAAATTTGCAATTCGCCAAGATTTTCCATGAACTTCCAAGGATTATAAAAGATTCGCGAATTGGGATTTTTTTTTTCCCATAAAACGAAAAAACCGCCAATAGAAATAATATTTTTCATCGAGAAGTATACCGGATTCACCAAGATTTTACAACTGTGTCGAGGGGGGGGTTTCTTAAAGTTATCCCTGCATAAGACTATCACAGACTCGCAGCTACAAGATCAACCATGTGTAACTAGAGGGTTGAGCTCCTGCAACCAAAGAGGTAGGATGCCACACAACCATTGAAACTAGAAAATGTAGATAATATTAATCATCAATAAATTCTATGATAAAAGATGGGAAGGAATTCCACATTAGCAGATAATGACAACATTGCAATAATTCTTTTATTTTATACACTATCCAATTAATTTATTACATATTGTAAAGTCGTAAAATTGCACCCCACAGTAATTTCACATTTGCGTATTTCCCCCCCACATTTATGGTGCCTAGCTGCATTTATGAGTCAAAATTTTATGATTTCAACTCCATAAGGACCAATGACGAAGCGACCATAGTCTACCACCTCGTGTCTCATGAAATGATGATTCGGATGCTTATGTGGTGTGTGGATGTCCGCACGATGTGATAGTTCCTCATACTTATAAAAATTCAAACAAGGAATCTTGGAAGTCTTGGCCCATGACACGTGTCGTCATGGCAAGATTTCAAGAATAATGGCTCTTCCTGCCCATGTAGCTACACAAATATCATTCTTTGACTCTCATTTGCAAGACTTCTTACTTGAACTCTCTCCAACTTTCTCTCTTCATGCTCTTCTCTTCTACATCGTGTTTCTATAAAAAAGCTCTATTGGATTGAAGTCTCACCAATAGCCAAATCTCTCTTGCAAGCACTCAACATCATGTCTATCAAGCCAAGAGGGAGCCATAGACTATTGGTAACACTCTCTTGCTTCTTGTCTATTTTCTAGCATAATATATATTGTGTCAATATTTCATGATATGAGTTCTCTATAGCGGGGTTTGCTTTTATCACTTTGTTGTCTATTTCGTGATACGAGTTCTCCTTCGTACCAGGGTTTTCTCTTATCGCTCTTGTGCCTATTTTTATTTGTGTCTATTATTCTCTCTATCTATCTGGTTGTTTGTGCAGGTGGGAACACCAAAATGGGGGTTTTATTAAGGCAAGCCCCAAAATAACCCCAACATTTTTCCTCATTCGCCTTAGGTATAGGTTGTTTGAGTGGAGCTTTGCTAGATGCTTTGAAGCGTAGGACCTTTTGTAAGTTGGTATCTTTCCTTTGCCATTTTTATCCTCAAATCTAGCTAAGCTTCACTCACGAGATAAACCCCTATGAAACTTGTTCGTTTTGTAGTCCCATGCACTCTTAGCACACAAAATGAGGAAAATTTCAGTTTTCTTTTACGCATGGTCCTAAGCCTCAAATTGTCCCCTAGAGTGCTCATCTCTCGTCATTTTTTGAAAAGATTTTAAATGAGTATTTTTTCATTTTTCACTTTATCGGAGTTAGAATTTTTTTTGCCCATGTAGAGGCGTTGTTTTTCAATACTCCTACATGAGTTGATAGAAAATTTTCCAAGGTGTAGTGGTGCTATTTTTCAGCATCAAGGCCGCTACATATCTCAAACTCTTTTAGTATGCAAGGTAGAGATTTTTTAGTGCCCTTGCATCTCTCCCATGTTTTTGAAAGAATACACAAGCGAAATTCTTTACCGCCTATGCACTTTCCCACCTTTGCATGCATGAAATTAATGAACTTATAGTTCATTAATGTGATTTTCATTAAGTTCTTTTAAATAAATTTTTAAGTGGTTTTAATCTCATTCTTGATCATTTCATTTTGTTTCTTTCTTCTCTACCTTTCGTGGTTTTTTATTGAGACCTCCTCTATGATTTGGCAAGGATTTGTGAGGATTTACTAGCGGATTTTGATTGAGGTTTTCATTATGGTTTATTCTTCTCCACCTTGTCAAGTGTTATGTAATTAGAGGTTTAAAATTCAAATGTATTTAACTTTAATTACAATTTATTCCCGATCTGGATAGGATTGTGTGACTTTGTTGTTTGATCGTTGAAATTACAAACTAGGTTCACTTTTACATAAATTAATGAAATTACTAATTACTAAAATGTTGTAATTAAAATCAAATATTGAATTAAAAAATAAATTGAAATGAAATTAGAGAGAATTTAAGATAGGAGATAGAAGAAGAATGAGATGAAAGATAGAAATATTAGACATAGGTTGATAACGGAGTTCATCTTTCAAAGGACTACGTCTCTAGGTCCGCTTCTCAATGTTGGATCACTTTCATTAATATTGCCAAGCATCATAAAATGCCTTCTTACAATATTCAAGCTTCAAAAACCTACACAAAATTCCTCACAATCTCTCTCACTATTACAATTTTTGGTGTATAATATCACCTTGTAATTCTTCTCCAAAATTTCTCACCCCTGGAATTATTTCTCCAAGTGAACTTCATTAATTCCCAAGCCAAAACATCCCCTTTATATACCAATTTATTTGCTAATATGGGCTAAAACAATATTATTTTGCAAATATACCCATATCTCCTTTAAAAAGTAAAAATATTTGCAAACTCCCCCCTTTACAACAAAATCTCCATAATAATCTCCTTAATATTTTCCCCGGATGGCCTTATAATTTGGGCTTACAAAAATAATTTCCCGGAAGCCTAAAACAACTCCCTTAAGTCATATAAGCCATTAATTTATTTTAAGCCTCCTTAACTATCATGTAACGGGCTTCTAAAATTAAAATCCTCATTTATAGGGATTATTATATTATTTGCCTTTTAAAAAGGTTTTATATAACTCATCCCCTTTTTAATTGGGGCTCCTCCACTTTTGAGGGGTTAATCCCTTATTTATAGGGTTATTGTTTTAAAACTCCTTTAAATATTATTTTAAGGTTGACATCATATTTAGGAGAATTAAATCTTACTTAAAGATTTATGTATACGGAGGGATTTTTCTTTTCATGAAGAGTGGGAAGGAAAGAGATTTTAAGGCATGGGTTATGGGATCAAATCCCATTAAATCCTCATTATTATTATTATTTTATTTTATTTTAAACCATACGTTATTTTTTCTTTTAATAATTATGATTATTATTTATGCCAATTCACTACTCCTGCCACGTCACATGCCATGTGTCCCGCCAAGTGTCAAGTTTTGGTGATGACACATCATCATTTTGACCAAAACTTTGACTAGCCATATCTTGCTCATTCAGACTCTATTTTCGACGAAACGAATGACGTTGGACTCATAGCAATGAGCCTTTTATCATGACACCGAATTTGACCAATTTGGAGATGATGAATTTTCTCCTTCTTCCTGGCCCCTTGATTTACTTGTTTGACCAAACCTTTGACTATGCATAACTTTTGCATACAGACTCCTTTTGAGCCCGTTCAAGTTGCATCAAGACCATGTTGGAAAGCTCTATGCATGATGTTGGTTTCATGAGATAATGAGACTATGAAATTTTAAGGTTTCCAGGATCCAGTTGGATCATTCCTCGCCATTGAGAAGATTTTGGACCTCCAAAAGGTCTATTTTATGTACAATTTGAGCTAGGGCAATGTCACCCCACTTGCCCAATATCATTTGTTCTTCCTACTGAAATTTTAAACATTTGACCCATCACAAACACAAAGAAATATGAGATTGCTTTTTTGACATAATCAACTACATGTTCATCGATATTCACTGTCACATTCATCATCCACACAGAAATAACTAGCAGAATAACAAGAAACGATACCAAATACATTGATGTGAAGGAAATAGTATCAACATTATTATAAAATGAAACATTCAAATGCTCTTTTACCACCTCTGGCTGAAGGCCTGACTATGCTTGCAACTGATCACACTATGTTGTCTGTGACACCTTATCATGATTCAAATCTTCATGCTTAGTATCACTAGTTGTTACAAACACGAGGGTTAAAGTATTGCTTGCATTTACAATCATCTTCATATGCCTTGTATTTACAATAGATCTATCATTCTTCATGTGATGAGATTTTACAATATATTCAATCCCATCCTTAAACAAATGATACTTATTATGTTCCCCGTAGAAAATGGATTTTTTGTCATACAAATAAGGACTACCTAGAACCATCCCACAGATGTCAAGCGGAATTACATCTAATTCTACCTCATCAACAAACTTGGATGTGATTGCAAATTGGAGTTTACACTTCTTTGGCACATGTATCCAAGCATTATCATGCACCCAACCCAATGAATAGGGTCTAGGATGAGGAGTTTTTTTTAATCCCAATTGCTTAACAACTTGTTCTAAGATAAGATTAACTTGTGACCCACTATCTATTAGTGTATCAATCTTATTTTGTTTAGCAATAGCCCTTATATGAAACAATTCATTCCTTTTACTTTCAACAGGTACTTCATTAAAGCTTAGAGAAGAAGCATGAGAACTAGTATTGACAATAGGAGTATTACCTTTGATACCCACAACTGAAATCTTGGTTTCATCATCAGAACTTGATCTAAGATACTGCACAATAGTTGCGGTCTTCTGCTTACCCTTTCGATCCTTGAACCACTTTGGCTTCTTATTGAGATATAGTTTCCAACATATTGCATCTTCGTGCCCTTTCTTCTTGCAATGTGAGCAATAAGGCTTCTCATCCTCTTTCTTTACAGTATTTGTTCATTGTGATTTCTCTTTCTCTTTCTTTCTTCCTTTGTGCTTACTTGAGTTCATCAACAGATTGTAATGGTTATTCCTTAAGCTTGTTTCCAAATGGATAGCTTGCACACTAACTTCATCAATGTTAGTTGGATTAAACATAAGTATGGTATATTTCAAACTCTCATGTAATCCACCTATGTACTTTAACAAAGTTTCTTGTGTGTACGATGGAATGCCCAAAATTAAAGCCCTCTTCCTAAAATCTTGTGTATATTCTTGCACACTTTGTCCTTTCTCTTATCTTAATGATTGTCAGTTCATTACTATTTTTTCTATATGACCTAATGGATAGAATTGTTTCTTTAATGCATCTATAAACTCAAACCAAGAAGAAATATTTTTACCATATTGGCTTAGATCTTCTTGAGTTCTTCTCTCCCACCAAATTAAGGTTGTGCCTCCCAAGCGAAGAGTGGATAATTGGATTTTTGAGAATCCTTAGTAAACTTTTGAATTCTACAACAAACTTCAATTTTTTTATCCAATTATCAAGTTTTTCTGGATCTAGTTCTCCATTATAAGTTGGCAATTCAAATTTAACTTCAAGCTTTAACAAAGGTGAATTAGTTTTCACAGGTTATTTCTTTTTAGAAGAGTTAGACAAAGAAAAAGAAGAGAATGAAGAAGATGAAGAGGACGGGGGTGGAGGTTCAGGAGGGTCACGACCACCTCCTACTCCTTTACCTTTATCTTTTTTCAATGAGGATTCAAATTCCTCCTTATATCTAGCCTTGCCTTCCTTTCGCTTCTTTCATTCCTGCCTCTCTTGTAAAATAACTTCCACCGTTGACTTCATCTCGAGGAAAGATTGTTGAAAAGTTTTCTCATCGAGCTCTGTAGGAATTTGTTCAGCTACCATCTTTGATCATGGAAATGTCCTTCATTTTCCGATCTCTGGATTGAATTCTTCCAATGCACCTTCTCCTTGTTTCAATTTCAACCTGGTTAACATTCACCACTTGCAATTTTCCTATTAAACTGCTCTTATGCCAATTTGATCTGTAATTAGAGGTTTACAATTCAAATGAATTTAACCTTAATTACAATTTATTCCTGATCCAGATAGGATTGTGTGACTATGTTGTTTAACCGTTGAAATTACAAACTAGGTTCACTTTTACATAAATTAATGAAATTACTAATTACTAAAATTTTGTAATTAGAAATCAAATACTGAATTAAAAAATTAACTAAAAAGAAATTAGAGAGAATGTAAGACAGGAGATAGAAGAAGAATGAGATGAAAGATAGAAAGATCACATGCAGGTTGATAAGGGAGTTCGTCCTTCAAAGGACTACGTCTCTAGGTTCGCTTCTCAATGTTGGACCACTTTCATAAATATCGCCAAGCACCTAAAAATGCCTTCTTACAATATTCAAGCTTCAAAAACCTACACAAAATTCCTCACAATCTCTCTCACTATTACAATTTTTGGTGTATAATATCACCTTGTAATTCTTCTCCAAAATTTCTCACCCTTGGAATTATTTTTCCAAGTGAACTTCATTAATTCGCAATCCAAAACATCCCCTTTATATACCAATTTATTTGATAATATGGGCTAAAACCATATTATTTTGCAAATATACCCATATCTCCTTTAAAAAGTAAAAATATTTGCAAACTCTCCCCTTTACAACAAAATCTCCATAATAATCTCCTTAATATTTTCCCCAGATGGCCCTTATAATTTGGGCTTGCAAAAGTAATTTCTCAGAAGCCTAAAAAAACTCCCTTAAGTCATATAAGCCGTTAATTTATTTTAAGCCTCCTTAATTATCATGTAATGGGCTTTTAAAATTAAAATCCTCATTTATAGGGATTATTATATTATTTTCCTTTTAAAAAGGTTTTGTATAACCCATCCCCTTTTTAATTGGGGCTCCTCCACTTTTGAGGGGTTAATCCCTTATTTATAGGGTTATTGTTTTAAAACTCCTTTAAATATTATTTTAAGGTTGACATTATATTTAGGAGAATTAAATCTTATTTAAATATATATGTATACGAAGGGATTTTCCTTTTCATGAAGAGTGGGAAGGAAAGAGGATTTTAAGGCATGGGTTATGGGATCAAATCCAATTAAATCCTCCTTATTAATTTTTATTTTTTTTATTTTTTTAAACCATACATTATTTTTTCTTTTAATAATTATGATTATTATTTATGCCAACTCACTACTCCCACCACACCACATTCCATGTGTCCCACCAAGTGTCAAGTTTTGGAGATGCCACGCCATCATTTTGACCAAAACTTTGACTAGACGTATCTTGCTCATACAAACTCTATTTTCGATGAAACGAACAAGTTGGACTCATGGCGACGAGCCCTTCATCATGTCACCGAATTTAACCAATTTGGAGATGATGAATTTTTTCCTTTTTCCTAGCCCCCTAATTCACTTGTTTGATCACACCTTTGACTGTGCATAAATTTTGCATACAAACTCCTTTTGAGCCTGTTCAAGTTGCATCAGGACCGTGTTGGCAAGCTCTATGTGATGATCTCGGTTTTGTGAGATTACGAGACTATGAATTCTTTAGGTTTCTTGGATCCACCTGGATCATCAAGTATTCCCTTTCTTTTCTCTGTGTTTTATTTGTGTTCTTCGTTTAGGGTTTATTGTTATGATTCATGATTCTTTCTTATTGTTATTTATTTTCAAAATATTTTGTTGAAAATTTTCTATTTTTAAGGTTGTTTGATGTTTAAAGCCTTGCAAAAACCTCATTGCAAAGAGCCATTTCATTTCCTTCTCAAGCTATTTTATTCCACATCATTATCGTTTTTATCGATTTATGTGAATAAGATAAGATATAACCTATTTTTGTAGTCATTTTTGTTAAATTTCTAAACTTTTTTAAAGCTTATGTAATGGTTTGGTTATTATCCACCATTACATAAGGATCTTCTTCAAAAAAATTTGGCATTGAAAATAACCGTTACGACATACTAACTTGCCAAAGTTCAAAATAAAGATGTAATAATAGACTTTTTAACTGCTCAAACATGATGTTTTTTCCAAAATGTGTAACACCATCAAAATTCTTCGCCTTTGCATATCTAGTTTTTCCCAACTTTTTCCAAGTCTATGTATGTAGAGGTGTGATTTTTCACAACCTCTGCACAAAGAAAACTTTTTAAGAGATGCATATGCGGTTAAATTTAGCGCTCAAACACAAATCCACCTAGTCCTTCAAGAAGATGTCAAGGTGTCAAAAATTACCGCTTGTGCATAAAAATCAAACTTCCCAAGATGAAGAAGCAGAGAGTTTTAGAACCCATACACTAAAGTACTTCCAAAGCATTTAAAATCCATGTACAAGTTGTTGAGAAGTTGTTGAGAAGATTTGGCATTGTTGTCATTGATTTCAAAACTTGGGATTTGGAAGGTTGTTCTCTAGATGATATACATAAATGATTTATCCTATCATGTAGTATGGATTTTATCCTTGATTCGGATATGGTAGTACTTCTTTTTGGGACATCCATGGAAGACAGTTAATGTTGAATAATGAAGACTAATCTTTTTATATTGGTTGTTGTGCTCAAATAATTTTCCAAGTATCCTTGCTATCCAGACATTCATGTAACATTTTACAAGTTTTGGTATGTCTAATTGCATTCCTCTGGTTGGTACTAAAATTGATGGAGATCAAGATTTGATCTTGGTTGTGGAATTCTCATCGGCTTCAGAATATATCTTATGTAATTCAAGTTAGCTATCTTTTAGTAATTATGCTTATCTTGTGTATGATCTATTTATGGGTCCCATGGTAATGTGGTAAGGAGATCTCTATGTGCAACCTATCCTTTGGGTCTAGTGCTAGTGTACCAAGCTTTATTGAATATCTCAAGGTTGTTCTTTAAGCTGACATATTTTGCTAGGTCAACTTATTTTTTTCTATGGGTATATATATAACATCTCTTTGATTCCAGAGACATAGTATGGTGTGTGTGAATAGTGATAATGGTATGAAGGATTGTGCAACAAGAGACATAGAAGGAAGTGAATTCAAGTGTCAAGAAGAAGTAATTTGTATTGTAGAGGTTTTGCAAGTAAGGTGGGAAGAAGATTCTTGACCAGATCTATTGGAGACAGATATTGTGCTCTTAACCAAAACTGACTTCATGCATATG
Organism: Sequoiadendron giganteum; assembly: GCA_007115665.2. NCBI lineage: Eukaryota > Viridiplantae > Streptophyta > Pinopsida > Cupressales > Cupressaceae > Sequoiadendron > Sequoiadendron giganteum. The sequence goes on along the minus strand of CM021109.1, from coordinate 441,667,039 downwards.
TAGATGCAACTTCATCAACTCATGTTTTGTCTCTTTTTTAATCAGATGTTTTTATATTAATCGGGAAGTGATTCAACCGACCATGAATCTTATCTATAATGAGCATTTTGGTAGTGAGCCCTTGTAAAAATCACCTTAATCGATTTCACCTTAACTGATGTTCTATAATTGAGAATCAACATTCTCCATGGTTTTTCCCATCTTGGGTTTCCATCTAAATTCTAGTGTTCATTGTGCATGGTGTAGTTGTGTGTTTTCATGTTCATATCTATTTTGATTATCTAATTAATTTAAGATTTCTCTAGATCAATTAAATTCAAGAAAATTGTTTTAGTATAACTGATTCACCCCCCTCTTAGTTATCTGAATTATTCAACAATTGGTATCAAAGCCTAGTCCTTTGTAGATAGAGCTTAACTGCTTGAGGGAGATCTTGGCAATTTGAACAAGATGGCAGGAGATTATTACTTTGATGAAGAATTGAAGACAATGTTAGATGATATGGAAAGCACAAAATCTGAAATTGAAGAATTGAAAGAAAACATCAAGGAGGAAAATTATTGTATCTCAAAGCTAAGGAAGCAAATCTAGCAATTCAAAGCAAGACACAGAGAGGTTAGCAAAGAATTAAAGGAGACACAGGAAAGTGTTGTGAATCTAAAGCTATAGTTGGATGAATGAAAGAAGACTAAAGAAAATCTCAAGGATACCATCAAACACAAATTAGAATAAAATTAGAAATTAGATCAAGAGTTAAGAAGGTTGAAATCATAAGCAAGAGTATGTGAAAGTAGGATAATTATAGATCAAATCTTATCCCTACACAAATTTCACAAGGATAAGGAAAGACTTGGCTTCTTAGGTGAAAGCTCAAATCATAATACTAAGGGTAAAGACAAAGTACTTGAAGTTGAAGCAAGATCTATTGTAACAAGCAAGGTCAAGAACTCTAGAACATCTGCAAAAATACCTTCGATTAGGCAACCAAATGCTCAAAGGTACTTATTGTTTAATGGTCATTGTTTTCTATGCAAAAAATTTGGACATAAGGTTGTAGAGTGTAGAAGCAAGAAGGAACTGAGTACTCAATGCTTTAACTATCATAAGTTTGGTCACAAAGCAAGTCATTGCAAAAGTCAATTATCTAGTCTAGCTAGAAGGAATGGAATGAATAATCTCTTTCATGGTTATTTCTATGTATACCATGGTTATTGTTACAAAGCTAATCAATGTAGATCTAGGGTTCACTTAGTTGAGTCAGGATAAAAAAAAGTGCAGTCAATCCAGACATTATGCTAACACATGCAGATATGTTGCTCTGAGAAAGTCTGAAAATAAAAAGGAGGTTGCAAAATCAGATGAATTTAAGAAGAAGACCATCATGGTTTGGAAGAAAAAGGAAACAAGTGTGGGGAGCCCTTCCGTACTAGATCTTAGTACAAGCTCTTCCATAATCTGAGCCAACTGCCTTGGCTTAGGGGGAGTTTTGAACCTATTGGTTCCCCCTCTCCAAAGTAATATTTATGTGTTTCTCGCAATGTGACTAAGTTTGATCCGATTGGCGATGCATGATGAAGCTTAATCCGGTTGATTGAAAAGTGAAGTACAATTGTTGGCATCTTCGATGTATTTTTTTGGCGGTGAAATCATCATGAGAAATTAAGGATAAAACATGGAGTTTCAAATCATTTCTCATAGTTTGCAAGGAAGGAGAAGAGGTTTCCCTAAGCGATAAAAGGATTGAAGAAGCTAAGTATGATGATGGAATCCATGTTAGTTAACAGTGAATCTAGTGGAGGTATTTTGTTGAGGCTTAAGGGAATAGATTTGGATGAATTTTATCATCGAAAGATGAAGGAAATGAAACTAGGGTTGAAGATTGATGAATTGTAGAATGTAAGTGCATTTGGTATGGATCTATGCGGAGAATTCCCTTGGATTGCCAACAAAGAGTCTATCTTGTTCCTATTGAGTCGATTCAAGGATGACAATGTCATTTTGGAAAAACCCTATTTGATCACTAAGGAAGCCATTGAAGCTATTACTGGATTGTGCAATGTTGGTGACCTCCCTGGGAAGAAGACAGTAAAATATAGAGACATGGAGGAACTTACTAGTATTGACAAAGACCCTCGAGCTCTATTGATAAATACCATTTTCGATCCTACAGTAAGGCATGTTGCTTACAGTATCACTTACAAAATCTAATTCCAAAATTGTGAAGGTTCTACATCAGCTATTGCTATGTATCTTGCATATAAGATGGTGAAGGAAAATAACTAGTTTCACATGTGTAGCCTAGTAATGGAAAACCTAATTGAGAATGTCAGAATGCCTTTGGTTGAGAGTTATCCCTTATGGTTTGGGTCTCTACTCATGTGTTTAGTATTCTATTTTCTGAATTTGTTACCGTTAAAGGAGAATGTTAACTAGAAGTCTAACATTCTTGTTGGAAATCAAGTTTACAAATATTTGGAATGTATGAAAGATAAAGCAAATGCATGCAAATTTTATTTCTCATCCTTGCAGATGGGTCTATCTTTTGGTGCGATAGTGTCTAGTGCTACACCTATCAATCAGTTTGAGGAGGGTTCTTCCTCTGGTAAGAAGAAGATAGAGGTTGTCATTGGTGGTTCCCCTCTATAACCTAAAAGGAGTAAAATTAACACAAAAGATGTCATCATTATCTTAGAAGAGAAGGAGAAGGAAGAAGAGTCTCTGCCTTGATCTAATGAAGTTCATTCAGTGTTGGATGAGGGTGATATGAAAAATATTGGTGAAATGTGGTATGCCCGCTCTCCGATCAGTAGACCTAGAATTGAAGATGCCTTAGTTGATTATCTACTCAAAAGGGGTACTACAATTTTTATTGTTTCTAACTCATAACCGGATGATCTGATAGAAGTTGTTGAAAAAAGGTTGTTGCGGGAAGGAACTAAAGGACATAAGATCCAATCTATGATTGAGAGGAGGTGTGTCAAATCCAAACAAATTGGTGAGACAAGAGAATGCATTAAGGAGATATTTGATATCTACAGGTATTTTCTCCGATGGCCTATTGTTGTTGATAACTTTAGAAGAAAAATTGAAGCTATTGAATCTAGATTGAATAATATTGGGAAGTGCTTTGACTTCTTCAAAGATAAATATGGAAAAAAAAGAATAAGAGTTGGTGAGTTGCAAGCTAAGTTATTGTCTACTCAGAGACAAAGGGAAGACTTGGTTAAAACTCTCAGGTTGGTCAAAAAAATTGTTGAGGTTTGGTTGAATCATCTCTCTAGGATACTTTCTCATGTAGAGGATTGTGAACAACAGTGCCTATCTTTGGATCGATCATCATCATTTGAGCTATTGGATCTACTAAACAGTATGTGTGCTAGAATGGTTTTTGCAGTGCAAGCTTGGAAGAGGATTCTTCCAACTGTGAGAGAAAGGTACAAGAATTTTTTTCATGTGAAAAGTGTTATTTTTACTTGATTTTCTAAATGTTCTTATTTGGCCCTTTACCTTTAATGGAAAAAAAGGAGGGAGAAAATGAAGAGAAAAACAAAAACAAAAAAGAGGAATTAAATTGCTTGGTCTTGGTTGTGGCATTCTCATGGCTCTGGAATATATCTTATGTAACTCAAGTTAGCTATCTTTTAGTAATTATGCTTATCTTATGTATGACCTATTTATGGGTCCCATGGTAACGTGCTAAGGATATCTCTATGTGTGACCTATCCTTTGGGTTTGATGCTAGTGTACCAAGCCTTATTGAATATCTCAAGGTTGTTCTTCAAGCTACCATGTTTTGCTAGGTTGACTTATTTTGTTCTAGAGGTATATATATAGAACATATCTTTGATTTTAGAGATGCAATATGGTCTGTGCAAATAGTAATAAGGGTGCGAAGGATTTTGAAACAAGAAATGAAGAAGGAAGTGAAGGAAAGTGTTATAAATAAGTAATATGTATTGCAGAGGTTGTGCAAGGAAGGTGGGCAGAAGATTCTTGATTGGATCTGGTGCAGACAGATATTGTGCTCTTAACTGGAATTTACTTCATGCATATGTAGATGCAACTTCATCAACTCGTGTTTTTTCTATTTTGTAATTATATTTTTTTATATTAATCGAGCAGTTAGCCCACCGGTAATGAGCCTTACTTGTAGTGGGCATTTTGGCAATGATCCCTTGTAAAAATCACCTTAACTGGTGTCACCTTAGTGATGTTCTATAATTTAAAATTAGCATTCTTCATGGTTTTTCCCATATTGGGTTTCCACATAAATTCTAGTGTTCATTGTGCATGGTGTAGTTTTGTGTTTTCATGTTCATATCTGTTTTGATTATCTGATTAATTTAAGATTGCTCCAAATCGATTAAAGTCAAGAAAACTGTTTTAGTATAACTTATTCACCCCCCCTCTCAATTATCCAGACTATTCAACACAAGCTGTATTTTTCATCAACTATACATAAAATTAACTTCCCTAAGATGTAAGGGCACTAAATTTCAACGCCCCTACATAAAATCTTGAAAATTTCACTAACTTTAAAGAACTTCCAAATTTTCATTTCAAGCTCTATTTTGCTCGCTTTCGCTCATTTTTTCTCATCCCATTGCTTCCATCTTCTTGCTCCAAATTACTCACTTGGATTTCTGCATTCCCTCACTTTCACAATGCATATTTTTTTTCTATTGGAGAAATCCATTATTTCCTTGTAGTTATACTCCATCTCCTATCAAGCATCCCTCAAAGGAATTCTTGTAAGATATCAGTGTTCCTAGTACATTCGATGACAATTAAAGAGTCGTCGTCATCAAGAAAGAAGGAAAAAATGAAATACAAATATCAAAGTGTTTATCCACCTACAATGATCACATCCAAGATTGATGAGATCAAGGATACAAAATTGGGTCATCTTGATATGAATGATTTTTTTAAAAGAACAGAGAAGCAACCCCTTGAAAAATATTTGGAGACCATTGTTCACAGAAATCTTCATCAAGTTGCCTCATTCCCAATAGCATCTCATTGTCCTGAGTTTGTGTTGCAATTTGCCTCACACTACATTTGAGATGACATAAGTGTTATATACTCTTCAAGACAAGTAATGATGAGGTTGGATCTTGATTTCTTCGATGTGGTTTTCCAAGTCCCAACCATGGAGAAATATATAGACATGACTATTCAATATGCCCAAGAGGCTTATGATAAAAATAAAAATGAAGCCAAGCAGTTGATCAATGCGAAATGGTTGAAGAATCTAAGGCCAACATCTCAAAATGGCCTAAAAACCTCCCTCATAGTGATTTCAAAGAGGATGTGTGTGATATGATTACTCTACTAAGTAGAGTAAAAGGATTTCCAACTTCATCAACTTTCCAAGAATGGATGTATGAGTACATCAAGATAATTAGGAAAAAAATTGTCACATTGATTAGGGTGCCCAAATCAGTGATGAGATCCATGAATAAAGTTCTATATGACTTCATACCTGGTGTACGGTGTAGCATCCATGAGGCAATATCCAGGTCTAACGATAGAAGGAGATATGAGTTTCACGTTCCAGTGCATAAATACTATTCCCAAATCACTCTTTGAGGCAACATCAGACACTTTATAAGGGTAAACGATCCATTTTTTTCACCCTTACTTTGTATGTTTGATCCATCCTTGGAGAAGAAAATGGTGTTTGATGAAGCGTGGAAGGTTGTGAATAAATATGGATGTATCTTCTTTCAATTTACAACTTTCATATACCTAAGGGTAAGTTGTTATATAGGGTATTCCTACATGTTACCAAGGTATTCTTTTGACAAGTGGTTGTTGATGGAACTTTGTAGAAATTTTATCATAGTGCTTAATGAATGTCAATCCATTCATAAGCTAGGTATTAAGTTTCCAATAACCATTGGTAGATATTCAGTACAAACTATGCCCAAGGCCAAAGTTGTAGCATAAGAGATGAAAATTATGACTCTAAAGACTTACAAATATAGAAATTATTTTGATTATAGAGGAATGAAGAGAAAAATTAAAAAGAGTCATAGGCATGTCTATCATTTTGAAGATATTTGGGCAGATTATAGGAATGAAGAGGATATTAGAAAGATAGATTATTGCAGGCTTACTATAGAATAGATCTTGGCTTGGCAGATCTTCCAAAGAACATTGAAGATCCTGGTGATATTCTAGATGCTTCTTATGATGAGAGGGAGAAAGAAAGAAAAACCTTGCCACTCATTCAATGGTATCTAAAAGAGAATACTTCCATCCACTAAAGGCTTACTCCCATTTTGAGTAATACAACTGAATGATTACAAAGGCAAAGAATCCAGTTAAATCCTTTCAAGACCAATTATGAAAGTGAAACTTATCTGAAGGAGAAGCCAACAAACAACAAGAGATTAGGACCAAGAATAAGGCAAGTTTTGCTCCTTCTTCCTCATGCAGGGGACCTAAGGTTACATTCACTTGTGGGAAGAGTACAACACAAACTACAAAAGAGGAACAAACTAATGAAGATGAGCAACTAGAAAGTGAATAGAAACATGATAATGAAGAATTGAATGAGGAAGAAGAAATGAATGATGAAGATGAAAAGGATGAGAAATCAGAGGGAGAAAAAGGAGATGGGAGAAGTGAACAAGAAGAAGAGAGGCATGATGAAGAAATACAAACATCTCCCCATGAGAATCTCACTCAAAGTCCTCCACATACATCATCCCCTATAGCTGCCACAACACCTCACACACCTCCTATTCCTACCTCTCCTCCACCTCCTCTTCCAACTTCACCACCACCTTCAATAATTCTACATACACTTAAAGTAACAATACCTCCCATAATGCATTGAAGTCATTCTACTCCTTCCATAGAGTCACTTTTGTAGAGTGTTGATATTACTTCTAGTTCTTCATTATCTATTCCATTTTTTTCATCTCTATGATTTGACATATCTTGGCAAGCTAAACTCGATTGATTCATGAATGAACCAAATTTCTAGATACATTGAATTTGTAGATTCTAGGAGTAGTAATGAATGAGACGAAAAATATTGTACTAACACATTTGTACCCAAAAATACTAGTGTAACTCGGGAATTAGCAGCAGGGCCTGAAGGTGATGTTTATTTTCTTCCTCAATGGTTGGCTTCACAGTCATCTAAATAGGAAAAGTAAGTGGTCTCTCTTAATGACTTGGATCTTGAGGAACTAGCTCCACAAAAGCCAAAAGTTCACTCAAGGTTACTTTATTGTGGAATTCATCATTGAAGACTAAAAAATGACTTTGTACCTCTATAAGCCTTCCAATTACATATCTTTATTATACTTCCTAGAATATGCTTTGAAAAGTTAGAAGTATTGGAAATTACTTCTTAGGTTTTATTTAAAGTTGTATTGCATTAACAAATAAAAATAGTGGAACATTGTAAACATATTCTCTAAAAGAAGAGAGAATCATGAATGTAACACACCCCCATATGATTAGTGTAGTGTACATAAATTGTAAAGTTTAGAATAGTTTACTTTTAGTTCTGGTAAGAAGTAAGAAGGGAATCTCCCCTTTCTGAGAGGAGATATTTTATCTTACAATAACTATGGATGAAATTTAAGTTTTTTAATCTATAAAAGGGATTACCAGATTTTCACCCAACACCATTTACCTACATTCTTGATTTCTATTAAATCAGTAGGTTAAACAGACCTCAAATTCTGAGTAGTTAAGTAGCTTCTCCTTCTATCTCAAAAATCTCATTGGTCTGCTCTTTTAGTCTCTGAAGTTGTCTGTCTATTATCATTCTCAAAGAACTTCTTTTAATAAGTTTTTGCAATCTCTTTCATCTTGCTCCTTTCATTTAAAGTCGAGGTAGTCTTGAGGTAGTTAAGGGCAATTCACTCCCTTTAGGATCTTTTGTGTCCTAGAGACTTGGGAGTAGTGAATCCTCTTCTCTACACGTACATTATGTCATCTTCATTGCATACACTATGCCATGTGAGAAGCATCAAGAGAGTGTATCAAGAGGGATGCAATTAATAAAAACCTAGTATAACCTAAAGTAGAAATATAGAGAAAAATCTAGCTAAAATGATAAGACAATTGAAAGAATATAAGGAAATAATGAATTTAGAGAAGTTTGACCTTATTTGTAGGATACTATAAATGTGGTTTCTATGGGGAAGAAGAGGAAGTGGAGAATTTATTATTTGGTGAATAAGAGGAGATATTAGAAATAGGATAAAATAAGTCACCTAAAATTTAGAGCATAGACTTGTAGCTCATTTTCTCATTGATTTCTATAAAACCGCCCTCAAGAATATTACAAAAAATGAAGGAAGTTGGGTTATTATAAAATATCATATTACTTCTATGGATAGGCTTATTCTTCCAAGGAAATCTCTAAGTCAAATGGTATCATTTAAATCTATGAGGAAATAATGATATTATGTTGTAGACCTATAAATGAGAAGGACAAGCACATGAGTGATGGCAATCATGGTATTAGAAAGACAATTAAGGGACTCCATTAAATAAGTCTTAATTACTTAGTCTTATGTAAGCTACACAATATATTATCCCAAGGCTATTGTATAGCCCTAATCATAATATACATAGTTACTCATGTGGTCACAAAAATCATGACTATCCTTAATCTTAGAAATATTATTATTGTTTATTGTGTTATATCGGACTTCTCAAGTCAAAATCATCATGATAATCAATAATATTCAAGAAATATACAATTTTTATGGAAGTATTATAATTTCTTACCTTATTAAGGGTAAATTTCCATCATCAATACCAATTCTAATCATGGCACTTGGGAACTTGCTACTCTCTAGCTCTAATATTGATTTCTATGCATATTGATTACAATCATCAAACATTCAATGACTATCATAAACGAGAGAACTATTATCATGAAAAATTCCATGCACCTAGTCATCCATAGGACAATAATCTCTCCATTAGTAATCTCATGCCATTGAAGCATTCTCATCAAGGTCTCAATATTTTATTCATAAATATGGGAGAATCTATTTAAATATAAAATATTGTCAAACATATAAAGTAGGTTGTCATCAAGGAAGGAGATAGTCATTGTAGTATAACAATGTTTCATATTTATTACTTCATTTCATTGTGTAATCATAAACAACTATCCTTAAAGGACTATTGCACTTATTTCATAAGAATACTTACACCAATCTTGTGATAGTAAAAAATTACCTATATTTCCTAATATTTTCATCAAGACATGGATACTATCATGTTGTGTTCTAACAATTAATTTAGGGTAATAATCATGTCTTAACTACTAGAGGACTATTAATACAACTATAGTCAAAATGTCATGGAATAAATTGTGTCATTACAAGAATTTGGCAATCAAGGAGATTCGTCCTATCTTTAAACCCTTATTGCTTACATAAGAAGGAAATCTTCAACATTCAAAGGGACTTCAAAAACCACACTAGATTCAATGTTAATCACATTTGTAATCAAAATACTAGCTAAACTATAACGATGATAATGGGTTGTCCCAATACTATCAAATAAAAACAAGGGGCTACCACTAAGGTAGAAATTTATTTTATCAATTTTGTTATGAAAGATAACTAACATTCAAAGGTTATAAACTTATTATATCTTGTTGTAATAGGTAGAAGGGTGATTATGTACAAGGTTATCAATTTTGGTGTTATGCCAAGTAACTAGGAATATATTCATACACCCTTTAGACACTATAATGTATGATTAGATGCTCCTAGTTAGTGAGTCAATCAATTACATGTTCATGTCTTATGCACTTGATTGTCCCTTAGATTGATTCATTATGTCCCATTCTAACAATTAAATTTTGATAAGCTATGTAAAATTTAAATCTGGTTAAATTGTGATGTATTTTGGGTTTGGCCCCCTTTCTACCAAATTGATATATAAAAAAAAACTTTGGTTTATGAGTGGATATAACTTATACGTAGCATTATGTATATATTGTCATAATGAGATTGGTCTTTATGAATACCATAATAGATTATTTCTTGTTGCATAAATTTAGGGAAATTGAGATGAATAATATATCTAATAATATAATATTTTAAGGGGCATTATAAGAGGAATGGAAAGAGGACAATATACTAGCAATGACACTCATGTTGCAAAATAGGTCCAAATTTTATATGTAAGTTAAGGATGAGGTGTTTGTGAAGTTGGTATCTAGTGGTGAGATTTGTTGTATTTCAGTTGATTGTATTACAATTGTAAGGTTGAATGGACTTGATTGTGAAGCCTTGGAGCTTGATGCAATGACTATGGACGAATTAAAATGCAACTTTCTAAAATTTATTTTGGTAATTATTCTGAATAATATATTATGTAAGTAGATGTTTATGTTAGGTTGCATGGATAAATAGTATTTCATTAGATATTCCATTTGTGATTACATTGGGTAGGATGGGTTGTTCCATTGATATGCCAGATGGGTAGTTGTCACTATTCAAAATATAATGATGCAAGGTTTTTCACTTAATTTAATTTAAAATAATTGTCTTGAGTATCATGTAGTTTATTTATATATTCGTTATATCTAATGTCTATCATGGATTTGTGGTTAAAGTCCTATTCCAAAATGGTATCCTTTAGGAAGCTATGTAGTGTATAATTTTCAACATGATGGATCAAGTCTACACCATTCCAACATAAATTGCTTGGGAAAATAGAAGCATGTTGAATAAGTTTGGTCAAGGCTATATCTAATGATTCAAAATTCATGGTGATTTGATGAGATTGAATTTGTAGTGCGAGGTTAAAGGTGTACACATGTACAAGACTTGTGTAATTTACCTTAGAAGATGGTATGAGTAACTCAATGTTATATATTAATCAAAATTTTCATTAGCCAAGTTACAACTATTAAGAGTGGTTGATTTTCGTTGATAAGGACCATTATAGTCAAGGTTATTAACACATTGAAAGTATGGTTTGTAATGATTTTGAGTATATGTTTTGAAAGATATGTTAAATCTACACACTTCATCATAGAAAAGTGTGGTTGATGAAATTTTAAAGTGGACAAAGGCATGCTAAAGTGGATTGAAAATCTATATTTGAAGGTTTTCTAATGGAACATTCTTTTGGAAGTATAATTTCAAAAATCTTTTTAAGATGTTCTACAAAGAGATATTTAATGGGATTTTTTTCCTTCTAGAAACCAAGACACAAGAATGATAGTAGTAAGGATTAGGGAAAAATGAAAAACTTGAAGGTGATCCAACTAAAGGAAGGGATAATTTTCATGCCATGTTCACCACAATGTGTGCACTAAGTTAACAAATTTTTGAATTTGAAAACTTTGAATAAGAAGTGGTAGAATGCCTCTCTTAATGTGCATTAAAAGAATATCATAGAAAAGGATTTAAGTAAATATCAACATAAGCTAAGGGCTACAATAAGATAGTGCGCTAGAAAATAAGCCCAAACATTGAAATATGATAATATGCAAGGAAAAATATTCTATTATATAAGGAAACCGGTAAAATAAATGTGTGCAATAATCATGTAATTATAATTAAACCATAAATAATCAAATCAAAAAAATAAAACAAATAGGACAAAATGATAGTTAACTTTGTCACTTGTTAGCACATTAATCTCCCCCTTGGCTCGAGCACTTGTGGAGAGATGTTGTAGGTGGAGTTAAGAGGGATAGAAGAACGATGGGGGACTCCAAATACTTACTATACTTTGTTGGTGGTTTTTGTAATCTTCAATCTCTACAAAAAAAAAAATCGCAATTTTTTTTCGTTTAGTGAAGTTGGTTTACCCTAGAACATTCAAAGTTGTGTAGGAAAATCTGCTTATTTACAAGTATATACATAATCAAGGGAGGAATTATTATTTTTATTTACAAGTATATACACAATCAAGGGAGGAATTTTTATTTTGGAAATAACCAAGGAAAAACTCTTATATTGGCTTATAATCACAAGTAACAATTCTAAATAAAGTTGATACCATCACCATTGAATGGTGAAGTTAGTTATGCCTCATATGATAAATAATACAATCAGTCATCACTTGTCATGGATTATGACATTAACCAAGACACATGTCTGAAAAACCAAGGCAATAAAAATATTCCTAGGAGGCTAAAAGAAGTTAGGAAAGTTAACTAAGCATAATGTGGAAAATAGTTGGACAAGTCACAAGCACTATATGAGGGCCAAAATGGGTTACCGATAGTAAGGAAATTGTTGTAAAACATTCATCATCACATACCTCTTAAAAATTCTAAGTTCACCCATTTTAATCTCAAATTTAAGAAGTTAATATGTCAACAAATTCTCAATGAAACAAAATGCCAGCCAAATGATGTGATTTTGCAATAGAAGTGCTCCTTGTACTAACTTAATGACTGATTGATTTTGGATGAGCATGTTTTCTTACTTGACCTCTACTCTCCTTTACTATGATTTAAAATAAATTTCTAAAAATCTATATTTCCCCAAAAAGTCGCAACTTCACAATACACGAACTTTTATAATCAATCTTAACGAATATATAATAAAAAATTTACCATTGAATAAAAAATTACCCCTATATAAAATTACAGAACTCAAAACTTGAAATGAAACATTTTATAACATTTTCATATTTAATAGAAGTAGACTTTTAAGGTAAATAAAAGGGCTTAGAGTGCCATTTTTTAAAAAAAACAAAGAAAAAAATAATGAAAATAAAAGTGTTATACAAATTTAAATTGCAACGGGTATGCTGCTATTCAAATTCAAATTGCAACGGGTATGCAGCCCATTTTAACTAATTTGTAAAACTTCAATTATAATTTCGTTAACATCTTTCTAATAGAAATCGTAAGGTTAAATGTGTTAGGGATATACACAGGTTAATTTACATATTCAAAACAAGAGTAGCAGAGTTTATGTAGTGTGGCGTCTAAATCTGGATAATGATTTCAAAGCAATGGATATCCAAGAAGCAGGAACACTTCTACAGTGGAAATTCCCCTTTTTGCCATATAAATTCACAGACCTCTTCTAAAAGAAGATAAAATATTGATGACAAAGAGAATGCAACTGTGATAGGGTGAAATGCTCGAGATGGGAAGGGTTCATCAGAAGAAAGCATATTTATCTGCAGGTTAGGGATGACAATTCTATGACAAAAAAAATCAGAGATTCTAGCTGACGGATAAACAAAGCTTGAGGGTAACCAACAAGAAGACGAGGGTTTACAACAGCTTAATTATGAAGACAAGGGCTCTGCTCATGCTTTAAATGGTGGAAATGATTGCAGAATTGCAGTATTTTCTGATTCCCAACTGAGCTCTGCAAAGTGCCTGGTTGAATATCAGTCGACTTTATATGCCACCTTGAAGGTATGTTTGTGATGGCCCACATTTTTCCTTTATTATGATTTTTTTGAACTTCGATTTGAAGACGTTGAGGTGTGAACTCTTTGCCAATCTTTTAATTGTTTGAAATGCATTTTTAACATGTGAATCTTGGTTACATTGAATAGAATGGCATTTGAGTAAAATATTTGAATACAATGGTATTTGTGTAAATATATACTAGAATGGGTCGTTTGATATTTCATGTGAATAATAAAAATGATAGAAAAGATCCATAGCTATAGTATCAACCTCCAAGTTGTTTTATTAATGTTGATGATCTAGGTTAGTGGGTAAATAGATACTTGTGTTTGAAACTTTTATACAGGAGGACTTGTCCTCTGTTACTCTTCATTTTGAAATTTTAGATGAATTAGTCATCTCTTAAGTTCACATTTGAATTAGCTCTGCTACAGAGTCTCTACTCTTCGTTATCTTTAGTTTCCACTATCCAACACTATTTTCAGTTACCACTATCCAACACATTTTATTGATGAAAATAATTACTTATGAGATGTGTAATTGGGCTATGGTTTCACATTTCCACAAGGTATTTAGTCAAACTTTTCATAGGCATTTCCTTCAAGGTATTTCATAAGGCTACATTCCCTTGAGGCATCCCATGAGGTTGGATCCTCTAAGGGATTATGCCAAACAAATAACAAGTCCTCTTCCATTTTGGAAGTTGTCTTTGTAAAGAAATTTCAATTTGTTCAGATAGCTGATTTTGATGCAAATCTAAGTTCTTCATATTCATAAGCTTCTCCAAACCCACTGAAATTCCTCCACAAAGCTTGTTCAACAACAAGTTAAGAGAAACTAACTTTTGCAACTATCATTTTGGAATAGTCTCCCCATGAATATGAATCATTATAAGTGATACCAATTGTAGAGGTAGAGTCTAAGCCATCTCTCGATTACTCTAAGTGTTTGAATACCAATCTTTCATCTCTTCAATTTTGTAATATGTATCAATTTTTACAATCTAGAAATTTGTATGCAAGAACACAAAGACAAATTCGACTCTTACTCTACAAATCTCTTTGAGAGGCTCCACATCCATTCCCTCCTTGACGTAGTCCCATGTTTATCATGCCAGTGCCTTCTCTAGTAATTATTTGGTCATCTCTCTTTGTGCACTTGGATTGTGGGTTAGTATGACCCCTATAGGCCTACCAATGTGTTTTCTTCTATTTTTCTTATTTTAATTTTTATATGTTTTTAGTATTGGAATGAAGATAGTTTGAAGAGCAATTTGTTACTTCTTTAATTTATCTAAATTATATGTTTTTTTACTAAGAAAAATCTATTTTATTCTAGAGGGGAAAAATGTCCATTCCCAACAAGATATATTGGTAGTTTGGTAGAGTAGCTAAAATTGCAAAAAATTGTAAAAAAGAACATTAAAAGATAAAGACCATATACAAATATATCTACAAATTTGTGGAGTTAGTATTTTAATTTATCCCTTTTAAGACAACACAAAATAGAACAACATGTAAGGATAAAAATTTATTCAAATTAGAAATGGAAGCTCCCTTATAACTAAAAACTAAATTAAACCCTAGAACTTAAGGACATGGCCTCTAGCTTTCTACAATATGTACAAGTTAAGTTTCTGGATTTTGAGCATGCATTGCAAACAAACTAAAGAAGTTGTCCACGGTTTTGTTCTCAGGAAACGGTACGAGTCTTATCAGCACTTCTACTCAATATGAGAGATTTTTATATATATTTTTTGAAGGTAAAAACCTACTACAGCTAACAACATTCACATTTTTTAGCTAAATGTAGAGACTAAAAAGCACAAGTACAATACAACACTTGAAATTGGATTAGACACACAAGACTCAACAAATCAAATGAAACAATGTTTGTGACCTTGGGGAATTGAGTTGGTTGAATTCATCTCCTTATCATAATGTTCCAAAGAAAAAATAGTCTTTTGTTACGTTATTTTCTCGATTTCAAATTGAATTGTGTATTTCTAAATTTCTATGCCCGTGAATAATCCTTGTTAGACCTTCACAACCTTTGTGGATAGATTTTTTTCTTTGATCTAACTCATATCTAGAATAGAGACAAAGCCAAATGTAGTGTAGGAAGTAGTAATGAAAATGCACAGCCAAAACAAAGATAAGTATACACAGAAATGAAACCACAAACTTGGCCCTTTATTACCTCTAGGGAGAAACAACTCCAAACTACCCTTAAATGCATCAAAGGGATCACCACAAGGGTAGATCAAAAGGTGTGTCAATTGGACAATGGTTGACAAGCACCCATGGACTGACCCCAACTAATCAAAAACAAAACTAAGATTGTCTAGATATCCAACATGAGTTGGTTGAACATAATTATTCAATATGTCTTTACCAAAGTCATTACAATAGAAAAATGATTGTTTTAGTGCATACAATGATTACCTCTTCAACCCATAGAGACACACCACCATCTTCACCAAGGAAGCGAGCTTCTGGGCATCGACCTAAATCTAAGACAACCTGCAAGAGAACAAATTTAGCTTGACTAACAATATAAGATGTAAATGAAGTTTCCTAACTGAAAAATAAATAGATGAGCTTCAAAACTTAAACATGTCAAACAATAGGAGCGAAGGAGACTAATTGTGACATTCAAAGTCACATTTTTTCATGTTACTAAATCAAGAGGAGAATACACTTCCTCAATTGAATATGATCTATACTCTTCATTTACATTATTTAACAAGAAGAAGATTCAAATTAGTGGTGAGCAATATAAATTGGGGTCCTACTTGACATTATAATAGATCAATTTTAGTTGATTTCGCCAATGAGTCATATGTATGGTATGATATCCTCCCATGTTTGTATTGCTGGAAAATATAGCCATGCGAGAAGAGTGTTGAAGTTATTTTTTAAGATGTTTATACTTTGAACTCACCCCTTACAAAATTATCTTTTTCATAAAGTTTGTCTCTGTGATCTATGCGACTATTTAATGAATGATTATTTGGGTATCATTTGTATAACATCACGGTAAACCATTTTGGAAGCATTAACATTTCTAAGGCAATTAGATTTACATTTGAAGGAGCCCTAATGAAATATATCAGTTGGAGGTCAAATTTGTTTAACTGCTCTATAGCCATCAGATCCTTAAGGAAAATAAACATTCATATGAAATAAGGTATGAGATAAACATTCATATATGAAATATGGGAGATGAACGGAATTTGAATCCATGATCCATTTGAAACTGTAGGTTATGACTATTTCTAATGTTTTGCCAGTTCTCTTTGCTTCAATGATTTGAATTTTTCATGTTGGGTATATATCAAAATGCAATACAATTATTCAGATTTATTATACATTATAAAGCTCTTTATACTGTCTTAGTTTAATCAAATTGCATAATATATGAACAAAACAAGGAAGACACATCTTGTTTAGTTTACTCGGCAGTAGATTTGATTTATTAATATGTATATAAATTTTATTTATTTATTTACCTATATTATTTAAAATTATATTTATACACATTTAGATTTTATTTATGTATGCTTATATTTTATTTACATATATGCATATACATATTTTATTTAATTATATATTTGTGTATATGTTTTTTATGTATGCATGTGTATATATTTTATTTACATATGTATATATTTGTAATGTCCTAAATTTGATCGTAGAACAAAAACACCACCATTATTTTTTTGTGGCATTAATGTATGAACTATAGTAGCAAAAATATTTTGGGGAAAATTTTGACAAACCAAAAGTATAAGATTTTTTTTTAAATTATATACTAAATACATCAAATACAACAAGAGTACCATATGACCATAGTCATCAAGAAATATACCAAAGTTGTGTCCCAATGAGAATACATGCAAAGGGGACCCAAGATACAACCCTACCTACAAATACCACAATCAAGAAAGAAACCATCTAGCCCTAACACAAAACTAAACATTTTGATCCTCATGGAGAGTCTAAAGCAAAGTTTGACTTTTATCTTGATCTAAATAACCCCAATCCAACACATTCCATGCCTCCTTCCTCCATGAATAATTTGTTTCATAAATCACCTTCCTCCAACCCAACTCATAGGATTTCTCCAAAGCCTTAAGAATATCCCTAGCCTCCATTCTCTCTCAAACCATTTTATTTATGTAATTTTTCTCTATTTTTTAATCTTTGTTATTTCTCTATCTCATTATGTGTGCCTATCTCTCCTTCACCATGTTTCATCATTTATTTTTCTCTTTTTTATATATTTTTTTTCTTTAATAAGTGTGTATTATTTTTTTATTTATCTTTATTTTTTAATATCTATTTATATTTCTTAAATCCTTTTTTTTTTTCATACTTTTTTTTCTCCTTATTTTTTTGCATGTCTCACCCTAGCATGACACCCATTCTCGACCCCAAATTGGTAGAATGTAAGACCAAGGTAAGGTGGGTTAGGTGTTGGGTTGGGTTGCATGGATTCCCCTAAGTCAACAAAAGAAAGAAAGAGAGGTCCATATTTGTGTGTCTCTCACCCCAGCATTATACCCATTCTCGACCCCAACTTGGAAAAATGTAAGACCAAGGTAAGGTGGGTTAAGTGTTGGGTTGGATTGTAGGGACACCCTTTAGTCAACAAAAGAAAAGAGAAATACATAAATTTTTATCATCTTTGAAAGGGGTTTGTGTGTCTTTTCTTGTGTGTCTCTCACCCCAACATGACATCCATTCGTAACCCCACCTTGGAAAAATGTAAGACCAAGGTAAGGCGAGTTAGGTGTTGGGTTGGGTTACAGGGACACCCTTTAGTCAACAAAAAAAGGAGAAATTGATACCTTTTATTGTCTTTGAAAGGGGTTTGTGTTTTTTTCTTGTGTGTCTCTCACCCCAGCATGACACTCATTCTCAACCCGAACTTGGAAAAATCTAAGTCCATACCTTTTATCATATTTGAAAGTGGTTTGGATTGAAATATTTTGATTAATTGGAGGGTAATTTACAAAAAAAAAACATTATGATTTTAGTGTACATAGCATCCTTCTCCTTTGCCCTTTGAATCAAAGGTGCCTTAGAATAATTTCTATCTTCGTAGACCTATGTTTTTCCAAGTCACCATCCATATTAGAGTCGAACATACCCCTACAGCTGAGCATCATATCCTCTAAAACACAAAGCATGATCTGAAGTAGCTTTGAGATATGGGTAAGTGCAGAAAGATGGGTCCCAAAAATGAGGCTTAAGTGGCCATTTTTTTCTGAAATCAGGAAATACTGACCTTGGACGTGAAATTGAGGATAGTTACACTCAAAATTTTCAATGGAACAAAAACAAGGATCGAAGTTCTCTGAGTCTACTTTCTAAACTACTAATTTATTTTGAAAATGGTTGAGATTAAGGGGTTCAAAAGAGGGATGCACTAAATTGGTGTTTTTTTTGTCAAAAAAACATAACATAGCAACTCTTGTATGACCCTCGTATGGTGAACTTTTTTTTCGTATTTTTAAAATTGCAATAGTCAAAAGTTAGCTAGCATTATGTAGTTGATGCATGATTTTTCTAATAATTTTTTAATGAATATTTGATTTTTTACTAATTTTTGAAGTAGACATTTCCTGAAAAATAGAATTTTGGCCATGCTATCCCTACAAATTTTGGAAACTATATGAATTTTTTTTTTTTAAATTGTAGAATAGATTCTAGTTCCTAAAAATGTAATTTATTTGAAATTTTGATGAACGGTTAATTTATAACGAAAAAATACCAAACATTGATTTTTGTTAAAACGAGACATACAAACAAACAAAAAAAATTATGGATGAAAGGCTTAACATTGTCAGAAAGTGAAAAAAATTACATCGTTGGATATCTAAGAGAGAACCTAACATTATCCAGATGTTTTATTTGTTTGATATTGAACCATGGGCAATCCTGATGGTGAGCACGAACCCGATTATGTGAAATATTGTAGAATTTGCAAAAACACGTCTCTAGTCATTGGGAATGCCCTCCAAACCTTTGGGTTGGTATTCCAAGGAAAATACCAATCCCAAGGCTTGGGGATTCCCAAAGCAAGATATAATTCGCGTGTTTTATAATGCGCTCACATTATATCTCAGTTTTGACATGGTTTTTTTGCATTTGTGAGGAACATGTCTAGCAAGACATAACGCGAGCATGATATAACATGCTTGTGTTATGTCTTTCTTAATGTTAAATGCTACTTTATCGAATGTATGTTTATATATTTTTATGTTTATATGTACATGTATGCGTGTATGCCATGCATGTATATGTGTATGCCCAGGTATGTATCAATGCATGTATATTGTATGTATGTCTATATGTATGTAAGAGTGTATCTACACATGTACATGTATGCTTGTATGTATGTAGGATTATATGTACATATGTATTATGCTTATATGTTTGTATTTATTTATGTATTTAGAGAGGGGGAGAATTTAAAGAGAGAGAGATATAGAGTTGTCTAGGTAGGGTGGGAGGGAGGAGGGAGAGGGAGAGGGAGAGAGAAAGGGGGTGGAAGTGAGAGTATGAGAGAGAGAGAGAGAGAGAGAGAGAGAGAGAGAGAGAGAGAGAGAGAGAGAGAGAGAGAGAGAGAGAGAGAGAATAGGGGAGGGGAGGAGGGAGGGGGAGAGAGAGAGAGAGAGACAGAAAGAGATAGAGGGAGAGAGGAGGGTGGGAGAGAGATAATTAAGAGAGAGGGGGGGGAGAGAGAGAGAGACGAAGAGAAAGAGAGATGTATGCAGGTAGGGTGTCAAAGGGAGAGATTTGTGAGTGTGAGGGGGGTGAGAGAGAGACTTGAGAGATAGGTAGTTAGAGGGAGTGGGAGAGAGAGGGAGAGTGAGTGAGAGACCTGAGAGAGGGAGAGGGTGTGGGAGGGAGTGACGTGAGAGAGGGAGAGAAA
>CM021109.1:441244547-441646693 GCA_007115665.2 Sequoiadendron giganteum | reverse complement strand
AGAGGGTAGATGGGAGAGAGACAAAAGGAGTGAGTGAATGAGAGAGGGAGAGTGGGTAAGAGGGAGAGACTTGAGAGAGAGAGAGAGAGAGAAAGGTAGTGGGAGAGAGATAGAGGGTAGACGAGAGAGGGGAGAGATATAGAATTAGGGTTTAAGGGTTGAGGGTAGAGGATAGAGGGTATAAGGGTTAAGGGGAGAGGGGAGAGGGGAGAGATACAAAAAGAGTGAGTGAATGAGAGAGAGACTTGAGAGAGGGAGAGGGGGTAGGAGGGAGAGACTTGAGAGAAAGAGAGAGACAGAGGGAGTGGGAGAGAGATAGAGGGTAGAGGAGAGAGGGGAGAGAGATATAATTAGGGTTTAAGGGTTGAGGGTAGAGGATAGAGGGTATAAGGGTTAAGGTTAGAGGGGAGAGACATAGAATTAAGGTATAGGGGTTGAGTGTATAAAGGTTGAGGGTAGAGGTAAGAGGGGAGAGATATAGAATTATGGTTTAGGGTAGGGGGTTGAGGGTATAAGGGTAGAGGGGAGAGACATACAATTAGGGTATAGGGGTTGAGGGTATAAGGGTTAAGGGTAGAGGGGAGAGGGGAGAGAGATAGAATTAGGGTTTAAGGGTAGAGGGTAGAGGATAAAGGTTATAAAGGTTAAGGGTAGAGGGGAGAGGGGAGAGAGATAGAAGGAGTAAGTGAATGAGAGAGAGACTTGAGAGAGGGATAGGGGTAGGAGGGAGAGACTTGAGAGAGAGAGAGAGAGAGAGAGAGATGGAGTGGGAGAGAGATAGAGGGTAGAAGATAGAGGGGAGAGAGATATAATTAGGGATTGATGGTTAAGGGTAGAGGATAAATGGTATAAGGATTAATAGTAGAGGGTAGAGGGGAGAGAGACAAAAGGAGTGGGTGAATGAGAGAGAGTTGAGAGAGGGAGAGGGGGTAGGAGGGAGGGACTTGAGAGAGATATGGAGGGAGTGGGAGAGAGAGAGAAGGTAGAGGATAGAGTGGAGAGAGATAGAATTATATATTAAGGGTTGAGGGTAGAGGATAAAAGGTATAAGGGTTAAGGGTTAAGGGTTAAGGGTAGAGGGTAGAGGGGAGATAGATGGAAGGAGTGAGTGAATGAGAGAGAGACTCAAGAGAGGGACATGGGTAGGAGGGAGAGACTTGAGAGAGAGAGAGAGATACGAAGAGAGTGGGAGAGATATAGAGGGTAGGGGAGAGAGGGGAGAGAGATAGAATTATGGTATATGGGGTATAGACAAAGAGAGGGAAAATATATCTATAAAAAAACCATTTTTCTCATAACACGGGCATGTTTTGAAGTAGAGATGTGACCATTTTTAGCAAGAAATAATGTGCTCGTGTTAATAAGTCATGTTAGTTGGTTTTGGGGTCATTTTGGATTTCATGTTGCATATTTGTCAAAATGATGTAAAATTGCAAAATTTGAAAAGTTATAAATGTGAAAAAAGTGCAAGAAAATGTAAACTTGAAGAAGCCCAATGGTCATGGGCATTCAAAGAGCAGTTAGATCCGTTGTCATAGGTTGGTTAAGATTTAAATATGTTGGGAGCTTGAAGGAAGAGGTTTTTGAAGGTTTTTGTGAAGGAAAAACCATAAAAATCCCCTGATTTCTCTTATAATTATGTGTTTGATTGAATATTTATGTTGTAGACTATTATAGTTGGTCGTATAGAAGTATTATATCCTGAAAGTTTTTTCAATTGGTAGATATGGGTGTTGATTAAGAGATAGGTGGGCCACATGCACAATCAAATATATTATTACCAATATCATAAACCTGACTTCTTGATTGGCTCTCCGAAACACTCACAAAACTCAACAATGGTGTAAGTCACCAATGGCTCCAATGCACACTAAGGTTCTCAGACCTTCACATGAATTCAAAGAGGAATCTAACAAGATTAAAATCCTCATAAAATATCAACTAAAACACCCTCAAACCTCAAAGAACCATACTTAGCCACAAACCCGCTCCAAACCTTCACAAGCTAGTAGCCTTCTCCCAAGGGACTGTCAAACATATCTACAGATCCAGATGGCTTCTCTAGATTTTACCAACAGATTTAGATACCCTTTTCCATCATCATAAATATATCTCAATATTAGTATGGAGTCCTTTGAAAGGAACACCTCAAAATCTCACTTTATCGTAGAGGAAACTAGGCCAATTAGGCCTCTTTTACAAAGAGACGCCTTCCCAAACACCTGAAATTCATTAAAAATCAAATTAAATTCTTTAGTTAAGTTACCAAAGACAAGATTCCATAATTTTTAGAGCTCCAAACACTGACCAAGCTATCAATCCACTAAACCCTCACTTTTAAACCTCCAAGACTAGGTTTTCGAAGGAGCCTTATTGAAAATCACTCTTCCCACACTTAAATCTCACAACCAACACCCCAAACATACCATAGGATGTATTTTCATGCTTAAAAGACTCTCACAAATGACTTCCCCAATGTATTTCATCCATTCTAACCCTAAAACCTTTGAATTTCACTCAAAATCACTCATTTTCACTACCAAGGTTACATGCCATGACTCCAAAATGATCTCCCCTAATCCAAGAATCAACATATATTCTATTCCTAACCTAATTGACTCATTCCAATAATATAAAATATATACATTAGGTGGAATGAGCCATTAAGTCACTTCATGACTCCAAAATCTTGAAGTTCAGGCTTCTAGACCCGCTTATAGAAAAATAGCTACCAAGGACTCAAAACAAGATGGTTTTCAATGCCACAAGAACCAAAATATGGATAACACATCCCTCTACAAAAATAAAATTACTTGTAAGCTTTTACCTTCAGTACGGGCTCATGCAATGGACTGCTACAACATTGAAAAGGATAAAAACACACATTTGCTAAGAATAAACAGAGCTTTTATTGATCACACTTTTACAAAAACATCCACCCACCTTCATTCGAGATCCACATACTTATAATAACTCACTCAATCAAGAAAATTATTGAAATCAAACACCTCAAGTGACCTTTTACCTCCCTTGACCGTTCAGCTACCCCATTATGCATTTTTTGCACTTACAAAATTTGAAAATGACACCTTTTGCATATTTTGCCTAATTTGTAGCTAAAACCTTCTAATCATCTAATGACCATAAAAATAGGCTTTTTACATCATGAAAATGGTCTATATGACCTTATTTAACTCAAAACAAGACTAAAACACCTAAATTTCAAAATTTTGCTTGGTGACCCTGCACCAGGTGTTAGCTACGTTTTGGCTTTGGAGTGAAGGAAATTAATTGATTTTTAAGAATTTTATTGTCAAATTACTGAAAGACAATTTAGGTGGAGACATGGCCTAGTACCTATTCACTCAATCATACAAGCTAGAGCACATACTCATAATCGTCGAAGCACTAGGAAAGGAACTTTAGCAATCGTATCTCATTCTCATATGTCCTCCATATGTCCAATGGTACAATGCCACCCTTTCCACCTATCCTCACAACATAGTACTGCATCACCTAACTATCCAAATAAATCTTTGCATAATAATAATAACATAACAATATGCATCATACCCACAAAAGTACTAACAGAAGCTCATGTTCCATCTACAACCACAACACTTGAACACAAGTTAGTACCTCTTTGTGAAAATAAATATAATCAAAATAAAAATCATATAATATCATATCATCATGATAATAATATGTCAAAATCATCAAAAAATCCTAAAGATAACCAAAGGACATCCATAGCACAAATATGCCCATAGCTTGCATCCTAGTAACGATCATGTATGAGCACACACATAGTCCATAAGTTCATAATGTAAAACATCAACTGTCTAACATAATTAATGCATACCTGATGAGTGTCATTTACGCTCCATTTTATACCATATTTTATATTTTTCCTATACCATTTAACCCATTTTCATGTTCCATTTTTGTACATTGTCATACCATTTACCACCTTTTCTACTTATGGTTAAATATAAATAAGCAATATTTAATTTAGTTTTTAGATAAAATAAGTGAATAATAATTGTAAGATTGTATTTACTAGTGTTTTCTTCTATTATGTTAGGAAAATATATCTTGCAGCAAGCTGATTGAAGGAGAGGAATGCAAACTTCCTATCGCCTTCTTATTCTTGCCACCTTTTGGTTCCTGTCGCTCGTGGGTACACATATTAGCAAATTAATTTCACCCATATAATTATTTTCTCATAAAATACTTTGGTTATTTAGTTATAACCAATTATTATTCAATTTTGATGAGAATGTCTTCACATTGAAAATAATATTATGTTTTGATGATTGTAACCATGAGATAAATAAGCTCCTACAATTTAGGGTGAGTTGTTTCAACAAATCAAACAGTTAGATATCAGCCAAAAAATAATGGAAAGGTGGCATAAAAATAGGGAACGACTTGCACTCATATTTCTTATAAATATGAGCTATGTGAAA
The DNA here is from genome assembly GCA_007115665.2 of Sequoiadendron giganteum. Classification (NCBI taxonomy): domain Eukaryota; kingdom Viridiplantae; phylum Streptophyta; class Pinopsida; order Cupressales; family Cupressaceae; genus Sequoiadendron; species Sequoiadendron giganteum. Next base: position 441,642,224 of record CM021109.1, on the reverse strand, counting down.
AGAGATATACATGTAGACTTTGTATTATTTTTTATAAATAAAAGAACATATTCATGCAACTCAACCAGCGTAAAGGAATTTCATTCAACACTAGGTAGACTAAGGAGGAAGGGCACCCCCTTCTTGGAATCCTTGGTGATTTTGTAGATTTTGTAGTGAGTGTGTTTATTTTCAGTGTAGTGTCCCTTTGTTTTGGCTTCCCATGACAATAGAGTAAGTTGTTTTGGATTCACATTAATTTATTTAAATAAAGTGGAAATTTAAATAAGAATTAAATAAATTAATGTTAAGAAATATAAAGTATATAGTAATTAATAAATAATTAAATTAAATTGTTGTTGAAAGTTTTGTCTAAAGGTATTTTATTGTAATTGATAATGTTTTATCATGAAAAGATAATCGTTTAATTATGGAATAATAATGTTTTAAATTATATTTTATAATGATTGATAAATCTATTATCAAATTAATTAATTATTGAATTGTGGAAAGTATTCTGAATTTTTAAATAAATAAGAAAGATATTATTTTTTAATTGAATTGTAAAAAGCAAGAAAAGATGGTAAATGATAAAAGTGTGCACATGCACAACTCAAAACTGGATTTGGAACAGGAAACTTGTTGTTTTTCTTGATTTTTGTTTTTGAAAACTCATCCCTCAGATTTTATAGTGTTGGTTTTGATTTTTGGAAATAAGTTCTTCATTTGCGAAAAAAAAGAAAACTACTCTAAAAAAAAATTAATTGAGAGAAAAAAGATCCAATGGGGTTTTGGGGGGGAAATTGGGTTGAATGTGTCAAGTTCGGTAAGAGATCAATTGGTTGGAGAAGGATTTTGCAGCTACGAACAGGTGATCGTCAGCATGTCAACTTCATCGTTGAGCGTTGGACTTCGGGTGATTTCTCCATCGTGATTCTCTTTCATCGATGTTTTTTAATTATCAACTTATGTCTGTGTTGATCGAGCCAATTCTTCTTGGTAGAATGGTACTTTGGCTTATTTTATTTTGTACCTTTATCACACTCCTTCCGCCATTTCTTAAACCTTAGTATGAATGATGGCTTAGGGCATTGGCTTAAGTCTCTGATTTTAAACATGATGTCACTCCCAGTGATAATGAATGTTGATTCAAGCTTGAGTTTTGTGTAGTCACGCCTATGGGTTTTAGCATGGTTGTAGTATTCGATGCCTTTGTGCATGCATCTTCCTTGTGTTAGTACAGTCATTTCATTTTGCTACTTCCTTCATTTTGATTGAAAGAGTCACTTTAATCTGCCATTCTTGGTCTGCAGATTTCGCCTCAAACTTCTCTTGGTCCTTCCACCCATTTATTCGATGCTTGAAAATTGTCCCTTTAGAGGATCGTTTTTGTTCTTTTTTGTGTTTACCTTCTAGTCGATTCCTCTAGCTTCATCAATGTCCTTCTTTTGCTTATCGAACTAGGAAAAAAACTCTACTTGGAATGCTTCTACTAAGGTTTCCTTGATCTGCAATTTTTCTTCTTTTCACTTATGATCTTATGGTTCCATCCTTTGAATTGAAGTATTCATTTTTTTTTTTTATGCATCCTCTGTGATGAAGTCATCCCTTTTATCTCCTTAGAGCTGCGGTAGGCATTATCCTTGTGCATTGAGTTTATGGTGTGGAGGGATTCAATTCTTTTAGCATGGTAGCCATTTTAATATATATTGAAGTCATTCATTCTCCTTGACTAGAAGCCCATCGATCTTAATCTAAAGTTAGTTGATTTCATGTTGAAGGTCATTCATTATGTTATATTCAATTTAATCATTGCTCATTATGCGATTTAATGCACTTCGATTTTATATATATGTGTGTGTGTTGCTTCCAGATTATTATTTACTGTTGGCTTATGGATTGTTGTAGCCAAATACTGGATGTGCACTATAAATTAATTTAATGGTATGTTTATTTATTTATTTATTTATATGTATGTATGTATATATATAAATGGGATATTGGGTTTAAAATTCTATACTTGAAGATAATATTTTAATTTTGACAGCAACATTAAAATACAGAAAAATTATATGATGTTGATATATATATAATTAATTTTAATTGTACATATATATGTGTGTGTGTACATGTATAAATGTATCTATTTCATGATTTTATAATTAAAAGGAAATTGTTGTGATAAAATACATATTAGTTATTATAGAATATGATTACATGGATTCCTCGATTATTTAAATGGTTACCTAATGGATGTTGAAATAAAATGTAATTGATTATTTTTTAAAGGTTCTTAAAGGATTAATACATTGATTGTATTAGTAAGGTTAAAGATGGATTTTTTAATATTCCTAATGTGGTTCTTTCTCTTCAATTAGTTTTGATTAAGGAAGATCTTATGTATTGAATTCAAGTGTTGAGATTTTGTGTTGCAACCTGTTATGTTTTGAGGTTATGAGTAGATGGATTCTAAGCTTCTAGAGGTGGGTAAAGTATTCCTTATGTTATTGACCTTTGTATTGGAGATTTTGTGGGTTTAGCCTTGTACTTGGAAGTATGTTGTTTTGTTGTTCTAGCGTGGGATGGAGCTTTCCCCACTGGGTGCTTTTGCTTATTGGTTTGGTTGTTGTGTAGTGGCTTACCCATTTGTTATTTTGAGGTCTTGTTTCTATTAGGGAATTCGGCTTCTCATAGGGGTCGGAACCCTTAGTGGTCTCTTGGCTAACTCGTGTGGAAGTTGAGTTAGTCATGTGATAAACTAATAAATAGTTAGGGTGTGGGTAGAAATCACACTAATGAAAGATAATGGATGCCTCTCTCATGGCTCAAGTTCTTGTATAGGTTGGGATGAGACGAGAAGGCTTGGAATGGAAAATAAACAACCTTTTCCTCAAGAAAGGTAAGTTGATTATGCATGTGTAAGAATGGGTTTCGTGGATTGATTAAGGTTGTCTGGGTAACCCAAGATGGGGTTCAGTAACCTATGAAGGTCTGCATTGGGTAACCCATGTTGAGCCATGTGATGGCACACTTCCCTTTAGCAACCTTGTATGTTTTTAGTTCTCCCTCGTTCTTCTTATACCTTTGGAAGTGATTGTTCTTATGTTTTTGTCTTGTGTCCTTTTAGATTATGGAGCCATATTTGCCTTGTACACTTGTTTGTTTTTATGTTGTGGGTTCTTTTGTCATCTCCTAGCATGGGGGGTGGACCTTAGGGTCCACATGGTTGGGTGGAACGTTCTATGCACCCATTGGGTTCCCCATCAACGATTATGATATTGCAGAGTTGTACCAGTTGCAATGGTTCTTGAGCTTTTTAGTGTTGGTGACAATTTTGGTGTTATGTTCTACTTTCCTTTCTAATGTACCTCATTATGTATTTGTGGATTCCTTCTCATTGTTATAAGGGAATATGGTTGTATTATGCATTGTTTATCCCATGTATGGGTATATTTTTGTAATATTTTATTTGCATACATTGCACTTATGAAGTGTTGTATCTGTGGAAATATTTATAATCATGTAATTTTTGGATTGGTGGTGGATTCCTATGACTAGTGTAATGGATGGATCTTGGATGTTATCATGTGATCATGTATATATATTTATGTGTATGGAATTATTAATGTATATTTATTGTTCATTTCTTTTATATAAGATTTCAAATGAATGCTTGTAGTTAGTCTTCATCGTTATGGGTTCATATTAAGTTAGAAAATTCACAACATAATGCAGTCATGTCACCGTAGAGAACTAGTTAGGTGTTGTATATGCATGATTTTAGTATTAGAGTTGTATGGTGGTTTATATTTCATATTAGTTATTGTTAAAAAAAAAATGTGTTGTTATTGTTAGATGTTTAGTTGTCCTTTGGGGTGTGCGTGGTGGGGTGTTACATTCAACAGTGAGTTTATTTTTAGTAGTGTGTTTATTTTTGTTATCTTGTGAATCTATTTAATGTTTATTGTTTATTGCTTATAATTCAATTATGGGATCTAATTATTATCTATATTAATGATTGATTACAATTGTGATTTCAATTTCTAGAATCATTACTATTGTTATTTCTATTATAGTCTTTGTTGCGGAAATAATGCAGTATTTCCATAGTCACATAAGCAAAACATAAATATTAATTTGATTTTCAATTTATGTAGTTTAGGAATGCATTTTCATTTTCACTCACCTCATGAATCACAGCCCTTGTGCATTATCCATGACATATTTACAAATTTTATGCCTCAGATTAACACTTAGACCAAGCCGAGTCTTATTATTAAATATTAAATCCTTCTTATTATTTACCCCAGTTTGACCTATCATTTTGGTGTCATTTTCAAGGAAAGGTGGAAAAGGATTTTTAAGTGAGATGATATAGGACCAATGTGTTAGGATGAAATCTCATGCACATGTTGATCATTCCTAGGTGATTACTCCTAATATGCATTGTTTAAATCATATAGATGCATGATTAAAATTTCTAGGTAAATCTTAGGGGTTAAAAAAAAAATTATATCAACACCACTTGTTGTGAGTCAGTTGATAAGTAAATAATTAATTTTGAAGAAACAAGATAAAAACACTTTTTTTTTGCAATATTAGCTCATACCTTTATTTATCTTTGTGTGATTATCTCTAATCGGGTAAAAATCTAAAAAATTATAGACCAAAAAAGAGAGAAAAAAAGGAATTGACCTTGTGCGGATCAAATAATGGTTGAATTATAGGAATTGAGGGAGTTCCAATTCATAATTATGTGAATGAATACAAAAAGGGAGAACTTCAAGGTGAGCATTCTGCTTTTGAATTTCTTATTAACATTCCCATGGGTATTGCACCTATGATGAATATTAACCAAAGTTACTAAAAAGAAGATGACATCTTCTAGATATCATAGAAAAATGATGAGCTACTGGAAGACTATATGGAACGTTTCTTCTTTATCCTGCAAAAATCTAAATATAATAGGCTAAACCCAAGATGCCATCAAAATGATCTTTTTGAAAGGGATGACTGAAGAAAGCCTAGAAGCTTTAAATCCCATGTGTACTAGAGATGTTTCAAAATTTTCATTTGATCACATTTCTATTTTGTGCAAGAATTACTCTTGGTTCATGATATAGAGGACTTTGAACAAAAGGAAAGAAGAAAAGGAAGAACGAGTTCTAGCTATGTGCTACCCAACTTGTTTCAAGAAGAAAGAATTATAAAGATTTCATGATACTCAAGGAAGGGAGACCAATTTGCAAAAATTTTAACACTATCCATGGCAACCACATATATGAATCATCAATGGTTCCCACCTCAACAACCATGGGTAGGAAATCAACCATTGCTTGAATAGAATGGTGATCTTCAAAAACTACAAAAAAAGTATTCAACACCAATTAATTGTTCTCCTAGGTGTCTAGAAAATATAGTTAATTTCTGCACAATAGGAGATAGCATTTGTAACGCCCCGCCATGCAACCCTAGAGGAAGATGCATACAACTACTTTAACAGGCTAATTTTTTTTTTGTTTAAGTACAATTATTAAGCAAGTTCACAACTAATGCCAACAACCTCTAAGGTTATGAGACAGAGGTTATATAGAACCTCAACAAAAAACATGAATTAAACCATGTCAATTAATTAATTAATAAATAAAGCACATGCATTCCAAAAGATAATTACATCATCACAAGAGATAACTTTCAATTCAATTTATCCAAATTAAATAATAAGATTACAACACTCGTTCCCTGAATGAGGCAAGTCCAATAAACATAATTACAAATACAACTTCCCACCTTGATAACAACAGAGGGGTAAAATAATACAAGATCAACTGAAATGGAATAAAGCAAGAACTGATATTGAATCCAATGAGCTCTTCAAGTGGAAGTCTCATCCACACGAACATGAAGAAATAACCCAACGACACGCCACCCAACCAAGTGGAACCCAAAGGCCCACCCCTCGTGCTAGGAGATAGTAACAAGGAATCCTAGACAAGACCAACACCTCTAGACACAGGCTAAAACATAACTGAACCAACTGACACAACCAAACACATGGACAACACAAGTACAACTCAAATACCCTGCAAGTACAACTCTACATGGTCGCATTGCTTCCAGAGACAAAGCAGATCAAGTATGTTAAGGGTACCATACACATAATAATCAAATACCAACTATGGTCACATCAGGTGATGAGCCAATACTTTGGCGCATTTTGATCATATTTTTATAAGTACTTTTCCATTTTTATTATGCTAAAAACAAACATTCAGTTTGATTATGGGATAGAACATAGACCTTTTTATGACTTAATATGATAAATATATTATAATGAAAAGTCCCATGATTATTATCTTTAAATGTTTTATTAGTCTGATAAATACTTTATGGCTTTTTGTGATCATAAAACCTTCTTGCAGCCTCCACTACCAAACTTCCTGCAGCCATATCTGAAACGATGTTTGCCTTAGTTTAGTACTTAATGAATGAATGAATGAAGTAATGGACTGTCTTAAAGATGAACGTGTTGAGCTAACCTTCTTCTCCAAGAAAGATGGCGAGTTATTTTGCAGATGCCACGATTAGAGGAAGGAATTTAAAATCCACTTGAAGAGTAGAAGGCCAAATCTACAAAGATCAGTTCAACAGGGAAAGATGGGGAGACAGTTTCAAACTTATCCGCCAAGCAAGAAGAATGTTCCAGGAATCTAGCCAGGCGTCCTGCTATTGCTCAAATCCAGGATGATGGCGCTTTAAGTCTTCCAAACCAATTTGACTTGGTCCTTGCATTGTCATTTGCCTCTTTAATCAAGTTAGTTGGATGTAATAAATACTTCTCGATTTATAAGGGAAGGTTGGTTAGTAGTTAGGATTAGTTTTCAATAAATAGCCCATTCTCCTTCAGAGAATGGGCTGAAAGATCTTGTCACTTGTAATACATTTTTTAGTATTAGAAATACAGTTAAGAAGGATTGTGATATGTACTTGTTCACTTTAAATCAATAAAGTTTATGGAGATTTTCACCTAATCTGTTGATTACTTTGGCATGACCTAAGGGGGCCCACTTAGGAAATCGCCTGTACTTTCATTCTGTAGGTTAGGATAGCTATACTTTCTTTTATAAAAGTTAAATGTGTTTGTTCCTGTAGCAACAAAAATACATCACTATTGACTGTTCCTGCAGCCACTAGAAACAGAGTAGTTTTACCTTTCAGTTTTTGTTTCCAGCAAGTTATTCAGTAAAGTAATTCCAGAATTTAGAGTTTTAGCAATTTAGGAAATCATGCATGTCTGGAAGGGTGGTTAGTGATATTTTGCTGTCCCATTTCAAGTTTACATCCTCAGGTTGATAAGTAAATGAGGTTCTTTGACAGATTATAGCTGCTTGTTGTGATTTCCAATCCTTAAGTTGAGGAATTAATATTCCTAGTTATCAAGCTGATTAAAGAACACTACATTTTTGGCGCCGTTGTCGGGGATGGTGTCAAACTAAAAACCTATTGCAGGCATGCTGGCAGGTAGCTTTAAGTTGTATTCCTAGAATTTAGATCACAATTCACTATTCAGCATTTTTCCATAGTTAGATTTACTTCTTACTGTATGCTTAGAAGAAGAGACCAATTTGGAAGATTCCTTCCTAGAAGCTTTGATATCCAAGAAAACAACCCAGAGATTGACCCAGAAAGTTGTCCCAGAAGGACCATATTTGGATGCTGGCCAGGACCTTGTCACTTCATCTTCTTCTTCCTCAGAGTCCAGTTTGAACCTATTTGATGCACCTGACAATCTTGATTTACTCACAACACAGCTAAATAACCTGCATACCTTCAATAACCAGCATCCCCATAACAATCCACTTGCCCTTGTTGTCTACCAGCCAGGAGCTAACCCAAGACCACCATCAAGGATGGTAGTGCCTAATTTTCCATTTCCACTCCCTGAGTTGCATGACAATAACAATCTCAAAAACATTCCTACTTCATTGCTTCCAAAGTTTTATGGCCTGATTACAGAGGACCCTCATACCTTCTTCTTCGAGTTTGACATCCTATGTAGGAGTTATGATTATACTACTAAATCCCATAAGATGAAATTATTTCCTTCTACTTTAAAGGAGTTAGCCTTAAGATGGTTAATGGGATTAGGAGGTAATGCAGCAGCCACTTGGAATGAACTGAAGGAATTGTTCTTAGTGAAGTATAAAGAATATTGTAGGGGCAGTGATATGAGAGAAGATGACCTTTTCAAGATGACACAAAAGGAGGGTGAAACCTTGGAGGACTATGTATCCAGGTTTTTGTTCAATGTGCAGAAAAATACTCAGCACCAGCTAAATGAGGAGTCTAAAAAACTTCTCTTTCTAAGGGGAGTTAATGATACTTGCATGGAAGCACTAGACCTCATGTTTGGAGGAGATATTACCCAAAGCAATTGGGATGACATTAAGACAATATGTCTCAATTACTCTATGGAAAATGTGAAGAAAGGTAGGGGGTTCCGATCCTCTATTGCCAAAGGAAGCAGTACAGGTGTATCAAAAGGAGAACTCTCTAATCTTCTGTCCGACTTCAAGCAAGACATCATAAATGATGTTGCTACTCAGTTGGACACCATGCAGACTAGGAGGAAGAAGGAAGAATTTGATGCGATGCTAGCTGAATATTGTCCTCATTACAGACTAAGGAAGAGGGACTGTAAATGCAAAGTAGTTGCCAATTTGGAGGTGCAGCATCTTCCTATTGAATTCAAAACCATTGAAGGAGAGGAAGATGTGTTCGTTGTTGCTCAGCGCAGGCCATGGGCCCCAAGACAAGGTATGCCTCAGGACCCCTTGCAAAATTTTGGTTCATATAATAATCAATGGCAGAACCAGTACCCTCCAAGTTATGGCCCATATTCTCAACCTCAATGGAATAACCCTTGGCCAAATGTTCAACAAAACCATTGGCAACCTCCGCAAGGAAACTAGCAGTCACCACAGCAAAATCAGTGGCAACCTCCACAAGGAAATTGGAAGCAACCTAACCAATGGAGAGGAGGCCAACAATGGTCCAATCCACCCACCGATTTCTTGCAGCAACCCCAACAGCAGTCAATTATGCCACCTCCTGTTGCCAATCAAGGTCAAAATCCAAAGTCAACCCAACTACCTGCTTAAGCAGAACCCAATCCAAATAGCCACCACCAACAACAACAGCAGCAGCAACAACAACAAGTTTATTTTGTTGATCCTAATAACCAGCCCGCCTATGCTCTCAACCTAAACAATATCAACTTACATTCAGGAATTGTGTTGCCTACACCATCTCCTCCTCTAATTTCTAAATTACCATCTGAGGAGATTGAGCAAGAAGAAAATGCCAATGGCCTAGCCCAACCCAATGAGTCAATACAGACTCCATCACTACCTAAGGTATCTAATACATTGCCACCTCCTTTTCCACAAAGGTTGGATGGTGAAATTGTAAAGAAACAAGAAGACCCTACCTTTGATATCCTTGACCAATTGAAGCATATATGTGTTAAAATTCCTTTGTTTCAAGCCATTAAGGAAGTACCTATTTACAGCAAGGCCATTAAGGAAGCGTGTCTAAAGAAGCCAGGTAGGAAGAAGAAAGACCCTCAGATTGTTCATATTTTAGGACAACTCTCTAATTTAATGCTGGGAAATCTTACAATCCCAAAATATTCAGACCCTGGTAGCCCCATTGTTGAAATTAATATTAATGGGGTTCAAATTAAGAATGCTTTGGTCGATCTTGGAGCTACTATCAATGTCATGACCAAAGACCTTGTACTAAAACTAAGTATTTCAGACCTAAGACCTACACCTATAGTCTTGCAACTGCTGATAGTTCAACTATCAAACCTGATGGAGTAGTAGAAGATTTAGTTGTCAACCTAGATTCATGGGAGTATCCTACTGATTTCATGATTTTGTCTCCAAAAGCATCATTAGGAGGTTATCCTGTGATTTTGGGAAGGCCATGGTTAGCTACTGTTGATGCTTATATAGGTTGTAGGACTGGTAACATGACAATATCTGATGGGTATACCACAAAGAAGTTTACCCTATATTCTCCAGCCCAACCTCAACTTGAGGCTGGACAGGTTGTTTGGCCTGATTTAGGAGAAGAAGAGGAAGTAAACTCCGTGGCCAAATTAATGATGATTACCAGAGAACCTTTCATTGAACAACAAGTTGATTAAAGAACACTACATCAGGTATGTTATGTAAACCATACCCACAGTAAACAAGTACCAACTGTTGTCCTAGACAGAGTTTCATCACACAATTCGTCATGAGTTACCCACTGTGGATCATCAAGATGGTGGCCTCAAACCAATCCCCGGCCCTCATACTTACTAATGTAGAATCAAATACCTCTCGTATAGACAAGATAGATGACCTTGCCATCCCAGGCCTTCCCACCCATCCCAAGCCTAATCGAGCACTTGAGTCCATGAGTGAGGCATAATTATCTTGATTAGTGAGAAGTTAGTCCTAATCTTCTAAGTATTGTTTTAGTTATCACTTAATTAAACCACTTCCGAAGGTTGCCCAATCTTACCTCTTTCGGGCTCTGGCCCCTACAGAAGCCACTCTTCTACTTGACAACATACATACCAACCAATCACCAAGGATACAAAGGTGCAATAAACAAGATACCTCGACCTCTCCTTTTCCAAGAGGCAACATAAGTTCAAACCCTCTCCAAACACTTGGAGGTAACAAGGTAACAAAGTGCAACAACCAAGGTATTACAATCACTCCAACTCTAGGAGGAAACCTAAAAGAAACTCACTCCAACACTGGAGGCAACAAACCACCTAACAAGGTCACTCCTTACAAGGAGACACGGATCCCATAATCCACTCCTTTCTCAAGAGACACAAGACATCCCCGTTCGTAGAAATCGGGTAACCACTGATAACTTCCCATGCACTACCCAAGGGATGCAAAAACGGTTGACAACATGACATGACAACCCACATAAGATAAAATCCCCATCTGGAATACTTACGAATTAAACACTAATTTAACCCATTTCCAAAACAAGAACATGAAGAACATGTTCACTGAAGTCAACTGAAAGAAATACCTTTAGATATTCTAAATCCATTTTCCACATTACATTCAGTACTCTATTGAATTTAGTAATCTGAATTAAAACACGTCTTTTAAATTAAGACTCAATATTTATTTTCCTAATTGATCTTAATTAACAATAAATTAACATTTACCCTTCAATTCAAATAAATCATTTTAAGATAACAATATCTCCTTGGCACAATGAACCATCAATTAATTACAATTTTAAACACTTCCTTGCAAATATAAATCATTTAAAATCATTTAATTTCTCTAATTAAACATAATATCTGTAAATCAAATATTAGATCTTTCCAATTATATATTATTTTAAAATAAAGTCAATACCATGACTAAAGATACAATGTTTTCATTTCCACAATTAAATCATACCATTGGAAAATCAATATTTAATTCCCTCATTTAAATTTAAAACATGCCTTCAATAAATCAACTTTTAAAATGCAAATAAACACTTGTATATTTTGCATATGTATATATAACATATATACCTGTATTTAATTATTTTAATATAGATATAAATAGTATTATAATATTATATAATATAATATATATATTAATATTTAATATTATTAAAACATAATAATAAAATATTAATTTATATATATTTTTTATTTTATTTTAAACTTTACCCCAATCGCACCTTGGGTTGCGTGTTTGTCTTAGGGCAAGGGCAGACTTTTTTCGGGCCACGTGCAACACGAAGGGCACGGTTTTAGGGCGTCGGCCACACTTTGCAAGCGGCGACCGCGGGTTGCTCACCAAGCGGCGGCGGTTAACCAGCCGGCCACCACCGTTGGTGGCGCGGTTGTGCTTAGCACAGCCGACCACCACTGGCGGCAGCGACGGCTGTGTTAACAGCAGTCGCGGGTGGGAGGAGGTGGCAGCGGACTGTGGCAGACGTAGGAGGTGGGGAGCTCGTGGGGCGCGCCAGGCGCGGCTCCCCACAGCGCCTCCCATGGGTGATTGTGGGTCGAGCCCCTAGCCCCCACAACCCACTTTTAAATTTTTTATTTTTTTTTATTCCAAAACCCCTCCATTACGGATTTCAAAAAAAATCCGAAAAACATCCTTTGTTCTTTTTTCCTTTTTTTTCTTTTTTTTAACTGGGATTTAAAATATAAAATTAATAGGGCACAACTATGAAAAGTATATATATAAATATATTTATACATATATATATATATATATATTCAATTTTAACCCAAATTATAACTCTAGGAGAGCAAATAATTCCCAGAAATGTACATCTACAACCATATTGAAATTTTTTCTTGAAGAACAATGTTTTCAAACAGAGGTTTTTCTTTCCTTTCAAATTTTGAAGCAAGAACAAGATGGGTTTTATTTGTAAACCAAGCCTAGGTTTGAATGTTTCCAACAACAAAACATAAATAATAGAACAACTAAATTTAATAAACAAAGAACCTGGTATTTTGAATTTGAGGTCCAGATGATGCTTAGCTTCCAACCTTGCTTCCAAATCCAGTCCCACAAGTTCTTACAGTTCAAATCCCAAAACCCACAAAAATACAACAATCTTCCTCTCCTCCATTTTCAATTTCTCCCAAAACTTCATATCCAAAATTGAGAAAAGAAATTCAATAATAATGAAATTCCAAAAATATCTCCAAAATATCAGTGCAACCACCCTCATAAATTTCAGAAAACTGAAATAGAAAATATCTCAATTTCTTCAATTTTTGAATTCAAACTTTCAAATTTGACTTTTAAGTCATTTTTCTTATTTTTTTCAATTTCAACAAATATCCAATAATTTATAAAATGAATTGTTTAATTCAAATTAATTAATTTAATTAATTCGATAAAATAAATCTAATCCAAGATTAAATTATTTTATCAATTAAATTAAATTAATTAATAACTTTAAATAGCATTTTCCACATTATAACCAGATTAATTAGATCAACCTCTTAAATACATAAAGCCATTTAATTACCCTTTTTCTAACTTGAAATTAAATAACAAAGAGAGGGAACAATATTCAAAGCAACACAACCCGACAAACAACTGACGGCATACTAGGACTAGGGTGACGACTTGGCACGAAAAACCTAGCTATTATCTCCCAATCGAATACCGTTGGGCAATAGACACGCTCAACCCTATGAAACCAAGTGGAGTCGATGTCTTGTACCTGTCAACCTGAAAATCAAGTACACAACAACATATAATATAAATAGCATAAAATACACACTATGAAGAGGCAATCTCGGAATCGCAGGACGCTTGCAAGCAAGTGATGCGATACCGTCCCCTTCACTAATACAATGCAACTAACTGACAGATCTAACATATTAATATAATCCAAAGCATATACATCATTAATTCAAATATCCATAATGTTAATCCAAAAAAAGTCATAAAGATAACATCCTATTAAAATACCATCACATCAAAAGATAACATTAACGTCGCTTTATAGATAGTGATCAAAAGCAACCGAGTACCATAGTCAAGGTACTAACAAAAAGCACACAAACAAGGCCTCTGAATAACCAAAAACACATCACAGCAACATACCCACACAGGGACACACTGTCCAACCAGAAGGCAAAACGGAGGGGTATTACAGCATCTCTTAAAGCAATAATAAAAGATCTACAAATGCATACCAAATATGGGGATGATGAAAGTGCATATTTTTGGTGAAAATGGATCTAGATCTGTGTATGAGGAAGGGACATTGACAACACTATCTTTTATTCCTGCAATAATTCACATGGAAATTAAGGAAAACCCAGATCAATTTGTAGCTTCCTCTCATGCATTCAATGGTGAGAATCATCTTGTAGCAACCCCAAGTACAAGAATGTATGCCTCTGATGGTAAGAATCGGTTCAAAGAAATTGAAAGGTATACACCTTCTTGTCCAAACCAATATGAAAATGTCTCTCCATCCCTTGATCTTAGCAAGAGAATGCTACCTGTAGATTTAACAACAACAATTGAGGAATGTACATTTTTAAAAGAGGACACACCTATAGCAATTTTTTCTACCTCAATTAATGAGAAAGAACATACAATTGTTGATAAGGAGGAATAAAAAATAATAGTTTCCCTTGCAACAGTTGCTTCAACATTCATGGAGGAGACAGATCAATCTGATAAAGATGAGCAACGGTCTGTAGTAGTTTTTGTTACATCTATGGCTATTTCTCACACATTTCTTCTTTAGGACTAGCAAAACGATCATAGAGATCAACTCGCAACTGTTGATATTTCACATTTTGGTGAGAAGAAACTTCCATCATATGAATTTGCGCTCATTGATGAGAAAGGATCAGTTGAAGAAGCTATCATAATATCTTTTATGCATGTGATTGCAAATAATATTATGGTTTTTGAAGACAAATTTGTGGCTAGGTATGTTGATAAACTTGCACACGTTGACAAAAATAAATGCATTGTAATTGAACACACTCAAGAATTACATGTATTAATTCTCATCCCTATTAAAAATGAGCATCTAACAATAAAGGACATGTATGAAAAAGAAAATTGTGTAGCTATTAGGGGAGATATAGAACTCTTGATAATCACTTGATTTGATAAAATAAATCAGTATGTCATTAAAGAATTCCTTTTAAGAAGCCATTATATTTTTACAAGGATTATTATTATTGTTTTTTATAAAGGTAAACATGATATATTAAGTTGTAATACATTGTGTGAAAATAATAATTGTCATGTAGAAAATGCTCTTTTACATGAAAAAAAAGGAGGAAAACATTTTAAAAAGAGGTAAAAACAACATTTTGAGAACAAGAAAAATGTGGGAAAAATTACATAAATCTTCTTTAGTAATGAAGAATTTGAAGGTCACGAAAGAAGGAAAATGTGCTTGGCTCTACCCTGAGACCCCACAAGGGGCGCTGCCCCTTAACCCCACTAGGGATTGCCACCCCCAGAACCCCACTTTCAATTTTTTTTTTTAAAAGAAGAAATTGGTGGGGGAATCGCGCTAAAACAAAGTGGTGTTTTTATACCCCCTCTATCTAAAGAATGCAACTTAGCTTATCATTATCTTGCATTACCATTGTCACATGCATTTCTTATAACTGAGCAAGAGCAAATAATTGATGAATTTTTAGAATAATGGAATTTTAAAAATGACAATTTGACCATTGGTTGTTCTAATTGTTGCAAGGAAGAAGCTAAGTGCACATACCAAGTTGTTTAAGAAGACATGGTGAAGGAGACACAATTCGTAAGTGAGCCTTAACAAAACAATGGTGAAAGTGAAGAAGTCTCCTTTGTAACCCAAGGGAAACTTCATACATCAATGTTGGAAGATCGAGGTATGATTAATGATTTCAACTTGTCTTATAATTCTATTAGATTAAAAGAGACAACATGTTTCTTCATAAAATGATTTTGAATCTAGTATGTATGGTGAATGGAAACAATCCCCATACTACTAAGAATGAAAAAAGTGAATGCTCACAATAACCATAATACCCATCATTACCATCTTTGCTACCATCTTACTTAATTCCACCTCGTTGATGGTCAAATTGACAAAGCAACATGCAGGCAAGATGTGATCACCTTACCTCTCCTAGAAAAGATAAACGATCGTTAAATTGATCACCTTCCAAGGTCCTAGATGTTGGGTCACAACGTACTATTTTATTGAGCGGTCAATGAGGCTGTAATGTTCAAGGGGCTTGCTGGTTATTGATATTTTTGGTTACTGCAAGATCGAACTTCTATCTAAACCTACTCTAATCGAGGTATAAAAAAAGGGAAAAAGATAGATTAGGGACGCAAGAGAGAAAAGAATGTTGATTCATTTCGTTAACCGGACCTATTACTCTTCAAGGAATTCCTAAACTAGAACTGCAAAATAAATCAACTTGTAATCAATACAAATTTGAACATTCATTCACAGTGCAAACTTTAAGAGTAGATTGCAAATCACAATTTGAACAAAAGAAAAGATAAAACTTCATTCCTCGAAGAATTCCAAATCAAATGATTAACACAATGAATATCATTCTAGAGAACAACTTAAAGCAAGTTTAAATATGGTTGCTTCTATTGTTGCGAAATAGATAAACAACATTTACAAATCTAGCAGGCTTCACCAGTGCACAGAAACCAATAGCTTTGAGTTAACTCAGCTAAAGTAAGAAAATCAAAAAAATGTATCATCTATCCTACTGCTAAATTCTAATCAGCTCTAAAACAAAATGTCAAACTCACTTTCCTAAATTTCTAACCCCTTCAAATGAGCTCCATTTGACCATTAATAGCTCAGCTAATTCCATAATTTCTGCTAAAATAGCTCATCAAAAGTTGTAGCTTTTCTCCTACATAATTTTTCCATAAAGATAACTCTTTGTTCTCAGCTTTTGTTTGATTTGGGTTGAATTCAGTTCACAATTACAATTTTTCAGTTTCAACTTTGAGTCCTTCGTCTTGCATGATGTAGATTAGCATCCTTTCCATAAATTGCTCCAACTAGGGACCACAAAGCGTCCAGTTCTCTGCAGTTTGATGATTCTTTTTAGAAAAATCTCTCCTTTTTGTGTGTCAAATTTGTAAATCATCATGTTGTAGTCCACTATCTTTTCCAATCCACAAAAGTACCTAAAATCAAAATACACTTTAATTAATCAATAAAATTAATCTACTTATTAATTAATTTCAAAAATCAATCAATTTCAAATTATTTCAATTGAGCATGAATATAATAAATTCTTAATTTTATCAATTAAAATAATAAGTAAATCCACTTTCAAAATCAATGTTATTTTAAACTGATAAAATAAAATAGCATTAAAAGTAATGTAGTGTGGATTTAGAATTTTGGCATCATCTGATTCCTCGAATTCAGACAGACACCTGCACATTAAATCGAATAGATAATTAATCAATTGAATTAATGATTTTCAAATAAAATAATTAATTTGGTAACTAATTAATTATCTTTATGGATGAATGGATCAATCATGTTTTGTGCACATATTCTGCAAAAATTGCATCCATAAAATGATATTGAATTACCCTTGCAAAGGAAATCAAAAGAAAACGTGAAATGACACTGAATCTCAACAATAGTTGCCTCCTGAGACCTGTCAACATAAGTGTTTTGTTTGTAAATAGTAGTGGCATTGCCAATATCCTCTATACTTGACCTTCCCTGTCTTAATGGAACCATCTAAATATCCATTGTATGGGTTTTTTTATATTTTTCATTGCACATGCTTCAAGGGTCTCAATGGGACTAGTTCTTGAAGAAAAGCTACGAAATTTATGTGATGAATCTGAAGCAAGTTATAGAAAAGTAGATGTCAACCATGTTGTTCGGTCATTTGGTAATAAAAGTTATTTCTCAGCCTTAGAAAGAGTTCTAAGCTCTTAAAACAATCATATCCAAGTGTTCCAATACCATCAATTTCCTTTATATGTGAATTCCTTCTAAGACTTTGAGCTAAACATGAAAGACCCTATTCACAAGGGTGAGACTAATTCTGAAAATGACAATTCATGGCTGCTGGAAATATTCTAGCACATGATGAGGACCATAGAACACATAAATTCAGACAATTTTTCCCTTTGACTACAGCATTGATAAGAGTCTGAGTTACCAAAATCTTTCTTGTTGATGCTTTGCACATCGTGTCCTTGTGTATGCTTCTTGATTTTCACGTGTGGAGAGATAACATTTTCTAAAAGTTTCAAATCTCTCTCTTTTGCCAATTTGTGCCTCATTGCAACACTGCATTCTGAGAGACCACATTTTTGTCGAGGCATTTTGTCATACAATTCTCAGCCTTGTTTATGCTTCTCCATTTTTTTTTATTGTTCTGCAATCATGGAATTCTATGAGATGACATCGCTTTTATTTTTCCTTCCACAACCTTTCTCTAAGCTTGACATTTTGTATGCAATGTCTCTTCATTTTCTTGAACATTTCCAAAGCCCATTCGATGAACGCACTTTGTACACACCCTCTGCAATCATTTGTTTCCATGTGTTGAATCCCCCTTTAATTTAGCAAAGGCTCAGTACAGATCCTTTCAACAAATCCACGTTTGTACATATCTTTCAATATTGCATTCCATGGAATGATGTTTCTTTTAAGGCATGCTTCCTTGAGGGATTCGATCAAACAATTCACCAGTCGCGCCTATTTATATGCTTCATTTTTCATATAAATTTAATGGGTAATTACAACTACAATATTTGAAGTATTTTTAATAAATCGTCTATGACTATTCAGAGGTCCTCATATTCCCAGAGAACACACTTCTATCGAGGCATTCTAAAACAGTGTGAGGCTTCTATTTGTGCTTCCATGTCTAATCTCTGCCAAAGCATTTACAATGGTCACAGAGATGTTGTTTAAGGCTTTGGAATTTGGATTTTCAACTGCCAATTGCATTTGCTAAAAAAAATTTGAGGCATTAGGTTAAAAAATTCACAGTCATGCATGTGCTTCCACATTTAACATGCATGTCTAGCGAGGCAGTTGCATACACTATGTTCTAAAGCTCTCACTTAAGAGAAGAAACTGGAAGAGGTTGTGGAATATGGCCTTACACCATAGTATTCACTTGTTTAGAAATTTTAAATTCTTTCTATGAAGTCCATTTTGGGCATATCCTACAATCTTTTTATGAAACCGCACCATATCATGCTTATTCGCCATTATCTAAAGCATGTCACAAGCAACTCTCACACCCTGTCAAATAATTTTATGTTTTATGTTCTTTGCTTCAATGAAACTCCATGAGGCCGCGTATTCCTGAGGGGCATTTTATCAAACAGTCGATTTGCCTTATCTATGCTTGCCCATTTTGTATCTATGTATCCGAATTTTGCATTTTATGTCCACAAAGAAATTGCAATATCAGATATCATTAATGTGCCCTTTGATTCGATGAAATGGTATCTTCCTCAAACATATAGTGCTCTCTTCCTATGTTTCAACTTTGACGAGTATTGATGATACTTCCACATTTCTTTGCAGCGTTCTGTAAACCAGTTCATAATGCCTTTGCTAGGAGAGTGGATCAGCGGCGGTCTTGATTTTGCCACATGATCAGAGGTGGGAATGGGACTATTTTAGTGCATGGTTCCAAAAAAATTTCCAAACCTGAAATCTGACAAAAGCAGTTGTGTGCGGGTTTTGTAATTGGAATTTGGGATGAAACCGAAACATGTACATTTTTAAGGTTTTGAACTGAGTTCCCTCCCGAACCCGAATTTGAAAAGAAGATTTATTAATTTGTTTCCAAACCCCTTATGTGTGTGCGGAAATTTTGGAAGCTGAAGATTATTTTTGTGGGGTTGGGCACTCTTTTATTATTATTATTTTTTAAACCTTTGCATTTTTAATATTTTCTTTTTTCTTTTTTTTCCTTTTTTTGATTTTTAGGTTTTAAATCTTTTAAAATTAAAAGATTTATTTTATTTTCTTTAAGATTCTTTTTGATTTTATGATTTTTTTGAACAAATATTTTTAAATAAAAAGATTCATTTATTTAAAATTTAAAAGATCAATTATTATTTTACATTTATTTAAATTTTAAAATCTTTTAAAATTTATTTATTCTTAAATTTTAACTTTATGAATTTTTTAAAATTAAAAAGATTTGATTTTATTAAAAATAAATTTATTTATTTTATTTTAAATTTTCTATTTTTTTCTTTTTTTTTGTGTTTTTCTTCTTTTTTTGGGGGGTTTTTTTTTTTTCGTTTTGAGAATCTAAAAATAGGACAGACGACACAAAAATTACATGAGGAAACGAGGACGAAGACAGACAAACGAGACAACAAAAATGGTTAAAACAAACAAACAAAAGACGAAGATGAAAAGCAAATGACGTGACAAAAAGACAGGGATCGGGATCAGGAATCGGTGAGGCACCTGAATCCGAACAACACTCGAAGGCAAAGCGGGGATTGGGATCGAGAATGAACATGAAACGTGAACCTTCAAAAGTGCAAGGTGTCAATTCCAATCTGAAACTCGAACCCGAAAGATAGACACACAATGGAAGTGAAGATCGAGATCGAGTTGGAACCAAGAATAGGAACCTTCTTAAGAGGTTCAAGGTTTCGGTTCTAGTTCAGAGTCTAATTCTGACACAAACAAGGAAAAGGAAATCAAGCGAAGATCGAATTCAGGACAACACCTAGAACCTGAACACTCTCTCGAGGACAAGTTCAGGTTTCATTCTGAAACCTGAGCCTAACAAAGGAAAAACAAGAAAGGTCTGGGGGTTGTGAACACCTCTGAGACAAGATCAAAACGACAACAAACACAAAACGAGAGATGAAAACTAAAACAAGTGAAGAGGGAAAAGACAAAACGAGAACAACAAAGCGCAAAACATAGTGAAACAAACCAGTGAAACGAAAGAAAATAGAGGGGGTCCCCAAATTTGCCAAGCAAAAGTTGGGGCATGTATGCAAGGCATAACAAATGGTGACTCAATTGGGAAAATTCTCTAAGAATTTTAAAACACGTAACCCTCCAAATATCCAAAATCTCTGGTTTACGCTCATTCAAGGCAATCCAAGAAGTGCAAACACAATCAAAACCAATACATCACAAAGATCTGAGATGAAACTGAAATTTTTTTGTGTGTGTAAATGATTCATTCCTCTCCATAAGCATTGTTGTGATCAAAGTGGAATAGAATCTACCCAAGCTACGTAGTTTTGAGTTATATCCTTGATGTGTAATGATATTTTGGGCATAGCTCTGCTTCTTCACAGGCATTTATAGCCCTGAATGTAGTGACCCTCCTGGTAACACTTTTATTTTAGTTGTTTTGTGACACAGTTAGTAGATAGACCTTTGATATTATGTTGTTTGATGTTAACGTCATGATTTACATGACTAGTTATGAAACTCATTTGATGATACACTATACTATTTGATGTGATGATTACTTGCATAAGATGATGTTTATGATGGTTATTTATGTTGTTATGTTTTACACATTATGATGCTATGTTAGTTAGATGTTACGTCAGTCGGTGAAGAAGACAATTTAGCAGTACTCATCAATGAATGCCCTACTATATCATGATTCTTCTTCATGGTGTGCTTTCATATTTGTACATGTTGGATTAATCATGTAGTGTTATGTAGCTTGCAAGTACAGGCATCGACTCCACCTACTTGTCAGGTCTGAGTGTTCCATGACCCAATGGAAATATCGATGGGAGATAGACTTGTCCTCTGTCCTTAGCCTTCGTTTTGAAAAGAACGAATATCCATCGTCACCCTTTTGTTGTCCTGTCACCTATTCGTCGCGTGTTTGCAGTCGTTTGTCTATAATTAAGTCTGCAATGTTTATATTATGTTAAATTGAATTATTATAATGTTTAATTAATAATTAGTGTTGCTTTAATTGATTTTATAATGTAATTAAATTAAAGAAGTTATTTTTAGTTCATTATGTGATTAAATTAAAATATTAAATTATCTTATTTTCAAAAAGGGCAATGAATTATAAATTGATTTATTTATTCAAAGTTACGTTTCGAAAATAGAACATGAGTTATGATCTTAAGTTGAATGTCTTGTTAATCTGTTGTGTTAATTGAGTTAATGCATGAGTTGCATGCTGAAACAAAAGTAGAAGTTGGAATTTGAGAATATCAATAAAATGATATAATCTGGAAAACACTAGATGTTTTCAAATAGATAGATTTTGGATTTAGAAGAATAGGAAAGATAAAGATTATTTTTCAAAAGTTATTTTCTGGAATTGTTGGAATTGTGGATTAATCAACAAAGCTGCAAATTTCGTTCAAGTCTATGTTTCGTTCGTGGATAGAGAAAAGTGTGTATCTTCGAGTTTTGCTGAGTTTCCATCTTCGTTCTGAAAGGACACGTGTTCAGGTTCTTTTATTGTGATTTTCAAAGTTATTTGTGATAATCATGTTAGATTCTGCTGTGAAAACCTTGTCTTCAAACCTGCATGCACAATCGAAAAAATGGAAACATTAATAAACAACATTATATGAGTAATCTGAAAATAAATTTTAAAGTTAATGTTGAGGAATATGGTTTTGGATTATCTGTTTTCCGAATGACACGTATTACTATATCTTTGCTTGAGATTTCCCTGCCAATATTTTCTTGATCTCGTCTTTTGTTCTAACTGCCTTGTGAGGCGTTTCAACATACTTCATTACTTTTCTTTGAATTTTATGAGCCCTTGTTAAATATGTGGTGTGTGCATTCTTCAATCACTCATTTCACCCCACAAGATAGTAATATCTCAGAGATAATTGTCAATAGATCAGGTGTTTTGTCTATGGTTTCTCCTCCTGCATATTTGCTCTTGTCCAATGTCTCTGCATTCATATTACTTGCCTCGATTCAGTTTTATCCAATATATATTGTTGTATATTGGGCATGCATGAATTAGGTATGTATTTGCTTGTATATAAGCCAAATTCCTATAAACAGTGCCGCTCTTTTGTTATTCCTCTAAGCCGACCATATCTCATATCTATATTTGAGACTTCCTTATTTAATTGCGCTAGAGAATTCTTTACCAATATTTTGTATGATGCGACTGTCATTGTTTGATTAACTTGATTTTTACATTAGGATTCTTTTTGTACTTGTTGTCGAACCTAGGTATGTGAAAATGGTTGTTTGTTCTCTCCTTCCATGGCATCGAATACATGCAGATTGCATGTCTCGATGTATAGTCTAGTCTCAGTTCTGGAGGTCAGTATGTTTGAAGTAAATTTCTTTGAATTTGAAGACCATCCCCTATGTATGATTGCCTTTGCTGAGATACAGTTTATTTCTCTCTGTATGCTTTTGCGATTCCTCTATCATCTTTTCCTTTTAGAATGAATTCATCTTATATTCCACTAGAAAATATATCAATTACATAGAAGGCCTTGTCCAATCAAAGTTGAAATGGTAAAGCATCTTAAACCTACCCTCTGAGGCAAGGAATCCAGTCTGCAATTTTTTTGTTAAACGTTCAACATAAGCTTGCAGCCACGTGATCATGCTAGACACTTATAATCACAGATTTTCCATATTTGTTGCATGCATTGTCGACAATGGAATAGGAAGTCCATATACACCATCCTTGTATTGTTTTTTTTGCTTCAGACGTTGTGTCATTACCTTGGATCGATGAAGTCCGTGAACTGCTCCATTCGGCCACCATTGAATGGAACCGGCGTGGTGATGATCATTAGCCACACCCCTTGACTTAACTGTATTACCATATTGTTAATCTTTAAACCTGTTGGCATACCTTAGTTTAGTTCATTCACTCATCTTGTTCTCTCCCTGGCGGTAAGTGCATGCTTACTGCATGCTAAAATTGTTCACATGTTTTAGCCTATAGGTGATAACCCGACTCAACTTTATTTCGGTTGCTAAATCGTTGTTGACATGGTGGTAGGAGAGTGACCCACTTTGCATGACGTTGCTATTCGATAGTAGTCGAAACTTAGATTATAGGTTAAATTGTTATTATAATTTTTATGTTAATCATATAATCTCTCTGAAAATTCATAATCTAAATTACTCATGCTATTATTAATTTATATTGCTATCTCTAATATTAATATTTTATTATATTTTATTATAATCTTTTGATTAAAGATTAGTTATGATTCAATTTAGATTTGAAATAGTTAGTTAAATTAGATGGTTATCACTATTTCTATTTAAGTTTCATATAAGGAAATTTGATCTTAAATGGATTCAATAATTGAACTTATCAATTAAAATTAATTTGATTTAGAATACGGATTATTATTAATTATAGTAATCTACAATAGATTCACTTATATGGATTCATAATTACATTTTATTGTGTCTCAAATTAAATTGTGGTATTCTTAATTTTTTGGTATCTTGTTAGAATGGTTAGATTGTATTAATCATGTTGTTCATGGAATTTATAAGGTATTGTATGAAAAGATATTTAAAACATGGATGTATCAATTAGTTTCAAAAGTTAGAACAAAGGTTATGGTTGATGATATAATCATTAATGGAAATTGAATTATAGAATATCAATAGGAGTATATGTATGTTTGTTTCAATGTTTTGAAACTTTGAGAGCGTTTTGTATGAATAAGAATCTTGTTTAGAAACTTGTTAAATTCCAATTGCAATGCCTTAGCGATGTTGTGTTATTTTAATAGATTATGGAAGGGTATTGTTTTGTGGCTTCCCAAAGGTTTTGTTTTGTTGTTAAGTTGTGGCATGTTGGTTGTTTGTCTATTGGTAATGTGATTTATGCTCAATTTACTTTTTTGGGCAGATGTTGTATCATATGATTACGAGTTTGTGGAGGTTTTTGCAATGTTTTATTAAGTAAGAATTATCTTTTGGATCAATTGGTTATAGGTCCTTGGTTATGAAGTTCATGTTCATGTATTATTGCCTTCTTGTTATAATCTATTTGTGGAGTTGTACCTTAGGAAGAGTGTCTTTCGTTAGGGGCCGGACCGAGAAGAGGTTGCAGGGGTAACCTATCGGAAGTATGTTAAACAAGTGATAATTAAAACATGTTGTAGGGGTTTGGGTTGTATAATAATCCTTGCAAGATAATGTTTACCTCAACTTTTCTTTTAACGCTCATTTAGGTTAAAGAAATTTGAGAAGGCCTGGAATGACAACTTGAACACTTCGTCTTCTTGAGAAGTGCTTCAAGGCCACATAGTACGTATAAGGGTCGGGAGTCGTTGGAGGTTGCTAGGGTAACTCCAGTAGAGGGTTGGTAACCTAGGAAGGCTACCCAGGGTAAATAATCTTGTACATGTGATGACACTCTTATCCTAGTACACCTTGTGAGTTTTCTGTTGTGAGTCGCCTCTAGGGTTTTGTAGTTTTTAGTTTGGAGTTTTGAGTATGTATTTTTTAGTTGCAGCTTATAGTTGTATTTGACTGATTCTTGAATTGTCATGTGAGTCAACCTTGTAATTGTATTTGATTCTTTGTGAGGTTAGTTTGACTTGAGGACTTGTTATGTCTCCTAGCAAGGGGGTGGGCTTTCGAGATCCACACGGTTGGGAGGAACATGCCACTACTCCATTGGGTCCCCATTAGGCATTTTGTTTATGGCAGGTTTTCTTGGTTGGATCTAGATTGTACAGCAGTTGCAGAGTTGAGTTCCTTTGGCAAATTTGTGGCATGGACGTCATCCTTTTCCTCATCTCATTCTTCTTTGTATCGCACTCATTATGTACATGAGATGCATTGTTTATATATTGTTTCAATCAGAGATTTGATATAATCTCAAGTGTTGTATTTAACTCTTATTATTATATTATCTAGACATGACTTTTCTTGTGGTTATTATTACATGGTTATTGTATTGTATTGTATTTTTTTTATCTATAGTAGCATAGTTGTGGAACTCTGAGACGTTTATGGATGTTGTTGTCACATGTTATCTCTTTATAAAAATAAAAATAGAAAATCGGATGTGTATGTGATTGTCATAACATTTTTTGGGTTCTACGGCGGGGCGTTACAACCATAGTGGACATCGTGAAATAAATTTAACCCTTTACATTTTTCACTTGGAATAGAGCTACCCCACCCAATGTAAACTAATTGATGGATTTCCTAAGATGTGCAAAGCATGATAGACTTTCAAAAAATCCCCACAACTGCATAATATACCAAGTCCTAATCCATACTAACATTCCCCAGTTTGAAATGGATGAAGGTAAATCAAAGTTTTCAAAGCAACTGATTGATCAAGTTTTTGAAAATACAAACAACAAACTCTCAACAAATTCACCTTTCAACATAACTTGCATACAACAAGAGGAGCGGAAGAAAAGAACACACAAACATGATGAACTAGAAAAACCAAATAGAAAATGAGAACAAAAACTAGCAAACAAGAACAAAATAAAACAAACAAACCTAAAAACAAAAACAAAAACAAGAGGTCCTAGAAAAAAGAAAAACAACAGAACGAAAGAAAAGAAATGAAAAAAAAAAAAAAAACCAAATAAACTAAAAACTAACACTAACCAATCCTAATCCTAAACTAACTCCAAAATTGAGCACTACAAACATAAAATTATGAAAATTTGTACATGAACCTGATCGCTTTTTCATTATGAGTAGAAATCTTAACTTACTAGGTACAATTCTGAACCTAGCAAATTTATCTTTATACTCATAAAAGTAAAGTTCATGTGCAATGAATTCATTCTAAGGGTATAAAGTTTGAAATATTAATAGTTGTGGGTTCTCAGCCTTGTCACAATTTACCAACAAACACATTTTATTATCCCCAACATCATAATCAAACTAAAAATCATTAAAACACAAAGGGTAATCAAAATAAACCACCTATTTTAGAAGATATTCAGTTGTTGATACAGACTCATGTTGTACGATTTCCTTCTTGCTAGGTCTCAACTCATGGAACACCACTCCAGTACATGAATTTCAACATAAATGGCTTCCATTAGTGATATGTCATTAACATTCAAGACATCCAAACCTTGTTCAAAAATTTCATGCATATCCTTATCATAATCAATACTAGGATCAAACAACAAACTAGTGTATTTGACTTCACAGGATTATCAACCTTAATCATGTTTCCTAAAGCACATGCATCACTAATTAAATGGTCAGCTTCCTTAGCCTTTAGATCAATTTTCTCAACATTTCCCTTACCTGACTTGGCCATATTTTTGGACACCAAGAGATCAAAACAACATACCTCAGGATGTGAACCAAAAGGAAGAACCCTACATGGATCACCTGAAGTGAGATTTGTTTTGTAGCTTGAATATGGATGTATCAACATTTGTGTATTCCACTCAGATGCGGAGTCCCAAATCAGCTCGGTCTCCTTACACTGACTGAGCAACAAATCATCCTTGTTATCATCTTTTAAGGTTTGCAAACCTACCTCCTCTTGAGATGAAGCATTTCTTTCAGCACTCTCTTCAAATATGTCATCTACTAGAGTTTGAAAATTAGCATCCACCTCATTTCCATTAATGTCAGAGATACAAATACACGGTGAACAAGGATTTTCTTTGAACAATGCATTCGAATGCACAGAGTCAAATCTAGGAAAACACTTTTTCAGTTCATGTTCTTGCATACCATCAACAATAACATGCAATTCATCATCAGGTTTACCACTATTAAGTTCAAATTTAGTAATGTATGATAAATTAGGATCTTCTTCTAACAAATCATTTGAATATTAAACAAAACCAAAACCAAAAATATATCCCCTCATTTGTTCTCTTCATCATGCTGGAGTGGTTCAATTTTTGAGACAGCTCCTTGATAATCCACTTCACCCTCCCTTATTTCATTCATCTAAATATCATCATGCATTCCTTACTGCAATAAAGTAGTAAGCTCGTCCATTTCAATATTTTTATTAGCATCCAAATCCAATCTATTTTCCTAACATGTATAAATCTAGTCTAATTGATCATCAGGTAGTACTTGGTGAATTTGCACATCTACTTGACCTCCTTCTTCTTAAGATTCATTTTGGAATTCAAATCCTTCTCCTTGACCATTAGATTCATGTGCAATCTCATCTAGAATTATCTTGTTCTTTATTTCAATATGTTCATCCTTCAAATCAGCAATGTCGTGTTCCTGTGTTAACTTGTCACAAGGTGTTTCTTCCTTATCCACCTCATGAAAGAATCCATGAACGCATCAATAAACTCGTTTTCCACATCGAGCGGATCTTCACAAGGTAGATAAGCTTCATCAATTTTTGAATCTATCTCGATGCAAGGATCAAGGTTCTCAGATGATGGGGAAGAGCTCAATATGTTATCATGGCTGCCCTCATTGTTTCGAATGGATTCATTATCATTTTCATGTGTGCTAACTATTGCATCTCCCTCATCAAGTGGATAAATACTCTAGGGATCTTTCATAAGTATTTCGTCAACAATGATCAGTCGTCTAAAATATAATTCCATCCTTCCTAGGAAAACATGGCACTCCATCTGGGAATGTTGATTTTTTGGATGTATCCTACATCTATTTTGTCTAGCGAATTTTGATAGCTTCGATCTCCCAATTCATCCAATTTCTCCCTTACTCGATTTTGCATACGTGGTATATCTAGCCAACATGAACCGTGCTCTTTTGTTGATCCCTCATCACATTGATTCCCATCTTCATCAGGAGATTTGTTCAAAGCGCTGAAATGTATTGATGATTTCTAATGACAATAGTCATGTGTTGATACTTCATCTCTTTCAATATTTTTGTTAGTATTAACATTTCTAACAAAATTAGATTGTAGCTTGATATTACCATTATGCTTCGAATTTAAATCCATTTCATGTTCTTTGTCAAACAAAATATGAAAATGATATATTTGCTCATCAAATGTTTCGCTTACAACTTCATTATGATGTAATGGATTATGTGTTGGAGTATGACCGAAAAGAGATGATATAGTCACAACTTCATTGGCAGGTGGAATACTTACCTCTGTCGTTGGCTTTTGCAAAGCCTGACTTTTCATGTGGGTAGGCGTTGTGGATAAACTAGTGCAAAGATGCAAAGGGTGGCAGTTTTCAAGTACAAGATCATTATAGTTCTTACTCTGATTATGCATTTTCTAACATCTTGTATAGATTGTGCCAACAAGAGAGCTTTGCTAAATGCATCCCTTAAGGTGGTAACTTCACCACAACATTTAATTCTTGCTACAAATAAAGTATTCAAACCCCAATAATAATGCTCTTTTACCACATAATCATTAATAACCAAATTTGAATCTGCAACTCGCTTAAACATGAGAAGAAACCTATGATTAAACTACATAAATGATTCATGTGGTGCTCTTTTCATGGCTGCAAATTGAAGTGATGGGTTTCACATACACGCATAAGGATCAAATCAATCTAAGAATAATACTTCCAACTCCATCCATGAACAAATAATATTGAGGGAAATATTATCATACCATTGTTGTGGTATACCTTGAAGTGTTTCAATGAACAGTTGGCAAGCGATATCTTCATATTGAACCCTGAGAAAAGCTAAGAAATCCCTGTAAATCTTAAAATGATTTGAATCTTTTTGTCCATTTTCAGAAAATAAAGGAAGCCTATTAAACATGTGAGGTGGAATTTCATGAATAATCTCATAGATATACAAAGGAATTTCCATCGGATCTAGGTTTTCCAAGATCTAACCCACTCCCATATGACAAACCAAAATTTCTCAAGTGCCCTCCTTCTAGCACCAATTTTGTTGATGGTCAAATTGAAACAGCAACATGCAAGCAAGATGTAATCACCTTACCTCTCCTGAAAAAGACAAATGATCATTAAATCAATCACCTTCCAAGGTCCTAGATGTTGGGTCACAATGTACTGTTTTATTGAGCGGTCAATGAGGTTGTAATGTTCAAGGGGCCTACTCGTTATTGAGATTTTTGGTTACTACAAAATTGAACTTCTATATTTCACCCTTTTTTATACCCTGATTACAATAGGTTTAGATATAAGTTTGATCTTGTAGTAACCAAAAATCTCAATA
Organism: Sequoiadendron giganteum; assembly: GCA_007115665.2. Taxonomy (NCBI): domain Eukaryota; kingdom Viridiplantae; phylum Streptophyta; class Pinopsida; order Cupressales; family Cupressaceae; genus Sequoiadendron; species Sequoiadendron giganteum. The sequence continues at coordinate 441,612,584 of CM021109.1, read as the reverse complement.
ACCAACAAGCCCCTTGAACATAATAGCCTCGTTGATCGCTCAACAAAACACTGTGTTGTGACCCAACATCTAGGACCTTGGAAGGTGATTGATTTAACGGTCGTTTGTCTTTTTTCAGGAGAGGTAAGGTGATTACATCTTTCCTGCATGTTGTTGTGTCAATTTGACCATCAACACACCCACTCTATATCCACAAAAAAAATCCTACCATTTTCATTATCCCATTCATATCATCTAACATCCACTTCAACATATCCACTAAGGGAAACTACAATGCCTAATAAAACATTACATAATAAGGTGGTTCAAAATACATATAATAATGAGCTTTCAAGGATCCCTTTGTATTCTTTTAATGTGCTTCAAATTGATGAATCACACACATAAGAAAATATTCCAATTTGAGTTTAATTTTATCATTTAAAATCATAAATATGTGTGTTGAAATTTATTATGCATTAAGAGGTGATCTACTTTATACATTAATCATTCAAGAATTATGTGGGATAAAGAATGAACTACATAAAACATGCTCCAAATATATGTTCATTCATTAAGCAAGCTCCAAGTTAGTATTTAAATTGTCATTCATTAAACAAGCTCCAAGTCGCCCTTGATTGCAATATAGATAAGGAAGAAATGCTGGAGTGATTCAATTTCTGAGGCAGCCCCTTGATAATTCACTTGACCTTCCTCTATTTCATTCATCTAAATCTCATCATGAATTCCTTACTGCAGTAAAATAGTAAACTCATCCATGTCAATATTTTGATTAGCTTTCAAATCCAATCTATTTTCCTGACATGTATAAATCTGGTCTAATCGATCATCAGGTAGTACTTGGTGAATCTGCACATCTACTTGACCTCCTTTTTAAGAGTCATTTTGGATTCAAATCCTTGTTCTTGAGCATGAGATTCATGTGAAATCTCATCTAGAATTATTTTGTTCTTTGTTTCAATATGTTCATCCTTCAAATCAACAATGTCATTTTCCTGTGTTAACTCGTCACAGGGTGTTTCTTCCTTATCCAACATCATGAAACAATCTATGAAAGCATCAATAAACTCGTTTTCCACATCAAGCAGATCTTCACAAGGTACAGAAGCTTCATCAATTGTTGAATCCATTTTGATGCAAGGATCAAGGTTCTCAGATGATGGGGAAGAGCTCAACATGTTCTCACAACTACCCTTATCATTTTGAATGGATTCATTATTATTTTCATGTGTTCTAACTATTTCATCTCCCTCATCAAGTGGATACATACTCCAAGGATCTTTCATAAGTATTTCTTCAACAATGATCAGTTGCCTAAAATATAATTCCATCCTTCCTAGGAAAACATGACACTCCATCTAGGAATGCTGATTTTTTGGATGTATCCTACATCTATTTGGTCTAGCGAGTTCTGATAGCTTCGGATCTCCCAATTCTGTCGATTTCTCCCTTACTAGATTATCTCGATTATCTCTATTAATAATTGCAACAAATACAGTTTGTAAGATTATCTCTATTAACATGTATACATCAAATTACGCATAAATATATATTGACTTTATCAGCATAAAAGTTAAGAATTAAAAGAAAAAAACGTTTGAATAAATGTACATTCTTTATGTATATGTCGAGTACAATCCAAATGGGTAGGTAATCGAGGGTCTACTTTGACAATGAGATCAAGGATATAATTCAATTATCAATAATATATCTACTCTTGCATTGCATATTTCAATTGTAATACTAGGTAGGGTCGAAACCCAATTTGAAAAAAAAAAATAGTTCAATCGAATCTAGAAATCACTTAGCATTAAGCATTATGGATTGAGGAAACTTGATATCATTAAAGGATTTCATGGCAAGTCAGTATATCAATAGATTAATGTATATAGCTATTGTGTTAATGGTTCAAACGGCTAAGTTACTAGATTCCCTCCCTTGGAGATTAATCTTTTAGCATGTTGTTTGATTGGCTGACCAACCTTATTAATCATAAAGGCATTATTTAATTCAATACTAGTCAGTTGGAGGTAAGCCTTGAAGTGTAATGTTAGAAGTTTTGGGATTTTTTTTCTAGTTAAGTGAAGATGGCATATAAATTCATTTCCTTTCACTTAGCAACTTCCTCTCGATATTTATATTATTTTTTTTATTTATTTATCCCGTCAAAATGGTTCTCAAAGGGATAGTCATATCCACCTAGGATTCTCATCACCATTTAAGGGTGTATGTGATTAACTTTGAATAATTGTGCTCACACCTTTCCCTACACCCCCACGTGAGTGATGTGTCAGTAGTGGTGTGCATTCACGATGCCACATGATGAATTTAGTATGCTTCCATGTGGGGCATGGTTGGTAAATTATAGTGTCTTCGCATTCAATGATTTTAAAAAAAATTGTTGGGTTTTTCTAATCATTTTTTTCCGAGCATGACACTTGGTATCAGAGCCCTAGGTTGCAACTCTAGGAAACTCTGGGAATAAATTGGGCATCAAATATTGGGTGGGTGCAAGAAAATGTGTAAAATAATTTATATTAGTGAGAATAAGATGATGATAAGGAATTATTATTATTTGTTTTAAAGGGCTTCCATGGTGTAGTAGACAAGAACCTAGTTCGAATTATGTGGACCAAATAAATTTGTAAAGTACTAAAATATAATGAGTGACCATTGTAGATGGTTCAAGCAACTAATTAATGAATGCCATCTAAATTTTAGAAGAAACGCGATCAAATCAAGACCCTCTTATTTAAAGAAATAAAGTGAATGACTTGAGCCACAAATTAGCCTAGTTAACAAGAGTTGTGGCATGAATCCAACCCTTCAATATTAAGTTCTCTTAAACATTAAGAAGGGTATAATGGAACTTTTGAAGTATGGTATTTTCATAAAAGGGTGTGACTAGTGTAATAGAATATCACAAGGTGTATTATTAAAGAAATCTTATTTGTTGACTTCTTATGGCCAAAATTCTTAAGGGAACTTTTTCAGTTATGAGTGTTTTAGAAGAAACATATTTTCTTATGGAAACCTTGGTATGAATTAAGATTGGAAAACCATAATTATATTTTGGAAACTTGTATCTAGTCAAAAGGAAACAATTATATCGACCACAAAAGGTATTATTAAGCTATTGGTTGTGATTAAATGAGTTCAAATATTTTAATCCTTAAATTGATTAAATCAAAGTTAACATCATGAGTGCAATAATAGAAGACCTCTTGACCTTTTGTTAGGAGAAATTCGAGCACCCCATTCACTTTGGATTAAAATTTTTGTCAAAGATTAAAATTAAACCTTTAAGGGTGTAGATTTTTGGGCCTAATTTTAAGGACTTGTTCATAGATTGGTATATACTCATGAATTAGTATCTGGTATTCTTTGGACCATGGTATTTCTAGGCCTTATCTTATTACCCTAGGATTTTGTCGACCATATAAGCATATAAGAGCTAATCTTGTGAAGCAACAAAAGATTCACCTTATGGTTGGAAGGGGAAATTTCATTTATGATGGCATCAACTAAGGCTCAAAGCCTTGTGATGCATAGTAAATCTAATTTGGAAAAGTGGTCAAAACCATATTTTAACCTTGAATTAAATGGTGAGACTTTAAAGTTACTTAAGTACATGTGCAAGTAAATGATGACATACAAAACTTAATAGAACTATAACAACCAATAAGCCCTTGTGCTCTATTATTTTAAGATTAAATAGGTAATGAAATAACATGATTTTGAGGATTCAAGTCAAGGGTGAGAATGTATAGAAAGTTACAAATAATTTAAAATTGATGAAGATTGATTGAGATAATGTACAAATAGATATCCTTCTAGTTACTAAACATAAAACCCTTGTGAAGAGAGTATCAAAATGTGAATTTGAGGTTAAAATGCTAACTAGAACACATGCTTTTACTACTTTCCTTCTAATTAAGCTAAGAAATAAAGACTTGTTGGTATCAAATTAAGAAAGAATACATGTCATATAGGAAGTAATAATGTATTCCATTAGGTGTTGACCTTGAAATTTATGGGTGTCACAAAATAAATAAATAGAAATTGAGAAAGCAATTATTGAACTTATAAATTGAGTAATGAATTATGTATGATTCACTATATGTTGAGGGATTAGAAATGTAGATATGAGATACATTTAAACCTTCAACTAATATTGTGCATTCTATACTATTGACTATACTTACTCTTTGAGGGAAGACCTTGTACACCCAAATATAAAGGAGAAAAATTAAAGGTAGATAAAACTTTCAAGACCTTTTGTGAATCTTTATGAGGTTAGATGGAACTATGATGGTAAAAAAAAAAATTGATTATAACATACGATTGAATGGCTCAACTATGATAGCAAAATGCAAGATTTGTAGAACGATATTAATGGGTTGTGATAATTATTGTTCCTTGAGTTATCATGTGTTTTACGCATTGAGTGTGTTTCTTTTCTCATATTTCAATGTTTCAAATGAAAAAAATTGACTACCTTCCTTAGTAAGTGAGGAATCTTCCCTAGCATGTTGTGAAAAAAAATTATAGTAGGATTACCATATTGATATGTCGATGAGCATAACAAATAAAATTGAATGGATATATATAGAAAAACAATTTGGATCATAAATGTGATGTTAGTAAGATGGGAAGCATGATGTACCATGTATTTTTAATTGTAAGAAAATTGAATATTACCTAGATTACAATTATGAATTATATGGCAATTCAATTTACAAATACATAAATAGACAGATGCTAACAAAAGGATAAACAAAGTGAACCTTATGTAAAGAAAATAAAGTGTGTATGGGTGCATTGACATATTTTTATTAATAGTGTGGTGAACCATGCATTGTTAAGTTCTAGGAATATGGGTTGATATACCTAAGCTATAGTTGCACCTCACCAAGTGATTTCATGTACTTATGCAAAGTGAGTAGATATTTCTAAAATTGAGACAAAAAGTGAAAATTGTTTAAAGAAAATAGAATATGTGTAAGTGCATTACTCTTGTTCTGTGGTGAATTCTATAAGGCGTGTTGTGTTATACCATGTAAAGTGAAACTAGTAAATGTTTTATGCCCAAGTACGAGATACAGGATATCTGACTTGGGATAAGGGTGAGGGATGTCAAGTACGATCCCATATGTGCACCCTTTGTGATGTCCCTTTGTGTAGGCTAGTTAATTGTGAAATAATGTAAACATAACATGTGTAGATGTGTGTTTACTAAATGAAATGTGAAGTAATTCTTTGTGTAAGTCTTATTCGTATGTTAAATGTGTACCCCTAGTGTATGGCTCCCCTACAGGATTGAGATGCCTGCTAGTGTAAATAGGGGTTGAGGGGTGAGAGAACCCCAAGTGGGAATTCCATGGTTTCCCTTGGACGTGTTCCTAACCTACTCCCCCACATGAGAACCACATTTTTTGGTTCATAGTGCAAACCCACTGTCTATAACCCATGGGTAAAGGATGGAATTAATTGGGCCATATTGATCATAGATTTTGGATACTACAACAATGCAGGGCATTGATACTATGTGGAAGAGTCCACCATGATATTGCACGCTATTATATGTATGTGGTCAGGGACCACCAAGTATTGCATGCTATTATATTTATGTGGTTATAGAACCACCATTCCCCTCCTTCCCTTAGGTGGCTTTATCAAAGTCACATGGTGCTTGTAATGTGAAATTTTTGTTGTTGGGATATGAATTATTGTTAATTTCTTAATTGATGTTTTATTTTGTTTTATGCCAACAATGTTAAATTTTACATTTCTTTTATTTGGCGCTATTTAGCCATTTGAGATTTGTTGAAGTCCATTGCCTCGAGGACTTATTTAATTACTATTTTTGAATTAAGATTGGAATGTTGAAATGCAACTGCAATTGATCCTTATTTGTTTTTTCTCTCAAATCTATAAATTTTATTTATTAAAATGTTGGTTTATGATTTTATGTTTCTTGGTTTGAGGCTTCTTAATATTTCTAACTATTGGCAATTGTAGTGTAACATGACATTTTTAATATTTCCATATCCCGGGGGGGTTCCCTGGCAGGTCGTATAGGGGAGTAGATGCGCTGGGGAATTATGAGTTATTTGAAAAGGGTTGCAAATGGGACCGGTATGGGACAGTCATTGATCCATTCTTCCCCTAGTTCTATGATTATTCTTTTGTACCTTCCTCTTGGAGGCTAACCCCCTTACACAAACAAGGGAAGGTACCTAAGAGATGTATGGAAGGATCCTTAGAGAAGGGCCTTGCGACCATCTCTCCTAATGGCTATGGTACCCAAGAATCTCCATCCTTGTAAACCCCATTGAGCCTTGTGATGTGAATTATATGTAATTGTTGTGATGTATAGGTAAATTTATAAATAAATGACATGTGAAAATACTTGACTGTTATGTGAGAAAGAAAGTGACAAATAAAATTGAGACTACTACTCTTGAGACTTTATCAGCATAAAAGTTAAGAATTAAAAGAAAAAAACGTTTGAATAAATGTACATTCTTTATGTATATGTCGAGTACAATCCAAATGGGTAGGTAATCGAGGGTCTACTTTGACAATGAGATCAAGGATATAATTCAATTATCAATAATATATCTACTCTTGCATTGCATATTTCAATTGTAATACTAGGTAGGGTCGAAACCCAATTTGAAAAAAAAAATATAGTTCAATCGAATCTAGAAATCACTTAGCATTAAGCATTATGGATTGAGGAAACTTTAAATCATCAAAGGATTTCATGGCAAGTTAGTATATCAATAGAGTAATGTATATAGCTATTGTGTTAATGGTTCAAATGGCTAAGTTACTAGATTCCCTCCCTTGGAGATTAATCTTTTAGCATGTTGTTTAATTGGCTAACCAACCTTATTAATCATAAAGGCATTATTTAATTCAATACTAGTCAGTTGGAGGCAAGCCTTGAAGTGTAATGTTAGAAGTTTTGGGATTTTTTTTCTAGTTAAGTGAAGATGGCATATAAATTCATTTCCTTTCACTTAGCAACTTCCTCTCGATATTTATATTATGTTTTTTATTTATTTATCCTGTCAAAATGGTTCTCAAAGGGATATTCATACCCACCTAGGATTCTCATCACCATTTAAGGGTGTATGTGATTAAATTTTGAATAATTGTGCTCACACCTTTCCCTACACCCCCACGTGAGTGATGTGTCAGTAGTGGTGTGCATTCACGATGCCACATGATGCATTTAGTATGCTTCCATGTGGGGCATGGTTGGTAAATTATAGTGTCTTCGCATTCAATGATTTAAAAAAAAATTGTTGGGTTTTTCTAATGATTTTTTTTCGGGCATGACACATCCCATAAGGTGGTAACTTCACCACAACATTTAATTCTTGCTACAAATAAAGTATTCAAACCCCAATAATAATTCTCTTTTACCACATAATCATTAATAACCAAATTTGAATCTGCAACTCACTTAAACATGAGAAGGAACCTATTATTAAACTACATAATTGATTCATGTGGTGCTCTTTTCATGGCTGAAAATTGAAGTGATAGTTTTCACATACGTGCATAAGGATCGAATCGATCTAAGAATAAGACTTCCAACTCCATCCATGAACAAATAATATTTAGGGAAAGATTATGATACTATTGTTGTGGTATACCTTGAAGTGTTTTGACGAACAATTGACAAGCGATATCTTCATATTGAACCTTGAGAAAAGTTAATAAATCCTTGCAAATCCTAAAATGATTTGAATCTTTTTGTCCATTGTCAAAAAATAAAGGAGGCATGTTATACATGTGAGGTGGAATTTCATGAATAATCCTATAAATATACAAAGGAATGTCCATTGGAGCTGGGTTTTCCAAAATCTAACCCACTCCCATACGACAAACCAAAATTGCTCAAGTGCCCTCCTTCTAGCACCAATTATGTTGATGGTCAAATTGACACAGCAACATGCAGGCAAGATGTAATCACCTTACCTCTCCTGAAAAAATACAAACGATCATTAAATTGATGACCTTCCAAGGTCTTAGATGTTGGGTCATAACGTACTATTTTGCTAAGCGGTCAATGAGGCTATAATGTTCAAGGGGGCTGCTGGTTATTGAGATTTTTGGTTACTACAAGATTGAACTTCTATCTTTTTCCCTTTTTTTATACCTCGATTAGAGTAGGTTTAGATAGAAGTTCGATCTTGCAATAACCAAAAATCTCAATAACCAACAGGCCCCTTGAACATTACAGCCTCATTGACCGCTCAACAAAACACTACGTTGTGACCCAACACCTAGGACCTTGGAAGGTGATCTATTTAATAGTTGTTTATCTTTTTCAGGAGAGGTAAGGTGATTACATCTTGCCTGCATGTTGTTGTGTCAATTTGACCATCAACACACCCACTCTATATCCACAAAAAAAAATCTACCATTTTCATTATCCCATTCATATCACCTAACATCCACTTCAACATATCCACCAAGGGCAACTACAATGCCTAATAAAACATTACATAATAAGGTGGTTCAAACTACAAATAATAATGAGATTTCAAGGATCCCTTTGTATTCTATTAATGTGCTTCAAATTTATGAATCACACACATAAGAAAATATTCCAATTTGAGTTTAATTTTATCATTTGAAATCATAAATATGTGTGTTGAAATTTATTATGCATTAAGAGGCGATCTACTTTATACATTAAGCATTCAAGAATTATGTGGGATAAAGAATGAACTACACAAAACATGCTCCAAATAGATGTCCATTTATTAAACAAGCTCCAAGTTAGTATTTAAATTATCATTATTATTAATGATCTCATGATCTTGCAGTATAAAGTTAAGTTGGGGGGAAATCCCTTGAATTTTTGAGATCTTTGGTTGAATATTAATAAAACCTTCATTAAGTGTTGGTTTAATTCTTCTCATGAAAACCATGTGATTAAGATTGGGACCAAATCAAGGTATGTATTCTTGTGTTTGCTAGAATTGAATTATATTGTTCCTACACAAGCATTCATTTTAATAGCCTATGACATTCATACATTTTTTTTATCAAGTATTTGTTTATATTATAACTTTACCATTTTTTTTAATGCATAAACTATTTATTAATGGTGGAGTTATTAAATGGATAATGTTACAAAAATTTAACATTGTTATACTTGATATAATTGATAGGTTTCTTATCTTGGTGACCCAACACTTTTTCACTAAGTACTAGTTGGTGACACACACCTAAAGACTCATTTTGTTGGCCTTAATAGTTGTATGCTGAACAACACATTTCCTTTGTGCTTTGCTTTTGAAGATCACATGAGAATTATTGCAAAAAAATTTCACCATTCATGGGTAGAACTTCTTTTCTACACCATCCTTGATGCTAAATTATGAGGAGGACATGCAAATCAGTGTCTGAGAACCATAATTCTTGGTTGCATCTTTACAAGCCACACATCTAGAGATAAATTGGAGACATGAACAAGGATTGATTCCTCCACCTATCTAAAGCTACATGGACATTTTGGATAAGTTGGGATACTACCATTGGTCTCCCATTATAAAACCTTATCTTTGAAAGATTCTATTGTAAGTGATTCTTTCAAGCGATTGGGCATGTATTCTAATGTTCTCCAGGAAGCTTTCTATTATAGTGGCATGAGATCAATGAGATCTAAATCATTTGTAGTAGTAGTTTTTTGTTCTAAATTGTGATCTAGTTATTACTGGTAATCATTTCAAGTACTTCAAGCAAATGGTTTCAGCAATGACTTTTATTGAAGGGATCCATATGAAACTCTAGGATTTGATGATAAAATTTGATCATCCATATGATATTTTCCCTCTCTTTGGTCATTATATGCAAGGTATTTGAAACATAAAAAAAGAAAGAAAAAAAAAGAGAGAAAAAACAATGAATTCTAACGATGAAAACCTTCAGGTGTTGTTAGACAACTACAATTTAAAAACCATTTTTTGGTGGATTGTAGTTGAATAAAATGCTTAGTGATGAAAAGTATTTTCACAATGCCACTAAGTGGTAATTGATTGAAAACTGGCTTTCCAGTGGTCACTTATCGTTATCAAAATTGAAAAGGAAAAAAATGAAAAAAAATAATTATTTGTGTTCTTTCTATGGGCTAATAATTTCCAGGTATACTCGTATGCTTCCATGGTTATTTCACTCTCTTTGAGTGCCTCTATCACCTCATGTTGCTTATTGGAATGGATGTGCTCTACTTTTTCATGGTCAACATACCTTTGCTCACCTATAGCACGAGTTACACATTTGGTTGAGGTGTTAGTAGAAGTGAAGACAAACTCCAACCATTAGTATGATCCATAATGCTTCATTGTGAGGGTAATATTTCATGTGCGGTAATACTTGTTAGAGATTCAGAGTTGTTGAGTTAATTTGGCTACCAAACCTTGGAATACATGGGAATGCAAGTTGGTAAAGTTATTTATTTTATTTTTCATTATTTTATCTTTTAACTTGATTAATATTTCTTATTGTATTAATCATATAAGCAGCACTCACACCAACCCTCTTCTTGCTTCCTGAGGACAATCAACCCTTTAATTTTGGGGGGTTTGTCATCCTTATTACTTATATTTTCACCCATCATTTCCTTTTTCTTCTCCCATCATAATCTTTCATATTATCTATCATTTCACCTGTTTCACATAGCTCGTGAATATGGAGATAGTTTTTTTATGATACCTCCTATATATATCATTTCCAACAAATAATGCTATAGAAAATTAAAAAATAAGAACAAATGAAAAAATAAAAATTTGGAGGAGAAATGAATATTGAAAAAGAAAGACAATGAAAAGAAAAATTGAAAACTAGCAAATCCATGTAGCCTGCTAAGAAGAAGAGTGATAGAAAATTGAAAGAAAATATGAGTTGTAATAGTTAAGGGTGAAGACGGTACAAATCTGAAGGCTACCAATATAAATCAACACCTCTCTGAAATTAAATATTGCACGAGGATGTACAATATGCTAAGTTGGGGGGAATGATGAGTGCCATTTACGCTCCATTTTATACCATATTTAATGCTTTTTCCAATACCATTTAACCCATTTTCATATTTTATTTTTGTACATTTTCATAACATTTACCACCTTTTTCTACTTATGGTTGAATATAAATAAGCAATATTTTATTTTATTTTTAGATAAAATAAATGAATAATAATTGTAAGATTGTATTTACTAGTGTTTTCTTCTATTATGCTAAGAGAAAATATCTTGCAGCAAGCTGATTAAAGGAGAGGAATACAGACTTCATGTCACCTTCTTGTTCCTGTCACTCGTGGGTACACATATTAGCAAATTAATTCTACCCATATAATCATTTTCTCATAAAATACTTTAGTTATTTAGTTATAACCAATTATTATTCAATTTTGATGAGAATGTCTTCACGTTGAAAATAATATTCTGTTTTGATTATTGTAACCATGAGCTAAATAAGCTCCTACAATTTAGGGTGAATTATTTCAACAAATCAAATAGCTAGATATCAACCAAAAAATAATGGAAAGGTGGCATAAAAAGAGGGAAGAATTGCACTCATATTTATTATAAATATGAGCTATGTGAAAATAGATATACATATAGACTTTGTATTATTTTTTATAAATAAAAGGAAATATTCACGTGACTCAACTAGCGTAAAGGAATTTTATTCACCACCGAGAAGACCGAGGAGGAAGGGCTCCCCCTTCTTGGAATTCTTGGTGATTTTGTAGATTTTGTAGTGAGTGTGTTTATTTCTAGCTGTGTGTTTATTTTCAGCAGTGAGTTTATTTTCAGCAATGTGTTTAGTTTTTTTATCTTGTGAATCGATTTTATGTTTATTATTTATTGCTTATAATTCAATTATGGGATGTAATGATTATCTATGTTAATGATTGATTACAACTGTGAGTTCATTTCCTAGAATCATTGTTGTTGTTATTTCTATTGTAGAAATATTTCAGTAATGCCATAGTCACAAAAGAAAAACATAAACATTAATTTGATTTTCAATTTAGGTAGTTTAGGAATGCATTTCCATCCCCACTCACCTCATGAATCATAGCCCTTGTGCATATAGCCACAAAATTTCACAATTTTACGCCCCAGATTAACACTTAGACCAAGTCGAGTCTTATTATTAAATATTAAATTCTTCTTATTATTTACCCCAATTTTGGCCTATCAATACCCTAAATATCCCTATTATTTTACCTTCATCTCCAAGTTCCAAAGCCAAACTACTTGCACATCCACGGTGAGAATGGAGGGGCACTACATATATAAGTTCAGGAGTATTTACAGTGACCTTTTTTTTTATTTGGATCATAAAAATGGTGTTACTTATATTCTTCTCTCAAACATCTATGTCAACATGGGCAGGCAATGTGAGGTTCAAATGGTAAGGAGATTGATAAATGATAAAGAATTAAAGAGATATCTAGATGTAGTTGGATTGAAGGTCATGAAATAGTGTGTGTGTTTTTTTAATGGAATAGATTGCATCCACAAACACATGAGATCTATGCAAAGTTGGAGAGATTGTCTTCGGAGATGAAGACAACAGGACATTATCCATATTCAAGATATTTACTTAGTGATGTAGAAAAGGAGGGAAAATAATTACTCTATCATTATAGTGAAAAGTTGGCAATTTATTTTGGTTTGTTAGATACACTCTTATAACCTTCTATATGTGTTGATTGTCAAACGATAACAATATTTATCTCCAATATTGTTGCATGAGAAATTGTTGTGAGAGATGCTAACTATTTCTATCATTTTAAATAGGAAGAATGTTCTTGTGGATATTATTGGTGACACTAATTGAAGTGATTTGAAATTAGGTTGCACTAAAATAATGTGCACCATATCACACCTATACTAATAAAGGAGTGAGGTTTTATTTTTAGTTTCTAAAAATTAAAAATTTGGTTTTGAAATTTTGACTATCTAGACTATGATGGCTTCATAAAATTAGAGGCATAGAGTGCAAATACACTATTAGATATTTGTCAAAATCTAATTTTATGAACCCAACCTAGGCAATTATTGAGTTCTTTTTCTCTTTTTCTAAGTTTCTACATGGGCTTTTTGTTGATTTTTTCTTTTTTTTTCCTTTGTATAATTTTTCCAATTTCTCTTTTGTCAATGAGGATTCTCCTATTCTACATTTTCTTTTTCTATATTTGATTCTTACATTGTCTAACACTTTCTCATCTACTTTAGTTATTCATTAGTACTTTAGCATCATAGGTTATATTTAGACTAGACCATTATTCACTTTTTGATCATGGTTCCAACATATTATTATAGAACTATTGAATTTGGGACAGCTAGAAATATCAAGTGATTTATCACCACAAAAATCACATAGAATTTCCTCCTTTTGTTTTCATTCATTAGCATAATGTCCTAGTTTACCATACTTATAACATTTTGACCTTTTGGTACTTTATCTTTCTTTAACATACCTCTATCATTATTGCGGTAGCCTCCCCTACTACTTACTTCTCAATATTTATCATGGTAACATATGGAGAGTATTGCATCTTGAATTGGTGGTACCACACAGATTATATTGTTAAGTGGCCTTACACTGGCTCTCAATCAATGTTCTCACTATCCATGTGCCAAATAAAAATTCAATGCTCTTATAGCTAAACCCTATGCTCTATCCATACCCATATCCAAAAAATGCTTCCCTAGTAAATCCATGAACCTTTGGTTCCTATTCATCTTCTTCATGAAGTAACATTGGACACCTATTTGTGTTATGTCTGTACCACTTTATATTTTATAGTATATACTTACTAACTTTTTAGGGGATTTCTTAAGTTCCCCTCTTGGCATGGTAGCCCTATCGGTGCCTTTGATTATCAAAAATTTATTCCTTAGATGCTCTTCCCTACTATAATTTTTAGACCAAATATTACTTCTTCTAGGTGTGTAAAATTTCATAACCTTATCACCTTTCATTATAATTTCGTACTTTAGCACTATATTTTCATAGTCTAATTTGAAATTATCAATTTCATCGTTTTCTAATATATAATTCTCCCATATCTTTGACTAGGATTCTATTTCGGCAATCAATTCTACTGCATCCTTATACAAAGATGAAATATGCTCATCTACTTTTCTATAATGTGAGGGGCTAACCCTAAAATGAACCATCCAATTCATTTCTTTTTTGTCAAGGTTTCTTCTAGTTTTCTAACCGCACTTTTAAATCATTATTCATATATTTTAATGATTCCTTCTAGTTTTTGTCATATTCCATATTTTATTTATGTTTTTTGTTCATACCTTAGGTGAATAGAAATTTTTCAAAAATAAGTCACTCAATTATTTCCATGTTATATCATGCTCAAGGTATTCTTTAATACACCATCTCAGGGCCTCATCATTAAGGATCTCCACAAAATCATATAACTGCGTCTAGTCATCATTAATGCCAACCCCACTCAAATGAAAATCTAGGGTAAAGAGATGTTTGCTAGCATCCTTAGTGTATTTAACAAAATAGGCAGCTTAAGATCATATGTGCATCCATATTTGGAGGATGTAAACATGTTCTTAATTTATTTTGCATGGTGGGGGATTATCCTTTCTCCCAATCTATTCTATACTCTCGAATATTTTTCTCTCTTTATCATGGGTTCTTTTTCTAGTTTCACTCCTTTTCTACTTGACCAAATACCTTTCTCTACTATTGACTCTAGGCAATTGAACATCTAAGAACTCATTTTGTAATATATATCATAAATATCATACACAATTGCTTCTTGATCTTGCTTTCTCTAACCCAATAAAGGATTACTATTTATATGGACTCTTTAGAGACTCTTCTTGATTTTGATAAAATGGGAGGTGACTCTTTGTCCACGAGGTTCATCTCCTCATAGTGTCTCTTTAGCTTGGGGAATGTGTTAGTTGATAACACACTATGAGAAATTGATTTATCTTTAATTTTATTTGAGTTTTTTTCTTCCTCAACCTAGGAATTTCTCGTATCTATCATCTCCAAAGTTTCCTTGGAAAGCTCTAAATTCTAGGTGACTTATTTAATCCTATTGCTAATATCTCCTCTTCTTCACCAAATAACAACTTCTCTACTTCCTCTTCTTCCCCATAGCAACCAAATTTATAGTATCCCTAAAAATAAGGTCAAACTTCTCTAAATTCATTATTTTCTTATATTCTTTCAATTGCCTTATCATTTTAGCTAGAGTTTTCTCTATAGTTCTACTTTAGGTTATAAACCACTTATTTCTTTAATATTCATGAATACCATGTTCATTGAGGATATAACTATCTCAATACTAGATTTTTATTAATTGCATCCCTCTTGATACACTCTCTTGATGCTTCTCACATGGCATAGTGTACACAATAAAGATGACATAATGTACATGTAGAGAAGAGGATTCACTACTCCCAAGTCTCTAAGACACAAAAGAGCCTAAAGGGAGTGAATTTCCCTTAACTACCTCAATACTACCTTGACTTTAAATGAAAGGAGCAAGATGAAAGATATTGTAAAAACGTATTAAAAGAAGTGCTTTGAGAATGATAACAGACAAATAACTTCAGAGACTGAAAGAGCAGACCAATGAGATTTTTGAGATAGAAGGAGAAGCTCTCTACCAAAATACGACAATGTGGGAGCAGGATGTCAGTGTGATACACTGTAGTGATAGAGACATGTTGGCATCCTATATAGATAGAGTTGTAAACCCTCAAATAGAACTCAAATTAAGGATCTACTTAACTACTCAAAATTTGAGATCTATTTAACCTACTAATTCAATAGAAATCAAGAATGTAGATAAATGGTGTTGGGTGAAAATTTTGGAATCCCTTTTACAGATTACAAAATTTGAATTTCAGCCATAGTTATTGTGAAATAAAATATCTCCTCTCATAAAGGGGAGGCACCCTTCTTACTTCTTACCAGAACTGAAAGTAAACTATTCTAAACTTTATAATTTATGTACACTACACTAATCATATGGGGTTGTGTTACATTCATGATTCTCTCTTCTTTTAGAGAATATGCTTACAATATTCCACGATTTTTATTTCTTGATGCGATACAACTTTAAATAAAACCTAAGCAGTGATTTCCAATACTTCTAACTTTAAAAAGCATAGTCTAGGAGTACTAGTATGATAAATTTATATAACTGGAAGGCTTACAGAGGTACAAAGTTATTTTGTAGTCTTCAATGATGAATTCCATAATAAAGTAACTAGTGGTGTAAATGAAGCACAAAGTATTCAATATACTTCACGAATAGATCCATGAACAACATGAACAAATTCAAGCATAAAGTCTTGAAGATCATTCACCAATATTATCACCAATTACACAATTCCAAGAAAAAGGCATAGCACAAAGTCTACATAAATTAAATTGAAATTCTTCCAATCTCAATTCAAAAAATACTGCTAATCCAATCGAATAATAAGATAAACTAATATGAAATAAATAAGAACATTAACAATCGATGAAATTGATCGAACAAAAAGTTTGGTATGAAATTAATCCTTATTTATTGATTGAAAATAATATCACAATATGAACTCAAAGTTTCAAATTTACAAATGAGAAACACTTCGTTGCAATAGATAAAAGGTAAATAATACAATAGAGATCTTTCTTATTTATAGGTGAGATCTATGAGCTATTCTAGGAAAAAACCCTAACTAACTTTTGACTTATTCAAACATGATGTCCATGATTGTAGGAGGACATCTTTGTTTTTACATGTAATTGCATGAGACAAAAAGACATGTAAAAATGCCATGCCTATTTACATAAAGCATGATAAAAGCATGAAATCTAACTATCTCTAGAAATGTAAAAAAAAAATTGGTTCTTTGCTTTGTGCTTTGAAATCTTCATACTTCTTTAAAATCTCCCACATTACTGTCTCTCCCAGTCCAAAAGTGTAATCAATAATAGTGTGAACCTTCGTGACGAACTTCTTTGCAAAATAACAAACCTTCTTACACCTATCTAGATGTGCTTTGAGATTGTCCAAGTTCAACTGCACATCGCACAAAGTGTCCATTAAGCTGAGTAGTGTGAGCTTTCATGTGTTGGATTACTAGATGTAGTGAGTAGGTGTCTGCAATTATTCAAATAGACTACAAATTTGTTGGAGAAATTTTGGTGGATTTTATGAAGCATTGAGATCATTTTCTTTGTGTGGCGTTTCTTCTCTATCTTCTTTTTCTATTTCAGCAGTGATCCTTGGTTGTGATCCTTTCTATACAGTGTGTCTTATTTTGACAGTGATCCCTTGTAAGTAGTTTTGCAATTACTTATATTGTGAGCTAATCCTCACCATGGTTTTTCCCTCCTTGTTTTTTCCGTATAAATTTGGTGTTCTCTTGTGCATGGTATTAGAGTTGTTTAATTTTCTATTATTTTATTTTCACGTTAATTTAAGGGTTTAATGAATGCATATGGATTTGAATGTTAATGAGGGTTTTTGATATTTTGATAAGATACAATTGATTCACCCCCCTCAATTGTCTTTTTCATTCAACATAGCTTGTGTTTGTAATGCCCCTTCACAAACTATAAAGACTTAACTAATAGCTAAATAGATAAATTTGCAAATATTTAATCTCTTTTGTAATTCATCCATTCAATTTTTGTTAAAAATGTAAAGTTAGAAGGATATATTCCAACACAACTGAGGAAAGAGAGATGTTTACCCCATAAGTACAAATATGGTGACAATTAGATCATAATTTTATTTTAGATCCAATAAATGAATTCTTTGTTGATTTAAAGCAAAACCATTTCAAAAAATAGATAATTGCTTACAAGACATTATGTATCATTTTACTTTTCCATTTATCTCTATTTTTTTTAAAGTATGTTGATCAAAAGGAATTTTCATAATTCACATCAATACATGGCCACAAAAATCTTTCTACTAAGAAAAAATAGACCAATAATAGTTTCCAATATATAACACGTGTGAAATTATCATAAAAATCACTCAATAGTGCTAACCCACACCGCCTTACCCACTTCTTTTTGCATGGGTATGGATTCACCTATGATGCAGATATAAGCACTCCCAACCTCTAGAAGCATGGGCCTCTAGAATCATGGGCACTAGAGTAGGCAAGTGCTAATATTAAGAAGTGTCAAGAAAATAGAGATTTTATGGGAAACAAGAAGAATTGAGAACTTAAACCATAAAAAATTAAAAGTAAAAACACAATGTCAAAGTCTTATCCATCCCCTAGTACGCCTCCTATAAATTCTTAGAGAAACGAATTTAAAAACATTGTCTTTCCTATGTAAACCTTTCTTGTTTACTTCAATACCTTCAAAGTTACATCCACCCAAGATTATTTTCTCTTAAGATTACTACTCTCATGTACAAAACTTGTACCAAATATCACAAGGCCAACTAGATGAATGCGTTTGTCATCTTACACAGCCAAAATGGTGTTAATTTATAGACTTAACAAATAAATTTTCCCTTATTTCCTCGATCACAATAGTTTGAGGTACTAGATTCATCATAGTCGATATAGCCTTTCAAGCCTGTATAAAAATGAGGCTTCATTCATTTAGACTTTAAGCTTGATCTTTGTGTTGTGTTTGCTAGCTACACATCATCGAATTTGATGTCTCTTTTGGTTTTTTATGAATGGATGAGATTTCTCTCATGTCTTATATCGCTTCTCCAACATTGCATGCCATTGATTATCAAATTTAGTTCAACTAATTGTATTAGATGAGGAACACCTTCAATATAAGTATTTTTACTTGAAAGAAAGCTACAAAAAATGGTCAATATTATACAGTATAAGTATATGTGCATACATATGTATATGTATACATATACATATA
Source organism: Sequoiadendron giganteum (assembly GCA_007115665.2). Taxonomy (NCBI): domain Eukaryota; kingdom Viridiplantae; phylum Streptophyta; class Pinopsida; order Cupressales; family Cupressaceae; genus Sequoiadendron; species Sequoiadendron giganteum. The sequence continues at coordinate 441,593,651 of CM021109.1, read as the reverse complement.
CATATAATTTCGATAATAGTTTATTTTCGTTTCCCATCTATCTGTGGGTGTAATTATGTTACATTGACCATTTCTTGTAGCTTTAATCATCAAATTGCACATGCAATTCTTTAACATTTTATTTCAAGTAAAGATATTTATATTATAAATAAATTTGTATTTAATGAAAATATGTCAAGAGATATCTTTCTCGATGTATCTTTTTTAATTAATTTCTCAAATATAAAAAATACAATAGGCATCTCAACAAGGATATTTCTTGATGTATTTTATATATATTATTAGATATTTATATATGCTAGTAGCATTTGTGGTGCAACATGGAAGACATTAAATGAATTAGTGTTACGGTTACAGTTAGAGTTAGGATTAAGTTAGCATTGGGGATAGGGCTAGGGTTAAGGTTAGGATTAAAGGGTTAGCAATATAATTGAGGTTTAGGGTTAGGTTTTTAGTTAGAGATGGAATTAGGGTTAGGTTTGGGTTTAGTGTTAATATTAGAGATGGAACAAGGGTTAGGATTAGAATTAGAGTTAGGGTTGGGGATAGGGCTAGAGTTAAGATTAGGATTAAGGTTAGGGTTAGAGATATAATTAGAGTTAGGGTTAGGGATAAAGTTAGATTTTGGTTTAAGATTAGGGTTATAGTTACAGTTAGATAAGGAATCGGGGTTAAGTTTGGAGTTAGAATTTTCTCTATTGAAATAAGGGGTCTTTTAGGGTCGTTTCAAATAATGTGAGATTTGCTTGCAAGTTAAAATTTATCTATTTGTTCAATATTAAATATTGAATATTAATATGAAAAATAAAGTTGGAAAACTTAGAGAACCTCAAATTAATTTATTATTCGAATACTTGAAAAGAAAGTTAACAAACCTGGATAATATCAATTAATATATTATTTGAATAAGGGATAATGATGCCTAGATGGTGAAATGGTAAACAATGTTGGTAAGAGACACTTCTAATATCATTTGGTGTTGTCATTGATGGAAACCCTAATCAATGATTGGATACGCACATCATCATTTGATCATACCGGCAGACAGATTGAAGACAGTCAAGGAAGAACAAAGCATCCGGTAGTTTTGTATTCAATGATTCTTATGAAGATTTCTTGCTATTATTTTGTGTTTCGTATCTCATGGAATGTTGCTTGGTGTATGATCTCCGCTACTATTGAATCTTAGTGGCTCGTATCAATTTGTGTGTGAGTTTGAAGATCCGGTTGATTAATTTCAAGTTTATCAATGCATGGAGGCCGACTCGATTATCATAACATACTGCAGATATTCAAAGAGTAACTATTCAAGTGTTTTTGTGTTCGAGAATCTTTTTTTGGATCTTAGCTAAGTTGTGGCTGACCATTGTGGATGTGTATTATACATTACTCATGTTTTGGGCCGAAAATTGTAAATATTTTTGTGTTCTATTGATGTCGACATATTACGATTAAATTCTTGGTCGCGGATATATATAAGTGATTGATCATATCATTTTGGGGCATGAAGAAGGTGTGTTGATGCAAATTGTGAATAGAAGAAGTGCAGAAGAGTGATTATGCATAGTTTCACTTGTGCATTAAGGATTTTGTGATGCGAGTTTGAGCAGAGCAAAGCATAAGTGTTGAATCAGTCAAAAGGATAGAAGATTGATTGTTGAGCCTAATCAGAACTGCAATCAAGCATATGTAGATGTTATTACTTCAGTTCAATCCTTCAGATGGTCTTAATCTAAATATTTTGTAAGGCAGTGAGCCTTCCTATTTTGAGAAGTGAGCTCTAGGCAGTGTACCTGAATGCAAGTGCATTCCCCATATTGTAAACTTCATTTTGAGTATACTCAGATCATATTATGGATTGGCCATCTACAGTGGTTTTTCCCCTAATAGGGTTTCCACGTAAAAATCCTTGTGTTATGCTTTTATGATTGTTTGCTTCATATTTATGCATTTTGGTTGAATTTTTTAAGTGCTTTAAAGATAAATATTAATAAAGTTAATTTTTGCACAACACTGATTTACCCCCCCTCTCAATGTAACTTGTTTCCAAAAATTGGTATCAGAGCTAGTTCCTTGGAAGAACTCTAATAGCTTGGGGAGATCTTGGAAATTTTTTCAATGGATTCAACTAGTCTTCAACAACAACTTTTGGTGGCCTTAGATGATCTTGATCAGTCAAAGTCTAAAGTTCAGAAATTGCAAGCAAACCTCATGGATGCTGAGAAATTCATTGAGTCTTTGAAAGAAAATAACAATTAGTCCAAAGAGAAGGGAAAGGAACTATGTGATCAGATTAAACAAAATGATAGTAAGAGCATTGAAGATGAGAAACTGAGTCAAGCCCTGAAGGAAAACATAAAAGAATGTGAAAAGCTTACCGGAGATAATGTTATCCTAAAGCATGAGATGGAATCTATCATGATGAGAATTACCAAGGAGGTTGAAGATGGAAAGAAGAATGAACAAAACCTAACACATTCCTTGAAAGAAAAATTTGAAGTATGTAGCCGATTGGACAATGAATTGGAACAATCTAAAAACAATGAGGAATTCCTTGAAAAGCATATTGATGATCTCAAAAATGAACTTGTTGTTGCAAATGAACTTACAAGGAGAATTTCAAAGCTAGCTCATCCAAGCTTGATGAACTAATTAAAGTTCAGAGGATAGAAGGTAACAAGCGAGGTCCTGGATATGAAGAAGGAGAAAGTTCCAGATCAGGACAAAGGAGATACATGCAAGGAAATAAAATAAACAAATCTGGAAGGTATCCGAAAAGACAGTCTAATGCTCAAATATTCAATGGATATTATTTCAGTTGTAATAAATTTGGACACATGGCTACTCAATGTAGAAGCAGGAAGAATCCAAGTGATCCATCATTCTATGGCCAGTGCTTTAATTGTCATAAGTTTGGTCATAAGTCAACTAAATGCAGAAATGTGATGAACAAATTTCATAGAAATGTCAGATGCTATACATGCAATAGACTTGGCCATATTGATAACCAGGGAAAATCAAGAGAAAATTAGTGGAACAATTGGTCTGGACAGAGAAATGTTGTGTGTTATAATTGCAACAAATTTTGTCACATTGCTATGTTCTATTGGAACAAAATAGGTTTGGAAAATCAAAGAAGGAACATGCAAAACGATGATAAGGGAAAAAGAAAAGTCACTACATATGTGATCAGGAAGAAAATGGAGAAGAAATTGGTGAATAAAAGTCCCTCTGGTGAAGGAAATGTGCCAGCACCAGAATCTACTTCCGGTAATTCCTCCAGGAATTAGTTTTAGGCCTTTGGCCTAGGGGGAGCTCTCAATAAAATCTCTTAACCCCCTACCGGTAACTAACATCGGGTGCGGATAAGTACAGAAAGTGCATAGAGACTCTACAGATTTTGTTGAAAAATTAGGTGAAAGTATTATGTAGTATTAGAGGTCCATAGAAGAATTATCTTTCACAGTAAATGGAAACAGGGTATCTGGATGAGTTAGGGTAAAAATCATTTATTGCGACAAAAAGGGTTAGGTATGCGAGAGATAAAAATTCATTTATATCTTTCATTTGTCACTTTCCATTTTGAAGAAAATAAGTTGGAGAGCTCTGAAGCAAACTTTGGCGAGTTGAGGCAAAATTCAAGTATGGCAACTTGATATTATGCTTATTCTTTTACTTTATGAATGAGGTTCTGGGATTCAGAAAGATTCATTGGAAAAAAGATAAATCGATAGCTGCTGAGATCAAAGATCTCTTTCACAAATTTGCAAATATTAAGACAAAAATGCCACTATTCGGGGCTATTTCAAAAAATTTAAGAGTATGATGCATGCCAGAGAAAGAATTCCTACTTCTATTGTGGAGAAGTATAAGGATACAATTTTTTTATGGTGTATATTGACCAATCCATGATGGAAGCCGTTGATCCTAGAACAGTCTGGATCATGCCAATGGGCTATGAAGTTGAAGAGCACATTCTGGAAATGTATGTACAACATTTACTGAATAAGCCTTTGGATCCGGTAGAAGAGAGGTTTGGTACTTATGTAGAAAAGAATATACAGGTACATAATGAACTCAGGAAACCTGTGTTAGTCAGAATATTTAGAAAATAAGTAGAATCTTTGGAGAAAGTATGGGCATATCCTCAAAAAAAGTAAGAGAAGCTAGAAGGAAAAGAGAAGAAGTTGAAGTAGCAAAGGAGGTAGCAAAAACTGAATCAGCTAGTTCGATAGCACCCTCTACCAGAACTAGGTCGACAAGGAGCTTTGCACCCCTATCCACTCTCGCGGCCAAGCCAATTCCTATGAAGACATCTAACAAGGAAGGTAAAAGAAAGAATGATAAAATAAAAATAATTTATGTGGCAGTATCTAAAGATGAAGAGACAGAATCAGATGAAAGAGTTAGAGAAATCAAGCATCAAGGTGCCAAGGCAGCCACAGTTTCCAAAGATAAATCCTTCGGTGAAGGAGTCAAAGCAAGGAAGAAGGCAAAAATTTGACAAACCAGGTATTTCAATAGAAGAAGTTGAAAAATCTTTGTTCAAGGATGGAAATCTTAAGCCACTTTATAAATGGTATGAAACCTTTGATAAATCTAGTCAAAGAACTCTTGAGGAGGCAACAACAAATTATTTGAATATTTTCAATAAATTTCTTATTGAAATAATTCCTAGCTTACCTAAAATCTTATATGAGACTTTGGAAATGAGGAGGGTCGATACTAGAATAGAAGAAAAGCAAATGAGAGAAATAATCCTTGCAAAATTATGTTTGGTAATGTCTATGGAAGATATGCAGGCACTCCTGAATAAAGCCAAAAAGGAAGTCAAGAGAAAGATAAGGGTGAATAAGCTCATGATTGGTCTGACTGATGAGGTTACAAAAGAAACTGAGAAAATCTTGAGAAACATTTTGTTAAATGGAAGAATTGATATTGTCACTAAAGAAACTCATGATAAAGATGTCCCATCTGGCCCGGAAGGAGAAGAAGAAGAAAAAAAACTTGATATAGCTAAGGATACTTAGATTCCTCTTGATATGGACAATACAAAAATACCTATGGAGACTGAGGCTCCTACAATTATATCTGTTGAGAAGGATGATAAAATTGAGATTCCTAAAGAGAAGCAAGAATCTGTAGCTGAAGAAATAATGTTTGAGGAAAATAAAGTTGAGGTAGAGGAAGTCCAAGTTGAAGCAAGAGACACTACAGAGGCAGTGAAGAAATTTCTAGTAGAACAACAGGAAGAATTTGATCCTGAATTGATTGAAGGTCCTATTGACCTATCCACTTTGTTTCCAATTCAAAAAATTAAGTTAGCATCATTCGCCCAGGCAAAGGCTAGAGAAGAATTTTTGAGGTCTCGCATTGAGGAAAGTAAACTTTTAAACCTTGCATGTGGAGTTCTAGAGAAAATAATGCCTACACATGTCAAAGGTATGTCTGTTTCCTCCTTCGGTGAATTGAAAAATCTCATCAACTTTGTAAGTACTCATTTTGAGTCACTTGAGAAATTAGCTATGGTTAAAGTGCAAAAAGAATTTGATGCCAGAATATTCAATAGGTTGAAAGAAATGATTGCTAAGGATAAAAATTTGTTAACCACATGTCTGAATAATGTTCAAATTTCTCTATTCAAAAGTGGAAAGATCTATAAATCAAGCGTGTCTGTCAAAATTTACTAAGGCCAATGAGAAAAAGATTAAGGATCTTGAAAACTAGTTAACTACTATTTCTGAAGCCTTTGATCCTTTAGTTGGTGATGTTGCAAAGATATAAGGTCAAGTAATATCTCTACTTGACAAGATAAGAAGCTTAAAGCATGAAAACGACAGGTTTTTGGAGAAATCATGTGAACTTAGAGGCCTAATTGGTCTGAAGATTGAGAAAATGTCAAGTGCACTAAAGGAAGGTAAAGATTCTATGGCAGTTATTGATCCAACAAAATTGGAGTCTATAGAGACACAATCCTACTTATTTTGTGGTCACATAACAATTTTGGAGAGTCTCAAAAGGGTTTGGGACACAAACTTGATCCAGTTGAAGAAATATTTTGTAGATGTTTTCCAATTTATGTAAGTTTAAGAAACAACTTTGTATATATGTAGTCTACTTATAACAGTTTTGTTTGATCTTTTTTGGTATGTGGATCCTTTCCTTTGCCATTGATTCCAAAGGGGGAGAATAGTAGAGTGAAAAATGTATAATCATCTTAGGGGGAGAGTTGTCTTTTTGGAATTTTGAAGATGGCAATGCAATTCATCTTGGTACTGATCCGACACTTAGTCATTTTTCACTAAGTGTTTCCATCAATGCCAAAGGGATAGATTTTTGGCAAGAGACATTGCTAATATCATTTGGTGTTGTCATTTATGGCAACCCTAATCGATGATTGGATACACACATCATCATTTGATCATACCGGTAGACAGATTGAAGACAGTCAAGGAAGAACAGAGCATCCGACAGTTTTGTGTTCATCGATTCTTATGAATATTTCTTGTTATTATTTTGTGTTGTGTATCTCAAGGAATGTTTTTTGATGTATGATATTTACTTATATTTAATCTTAGTGGATCATATTGATCCTTGTCTGAGTTTGAAGATCTGGTTGATTAATTTTGTGTTTATCAGTGCATGGAGGCCGACTCAATTATCATAACATATTGTGGATATTCAAAGAGTAATTATTCAAGTGTTTTTATGTTTGAGAATCCTTTTTTGGGTCCTAGATAAGTTCTGACCGACCATTGTGGATGTGCATTATACATTACTCATGTTTTGGGCTGACAGTTGTAAATATTTTTGTGTTTTATTGATGTCGACATATTGCGATTAAATTCTTGGTCATGGACATAAGTGATTGATCATATCATTTTGGGACATGAAGAAGGTATGTTGATGTAAATTTCAAATATCAGAAGTTTAGAAGAGTGATTATTCATAGTTTCACTTGTGCATTAAGGATTTTGTGATGTGAGTTTGAGCAGAGCAGAGCAAAAGTGCCAAATTAGTTAGAAGGACAAAAGATTGATTGTTGAGCCTAATCGGAACTATAATCAAGCATATGTAGATACTATTACTTCAATTAAATCCTTCAGATGGTCTTAATATGAATATTTTTTAAGGTAGTGAGCCTTCCTATTTTGAGTAGTGAGCTCTAGGCAGTGTGTCTAAATGCAAGTGCATTCCCCATATTGTAAACTTCATTTTGAGTATACTCAGATCATATTGTGGATTGGTCATCCACCGTGGTTTTTCCCCTAACAGGGTTTCCATGTAAAAACCATTGTGCTATGGTGTTATTATTTTTTGCTTCATGTTCATTCATTTTGGTTAAATGTTTTAAGTGATTTGAAGATAAATATTAATAAATTTCATTTTTGTGCAACACCGATTCACCCCCTTCTCAATGTATTTTGTTTCCAACAGACACGTGATACTGGGAATCACACACAAATAAGAAAAATTGTGGGTAGTCCATCAAACTTATCCGATGATTGTGCTTAGTACCACGTGAAAATTAAATAAACTGTGCCCCCTCTCCAACAGTAATAAATCCCCACTATCTTGAGAGAAGACATGCTTAACTGTCAAGCAGCAGATGCATTGAGTTGTTAAATGTTGATCTTCACTCTTTTTATCAGAAGATGACTTCCCTACCAATTCACTCATCTTTATCTGACCAAGTGATATTTTACCCACTCTACTCAGTATCATCCCTTTCAAATCAAATTTTATTGATAGGGCCTAAGGAAATTGGATGATCGTATTTGGCTAAAATTTTAGCAATAGATTGTTATTAACCTTTAATAAGAATATATCCTAAAGGTTTTTTGAGATACATCACCCATCTTAACTCTCCACCTCTATAGGAAAAGAAAATAAAAAAACACACGAAAGGGAAATAGGAGTCCCCTTCCACAAATTTCATGCCTCTCCTGAAAACCTGAACTCCACCTATATAGGAGAAAACTCCACCATGTTGTGTAGTTTTTTCACACACACCCTACTGAAGGTAGGGACCCTCTTTGATTGGTCTTTTGGCTCTTTTATGTGACCTTGCCTTTTGGATTTGTCTTTGAAAATCATGGGATTTTGGTCTTTGGTGCTCTGGTCCTTTGGTCATGGGATTTGGCTACTTTGCAGTATTCCTAAATGCTTGTCTTGCTTGTGCAAATGCCCCTTTTGAAGTAACACTTTGAAAATTCTATATTTTTGGGTAAATTCGGATTTTTCCTAGTTTCAGGATTTTCTTCCTCTGGTGGATTTCCCTGGTCTCCTTGGAAACCCGATGAGGCTAGCTTTACATTATAACTCAGAGATTTCAGTCCTTCATAGAATTGTGTGTCAACCAGATTTTACCGAAATTCCTTCACCGCCTCGGATTCGCAGATTCACTCTGGGTTGTCATGTCATTGCATTTATGTTTCACGTACGAGTTCTACAGTCAGGTTTAATGAAGTCCGGGATGGTTTTTATGTTGTGAATCGACTTCTTTTCCTTTGATTGACTTTGGAGGAGCTTGATCTTGCGTGCTTAGCTTGGTTTGGCGATTGGACCTGAACATTTCTTGAATTTGGTGGTGATTTTCTTGGTGCCATAGTTGGTGTTGCTTGCTAGGGCATTGACACTTATTACTAGTCATTGTTGCTATCAAATTCGCTTCACCAATGGTATGTATTCATCGATTTTCTTTCGATTGATGAAGGTGAGTGCTTCCTTGGCACATTGGGTATGCTTTGAGTCTAGATTTCAATTTGTTGGTGGTTTTTGAATTAAATTAGGGTTTTTCCCTTTGCTTTTCGATGCCCCCTCTAAAATCGATGTAATCTTCCTTGTTAATTTGATGACCCGATTGTGCCCTTCATTGCTAGATTTACCTCTTCCTAGGCATGGTCTTGTTTGTGATTTCATTTTGGCCTAGGGTTTCGATCATGGATCCCTCGCATTCGATAGAATTGGTGATTGTGGGTGGGTTTGAGTATTTGATTTCCATTCGCATTTAATGGTTCCCTTGCCCTAAATATTTTGCAAGTATCAGCCATGGATTAATAAGGAAATTGAGTGATTTGAGACTAGAACGGCGTGTTCATCATGGAACCCTAGGGTTTGGCCTCGAATTGATTACCAATAACTATTAGATCACCCTTGGGAGAGTTGGAAAGTTAAATTTATCAATGAACGGTTTGGAGAGAGTTGAATATGAGCTTGAAATCCCAAATTTGTGATCGTTCGATTAATTTGGGTGAAATCCTGATGAAGTCAATGATTTTAGGATTTTGATCATTTTGAGGATTTCCTTTTCCTTAGGATTTCCCCGAATTTCCATCGCTTGGTCGTTTTCCTGAAAGAATGCATAAAACATGAAAATTATACTGACTTCGTGAAAATTTGTTGCCTTGGGAAATCATCGAACTTTCTCTACTCCTTCATTTTCTCAAAATGTGCCAAGTCTTGCTAAGTTTCAAGGATTTTTGTCCCCGACGAAATTCCTCGAAGATCTGTTAGGAATGAAGAGTTGAAGGAATGCATGAGTTAATTGCTAATGATTTTGCATTACATGGTTGATTTGGATAATTTAAGAGTATGTGTGGGCATTTATTGAGTTGTGGACGATGATTGAGTAACTTTCAATTTTTTTTGAGCTTCCATCACTAAAATACGCCTAGCTTAGAATTCCCCGAAATTCCCCTCTGGCTTGAATTTCGCGAAGGGGTGAAAATCCCAAACTTTGTAGAAGGGGTGATTTAATAATATTTTAAGGGGATTCTGATTATTGATTGGATTTATTTGAATGTTGGATATGTTATTTATGGTGGACTAACATGGACTCTCATACTATATTGGATATTTATTTTGGTCCTTCTTTAAGTGTAGGTTGAATCAAGCAAGACAGTTGCTGGAAAGATCAAGAACAAGAAGGTAGACCCTAGTGCAGAAGGATCTTCCATCTCAAAGGTAGAAAGGATTAAATTGGATATCAAAAGAAAAGCTCCAAAAATCAAACTATCTTCCACTTGGGTAGGAATCACTGATACCAATGTAGGAAAGTGGGAGAATGACATGTTCAAGGCAAGGATGGCAGTGCAAGATCCTCCATTGTTGGCAAGGAGATTGGTGGAATCAAGATTAGCTCATTTAGTTGGGTTTCCTCCCACGATCCAATGTTATGAGTTGGTTTTAGAGTGTGCTTGGCATTATGACAGGGGCACACAAAGGTTGATTGGTCCACAAGGTTGAGTATTGGCTAACTTTTCTCCTCCTTCGGTGGCAGAAACCTTTTATATGCCCAACAGATCCCATGTGGTAGGCCTGTATCTGGATGTGGCCAGGAAATATTATGAGGAGGATACCATCAAGGCATTGTAGATCATTAACTCTTGGATGGAGAAACCTCAACCCCACATTTCTAAGTTACCAAAATAATCATTCAAGGAAAAATTTAAGGGAAAATACTATGATGCAATTACACTCCTTAGCAGAGTGGTGGGCTTGTAGAGTGTAGGGGTCTTTGAGAGTTGGATGTTCTATGTTATAGTGAGGATTGAATAGAAAACTGATTATCACTTGGTAGGCATCATCAGTGCAATGATGCATGAGAAACTATGTAAATTGTTACAAACCAGGAGCTTCACCATGACCTCTTACTTGGTTTATGCACTTGCAAGATTTCACCCCTACAAAAGACTAAGTACAAGAAGTTTCTTTGGATAGGATGTAATTTATGAATTTTTTCCATGGTTTCACTTAGGCAGCTCAAACTATAGAAGAGTGAATGATGCATTCACCATGTATATCATTAGACTACTCCAAGGTGCAGAGCATGTTAGAATCTCAAATGTTGCAAAGGAGCTGATAAAGAAGTTTGGGGCCTGGTTCATACAGTTCCCCACTTTCTCCTACATCAGGATATATGGCTTCCAAAGGGCTCCTTATAGGCTACCCAGGTATCCAATGAATCACCTCATACTCCTAGAGGTCACTAGGCAAATATGTGACTTCGATGCCATTGTGAAGAAAGATAAAAATAAGATTGGGTTTGGTAATGACTTCCCTCTCAAGGTAGGTGGTCATGACACATGTCCTTCCATCATTTCATCTCATTCTTTTGAGGAATAAATGAGTGCCTTGGGCTTATCATTTCGCTCTAAAAGGCCTAGATTTGACATGACTGGTGAAGCACAAAAGAGGGCCAGTAGACAATTCAGCCATAAGGATGATATTGAAGATTACTGGGCTAACTGCAAAGATGAGTTTGAGGTTAGGAAGAAGAAGTTATCAAGGTTATCAGTCAACTTGGTTACATTGTACAATGTCAAAGCCATCCCTGATCAAGTCGATGATGATGGAGATGTAATCAAAAATCATGACTATGAGCTCATCAAGGACAAATCAGTAGGAGAGATTGATTGGTTGGAAGAGGAGAAAACAAATTTGGAGAAAATCATAGCTCCTATCCTCAAATACAATAAATTGTGGATCAAGCACAAAATTTTGGAGCTAGACAACAAGGGCATGCAATACACTTATGACTTGATGGGAGATTTGGAATCCCACTCTACCTCTAAGGAAGTCGAACTAGATTCAAAGGGAAAAGAGAAGGTGGAATCTCCTTTCAAAATCAAGATTAAGGGTTCCCAAGTAGAGACAGAGGTGGAAAAGAGGAGGAAGCCAATTGAAAAAAAGAGGAAAAATATCCCCAAGAAGGCTAAGTCTATTACAAAGGAGGAACCAGATGAGGAAGGTGAGAAGGATAGTGCCCCTATGCTTAAGAGGAGAAGATTGGTCAATAATTCAAAGAAGAAGAACGAGACTTCTCAGGAGGAAGAACACACAGGTCCTCAAGTGGTAGAGGTGGAGAGTTCTAGAGATAGAACACAAGTCTATACAAGAAGATCAAGGACTCCTTCTCCTAAGGGCAGTGTATTGTAGGCTAAGGTTACCATAAGTGCTCTTGTGTTGGAACAAAAGAGGGATGCCTCTCCTCTTCATGAGTAACAATATGTACAGCATGAGCCCAAAGATACAAGGGGTGGTGATCACCAAGATGAGGAACCAGAACAGTTTCATGATGGGGACCTCTATAATGCAGAGGTAGAGATTGCCAAGACTGTGCACTCATTTTTGGTATCTTATGATGACTCACCAGTCAGAGATGAAGAGGAAAAACCTACAGAAAAAGAAAAGGAATATGAGAAGACTCCCTCTCCCATTCAAGTTATGAGAAAAACATTAGATCAGGATGAGAGTCAGAAACAAGGGAACGAAGAGAAAAAAAAAATGAGAGGAGGTCCCTGTAGAGCATAATATAGATGTTGACTCCTTCATGGATCAAAGTGAGAAAGAGAAACAAAGTGAGTAGCAGTTGGATGTTTCTACCCCAAGTTGGCTTAGTGAAATATTGAAAAATAAGCAAGTGATTATGGATGACACTCCTACAAACTGGGATGAGTTACTGGCCAACATAGGCAAAGGAAAGAAAAAAAGAAAGAAGCTAAGGTGATCTCCAAAATCACCAGAGATGAGGAAAATAACCGGGTGACCCACATGTCTACTCCTGCACCTAATAAGAACAAGGATGAGGTAACTGGTCAGGACTACAGTATTCAGACCATTAACCTTGGGCCCACCTCCATGATGTAAGAAGTTGAAGAATTTGAAGGCTCCAGTGCTACAATTTTGGGCAGGTTAAAGAAGGAGGTGCAAGATAAGCACGAGTTGGTGAAGAAGAATAAGAGGTTAAAAGGGGTATTTGCAGGATCTCATGAGGCCTTTGCAGTCTATTGGTCAATTTAGCTCTTCATCGTCTGCAGCAGGACTTCTACCTAAGGAGACCATCATTGAATTGGAGAAGATGAAAACCACCACACAAGTTACCCATGAATGGTTGCAAGGAATAAGACACCGAGGAGATGGCATGATTAAGGACATCTTGTCCACTTATGGTGATGCACACAGATCCTTTGACTGGTTGCAGAATGTGTTGGGACATGATAAAAATGATACAGACCCTCTCCTGCAGAAGTTGGAGACAATCATGGATTACACAGAAGAGAATTTGGTGGGCGATGGAATGATGCCTTCTTCAAAGGTTTTAGAACCTTGGGAATGGCATGAGTTATTATAGCTCAATAAGAAGGTTTTGAAGAAGATTCACAAGCAGGGGTAGTAGGTAGGGAATACATCGAAAGATATTTTTGGCAAATGTATTCCATATTTCAAGATCATGACTGGAAGGAAGAAGTTCACCCCAGAGCATTTTAACTTAGAACAATTGAAGAAGTGGTGGCATGAGGTTTATGCTCCAATGAATGATGGTCCAATAAAATTTCACCATCTATATGACACTTCCACCTATAGTGTTGTCATGGAAAAGTATCAAGATCTCAAGGTGGAGTGGGATGAAGTTATTAAGAAATCAAGGGAGGAGGATAAGTCCCTTGATAGAATATTTAAAATATTAAATGTTCCACCTTTCGCCAATCTAGAGGGAGTTTTCCTTAGGGTGAAAGATAAAATTGGTCAAGGAAAAGATAAAGGGTCGACCAACGAATGACTGCCTCAAAATTTGTGCTTCCCATTATCATTCCTTCATCTTTTGCTTGCATTGGACCGAGCTACATTGGATATCTCAGGCCGACCAAGGAAGGAACCCATGCATTTAATGCAATGTCATGTTTTATTTTAGGAACTTTCTGGGCCGACGTATTTTTTTGGCCAACCCTCTTTGTAACCCTAACTTGGGCCGACATATGAAGTAATCTCTATAAGTATGGAATTTCGCCTCATTTGTAAGGGCTAGAAAATTAGATTTTAAAGTGAAGTGAAGCAATAGAGCAAAAAAGATAGAGTTAGGAGTTAGTTTTATTTTGAAGCAAGTGTTGTAACACATAATATTGGAATTTTTTCTATTATTGGTGATTCAATACAAGTGAAGACATTGTGCTGTGGTGGCCTCTCTTGGATTGATTTATCTTGCATGGTTCTTATTCTATCTTTGATATTGCTTGAAAATATTGGAATGTATTTTAGATTTAGAATTAATTTATTTAATGGTATTGGTGATTTGATATTTGGAGTGTTGTAGTGATCTTTGGTTCATACTTTGGGCAGCTTCTTTATTTCGGGTTGTTGTGCAAGGTCAACTTGTACCTTATATTTGTGTGTCGAGTTCAATTGTGGGTATTTATTCATTTCAATTGCAAATTAAGGTTGGTTTGAATGAATGTTCATGATCTGAAAAATCTTGAACTCCTTAGAAGATTGCACTGTTTCTATGAGATTGCAGGTTAAGCGTGGGTTAAGCAGAAATTAGTTTTGAGGGATTGGTCCATTCCAAGTATTTTATCATTAGTATTGTTGATCTTAGGAGTGATTTTAATCTTTGGATTTTTGAAACCCTTATCTTTTGTTATTTCTTTGAATTTGAGTTAGGTTTAGGAATTTCAAGTATCAACATATTGCCAAATCGGATAGGTTTAAAGGTTCTAGGATTTGTTTTGTAAGGTACCTTTGTGATTACCATCAATTTCATATTTAACACTGAGTTGGTTTTTTGCATTGTCAAGACCTGACATTAGAGACCTTGGGGTTATCTCTTTCCCGATAGAGATTTACCTTCAAAGAGAGATAGGATAGCACATTATGTCTGAGTTATTGTTGTGCAGAAAACACCATCAATAGATTGGCGCTAGAAGGAGGGCCTAAATAAACAAGTTGGAGCATTTTCTAAATGATATTTCTCCTAAGAGACTCAGAAGGAGAACCGGATCTACACTAGGAGAGGAATAATTTCATGAGTTACGACCTCCAACTAGGTCATGAAGGACCAGAAGAAGGGAGGAGTCATCATCTACCTCATCATTTCCACCATCCTCACCATCAACCTTATCTTCATCTGATTCTAAGGCCAGTTCCATTCAACAACCACCCATCATCAATCAGCCTCTACCACCTCCACCCCCACTAATGGCTTAATTAGAAAACAACCCATCACCTCTATCCTTAAATAACTACAATGTCATGCCCAATAACCCTAAGCATTTTTTCTCTAAGTTCCATACAAATGATCCCACTAGGACAGTAGAGGAGCATATCATGATTTTTTAGACTTTTCTAAGAGATAGAGGGATTAATCATGAGAATGTTGCATGTAAAATTTTCCCATATTCTCTGGGAGAAGGTACATTTTATTGGTACAATCATCTACTTGTTGCATCAATCCATAATTGGACTGAGCTAGAGGCCACATTTTTGAAGAATTTTAAAATCCCCATCAGTGCCAATGAGCTCTACTTGCAATTTACAATGGTCAAGAGGGAGGTGAATAATCCTATAGGATCATTCAACAATAGGTTTCACCACGCATATACCAAATTACAAGCCCCTTATTTTGTGGATGATGCCATTGCTTTGGAAGTTTACTTCAAAGCCCTTGACAACCTTACTTCCACCTTCCTTAAGTGGAGAACTAATACTCCAACCACTTTTCTCACTGCATATACAGAGGTTGTTAAGGTTAGCATTGATCTGAGACAACATCTATCAAGACCCTCGCCATCTCTGGGACCCGTTGCTCACCCAGGTCAAGTCTAGGCTCTCAACTAGGATTTGACTAATCATACTCCCATTATGAATCCAATACCATCATTGCCTCTGGTCTCGCACCCA
The DNA here is from genome assembly GCA_007115665.2 of Sequoiadendron giganteum. NCBI lineage: Eukaryota > Viridiplantae > Streptophyta > Pinopsida > Cupressales > Cupressaceae > Sequoiadendron > Sequoiadendron giganteum. The sequence goes on along the minus strand of CM021109.1, from coordinate 441,577,973 downwards.
GGTCCTCCAATAAATCAAGCCCATCCAATTCCTAGTTATCCCCAGCAAAGTGACAATTAACCACTTCATCCACAACAACAAGTTGTTTTTCCTCCATATCTACATAATTCAAGTCTTGAATCAGTCCATTGGTTCTGGGGGAGCATCAGGATAGCTTCAGAACAATGTGAATTCATTGCCTTACAGTAGTCCTAATAAGGAGACGTTAGATGAGCTGATTGAGCAAGTGAAAAAATTGAACATGGAGGTAACCTACTTGAGGAATCAGAACAGCCAACTCCAAGTTGCTCAGAGGAATATGAAATTAAGTTTCAATAGGGATAATTGAGATGATGCACTAAATCAAAATTTTGACACAAGACAACATTCTCACATAAATCAAAATTTTGAAAGAGGACAAAGTTCTGGCCATAATTTTGATAGAGGGAAACAAGGTGGACAAGGATTTGAAAGAAGACAGCCACCTAGGTAGAATAGGCCATGGAATACCATACCTAATAATGGAGGAGTTCCTACTCCATTGGATCAGCCTCCTAATCAAGAGAAACCTCTAAGTGGTGTATACCTAGTAGAGGTTGTTTTGTTCGGATGGTGCAGGCTTCAAAAGACAAGTCAACACTCTGAACTAGATTGTCTTGAGCTCCAGACTACAACTTCGATCTTCCAATATGAAGTAGAGACTAACTCTACCAATCAGGAGATTGTACCTTCTATTCCTTATGATTCCCTAGTTTTAGTGTTGAATCATGCTCCTTTCCTGAGGGATGAAGAGAATGAACCAGAAGAGGATTCAAGTAGCCAGAATGGAGAGGTTGAATAGGTACTTAATGAAGATAAAATATCTCATTTGTTCAATAAAGGAACTAAGAATGATAATGGTCCTCTAGATGAGGAGGAAGTTGGTGTTGAAGAAGTACAGATGTTCCAACAACCTACAAGGAAATATGATTTGAGGAACAGGCCTAACAGGAATCCACAAGTTGGAGGCCCATTCACTATATCTATTCCTCCAAATAATTTCACTACTCCACCATATCCAAATGCTACTAACAATCCCTCCTATCCTCAGGTGCCAACACAGTACTTCGCAAAAGGGGGGAAACCTAATACACTGAAAGGAGGTAATACTGACAGGCAGACGGGTCATCTTAAGGAAACGCATGTTGATATGAATGTGGAGCAATTGGGTGAGTATGTGATTGAATAACTTAGGAAAGTAAAGGTGAGTATTTCTTCTTTTGAATTATTAAGGGTTAATGCTATCAGGAATATGGTTTTTGAGTCTTTTTTTTCACAAGGGAAGATAGTAAGTGAAGCAATTGGAAAGACTCCTAGTCCATAGGCACCCAAAGGTCTAGTTCAAGTACAACCCGGTGACAAAGGGAAAGAAAAGGATAAGAATCAAGTTGCACAAGTTGACACTCAGTTGAGTTTTGTTGATGGTGAAAATGACACAAGCAACATTAAAACAAAATATTTCTACTCTATTTCTCCTGAAAAAGAAAGACAACATATAGTAGCCTAACTCCCAAGGTCCTGGTAGTTGGTTCTCAACTGTCTGGTGTCACTCAATCGGTTCATGCAACTATAATGTTCAAGGGGCCTGTGCTGGTAACAAAAGATTCAAGCAATGACTCATTTTATCAAAATCGTTCTCATAAATAAAGGGGGTTTCAATCAAAAGAAAAAGATAGATCAAAGGGGTAAACCAATAAGTATGAATCAAATTTATCTAGCATCCAGACATATACCTTCAACAATGAATGTTTTCTGACAGATCACAAAACCAAAGCATGACATAATTTATAGAATAAACTATACCATTGCATGCATCTAAGGTGCTTAATTTAATACCACTATTCGCATATCACAACTGTCTCCAAGATTTCAAAACACACATCCATTCATTGCCACGGTCATAGATCAACAAACTTTAATAATTTCAATTCAATGATAATCTAACAAGATAATCCTTAAATCAGGTTTCTTCTAATGACTTTCATCACATAAGAAACTAGCATGCTTCAACACAATCACTGGCATTCAGATAGATTATAACTTATCGGCCTTATCAATTAAAACTCAATTCTAACACCGTATTGTGAGAAAACCTATAATTTTATTAACTGTAAAGTATCTAATAACAACGTATCTCAGTAATCACTATGAAATTCTATCTCCTAATATCAGGTAAGCCAATTATATTCTCAATTAGCCAACCTCTTACAATATGATACCCACAAGGTATTTATAGATATACAAAATTCGAACTCCACTTCTATTTTAAGTCATCCACCCTTTTAGAAACAAAAAATTTCTTGGAAACTCGGATCGATTTGATCTTGAGTTATTACATTAGACGCTTAGTTTAGACTGAAGAATAGAAAAACAAAAGAGAAACATGCCATGCATCTCACAACTGTCAGTGCTACATGCAATATGCAAAGAAGAAGAAAATCGTGCATGGAGGAGATTTATGCATGTGAAGCTGGATCTGCAATTAACTCATCATAACTGGTGAAGACTTGTTGTAATGTATCTATTTCTAGCCCTTCAATCCAGTTATCTTCAAATTTAATTTGATCCAATTCTAATGCAGCAAACTCTCTCATACATTTTATCTTTGTCAACTCTCTTCTAGCAGCTTTTATTTCTTCTTTGACATCCATTAGTAGATCTATCATCAAATCTCGGCCATCATCTCCTTTCTGCATAAGTCCTTTGAATCTTTCATCCCATTTCTCTTTTATCTGATCCAAAGGCATGCCTTCTTTTTGTTAACATATTTACATCTACAATGATAGCAATAACTGCTTCCAGCTCCTCCAATTGCTCATTCAGATTATTAGCAGCCTCTTGAACCTCATCCTTATGTTTACACAAGAAATCTGCTCTAAATCGGAGTATACGAGAGGTTTTTCCAACAAAATCTTTATTCTCCTCCTCAAGTATGGACTGTTCAACAAGAGTAGTCAAAGGTAATGTATTAACCTTTTCCAATTTCTGACTATACTCTTTATACTCCTCTTCTTATTTCTCTGATGCTTCAATATACTACTGCATTTGTTTTATCAACTCTTCAGTGTCTTTGTAGGCTTCAAAACCCTCAACCAAAACTTTACCTACCTCCTGATTCAACTTGTCTACCCATCTATCTACCATCTCTGCTTTACCTCTTACCTACACAATGGTCATCTACCTCCTTTTTTCTTAACAAAATAGGAGTCTCAATGGCTGTTACCTGTTGTGATCTTGGAGAGGAGATACTTTTCAAGAATGAATGTAATTGATCCAACTGAGCCTTAAGCTCATCCTTCTTTTGTTTATCCTTTATCATTCTTGACTTGGTTGTTGAAGCCACCACATCAATTAGGTTCATCTACTGACTTCTAGTGGACCTTCCCAAGTTGACAGTACTCAATTGATAATCTGTTAGCTGCATGTCCCCTACCTCCTTTTATGTCATTGGCATGGCACACTCAGCAACAATCTCTCCTTTGTCTGTGAGTCTGGTAGAGTGTAGGATCTTGGCCTTCTTCTTAGGCCTCTCTTGTTCAATCTCCTTCATCATATCCTCCCAATTGAGAGATTGTGAAGGTGTTACTGCCCTTTTCTGTAGATCTAATTTTAGCCAAGTGGGAGCACTTGGAGCAATAGTCATCATAGAGGAAGAGGAAGTAATGGTAGAAGGTGGATACATATTTACCTAGGGTTGAGAATCACCCCTTGCTTTCTCTTGTTGTTCTTGCACCATATGCATCTACACAATCTTTTCAGCCTCTTCCCTATCTTTTTGATCTTATATTTTCTTATCTTCCTCTTCTTTCTTCAACTTCTCTTCCTCCAATCGATCTCTCTCCACTTTTTCCCTTTCCAATCTTTCTTTTTCTAATTTTTATTCCTCTAGAGCTTCCTTTTCTAGTTTCTCTTTCTCTAAAGCCTCTAGTCTTCCCTCTCGAGCCTTTCTGCCTCCAAAGCCTTAAGCTTTTTTGCCTTTTCTTCTTCTTCCTGTTGTTTCTTAACTAGCTCCTCGGCCTCTCTTTCCTTTCGTAATTGTTCTGCTTCTCCTTCCTTTTGGCGAGCTTCCTCAGCAAGTTTTAACTTGGCAACCAAGATTTCTTTTTCCCTCTGATTCCTTTCCTTCTCTTCCTCAAGGTCATGAATCTTCTATATTAGTTCCAACTTGTCATTCTCTTCTTTAACCTTGAGTTAATATTCTTGTTGCCTTTTTTGTCCCTCTACTTCATTAGTTGTTGCCTTAGCTTCAATTTGTTTGGCTTTTAATTGTTGTTGGTGCAGTATAGCATCAGCTTGTGCCTTGGCATCAATTTCCTTTTGTTTCTCTAAGGTTGCAACCCTTGCATCAGAATCCTTTTTCGCTTCTTCAAACAACATCCATTGATCTTCTTGTGTCAAAACCTGCTCACTATCCTCTTCTAGAGGCATATTTTCTTGCATATCTTTTTCAGACTCGGTCTTATCTGAATCTGTTCCAACATCATGAACCTCTACCCCTTTTCCCTTCATGGATTCAGCTATGTCATAAAGAATTTCCCTTTTCACCTCTTTACCTCACCGCTTTGCTACTGGGACTTGAGTAGAAGATTCTCCTAAGGTCGATGTTGAAACAAATGATGCAATTTGAGCCTCTTCTTCTTGTGCTTCCTCTTCATCCCCTACTACTTCAAGTTCCATCTCTTCAATATCTAGGGGAAAGAAATCCAAAGGCTCTTTAGGAGGTGTCTTCCTTTTGATCCTCTTGTATCCCTTACCCTTTTTAGGGGCTGGTCCTTGAGGAGCCTTGGTTCTTAACATCAACCACTGCACACTCCTATCCAATATTGTCCTTCCAATCTACTTAATATCAATGGTTTCCTCATTGTCCCAATCAATTCAATCCAAATTCTTGGTTCCAATGTTGAAAGCTTCATAGGATGGATCCAATACAACTCCATCATCCACCAATGTGTCAGGAATGTTATCTTTAATACCAAGCTCTAACATGAGTGAGACAGATAATCTTTCATAGTTCTTCTTTGTTAGATCATACTCATCTTATCGGTCACTCCAGAAGTCTTCTAACAAATTGAAATGTTTGTCAAACACCGAAGGCAACAAGGCATGTATCTTACCCTTTGGGTCAAAATACTTATGAGTTGTGTATAAACCCAAGTTCAACTGTATCAGCTCCCTGCAAACCACCTTTGCTCCTACCAAATGCTAACATCCATACTCACCCAACTTCATGGGAAACTTCCGACATCCTGTCTTATGTTTTATTTCAAGCCGAGAATTAACTTTAAGAGCCTGATATACAAACTCCATCAACACTATCCTATTATTAAAACACCTTGGAAGCAAATGTGGATGGCCTTCAAAACTAGCTAACCTGAAATATGTGAATTTAGGGTATTGAATGTACCAACATCCCCATTCAACAATGAATGCCATGGCTTCTTGACTCAACCGGTACCCTGCATCCCCATTCAATTGGTCGATGACTACATATATGAATGCATCATTGACTCTTCTAAAATGAGTCTCAGCAACCTAAAGAGACAACTGATCATAATGCTCCCACACTTTCTTCTTTCCATCCAAGGCTACCATTATGCCCACTCTATTCAAACCTGGAAAAATACCCAATCTTGTTGTTGCATACACAATATAAGAAGTCATAAAGAAACATTTAGTTTGTCTGATATTGGTCAGTTGATCATGAATAGCATTTGACACTATCATTGGCCAATCAAACTGCTGGACTCCATTTAAGATTGTTTGGATGAAAGGAAACATCCACTCCTTGAACCGAAATGTATCCCTCTTCCCAAAAACTCTAGACAGCATCATGATTAAATCTGATACCTCCTTATAGAAATCTGCCCTCTTTGGTTGGTCTGCAAGCTTTCTTAGAGACTTCTTTTCTGTTTTCAACCACTTTTTGTTCAAATGAGACTTATTAGAGTCCTTATACTAACTATATTTCTCCAAGGCTTCTGCCTCATCCAACTGCACCAAACTCTTGGGATTTGGGACAGTAAATATATTTTGAAATGCCTGAGGAGTGAATTCAATGATCACATTATTTTGGGAATCCATGCACCGTCTGGTCACAGGATTGTAGGTATTGGTTGTTGTCAAGATCAACTCCAGGCACTAGATTGATACAAGAAATACAGTGATATGTGCCAAATCAAAAACAATAATTCTTCGCGTCCTTCCTATTAGATTTTCTCGTTCTGCAAAGGTTTCTGCATGTAACTCCTCAAAGTTATATTCACCTAAATTGGTATCAATGATTTCTGACCAATATGATTCTACTTTGATCACTTTCACCATGGGACTCCTGTGATTATACCTCAAGGTATAAGGTAATTGTTTAGGCTTGATCTTCTTTGGCTTAGGTGTTGCCTTTGATGTCCCTGCAGGCTGGTTCCTTTGAGCAGCTTCTCCTGATGTTCCTGACATTTTCTAACTTCCCTACCACAAAAACCTCTAATTAGATATTTGAATATCATCATAAAAAATGCTTTAAAACTATACCTTTCATGTATACATCAAAGGTAGAACCAAGCAGAAACATATTCTAAATAGTCTCTTTTAACACACTGTCGGGATCGGAGTCAAAACTGGAATGGTAACTTCTACTAACAAGAAGCAGGCTCGGAGTTGGAAATAGAAAGGTGATCGGAATCGGAACCGGAATGGAAACGAACTTGGTTTCCCTCATATTTTTTCTATTTCATATTCTTATTTCGTTTCGATTCCGCTTCCATCTAGGTTATCGCTATTTTCAAGGAAGGCTTCTCACTATAAGCAGAGTCAGAGACGGGATGAAAATGAACTTGGAACCTTTTGGAAAACATAATTTTTAGTTCAAAATCGATTTCGTTTCTGCCTCCACCCAGGTTGACCATGATGTCATAAACAACTTCATCAATTTAATGCAGAACTTCATGGTTTCAAACTAGGCAATTTTCAAAAAGACATGGGGCTAACCTGGAACTCGATAGAACCATCCCCATATGACCAAGGGCGACTGAATTTTAGGGCATCATATTTTAATCTTTTAAATGTGATCACAGAAACACATGAAACCCTAATCTAGCACATGCGATATAAAAATTAGGGCATGGATTTAACCCTTCCTAATTTACCTGACTGAATACACGATAAAAACCCTAAGTAAAAACAGGATTCGACTAACCCTAACTCACTGTAAAAACATGAATTTAATCTATCTCACTATGAAAAAACCTAACTAAATCTAGGAATTAAAAACCTTAACCTAGCATGATGCAATCATGACAAAACGTGAAAGCGACAGTGCCCTAACTCACTATAAAGCATGAAACACAAACACAAAAACAAGAATAGAAAATAGAAGGAAGAACACAATGAAAAACAACACGCAAACCCCAAGAAAGCGATCCCGTTCAAAGATCAAAAATGATTAAACAAATAATACGAACAAAAACACAAAAGCAAAGGAACAAAACAATAGGAAAGAACCCTACCTCAAACGCAAAAACTTGGCTAACCTTCTGAATTGGTTCGCAACAATTAATTCCTTCTCCTTCAACCGATTCGCTCAGATGGACTCCGCAGCAGCTCTATTTCACTCTTCAAGTTTTTAACAATGATAACAATGATACATTTAATCCTTAATGAAGGTAAAAATCCAAGTTCTTACCTACACCAAGATGTCATTATTAATGCATTAAATGCAGTTAAGGCGGAGTCGAAACTGAAAGAGAACGAACACTTCTCTGCAGTGTGACTTCAGTCAAAAAGTCAACGACCCAAAAAATAGCGGGGGTGGAATCAAAATGGAAACTAATCCAGAAATTTAAGAAATTTCCTAGCTTCATTACCATTTTGGCTCTGGGTCTGCTAACAAAGCACAAAATGAAACCAAACAACAAAAAAAAGTAAAACAAGGACTTAGACTAAAACCAAAAGTTGAAAAAGAAACGGAGGCGAAGACAAGATGGATTTTGATTTCACAATTTTCAATCAACACCAACTTAACATCCACTCTGTTTCCGACTCTAATAAAGGCAAAACAAAAGGTCAACAAAGAAAGACTGTCGAGATGGGACTCATAATGAGTTTTGAAAAGAAGTTTCATAACCCGAAATGGTTTTGGTTCTGATTCTGACAGACTAAAACAAAAATAAACAAACTTTTGTAAGAAAAATACTCTAGACTTTGTTTGAAAAACAAGAAGAGATAAAAATTAACAAAGGGGACCCACTTTGACCAAGGAAAAAGATGGGGTGGTTATGCAAGGCATAACAAGTTTGTTTTAGGGAAAAATGGAAATCCCTCCTTTCCTGATTTATATTTGTATCTTTGGGAAGAATCAGCACAATTGTCTTTTAGATTCGAGAGAATCTACAAATGTCATGCCTTTTCTTGTTTGTAGAGCACTAGGTATCACTCTTGTTGCCTCTTAGAAGAAGGTCACTCAATTGGACAAGACAAAGGTAAATGTAGTACGAGAATTGAATGTGATTCCCATGCAGGTTGCATCAGATCCTAGGGTGCAACAAGTGATCAACATTCAGATCGTAGATATTCCTGATACTTATGGTTTGATTTGAGGTTGAGATTTCACCAAGGCACTCAATGGGTACACATCTACAGACCATTCTCACATGTGGTTTCCATGGAAAGGATTCCCAAATTAAATCAGAATTGAAAGAGAACCCAGAATGAAGTATGTAATCACTTAATATCAAAATACTTCGAATGAGATATTGGTGTTAGACGTCAGTATGGGGAACTATGTATTGATTGCCCCAATCTTAGATACAGAAGAGGTCTTTATGTTGCAAAGATCATCTGATGATTCCACATCATATTCCAGTTGTTCTAAACGGAGCCTTATGCTACAAGATGAGTTTATATTAGAAGCCAGTAGTTCTGAAGCATTGATTGAACAAACAGATGAAATTGATAATCAAAAGGATAGACAACTCAACTTATTGAATAATTTCCAAGAGTTTATCCAGAAGTGTGTGGAGGATCAGATTCATCTTGGTAGAAATATGAATTTTGAAGAATTAATGCTCCCTAATTGGTGTCAAGTCCATAATACCCCTCACCTAGAGCTAGAGTGTTGCTTGTGTCAAACAACAGTGGGATAGATACAAAGGTGCATTAATCCAAACCCAACTATCAAATTGGATTTATGTGGTATTCAAAATGATCCTAAAGGTAAAATCCCAATGCCTCCTAAAGAACCCCCTAGCAGCAATAAATCTAAGGAGAATTCTAGAAGGTCAGGTGATGATGGTTGTTGGACGTTGAGATTTGATGGATCCAAATCCAAGCAAGGTGTTGGAGCAAGATTTGAGTTGATCAGCCCTAAAGGTAAGACTTATTTTTCTGCCCATAGGCTCCAATTCCAATGCACTAATAATGTATTTAGTATAAGGCTTTGGTCAATGGGTTATTAATGGCATTAAGAAAGAAAGTTAAGATCTTGCAAATGTTTGGAGATTCTGAGTTGGTGGTTAAACAAGGAAACAATACTCATGTCATGATAGAAGGATGACCAATTATAGGCATAAAGTATGGGATCTCATTGAAGGATTTGATGCCTTCAACATCCAGTTGATCCTTCAAAGAAAGAATCAAACTATGGATTCTCTGGCACAAGTAGCTAGTACGTGGTAGCCCTTATCACTTTTAGGTTTGAAGAGGTTCACTGTGGAGCTCACTCCAGTACCCTCTGTGCCTGACAATGTAATCAATTTTTAGGTGTTTGAGAATGATAAGCACATTCTTGATTTCATTACTAGTTATGATGTGTTTTCATCTCAAGTGACTGATGAGGTAGAACCTCAAGAGGCAGAAATGGACCTAGAAGGGGTCATCAACCTAAAAACTAATACCATTCCAAGGGGTATGGTGCAGTTAGAGAGAATTTTTTATTTAGATAGGATAAAAGATCAGGAACAATAAGTGAAAAGGGAGTCTCTCAGTAGTCAATGTGAAACATATAACATGGGGACCCAGGACGATGTCAAAAATGTCTTTATTGGCAAAGTGTGCACTCCAGAGGAAAGGAAAGGGATTATTGATGCCTTACACACCTATCAAGATGTGATAGCCTAGAGTTATGAGGACCTAAAGACATGTGATACTTCAATCATTACACACACTATTCCCTTGAAGTCAAATGTTAAACCATTTAGGCAAAGATAGAGACCAATTAATGCCCTTCTGAAGCCCATCATTCAGAAAGAGGTACAGAAGCTACTGAGCACGAATCATATTTCCAATAAGATACTCCACATGGGTTGCAAACTTGGTTCCAATAAGGAAGACAAATGGAGAAATTAGACTGTGTGTTGATTTCAGGAATCTTAACAAGGCATTAGAAAAGGATAATTATCTAGTCCTTTCACTAGATGAAGTACTTTAGATTGTCAATGGATCTCAAATGATGTCTTTTCTATATGGGTATTCTAAATACAATCATGTTATGGTGCAATATGAGGATAGGCACAAAATTGCCTTTACTACAAAATGGGAAATTTTCCTTACAGAAGAATTCCCTTTGAACTAATCAATTTTGGAGCTACATTCCAGAGAGCTATGGATATTATCTTCAAGGACATCATTAGTAAGTGCATAATTATTTATATGGATGATTTGAAATTTTTTTCCAAGAAGCTAGTTGATCACATAGCAGATTTATGCTAGGTATTCCAAAGGTGTAGAGAGTTTGGAATCTCACTTAATCCAAAGAAGTGCATTTTTGGAGTCACTGAGGGAAAATTGTTAGGGCATGTTATTTTCGAATAGGTTATTGCCATTGACCATGAACGAATAGAGGCTATTCTGAAGATTCAGCCCCTTGCGAGAAAAAATAAGATGAAGTCCTTCTTCGAGAAAATTAGCTTCGTCAGAAAGTTTATCACTGGATTTGCAGAAATAGTGAAGCCCTTGAATGACATGTTGAAACAAGAAGAAAAATTTGAATGGAGTGTAGAAGATAAAAAATAATTTGCAAAAATTAAGATATTTATTGTTGAGGCTCCAATATTGGTAAGTCTGGATTATGCCAAGTCTTTTTACATATATTCATTTGCTTCAGATTTATCCTGTGTTGGAATGTTAACTCAAAATTCTGGTCAAGGCGATGAACATCCCATATCTTTTATGAGTGCTCCTTTAAAGGATGTAGAATTAAGATATCCCAATGTGGAAAAGCAAGCATATACCTTGGTCTGAGCTGTGAAGAATTTTACACACTATATACTGAGAAATAAGGTATTTACCATAGTACCTGATCCTGCAATTAAGTTGTTATTGATGCAGAATGAATTGGGAGAACATAGAGCTAAGTGGGTAACTATGTTATAGAAATATGATATTGAGATCTAGCCAATGAAATTGGTGAGAGGACAGGGACTGACAAAGACAATGGTTGAAATGGGTCTCGACCTCATAGCTCAGCATTATCATCTCCAAGAAGTGTCTCTAGGAGACTGATATGATGAAATCATCTACTATCTATTGAACCAACAATGTCCTGAACACCTTAATGCAATACAAAGGAGATATTTATGTTGGAAGAGTGACAGTTTTATGATGAAGGGGGTCATCTTGTATAAAAAAAATCATGAGGGTGTTTACTTGAGATGCTTAGGGAAGGAGGAAGTTGGGAGAGTGATGATTGAATTCCATGATAGATATGGCACAGGCCATGGTTTAGCACCCTCCATTTTAAATCAAATCTTGAGGGTAGGCTATTACTAGCCTACTCTATTTAAAGATGCACACAACCATGTGAGGACTCGTCATGTATGTCAAACAGCAACAAATAAGGAGAAACGTGCAGCCCTTCAACTTCAGCCAGTCATAGAGGTAAAATCATTTTTACAATGGGGAATGGACTTCATAGGTTTGATCAATCCACCTTCCTCTGTAGGCCACAGGTATATTCTCACCATAATTGATTAATTTACCAGATGGACTGAGGCTCTTGCATGCAAACAATGTACTTCTGGAGTGCTAATCAATTTCATTGAGTTAGGTATCATTAATCACTTCGATTTTCCATTAGCTTTAGTTTGTGATGATGGTCCCGCATTTGCATCACTGAAATTTTCTAATTGGTCCTATGATCATGGAATCATTATAAAGTTTGTGTCTAATTACTACCCATAAGGTAATGGTTTGGCTGAGTCTTCCAATAAGAATCTTTTAACAATCATTTGTAAGCTATTAGATAAGAATCCCAAAGATTAGCACACCCAGCTTAGATTTTCTCTTTGGGCAGACCGCACTAGACATAAGACATCCTTGGGAACCTCTCCTTATCACCTAGTATATGGTTTGGAACCTATATTTCCTATCCAGCTAAAGATCCCTACCCTACAATTCATTAATGAATACTATGATGGAGAGGATAAGCATGAAGCCTGCCTGGCTGAATTGTTACACCTTGAAGAGAAAAGAGATGAAGCCTTAGAAATTTTTTCCAAAAAACAGGGTGTAGTGAAGAGATGGTTTGATAGGAGATCCAAGGTGAAAGCCTTTAGAATCTCTAACTTGGTTCTCTATTGGGATAAGTCACATGACCAAAAAGGGGAGCATGGAAATTTTGATAAACTCTGGCTCGACCCTTATTAGATTGCAGAGATTCTGGGAGATAATGTTTTTTGTTTGAAAAACCCTCACTAGAGAGGATATCCCGCTACCCGTCAATGGGCAGTATTTGAAGCATTACTTCCAATCCTGAGTTGTTTACAGCTCTTTCCTTTTACATAGTTAGATTAGGTTTTCTTTCTGTTGTTTTGTTCCTTCTTTGGTTAGATTAGGGTTTCTTTTGTTTTGCTTTTCTTGTTTTCTGCTTTTGGTTAGAGTAGGTTTGTTTTGGTTTCTTTTTCTTTTTGCTCTACTCTTGATTTGGGTTTTCTTGCTTTCTTCTAGACCTATTGCATCTGCATAACAGGCTACTTTCCTGGGTTATTCTAAGGATTTCCTTTACAAACTATAATCATCTTTTCAGAGTCAATTGGTGGAACTTCTTTATCTGGTGTTGCATATGCTTGGAATTGGAATCACTAAGTAAAATTTTGGAATGTATTTGGGTTTCATATTTTTTCACAAATCTTAAAGATTCTAAGGTTGCACATGGTCCTTATGAAGTCTGGTCAGGTGAAAATCCATATATTTTGCTCCAGCACCACTATGGTTCTCCTCCCTGAGTGTGAGCTTCATTGCTTGTAGTGTGAAAGGGAAATTTTAAAAGAGCTCAAAGAGAATATCAAAAAAAAAAGGAAGGAAAAGAAAAGATTGAAACTCAAAAGAAATATTCACCTTATCGAGGGTATCCTAGTATCTCTACCGGGGCTATAGACGCCTAGCTGGCAGTAGAGCTATGCTTGGGAGGGTCACAGTGATAACCTCATCATGGCTATGAATGCCTGACTAGAAATGATGCTCTATCCAGGTTGCTTTTGGAGTTAGAATCTCTATGTAGCCCGGTCAGACTAAGTTTGGTCCTCATTGCAAGCAAGTAAAGGGAAATAAATGCATACACACACACTTCGACCCTAGTACAGGAAATGTTTGCTTGTTTGCGATTTATGAAACCTTGTCCATAGGTAACCTGATGTAAGGACTATAACTAGAGATTTTGTGTTCTTGATTCCAGTTTTTCATTGAAATGTTGTGGAGAATTTCTCTAGCGGAGTCACCATTTTTTGTGTAGTTTTTCTACACACACCCCACTAAAGGTAGGGACCCTCTTTTCTTGGTCTTTTGGCTCTTTTATGTGACCTTTCCTTTTGGACTTATCTTTGAAATTCATGGGATTTTGGTCTTTGGTGCTCTGGTCCTTTGGTCATGGTATTTGGTTACTTTCCAGTATTCCTAAATGCTTATCTTACTTGTGCAAATGCCCCTTCTGAAGTAACACTTTGAAAATTTTGAGTTTTTGGGTAAATTCGGGTTTTTCCCTGGCTTTGAGATTTTCTTCCTCTGGCGGATTTCCCCGGTTTCCTTGGAAACCCGATGAGGCTGATTTTACATTGTAACCTAGAGATTTCAGTCCTTCATGGAATTCTATGTCGATCAAATTTTACCAGAATTCCTTCATTGCCTCAAATTTGTGGATTCACTCTGGGTTGTCATGTCGTTGCATTTATGTTTCATGTACGGGTTCTGCAATCAGGTTTAATGAATTCCAGGATGGTTTTTATGTTGTGAGTCAACTTCTTTTCCCTTGATTGACTTTGGAGGAGCTTGATCTTGCATGCTCAGCTTGGTTTGGCGATTGGACCTGAACATTTCTTGAATTTGGTGGTGATTTTCTTGGCATCATAGTTGTTGTTGCTTGCTAGGGCATCGGAACTTATTACCAGTCATTGTTGTTATCAATTTCGCTTCACCAATGGTATGTATTCATCAATTTTCTTTCAATTGATGAAGTTGAGTGATTCCCTAGCATGTTGGGTATGCTTTGAGTCTAGATTTTAGTTTTTTGGTGGTTTGTGAACTAAATTAGGGTTTTGCCCTTTGCTTTTTGATGCCCCCTTTGAAATCGATGTAGCATTCCTTGTTAATTTCATGACCCAATTGTGCCCTTCATTTCCATTTTTACCTCTTCCTAGGCATGGTTTTGTGTGTGATTTCATTTTGGCATGAGGTTTCGATCATGGATACCTCTTATTCGATAGAATTGGTGATTTTGGGCGGGTTTGAGTGTTTGATTTCCATTTGCATTTGATGGTTCCCTTGCCCTGAATATTTTGCAAGTATTTGCCATGGTTTAATAGGGAAAGTGAGTAAGTTGAGATTGGACCCGCGTGTTCATCATGCAACCCTGGGGTTTGGCCTCGAATTGATTACTAATAACTGTTAGATCACCCGTGGGAGAGTTGGAAAGTTAAATTTATCGATGAACAGTTTGGAGAGAGTTGAATTTGAGCTTGAAATCCCAAATTTGTGATCGTTCGATCAATTTGGGCGAAATCCTGACAAAGTCAATGATTTCAAGATTTCGATCATTTCAAGGATTTCCTTTGCCTTAGGATTTCCCCGGATTTCCATCACTTGGTTGTTTTCCTAAAAGAATGCATAAAACATGAAAAATAGACTGACTTCATGAAAATTCGTTGCCTTGGGAAATCATCGAACTTTCGTTGGTCCTTCGTTTTCTCGAAATGTGCCAAGTCTTGCTAAGTTTCATGGATTTTTGTCCTTGACGGAATTCCCCGAAGATCTGTTAGGAATGAAGAACTGAAGAAATGCATGAGTTAATTGCTAATTTTTCTGCATTACATGGTTGATTTGGATAATTTAAGAGTATGTGTAGGAATTTCTTGAGTTGTCGATGATGATTGAGTAACTTTTGATGTTTGTTGATCTTCCATCGCTTAAATCTGCCTAGCTTGGAATTCCCCAAAATTCCCCTCTAGCTTGAATTTCGTGAAGGGGTGAAAATCCCGAACTTTGTAGAAGGGGTGCTTTAATGATATTTTAAGGGGATTCTGATTATTGAATGAATTTCTTTGAATGATGGATATGTTATTTATGGTGGAATAATATGGACTCTCATACTATATTGGATATTTATTGTGGTCCTTTTAGTGCAGGCTGAATCAAGAAAGATAGTTGTTGGCAAGATCAAGAAGAAGTAGGTAAACCCTAGTGTGGAAGGATCTGCCATCTCAGAGGTAGAAATGTTTAAATTGGATATCAAAAGAAAAGTTCCAAAAAACAAATTGTCTTCCAATTGGGTAGGGATCACTGATACCAATGTAGGCAAGTGGGAGTATGGGGAGTTCAGGGCAAGGATGGCATTGCAAGACCCTCCATTGTTAGTGAGGAGATTTCTAGAATCAAGATTAGCTCATGTAGATGGGTTTCCTCCCACGGTCCAATAATATGAGTTGGTTTTAGATTGTGCTAGGAACTATGACAGGGGTTCACGAAGGGTGATTGGTCCACAAAGTCAAGTATTGGCTAACTTTTCTCCTCCTTTGATGGAAAAAACCTTTGATATGCCCGACAGATCCCATGTGGTAGGCCTACATCTAGATATGGCCAGGAAATCTTATGAGGAGGACACCATCAAGGCATTGCAGATCATTAACTCTTGGATGGAGAAGCCTAAGCCCCACATTTCTAAGTTACCAAAATAATTATTCAAGGCAAAATTTAAGGCAGAATACTATGATGCAATTACACTCCTTAGCAAAGTAGTGGGCCTAAAGAGTGCAGGGGTCTTTGAGAGATGGATTTTCTATGTTATAGTGAGGATTTAACAGAAAATAGATTATCACTGGGTAGGAATCATCAGTGCAATGATACATGAGAAACTGTGTAATGTGTTGCAGACTAGGAGCTTCACCATGACCTCTTACTTGGTCTATGCACTTGAAAAATTTCACCCCTACAAAGGACTAAGTACAAGAGGTGTCTTTAGATAGGATGTAATTTATGAAGTTTTTCCATAGTTGCACTTGGGCAGCTCAAACTATAGAAGATTGAATGATGCATTCACCATGTATATCACTAGACTGCTCCAAGGTGCAGAGCATGTTAGAATCTCATATGCTGCAAAGGATTTGATAAAGAAGTTTGAGGCCTATTTCATATAGTTCCCCACTTTATCCTACATCAGGATACATGCCTACCAAAGGGCTCCTTACAGGCTACCTAGGTATCCAATGGATCACCTCATACTCCTGGAGGTCACTAGGTAGATATATGACTTTGATGCCATTGTGAAGAAAGATAAACATCAGACTAGGGTTTGGTACTGACTTTCCTCTCAGGGTAGGTGGTCATGAGGCATGTCCTTCCATCATTTCATCCCATCCTTCTGATGAAGAAATGAGTGCCTGGGGATTATCATTCCACTCTAAAAGGCATAGATTTGACATGACTGGTGAAGCACAAAAGAGGGCTAGTAGAGAGTTCATCCACAAGGATGATATTGAATATTACTATGCTAACTGCAAAGATTAGTTTAAGGTTAGGAAAAAGAAGTTGTCAAGGTTGCCAGTCAACTTGGTTAGATTGTACGATGTCAAAGCCATCCCTGATCAAGATGATGGTGATGGAGATGTAATCCAAAATCATGACTATGAGCTCATCAAGGACAAATCAGTAGGAGAGATTGATTGGTTGGAAGAGGAGGAAATAGAGTTGGAGAAAATCACAACTCTTGTCCTCAAATACACTATATTGTGGATCAAGCACAAAATTTTGGAGCTAGATAGCAAGGGCATGCAATTCACTTATGAATTGATGGGAGATTTGGAATCCCACTCTACCTCTGAGGAAGCCGAATGAGATTCAAAGGGAAATGAGAAGGTGGAATCTCCTTTCAAAATCAAGATTAAGGGTTCCCAAGCAGAGATAGAGGTGGAAAAGAGGAGGGAGTCAATTGAAAAAAAGAGGAAGAACATTCCCAAGAAGGCTAAGTCTACTACAAAGGATGAACTTGATGAGGAAGGTGAGAAGGATAGTGCCCCTTTGCTTAAGAGGAGAAGATTGGTCAAGAGTTCAAAGAATAATAATGAGCCTTCTCAAGAGGAAGAGGACATAGGTCCTCAAGTGGTAGAGGTGAAGAGTTCTAGAGACAAAACACAAGTCTATACAAGAAGATCAAGGACTTCTTCACCTAAGGGTAGTGTATTGCAAGATAAGGTTACCATAAATGCTCCTGTGTTGGAATAGCAGAGGGATGCCTCTCCTCTTCATGAGTCACAAGATGTGTAGCATGAGAACAAAGATACAAGGGGTGGTGATCACCAAGATGAGGAACCAGAAGAGTTTCATGATGGGGACCTCTATAATTCAGAGGTAGAGATTTCCAAGACTGTGCACTCCTTTTTGGTATCTTATGATGACTCACCAGTTAGAGATGAAGAGGAAATACCTGCATAAAAAGAAAAGGAACATAAGAAGACTCCCTCTCCCATTCAATTTATGATAGAAACATTAGATCGGCAAGAGAGTCATAAACAAGGGAGGGAAGAGAAAAAAAAAGGAGAGGAGGTCCCTCCAGAGCATAATATAGATGTTGACTCCTTTGTGGATCAAAGTGAGAAGGACAAACAAAGTGAGCAGCAACTGGATGCTTCTACCTCAAGTTGGTTTAGTGAAAGATTAAAAATAAGCAAGTGGTTGTGGATGACACTCCTCCAAACTGGGATGAGTTACTGGCCAACATAGGCAAAGGAAAGACAAAGAAGAAAGCTAAGGTGATCTCTAGAATCACTAGAAATGAGGCAAATAACTGGGTGATCCACATTGCTACTCTTGTACCTGTTAAGAACAAGGATGAGGTAACTAGCCGGGACTACAACATTCAAACCATTAACCTTGGGCCCACCTCCATGATGTAAGAAGTTGAAGAATTTGAAGGCTTCAGTGCTACAATTTTGGGCAGGTTAAAGAAGGAGGTGCAAGATAAGCATGAGTTGGCGAAGGAGAATAAGAGGTTAAAAGGGGTATTTGCAGGATCTCATGAGGCCTTTGCAGTCTATTGGTCAATTTAGCTCTTCATCGTCTGCAGCAGGACTTCTACCTAAGGAGGCCATCATTGAATTGGAGATGATGAAAACCACCACACAAGTTACTCATGAATGGCTGCAAGGAATAAGACACTGAGGAGATGGCATGATTAAGGACATCTTGTCCACTTATGGTGATGCACACAAATCCTTTAACTGGTTATAGAATGTGTTGGGACAAGATAAAAATGATACAGACCCTCTCCTACAAAAGTTGGATACAATCATGGATTACACAGAAGAGAATCTAGTGGGTGATGGAATCATGCCTTCTTCAAAGGTTTTAGAACCCTGGGAATGGCATGATTTATTACAGCTCAATAAGAAGGTTTTGAAGAAGATTCACAAGTAGGGGCAACAAGTAGGGAATACATTGAAAGATAATTCTGGCAAATGTATTCCATTTTTCAAGATCATGACTGGAAGGAAGAAGTTCACCTCAAAGCATTTGAACTTAGAACAATTGAAGAAGTGGTGGCATGAGGTTTATTCTCCAATGGATGATGGTCCAATAACATTTCACCATCTATATGACACTTCCACCTATAGTGTTGTCATGGAAAATTATCAATATCTCAAGGTGGAGTGGGATGAGGTTATTAAGAAATCAAGGGAGGAGGATAAGTCCCTTGATAGAAGATTTAAAATATTAAATGTTCCACCTTTGGCTGATTTGGAGGGATTTTTCCTTAGGGTGAAAGATAAAATTGGTCAAGGAAAAGATAAAGGGTCGACCAGCGAATGACCACCTCAAAATTTGTGCTTCCCATTATCATTCCTTCGTCTTTTGCTTGCATTGGACCGAGCTACATTGGAGATCTCAGGCCGACCAAGGAAGGAGCCCATGCATTTAATGCAATGTCATGTTTTATTTTAGGAACTTTCTGGGCCGACCTATTTTTTTGATCGACCCTCTTTGTAACCCTAACTTGGGCTGACATATGAAGTAATCTCTATAAGTATGCAATTTGGCCTCATTTGTAAGGGCTAGAAGATTAGATTTTGAGGTGAAGTAAAGCAATAGAGCCAAAAATCTAGAGTTAGGAGTTATTTTTATTTTGAAGCAAGTGTTGTAACACATAATATTGGAATTTTTGCTATTATTGGTGATTCAATACAAGTGAAGACATTGTGCTTTGGTGGCCTCTCTTGGATTGATTTATCTTGCATGGTTCTTATTCTATCTTTGATATTTCTTGAAAATATTTGAATGTACTTTAGATTTAGAATTAAGTTATTTAATGGTATTGGTGATTTGATATTTGGAGTGTTGTAGTGATCTTTGGTTCATACTTTGGGCAGCTTCTTTATTTTGGTTTGTTGTGCAAGGTCAAACTGTACCTTATATTTTTTTGTCGAGTTCAATTGTGGGTATTTATTCATTTCAATTGCAAATAAAGGTTGGTTTGAATGAATGTTCATGATCTAAAAATCTTGAATTCCTTAGAAGATTGCACTATTTATGTGAGATTGCAGGTTAAGCGTGGGTTAAGCAGAAATTAGTTTTGAAAGATTGGTTTGGTCCAAGTATTTTATCATTAGTATTTTTTTTATCTTAGGAGTGATTTTAATCTTAATTTATGAAATCCTTATCTTTTTCTATTTCTTTGAATTTGAGTTAGGTTTAGGAATTTCAAGTATCAACATATTGCCAAATCTAATAGGTTTAAAGGTTCCAGGATTTGTTTTGTAAGGTCCCTTTGTGATTACCAACATTTTCACATTTAACACTATTTTTTTTGTTGCATTTTCAAGACCTGACATTAGAGACCTTGGGGTTATCTCTTTCCCGATAGAGATTTACCTTTCAAGAGAGATAGGATAGCACATTTTTTCTTAGTTGTTGTGCAAAAAACAACATCAATACACCTCAATAGTAGTTGTAAGGGAGATAGTTATTTGGAGAACAATAAAAATATAGAACGCATACCCACCTCAATATAAGATATCTCCACCTCAATAAGAGAAACAAACTATGAAGATTGGAGGAGAGAAAATAAACCAACATAAAGGGTTGAATTAGCTCCCTTTAGCAACACAAATATTTAGGTCTACAGAAATGACATTTAGTGTAACCCAACCAACAACAAATAGACAAAAACAAAGACAACCACCGCTCCCTTGATCACCTTCAACAAGGATACTAATATACCAGCAACCTCAAAGAAGTAACCCCAAAGGCAAAGGATCACCTACAACAGACAGAAAACTAACCCCTTCAACGACAGAGGCAACACCATCCACAAGGAGTTTAAACTAGGTCCCTTTAAGATCAGGAGCAACTAGGTCTTCATATTAGAATTTGAGAGAAGCTTAGTCAATAGAAACACATCATTAACAAGGGCAACAAAATCTCCCTTAAACATCTTGAGAGATCCCCATCCAATGGCTAGACCAAAAAGATGGGATGCAAAAGCCCCAAAGTAGTAGCTCCCATCTACCAACAAAAATAAACTCCACCTCAATAAGAGAGACTCCATCTTAATGGTAGAAGTAGGAGAGGGAGTCAATTAGAGTAGGAGACTCTCAACCTCACCCATGATCTCCACCTCCACCTCAAAAGGAGGAATCTCCACCTCAATAGGAGCCACAATCTGTGAATGCAAGATAAGAGAAAACACACCAAAAGCTAGTGCAATAGGAACTCCCTTCAATTTTGAGCATAACTAGGATGGAAGGAAAAAATTTAAGCAAAGTCTATCCAACAAATCTAGGACATTGCAAGTAGCTATCCTGAGACAGAAAGACATCTCTCACTGAAACCCTTTGCAACAACACAACAACAAAAGACACAAAAGCAGAACAATAAAAGAGAGACACTTTCCACAGAGAGGTTGAGACCACAATCACTCCCATAGAATCCAACAACAATCACCTCAAAATAAAGTAGGATAAATCCCACTCACTGTGCCAATAGGGGAGCTCCTCAAGCAAAGGAACCCACACCAACTAAAGTTGTCCAAAATCGACCACAACTCCAATGCCCTCAGAGCCAACAAAAAAAGGTCACAACAAATGTCTTGGCAATAAAGCTCCCCAACAACCAAGTCACTCCAAGAACATCCCCTTTTTAGGTACCCAATAGAAGCCACACTAGAAACTCGACTAGAGTGGCAACCAAAATCCCATTTGCATCTGCATCTTCATCTTCGCCTCCATCCTCATCAACAAAATTCAAACGGCCATGGCTGCTCCTCTTCCCACCCACTACTCACTCCATTTCCATGGATTATGTGATGTTATGAGTGATAGTGATTTATTTAACCAATAAATCAATAATTTTTTATTTATTTAATCACAATTTAAATATTAATAATATTATTATCTACCTTAATAATGTTATTATTAATTCAGCAACAATTATTTCTTAATGATAATAGTATTATTGTTTAATACATTAATAATATTATTATTTTATTAAATCTTAAGCCTTAACAATAATGTTTATTGAATTTATATAATCAATAAACCAATAATTATAAAATTATTATCTTTTCAACAATTCAAGCATTAATAATAACATAATATTTTTTTATTTACTCAAACAATAAAATAATCATATAATTATTAAACTAAAAGTCAAGCATTAGAGATGATAACATTATTATTCAATCAATTTGCATATTTATTAATATTATATATATATATATATATATATATATAGAATTATATGAGCATATATGTATATACAATATAAGCATATTTATGACCATATATGTATACTATTATATATATACAATTATATGATCATATGTGTATATACAATATAAGTACATTACTAAATTTCTTGATTTCTACATGACAATTCCTGATATATAAGTTATATCTCATCAATTTTATCTCCTCAATAGATGAATGTTTGTTATATTTACTAGCACTTGCATCAGAAGGATGTGCAAGGGTTACACCAATAGAAAATTATATAATTTAATATGTTAGAGTACAATTGTATATGTGCATAGAAGATACATTAATTTAATTTATAAAATATTTGTATAGAATAGTATTTTTTATGTATACAATTTTGAAATACAATCTTCACTTTAGGTCGATGATTTTTCAAGCTATCATTTCTCTTTGTAAATTTTGCTTCATACTTTAAGTGGTATATTTTTTTTGGTTAACAACCTAGTAATTTTACACTAATATTGTGATGGAGGTACATTAGTTATGTTGATTGTAATTTATATAAAATTTATAAATTTGAAAGTAGCATCGGGTAAATAGAGAAGCCAAGAATTTTATAAAACATCTTTAAAAAAAATTTATTAACAACATTAATATAAGATAAAGTCACAAAATTAAAGAGCTATATTTGAATAACTATTGGACAAGGATTCTTAGTGGAGTATAACTATCATATAACATTCAAAATTAAATAATTAATAATTAATTATTATTTTTCTTTTGTAGCTAGAGGTTTGGGTTCAAGTTCATAGGGGTGTTTGTTTTCCTAATAGAGAGGCAAGTGTTTATTAAGTTCCATGTAGCATTTAATTGAATCTAAAAAATTAATTGACTCTTCATCTCAATTTATATTCCACAGTAAGAGACGTGCAATTTCTCTATAGAAGGATACAGGAGTTAGAGGAAGAAATAAACAAAGATGAGCTTGATCTCTATTCATATGATGTAAACGTTTTTTCTTTAAACACAACATTGTATGGATTTTTTGAGCTATAGTGGTAATTTCCCTATAAAATAAACAAAGATGAGATTGAGCTCTATTCACATGTTGTAAACAACTTCTTTGAGCACAATACATTCTACTACTCAATATTTTTAGTTGCAATTAAATTATATTTAAACCATTGAATTGGCATTTTCTCAAGTTATCATAAAAATTGGTAGAAATCAAATCTTTACAATAAGAATATTGTGAAATTTTACAAAATGAAAGGAAATAATAAAAAAATATTCAAACAAACTCCAAGGAGGGTTTCTTAAAAAATGAAGTAGAGTGAAAGTAAGAAACCAGTGATAAGGGGAACACAAATGAGGGAAAGAGATGAGGTAGATGTCTATATCGAAATTTCTTAGTGGGCAAGAGAAACATGAAAGACCTTGATGAGAATGGAACATGCAACCCAACCAATGAATGGGAAAATTAAAATTGCAAGTCCAAGTGAGAAATTTCAGAACATACAGGGATCATTTCTTATCATGCTTGGAAGGTCATCCAAGCACGAGTTTTCTACTACCTCTTTACCACATAAATTCCAAAATTCATGTCATGACTTGAAGTCATTTGACAATCAATTACAAATCAATGAAAGGAAAAACAAGAAATAATTGTAAAGCATACATGTGGTTCAAGAGAGACAAAGAACCAAATTTGGACTATATATTCATTATATTCTTCATTATGTGATCAAAGAAATCTTAGAAATCTATCAGATTTCAATAAATTAAAGTATAAATACAAAAACAAATTTTAAAATTGTCAAAATAATCTTAATTCAACCAAATATTTTGAAAGAATGTACGATTTCTATAAACATGAAAGAAATAAATAAATAAAAATCATGAACACATTTATTAATGTATGCATGTAGTTTAAAATGAAGCACTGAAAAAAGTGTATGTTGTTGGCAATAAAGAAGTCTGTATAAATAGCTTTTTATTCTAAATTCAATTCAACTTTATTTACAATAAAGAGGGTCTATTGTACAACAAGAATAATTTCTTGTAAGATTTTTTAAAAACCACATAAAAAGGACTCCACAAATTTGATTATATATCCTCCACATTCAACTTTAAAAGCATATCATCTAACATACATATAACACTACAAAATAATATTATTTGTGATCAATTTGTTACATAAAAGCATATCATCTAGCTACATATAACACTACAAAATAATACTATTTGTAGTTAGTTTGTAACATACATAAGAACTTGTATATTATGTTGTGACATATAATAAGATTAATGAAATATATTATGTAACAAGGGTTGCATTGCAACTAGACTCCTTGCCAAATGTGATAATTTTTTAACCATATTTATGGACGTATTTAAGTGGTCATGTTTTAGCAGGTGTGATTGTATGAATACACATATTTATATATTATTTATATCTTAAGATAGAATAGTTTACATATTAGACTAATCAAATTGTACTAATGGTCATTGCTTTAGGTGTACAATGTCTTGTAACTAATCAAGCACTATAATAAAAAAAACCACAATACAATTGTTGCAAGTATGAAGGTGTTTTCATTAATGTCAAAAAATCTTGTGTCACCATTGATGATAGTTGTGTAGTTGTTGAGAAGATATTTTTGCTTTGATTAGTTGCATTATGTTGTCATAATTAAGTTGTTGATGTTAATCTCTGGTGTTTCTTTGATAAGCTTCTATTTATGGTTTAGATGTCAAGGATATTGAGTAAATTGATAAAGTAAGGAAACTGGGTGTTGCAGAGGTGTTCCAGTTTTGCTTCACATTTCTTATGGGTTGAACATTTTCTTATGTGGTTTGGATATGTTGGATAAAGGTGTTCAAATTTTTTGTTGACCTAATTTGAATTTGTACATTTGAGGTATATTGTCGACCTTGGAAAGGATTTCATGGTTGAGGATGGTATAATAAGTATAAGTTGAATTATTTAAAGAGGTTAAAATAGATGAAAAATATGAAGTGTGATGCAAGTGATGCAAAATTGAGTAGATCAATGTGAACTTTCAAGTGTTGAACTATCGAATGCAGTGAACAGAAGGTGTCTGTAATCATTCAAATAGATTGTGAAGGTGTTGGAGCAATTGTGGTGGATTTTTTGTTGCATTGAGATCATGTTCTTTATGCAACATTTCTTCTTTTCCATTCTGACAATGAGCCTTGGTTGTGAGCCTTTTTGGACAATGTGTCTTATTTTGGAAATGAGCCCTTGTAATTGGTTATGTAATTACTTACACTGTGAGCTAATTCTCATTATGGTTTTCCTTTCTCGATTTTTTCATATAAGACTAAGGAATTAAGATTTATTGAATGGATTCCCTTAATTATCTTTCTAATACCATGATTGTCATCACTCATGTTCTTGTCCTTCTCATTTATAAGTCTACAAAACAATATCATTATTTCCTCATAAATTTTAATGATACCATTTAACTTAGAGACTTCCTTGGAAGAATAAGACTATCCATAGAAGTAATATGATATTTTTTAACAACCCAACTTCCTTCATTTCTTTTAATATTCTTTAGGATTATTTTATAGCAATCAATGAGAAAATGAGGTCAAACTTCTCTAAATTCATTGTTTCCTTATATTCTTTCAATCGTCTTATCATTTTAGCTATATTTTTCTCTATAGTTCTACTTTAGGTTATAAACCACTTTATTGTTTTAATGTTCATGAATACCATGTTCATTAAGGATATAACTATCTCAATACTAGATTTTTATCAATTGCATCCCTCTTGATACAATCTCTTGATGCTTCTCACATGGCATAGTGTACGTAATAAATATGGCATAATGTACGTGTAGAGAAGAGGATTCACTACTCCCAAGTCTCTAGGACACAAAAGAGCCTAAAGGGAGTGAATTTCGCTTAACTACCTCAAGACTACCTCGACTTTAAACTAAAGGAGCAAGATGAAAGAGATTGAAAAAACTTATTAAAATAAGTGCTTTGAGAATGATAACAAACAGACAACTTCAGAGACTGCAAGAGCAGACCAATGAGATTTTTTAGATAGAAGGAGAAGCTCTCGACCAAAATATGACAACATGGGAGTGGGATTTCAGCGTGACATGCTATAGTGATAAAGACACGATGGTGTCCTGTATAGATAAAGCTATAAACCCTCAAACATAACTCAAAGGATTTACTTAACTACTCATAATGTGAGGTTTGTTTAACCTACTGATTTAATAGAAATCAAGAATGTAGGTAAATGGTGTTGGTTGAAAATTCTGTAATCCCTTTTACAGATTACAAAACTTGAATTTCATCCATGGTTATTTTGAGATAAAAATATCTCCTCTAAAAAAGGGAAGGCACCCTTCTTACTACTTACCAAAACTGAAATTAAACTATTCTAAACTTTACAATTTATGTACACTACACTAATCATATGGGGGTGTGTTGCATTCATGATTCTCTCTTCTTTCATAGAATATGTTTACAATGTTCCACATTTTTTATTTCTCGATGCAATTCAAATTTAAATAAAACCTAAGCAATAATTTCCAATGCTTATAAGTTGTGAAAGCATAGTCTAGGAGTACCAGTATAATAAAGATATGTAATTGGAAGGCTTACAAAGGTACAAAGTCATTTCATAGTCTTCAATGGTGAATTCCACAATAAAGTAACCTTGAGTGAACTTTTGGCTTTTGTGGATCTAGTTCCTCAAGATCTAACTCATCAGGAGAGACCACTTGCTTTTTCCATTTAGATGCTTGTGAAGCCAACCATGGAGGAAGAAAAGAAACTTCACCTTTGGGCCCCACTGCTAATTCATAAGTTACACTAGTATCTATGGGAACAAATGTGTTAGTTACAATATTTGTTGTCTCATTCATTACTGCTCCTAGAATCTGCAAAATCGATGTATCTAGTAATGGTTCATTCATGAATCGATCGAATTCAACTTGCCAAGATATGGCAAATGATAGAGATGATAAACTTGGAATAAATGACAGAGAACTAGAAGTAATATCAACACTCTGCAAAAGTGACTCTATGGAAGGAGTGGAATGAATTAAATGCATTATGGGAGGTATTGTCACTTTAAGTGTATGTAGAATTGTTGAAGGTGGTGGTGAAGTTGGAAGAGGAGGTAGAGGAGAGGTAGGAATAGGAGGTGTGTGAGGTGTTGTGGTAGCTATATGAGATGATGTATGCAGAGGACTTTGAGTGACATTCTCATGGGGAGATGTTCACATTTCTTCATCATGCCTCTCTTCTTCTTATTCACTTCTCCCATCTCCTTGTTCTCCCTCTGATTTCTCATCCTTTTCATCTTCATCATTCAGTTCTTATTCCTCATCCAATTCTTCATCATAATGTTTCTCTTCACTTTCTAGTTGCTCATCTTCATTATTTTGGTCCTCTTCTACAATTTGTGTACTCTTCCCACAATTGAATGTAACCTTAGGTCCCCTGTGTGAGGAAGAAGGAGCAGAAATTGCCTTATTCTTGGTCCTAAGCTCTTGTTGTCTGATGGATTATCCTTCAAATAAGTTTCACTTTCGTAATTGGTCTTGAAAGGATTTAACTAAAATCCTTGCCTTTGTAACCATTTAGTGTTATTGCTCAAATAGGAGTAAGCCTTTGGCAAATGGAAGTATTCTCTTTTCGAGACCATTGAATGAGTGACAAGGGTTTTCTTTTTATCTCCCTCTCATCATAAGAATCATCTAGAATATCACCAATATCTTCAATGTTCTTTGGAAGGTCCACCAAGCCAAGATTTGTTCTACAATAAGCCTGCAACAATCCATAAATATAATATCCTCTTCATTCCTATAATCTTCCAAAATATCTTCAAAATGATATACATGCTTATGGCTCTTTTTAATTTTTCTCTTCATTCCTCTTTAATCAAAATCATTTCTATATTTGTGTCTTTAGAGTCACAATTTGTATCTCTGATGCTACAGCTTTGGCCTTAGGCATAATTTGTATTGAATATCTACCAATGGTTATTTGAGACTTAATACCTAGATTATGAATGGATTGATGTTCATTATGCACTATGATAACCTTTCTACAAAGTTCCATCAACACCCACTTGTCAGAAGAATATCTCAGTAACATGTAGGAATACCCTATATAGCAACTTACCCTTAGGTATATGAAAGTGGGAAATTGGAAGAATATAAAACCATATTTATTCACAACCTTCCACGCTTCATCAGAGACCCTTTTCTTCTCCAAGGATGGATCAAACATACAAAGAAAGGGTACAAAAAACGTATTGTTTACCCTTCTAAAGTGTCTAAAGTTTCCTCTAAGAGTGATTTGGGAATAGTACTTATGCATTGGCACATGTACCTCCTATCTCCTTTTGTTATTAGACCTGGATATTGCCTCATGGCTGCTACAATGTACACCAGGTATGAAGTCATATAGAACTTTTTTCATGGATCTCACCACTTACTTGAGCACCCCAATCAATGTGACACTTTTTCCTGATTATCCTGATGTA
Source organism: Sequoiadendron giganteum (assembly GCA_007115665.2). Lineage (NCBI taxonomy): Eukaryota > Viridiplantae > Streptophyta > Pinopsida > Cupressales > Cupressaceae > Sequoiadendron > Sequoiadendron giganteum. The sequence goes on along the minus strand of CM021109.1, from coordinate 441,549,257 downwards.
CTCATACATCCACTCTTGGAAAGTTGATGATGTTGGCAATCCTTTTACTCTACTTAGAAGAGTAATCATATCACACACATCCTCTTTGAAATCATTTCAAGGAAGGTTTTTAGGCCATCTTGAGATGTTGGGCCTCAGAGCCTTCAACCATTTCATATTGATCAATTGCTTGGCTTAATTTTGATTTTCATCATAAGCCTCTTGGGCATGTTGAATAGTAGTTTTGTATATTTATCCATGATTGGGACTTGGAAAACCACATCGAAGAAATCAGCATCCAACCTCGTCATTACTTGTCCTGAAGAGTCTCTAACACTTATGTCATCTTGAATGTAGTGTGAGGCAACTTGCAACACAAACTCTGGACAATGAGTTGCTACTAGGAATGAGGCAACTTGATGAAGATTGCTATGAAAAATAGCCTCCAAATATTTTTCAAGGGGTTGCCTCTCTGTTCTTTTAACAAAATAATTCATATCAAGATGACCAATTTCTATATCCTTGATCTCATCAATCTTGGATGTGATCATTGTAGGTGGATAAACACCTTGATATTTATATTTCATTTTTTCCTTCTTTCTTGATGTTGATGAATCTTCAGTTGTCACCGAATACACCAAGAACACTGATATCTTACAAGAATGCCTTTGAGGGATGTCTGATAGGATATGGAGTATAACTACAAGGAAATAATGGATTTCTCCAATAGAAAAAGAGTATGCATTATGAAAGTGAGGGAATGCGAAAATCCAAGTGAGCACTTTGGAGCAAGCAAATGGAAGCAATGGAATGAGAAAAATTGAGCGAAAGTGGGCAAAACAAAGCTTGAAATGCAATTTTGGAAGTTCTTTGAAGTTAGTGAAATTTTCAAGATTTAATGTAGGAGCGTTGAAATTCAGCGCCCTGGAGAAGTTCATTTTATGCATAGTCACTGAAAAAGACCACTTGTGTTGAACAGTCTGGATAACTGAGAGGGGGGTGAATCAATTATACTAAAACAATTTTCTTGACTTTAATCAATTCAAAGAAATATTAAATTAATCAGATAATTAAAATAGATATGAACATGAAAACGCACAACTACACCATGCACAATGAGCACCAAAATTTATGTGGAAACCCAAGATGGGAAAAACCCCGGAGAATGCTAATTCTCAATTATAGAACACCAATTAAGGTGACACCAATTAAGGTGATTTTTACAAGGGCTCACTACCAAAATTCTCACTATAGGTAAGGCTCATTGTAGGTGGGCTAACTACCTGATTAATACAAAAACATCTAATTACAAAATAGATAAAACATAAGCTGATGAAGCTACATCTACAAATGCATGAACTCAATTCTAGTTAAGATGACAATATTTTTCTCTAGCAAATCCAATCAAGAATCTTCTACCCACCTTCCTTGCACAACCTCTACAATACAGATTAATTCTTCCTAACACTTTCCTTCACTTCCTTCTTTGTTTCTTGTTTCATAATCGTTTGCACCCTTAGTACTATTCACACACACCATACTATGTCTCTAAAATCAAAGAGATGTTCTATATATATATACTTGTAGAATAAAATAAGTAAGCCTAAAAAAACATGTCAGCTTGAAGAAAAACATTGAGATATTCAATAAGGCTTGGTACACTAGCAATGGACCCAAAGGATAGGTCGCACATAGTTATCTCCTTACCATGTTACCACAAGACCCATAAATAGGTCATACATAAGATATGCATAATTACTAAAAGATATCTAACTTGAATTACATAAGATATATCATGGAGCCGATGAGAACGCCACAACCAAGACCAAGTCTTGATCTCCATCAATTTTAGTACCAACTAGAGGAATGCAATTAGACATACCAAAACTTGTAACATGCTACATGAATGTTTGGATAGCAAGGATACTTGGAAAATTCTTTGAACACAATATCCAATATCAAAATATTAGTCTTCATTATTTTGCATTAATTGTCTTCCATGAATGTCCCAAAAAGATGTACTTCCATATCTGGATCAAGAATAACATCCATACTACACGATAGGATAGATCATTTATGTATATCATCTGAACCACAACCTTTTGGATCCCAAGTTTTGACATTAATGACAACAACACCAAATCTCCTCAACAATCTCCCCCTTTGGTATTGATGGAAAAATAATAAAAACTCAAAACCACAAAGATTGCAAACAAAATACTCCAAGCACTCCCCCTTTTTCAAGAAATTCAATTCCTATATTTTAATTTTAGTTTTTCTCTTCATTTTCTCCCCCTTTTTCCTCAAAGGAAAAGGGCCAAATAAGAACATTCAAAAAATCAAGTAAAAATAATAACACTTTTCACAAGAAAAAAATTATTGTACCTTTCTCTCACGATTGGAAAAATCCTCTTCCAAGCTTGCACTACAGAAACCATTCTAGCACACATACTGTCTATTAGAGCCAATAGCTCAAATGATGATGATCAATCCAGAGATAGGAACTATTGTTCACAATCCCCTGCATCAGAAAGTATCCCAGAAAGATGATCCAACCAAACCTCAACAATTTATTTGACCAACCAAAGAGTTTTAACCAAGTCTTCCCTCTATCTCTGAGTAGACAATAACTCAGCTTGCAACTCACAAACTCTTATTATTTGTTTTCCATCTTTATCTTTGAAGAATTTGAAGCACTTCCCAATATCATTCAATTCAAATTCAATAGCTTCAATTCTGCTTCTAAATTTATCAATAGCAGTAGGCCATCAAAGACAATACCTATAGATGTCATACATATCCTTAATGCATTCTCTTGTCTCACCAATGTGTTTGGATAAAAAAAAATTAGATTTGACACACCTTCTCTCAATCATAGCTTGGATCTTATGTCCTTCAAATCCTTCCCGCAACAACCTTTCTTCAATAACTTATATCAAATCATCTGGTAACGAGTTAGAAACAATAGAAACTATAGTACCCCTTTTGAGAAGATAATCAACTAAGGCATCTTCAATTCTAGGCCTACTAATCGGAGAGAAGGCATACAAAATTTCACCAATCTTTTTCATATCACCCTCATCCAACACCGAACGAACTTCATCAAATCTAGGCAAAGGCTCTTCTTCCTTCTCCTTCTCTTTTGAGATAGTGATGACATCTTTTGTGTTAATTTTCCTCCTTTTAGGTTACAGAGGGGAACTACCAATTACAAACTCTAACTGTTTCTTACTGAAGGAAGAACCCTCCTCAAACTAACTAATAGGTGTTGCACTAGACACTATCACACCGAAGCATAGATCCATCGGCAAGGATGAGAAATAAACTTTGCATGCATTTTCTTTATCTTCCGTACATTCCAAATATTTGTAAACTTTCTTTCTGACAGGAATGTCGGACTTCCACTTAATATTCTCCTTTAACGGTAACAAATTTAGAAAATAGAATAGTAAAAACATGAGAAGAGACCCAAACTAGAAGGAATAACTCTCAAACAAAGACATTCTGACATTCTCAATTAGGTTTTCCATTACTAGGCTACACAGGTCAAATTAATTATTTTCCTTCATCATCTTATGTGTAAGATACATAGCAATAGCCGATGTAGAACCTTCACGATTTCATAAATAGATTTTGTAAGTGATACCATAATCAACATACCTTATTGCAGGATCGACAATGGTATTTATCAGTAGAGCTCAAGGGTCTTTGTCGATACTAGTAAATTCCTCCACATCTCTATATTTCTCTATCTTCTTCCCAAGGAGGTCACCAACACTGCATAATCTAGTAATAGCTTCAATGGCTTCCTTAGTGATCAAATAGGGTTTGTCCAAAATGATGTTGTAATCCTTGAATCAACTCAATAGGAACAAGAGAAACTCTTTATCAAAAATCCAAGGGAATTCTCCCCATAGATCCATACCCAAGGCACTTACATTCTATAATTTATGAGTCTTCAACCCTAGTTCCATTTCCTTCATCTTTTGATGATCAAATTTGGCCAACTCTACTCCCTTTAGCCATAGTGAAATATCGCCACTAGATTCATTGTTAACTAACATGGATTCCATCGTCACACTTAGCTTCTTCAATCCTTTTATCACTCAGTGAAACCTCTTCTCCTTCTTTGCAAACTATGAGAAATGATTTAAAATTCCATCTTTTATCCATAATTGCTCATGATTATTTTGACACAAAAAATGTACATCAATGATGCCGGCAATTGTACTTCACTTTTCAATCAGTCGGATTAAGCTTCATCATGCATCACCAACTAGATCAAACCTATTCATGCTAGAAACACATCAATATTACTTTGTAGAGGGGGAACCAATAGGTTATGTATTGCAAAACTCCCCCTAAGGCAACGCAATTGGCTCAGATTCTGGAAGAGCTTGTACCAGGATCTAGTATGAAAGGACTCCCCACACCTGTTTCCTTTTTCTTCCAAACCATGATGGTCTTCTTCTTAGATTCATCTAATTCTGCAACCTCCTTTTTATTTTTAGACTTTCCCAAAGCAACATATCTGCATTTGTTAGCACAATGTCCAGATTGACTGCACTTGTAATATCTTTGTCCTGACTCAACTAAGTGAACTCTAGATCTTCACTGATTAGCTTTGTGACCATAACCATGGCATACATAGCAATAACCATGAAAGATATTATTCATTCCATTCCTTCTAGCCATATTAGATAATTGAATTTTGCAAAGACTTGCTTTGTGACCAGACTTGTGACAGTTAATGCATAGAGTACTCAATTCCTTCTTTCTTATACACTCTACAATCTTATGTCCAAATTTTTTGCATAGAAAATAATTACCATTAAATGCTCTTTTTGAAGATGTTCTAGAGTTTCTAACCTTGCTTGTTACAACAGATATTTCTTTAGCTTCAACTGCTTTGTCTTTACCCTTAGTATTTTGATTGAGCTTTCACCTTAGAATCCAAGTCCTTCCTTGTCCTTGTGAAATTTATATAGGGATAAGAGTTGATCCATAATTATGCTACTTTCACATACTCTTGCTTCTGATTTCAGCCTTCTTAACTCTTGATCTAATTTCTCATTTTCTTCTAATTTGTGTTTGATGGTATCCTTGAGATTTTCTTCAATCTTCTTGCATTCATCCAACTGTAGCTTTAGATTCACAACACTTTCCTTTGAATCCTTTAATTCCTCGCTGACCTCTCTATGTCTTGCTTTAAATTTTTGGATTTTCTCCCTTAGCTTTGAGATACAAGCATTATCCTCCTTGGTGTTTTATTTCAATTCTTCATTTTTAGACTATGTGCTTCCCATATCATCTAACATTATCTTTAGTTAGATTATGTGCTCATGCCAGGGCGACGGAAGGGCTCTATGAGCTAAAGGCCACCTAGGTTGACATGGCTGCTAATGTCACTAAGCCGAAAAAAGGCAAGGAGAAAGGTTTGTAGGCTATGACGATTAAGGAAGGCAAGGGCAAGGGAAAGAATGTGGTTGGGATTGATTCCAGAGGGGAAATGGTTGTGGGGACCATGAAGCTTACTGGTGGGGAAAGTGTTAGGAGATCAAGGAGGCTAGCCAAGAACAGCAAAAAGAGATTAATTATTGAGGACTCGGAGGTGGAGCAGTCGGACAACAAGGGTTACAAGGAGGAAGAGTCTGACGATGTGATTGATAACATGGGGGAGAGGTCCTTGCCTACTCCGATGGACAGCAAGACTCCTTGCCATGGCTCTGACTTGCACACTCCTTTGGTGAATGAGTTTGGTGAGATTTAGGAGACTAGGGATACTAGGGAAGATTCGAACATGGTGGCGAAGAGATTGAACACCCTGGACAAAAGATTTAGGGGCTTGACTCGCTTCACAATGAAACTAAGCCACTTTGTTACTAGTGCGATGTCAAATGTCATAAAAGAGGAACTAGAGGGGAATAATAGCCAGGAAAACAAAGAATGGGTGGGCGATGAGGCAGTTGACCTCTTGATCAAGAACTGGGATGATGCCAGTTAGCTGCACCTGTTGGTGGTCTATCAGCTATTTTTCGGCTGTTGGTGTGTTGTCCCTGGGTTGTCTCTAGTTTTTTTTCTGTTAATGTTTTATGTTGTTGTTTAGTTCCTTTTTGGCCATAGTGACTCGTTGTGAGGGGTACAACGCCCTGTAAATGTTGTTTAACTTTTCAAAAACATTATCTTTAGTTCTTCATAAAAGTAATAATCTCCTGTCATCTTGTTCAAACTACCAAGATCTCCCTCAAGAAATTAAGCTCTATCTGCAAGGGACTAGACTCTAATACCAATTGTTGAACAGTCGAGATAACTGAGAGGGGGGGGGTGAATCAGTTATACTAAAACAATTTTATTAACTATAATTGATCTAGAGAAGTCTTAAATTAATTATATAATCAAAAAAGATATGAACATGAAAACACACAACTACACCATGCACAATGAACACCAAAATTTATGTGGAAACCCAAGATGGGAAAAACCACAGAGAATGCTAATTCTCAATTATAGAACATCGATTAAGGTGATTTTTACAAGGGCTCACTGCCAAAATGCTCACTATAGGTAAGGCTCACTTTTGGTGGGCTCACTTCCCAATTAATATAAAAAACATTTGATTACAAAATAGACAAAACATGAGTTGATGAAGCTACATCTACATATGCATGAAGTCAGTTTCGGTTAAGAGCACAATATCTTTTTGAAGCAAATCCGGTCAAGAATCTTCTTCTCACCTTCCTTGCACAACCTCTACAATATAGATTACTTCTTCCTGACACTTTCCTTCACTTCCTTCTATGTTTCTTGTCACAAAATCCTTCGCACCCTTATCACTATTTGCACATACCATACTACATCTTTTGAATGAAAGGATGTTAAAAATATATGTATATACCTATAGAACAAAATAAGCTGGCCTAGAAAAGCATGTCAACTTGAAGAACAAATTTGAGATATTCAATAAGGCTTGGGAAGCTAGCATCGGACCCCAAGGATAGGTCACACATAAATAACTCCTTACCATGTTACCACGGGACCCATAAATAATTCATACATAAGATAATCATAATTACTAAAAGATAGCTAACTTGAATTACATAAGATATATTCCAGACCCAATGAGAATACCACAACCAAGACCAAGTCTTGATCTCCATCAATTTCGGTACCAACCGAAGGAATGCAATTAGACATACCAAAACTTGTAACATGCTACATGAATGTTCAGATAGCAAGGATACCTGGACAATGCTTTGAGCACAAAAAAAAAGATCAAAAGATTAGCCTTCATTATTCTACATTAATTGTCTTCCACGGATGTCCCAAAAAGAACTACTACCATATTCAGATCAAGGATAACATCCATACTATACAATACGATAGATATTTTTTATATATCATCTGAAGCACAACCTTCTAGATCCCAAGTTTTGAAATCAATGACAACAACACCAAATATTCTCAACAACTTCTCAATGGATTGTACATGGATTTGAAATGCTTTGGAATTACTTTAGTGTATGGGTTCTAAAAATCAACACTTCTTCATCTTGGGAAGTTTTATTTTGTGCACAAGTGGTAATTTTTGATGCCTTGACATATTCTTGAAGGACTAGGTGGATTTGTGTATGGGGTGGGTGCAAAATTATGGGTAGCCAATTTGTGGCCAATTTACTTTTTCATCCAAAAATAGCGAAAATGCAAGCGGGTTATAGTAAAATGCACTCGTGTTATGGCTTGGTAATGACCGAGCCTAGGATCGGTCATTACCAAACCATAATGCGAGTGCATTATAATGTGCTCACATTATGGTTTAAATTTCAAGAAACATGCACATTTTGAGTTCAAAAAATGTGCATTTTTTGAAATCAAAAAAATATTTCCAAAACGCGAGCGTGTTATAACATGCTCACGTTTTGGTCTACGTTGAATTTTTTTCTTCTTGTTATCTTTCAAGAAAACTAATACACGAAATAAAAATTTAAGTATAAGTTGAAATTTACATATGTACATTTAATTTCTTATACATTAAGTTATATTTCATCTATATAGTTTCAGGATGTTTGAGAGTGGTTTCAGATCTCTAGGAGTTATAATGAAAATTCTAGTTTTTGGAAGATCTCAAAAATTTTAGACTTAGTCAAATTTCAGTAATCATTATGTCAAACTTCAATAATTAGGAGGTCAAATTTCAATAATCAGCGAGTTATATCATCTTTCTCTCTCTATCTCACTCATTTTTTATCTCTTATATTCTAGACCTTACACTCTCTCCTCCCATATACACTTCTATCTATCTAACCTCTCTCTCCCCCTCCATCCCTCCCTCCTTTCCTCCTTCCCTCCTTCCCTCCTTCCCTCTCTAATTCTCTCTATCTCCCCCTCTCTCTCTCTTCCTTCCTCCCACCCACCTTCCCTCTCTACTTCACTCTATCTAACCTATCCCTCTCTATCTCTCTTTATGCCTCCCTCCTCTCTCTCTCTCTCATCCTTCATCCCAACCACCTTCCCTCTCTACTTCTCTCTATCTAACCTATCCCTCTCTACCTATCTCTCACCCTCCCTCCTCTCTCTCTCAATCTCTCCACCTTCCTCCTTCCCTCCTCTCTTCCTCATTCTCTTTATCACACTTCTCTCTCCCTCTATCCCTCCCTCCTCCCCTCTCTACTTCTCTCTATCTCTCTCCCTCCCTCCTCCCCTCTCTACTTCTCTCTATCTCTCTCCCTCCCTCCCCCCTCGCTATCTCTCCCCTATATACTTCTCTCTACCTCTCCCTCCCTCATTCCCTCTCACTCTCCCTCCCTCTCTCCCTCTCTCTTAATCTCCCAACCTTCCTCCTTCCTCCTTCCCTTTGTATTTATCTCTCTCATACACTCTCTCCCTCCCCCATCTCTCATTCTTTGCTTTAGGCTTTATGGTTTATGGTTTATAATTTAGGGTTTAGTATTTAGGGTTTAGGCTTTATAGCTTAGGCTTTAGGTACAACTCACTCTCTCTCCCCCTCTCTCCTAGGTCTATCCCTCATATCCCTCCCACCACTAATCTCTCTCTTAGGTATATCTCTTACTCCCTCTATCTCTCTCTCTCTTAGGTATATCTCTCACTCCCTCTATATCTCTCTCTCGTAGGTCTCTCCCTCCTAGGTCCCATACCCCTCTCTCTCTCCTTCCCCTCTTCTCAAGTATCTCCCTCCCACCCTAACTAGAGAACACACACTCTCTTTGTCTCTCTCTAACGTCTCTCCCTCACACCCCCCTCTCTCTCTCCCTCTCTCTGGTCTCTCCCTCCCACCCCCTCTCCCTCTCTCAAGTCTCTCCCTCCCACCCTAAATAGAGAATCTATCTCTCTTCCTCTCAGCCCCTATATCTCAAGTCTCTCTTTGCCACCCCCTCTCCCTCTCCTAGCCCCTCTCCCTCTCTCAAGTCTCTCCTTCCCACCCTAACTAGAGAAATATCTCTCTCTCAAGTCTCTCCCTCCCACCCTAACTAGAGAACTTTCTCTCTCTCTCTCTCTCCCTCTCTTAAGTCTCTCCCTCCCACTCTAACTAGATAAATCTCTCTCTCCCTCCATCCTATCTCCCTCTTCGCCTCTCCCTCTCTCCCTCTCTCCCTCTCTCTTGGGTTTGTCACTCCCACCCCCTCCCTCTCTCTTGGGTCTATCATTCCCACCCCCTCCCTCTCTCTTGAGTCTATCCCTCCAGACCCCTCTCCTTCTCTAAGGTCTCTCCCTCCTACCCCACTTTCTCAAGTCTCTCTCTCCCATGCCCTCCCCCTCTTTAAAGTATCTCCCTCCCATGCTAACTAGAGAACACACTCTCTCTCTGGTCTCTGCCTCACACCCCCTCACTCTCACTCTCTCCATATTATCTCTCTATCTCTCTCCCACTTCCTATCTATCCCTCTCCCTCCTAATCTAACTAGAGAACTCTATCTCTCTCTCCCTATCTCTCCATCTATACCTCTCTTTTAGATCTCTCTCTCTCTCGGGTCAATCCCTCACACCCCTCCCCATCTTCTCAAGTCTCCCACCCACCCTAACTAGATAACACACTCTCTCTCTCCCACTCCCTCTCTCCTAGGTATCTCCCTTCCACCCTCTCTCCCTCTCTCAGGTCTCTCCCTCCCACACTAACTAGAGAACTCTCTCTCTATGTCTATGTCTCTAAGGTCTCTCCCTCACACTCCACCCTATCTCTCTCTCTCTCTCAATTATCTCCCTCTTACCCCCTCTCCCTCTCTCAAGTCTCTCTCTCTCACTCACTCCTTCTATCTCTCTCCCCTTAACCCTTAAACCCTCTACCCTCTACTCTATATCTCTCTCCCACTCCCTCACTTTCTCTCTAAAGTATCTCTCTCCTAACCCCTCTCCCTCTCTCAAGTCTCTCTCTCTCACACTCACTCCTATCTCTCTCCCCTCTACCCTTAACCCTTAAACCCACCACCCTATACCCTATATCTCTCTCCCACTCCCTCCTACCCCCTCTCCCTCTCTCAAGTATCTCTCTCTCTCACTTACTCTTATCTATCTCCCCTCTACCATTAACCCTTTACCCTCTACCCTTAACCATTAACCCTTAAACCCTTAAACCTTTAAACCCTCTACCCTAGCTTGCCAATTTGGTGAAATTGGCAATTTAGTGGCCTGTTTGAAAAAATGGGGTCTCTAAAAAGGCAAAGTTAGAGTGTCAATTTCATCGAATTGGCAAGCTATTGGGCCCTCTACTCTCTAATATTAACCCTCTACCATTTATCTATCTCCCATTCACTCCCTCTCTCTTTGTCTCTCTCTCTCTCAAGTCTCTACCTCCCACTCCCTCTCTCTCACACTCACTCCCTTTATCTCTCTCCCCTCTACCCTTAACTCTAAACCCTTAACCCTTAAACCTTAAACCCTTAAACCCGAAACCCTCAAACCCTTTACTCTTAACCCTCTATCCTTTATTTCTATCATGTCTCTCCCTCCTACCCCCTCTCCCTCTCTCAAGTATCTCTCACTCACTCAATTCTATCTCTCTCCCCTCTACCCTTAAACCCTATCCCCTCTATCCTCTATCTCTCTCCCACTCCCTCCCTCTCTCTCTTTCTCTCAAGTCTCTCCCTCCTACCCCCTCTCCCTCTCTCAAGTCTCTCTCACTCACTCACTCACTCCTATCTCTCTCCCCTCTATCCTTAACCCTCTACCTTCAACCCTTAAACCCTTAAATCCTCTACCCTAGCTTGCCAATTCAGTGAAATTGGGAATGTAGTGGTTTGTTTGAAAAAATGGGGTCTCTTGGTGATGTAAATCATCGGGAGACACCATTTCTTGGACCTATTTTTTTAAATAGGAAAGGTAGGTTGCCAATTTCACTTAATTGCCAAGCTATTGGGCCCATTTTCTTTCCATTTCGATGAAATTGGAAATGTAGAGGTCTGCTTGAAAAAATCAGTCCAAGAAATGGGGTCTCTCGATGATTTACATCACCAAGAGACCCCATTTCATGGACCCATTTTTTCAATTAGGCCAAGTTAGGTTGCCAATTTGGTGAAATTATCAATGTAGTACCCTGTTTGAAAAAGTGGGTCCAAGAATTACAACACTAGGAGACCCCATTTCTTGGACCTATTTTTTCAAACAGGGCAAGTTAGGTTGCCAATTTCACCGAATTGGCAAGCTAGTGGGCCCACTAGCTTACCAATTCGGTGAAATTGGAAATGTAGTGGCATGTTTGAAAAAAATAGTTCCAAGATCACCAGGAGATCCCATTTCTCGGACCCATTTTTTTAAACAGGCCAAGTTAGGTTGCCAATTTCACTGAATTGGCAAGCTAGTGGGTCCTCTACCCTCTACTCTTAACCCTCTACCCTCTATCTCTCTCTCTCAAGTCTCTACCTCCTAGCCCCTCTCCCTCTCTCAGGTCTCTCTCTCTCACTCACTCACTCCCTCTATCTCTCTCCCCTCAACCCTTAACCCTTAAACCCTCTACCCTCTACTCTTAACCCTCTACCCTCTATCTCTCTCATGTCTCTCCCTCCTACCCCCTCTCCCTCTGTCAAGTCTCTCTCTCACTCACTCACTCCTATCTTTCTCCCCTCTACCCTTAACCCTTAACCCTTAACCCTTAAACCCTCTACCCTCTATCTCTCTCCCACTCCCTCCCTCTCTCTCTTTCTTCCAAGTCTCTCCCTCCTACCCCCTCCCTCTCTCAAGTCTTTCTCTCTCACTCACTCACTCCTTCTATCTCTCTCCCCTCTACCCTCTACCCTCTACCCGTAACCCTTAAACCCTCTACCCTAGCTTGCCAATTTAGTGAAATTGGGAATGTAGTGACCTGTTTGAAATAATGGGTCCAAGAAATGGGGTCTCCCAGTGATTTACATCACCGGGAGACCCCATTTCTTGGACCCATTTTTTCAAACAGGCAAGTTAGGTTGCCAATTCGGTGAAACTATTTCAAAAAGTAGGTCCAAGAAATGAGGTCTCCCAGTGATGTAAATCACTGTGAGACCCCATTTCTCAAACCCATTTTTTAAAACAGGGCAAGTTAGGTTGCCAATTTCACTGAATTGACAAGCTAGTGGGTCCATTGGCTTGCCAATTTTGTGAAATTGGTAATGTAGTGGTCTGTTTTAAAAAATGGGTCCAAGAAATGGGGTCTCCCGGTGATTTATATCACTGGGAGACGCCATTTCTTGGACCCATATTTTCAAAAAATCCAAGTGATGGAGAGGCAGTGGGAGGGAGATAGAGAGAGACAGATAAAGGTAGCCAAAGAGAGTGGTAGGGATTGATTAAGAAAGAGGTACGTAGAAAGTGGTAGAGGTTAGATAAATAAAATTAGAGAGGGTAGGGGAGAGGGAGGGAGAGAGAGGTGAGATGTATAGATAGATATAAAGGGATATGGTTTAAGGGCATAGGTTTGATGGATTAGGATGGAGGACCTATAGGGTTGATGATTTAGAATATTGGGTTAAGGGTATACAGTTGAGGGATTAGGGTTGAGGGTAGAGATTATTGGGTCTCTACCCTCAAACCTTAAGCCCTTCAACCCAAGAAAAATCTCTACCCTAATCCATAAACCTTGAGAGGGAGTGGGAGAGAGAGGTATTGATGGAGAGGTAGTGAGAGGGAGATAGAGATAGATAGAGGGAGTGAGAGAGAGTGGTAGGGATTGACTAAGCAAGAGGTACGTAGAAAGAGGGAGAGGGTAGATAGAGATAATTAGAGGGTAGGAGAGAGGGAGGGAGAGAGAGGTGAGATGTATAGATAGAGAGAAATGGATAGGGGTTGAGGGTATAGATTTAATGGATTAGGGTTGAGGGTAGAGGGTAGAATTTTTAAGGGTTTGGGGTTAAAGGGTTTAGGGTTGAGGGTTTAGGGTTGAGGGTATAGGTTTGAGGGTATATGGTTGAAGTATTAGGTTGAGGGTCCAATATATAGGGTAGATGGTATAGAGGTTGATGGTTAAGGGTTTAAGGGTTGAGGGTTGAGGGTTTGAGGGTTTGAGGGTTGAGGGTTGAGAATTGAGGCTTTAGGGTTTAATATATAGGGTAGAGAGTAGAGGATTTAAGGGTTTAAGATTTAAAGGTTGAGGGTTGAGGGTTGAGGGTTGAGGGATTAAGGGTTTAGGGTTGAGGGTAGAGGGTTTAGGGTATAGGTTTGAGGGTATATGGTTGAAGGATTAGGTTTGAGGGTCCAATGTATAAAGTAGAGGGTATAGGGGTTGAGGGTTAAGGGTTTAAGGGTTAAGGGTTGAGGGATTAAGGGATGAGGATTGAGAATTGATAATTTAGGGTTTAATGTATAGGGTAGAGGGTTTAAGGGTTGAGGGTCCATTGCATAGGGTTGAGGGTTGAGAATTGAGGGTTGAGGGTTTAATGTATAGGTTAGAGTCTAGAGGGTTTAAAGGTTGAGGGTTGAGGGTTTAAGGTTGAGGGTAGAGGATTGAGGGTATAGGGTTGAGGGTCCAATGTATAGGGTAGAGGGTATATGGGTTGAGGGATTAGGGTTTAAGAGTTGAGGGTTGAGGGTAGAGGGTAGAGGGATAATTAAGTTTTGAGGGATTAGGGTAGATATTTTACATCACCGGGAGACCCCATTTCTTGGATCCACTTTTTCAAATAGGCCACTAAATTTCCAATTTCAATGAATTGGCAAGTCAATGCGTCTACTAGCTTACCAACTCAATGAAATTGGCAACCTAACTTGACCTAATTGGAAAAATGGGTTCAAGAAATGGGGTCTCCTAGTGATCAAATAGGCCAAGTTAGATTTCCAATTTCAAGGAATTGGCAAGATATTGGGTGCACTGGCTTGCCAATTCGGTGAAATTGGCAATGTAGTGGCCTATTTGAAAAAAGTGGGTCTAAGAAATGGGGTCTCCCAATGATGTAAAACACCGAGAGACCCCATTTCTTGGACCCATTTTTTTAAATAGGCCAAGTTAGGTTGTCTATTTCATTGAATTAGCAAGCTAGTGGGTGCACTGGCTTGTCAATTCGATGAAATTGGCAACGTAGTGGCTCGTTTGAAAATTTGGGTCCAAGAAATTGGGTGACCCAAATTCTTGGACCCATTTTTTCAATCAAAGCAAGTTAGGTTGCCAATTTGGTGAAATTGGAAATGTAGAGGCCTATTTGAAAAAGTGGGTCGGAGAATTACATCATCAGGAGACCCCATTTCTTGGACCCATTTTTTCAAACAAGGCAAGTTAGGTTGCCAATTTCACTGAATTGGCAAGCTAGTGGGCTCATTGGCTTGCCAATTCGATGAAATTGGCAATGTAGTGGCCTAGTTGAAAAAATGGGTCCAAGAAATGGGGGCCATCTCTCTCTCTCAAGTCTCTCCCTCCCACCCCTCCCCCTCTCTCAAGTATTTCCCTCCCACCCTAACTAGAGAATACTCTCTCTCTCTCTCATGTATCTCCCTCACACCCCCTCACTCTCTCTCTCTCTCTCTCTCTCTCTCTCTCTCTCCTTCCTAAACCCTAATCCCTATACCCTATAAAGTTAACCTTAAACCTTCAACCCAATACCTAATATCCTAAACCCCAATCCCTATAACCTATAAACTTAACCTTATACCTTGAACCCTATACCTTAAACCATAAACCCTACATCCTTAACCCTCATCCCTATAAACTATACCCTAAAAATTATCCCTAAACCCTTAACCCTATAATTAAATGCTAAATCCTACATTAAACCTTTACCCTAAACCATAATCCCTATACCCTATACACTTAACCCTACACCCCCAACCTTGAACACTATACCTCAACCCTCAACCCTATACCTTAAACCCTAAACCCTACACCTTCAAACCTCATCCCTATACCCTATACCCTCAGCCTTATAACCTAAGCCCTAAACATCAACTCTCTCTCTCTCTCTCTCTGTCTCTATCTCTAAGGTCTCTCCCTCACACCCCACCCTCTCTCTCTCTCTCAAGTATCTCCCTCCCTCTCCCTCTCTCAATAATCTCTCTCACTTAGTCACTCGCTCCTATCTCTCTCCCGTGTACCCTTAACCCTTAAACCCTCTACCCTCTATCTCTCTCCCACTCTATCACTCTCTCTCTCAAGTATCTCCCTCCTACCCTGTCTCCCTCTCTCAAGTCTCTCTCTATCTCACTCACTCCTATCTCTCTCCCCTCTAACCTTAACCCTTAAACCCACTACCATCTACCCTCTATCTCTCTCCCACTCCCTCCTTCTCTCTCTCTCTCTTAAAGTCTCTCCCTCCTACACAATCTCCCTCTCTCAAGTCTCTCTCACTCACTCCTATCTCTCTCCCCTCTACCCTTAACCCTTAAACCCTTAAACCCACTACCCTAGCTTGCCAATTCAGTAAAATTGGCAATGTAGTGGCCTTTGTAATAAAATGGGTTCAAGAAATGGGGTCTCTTGATGATGTAAATCACCAAGAGACCTCATTTCTCGAAACCATTTTTTCAAAAAGGCTAAGTTAGATTGCCAATTTCACCGAATTGGCAAGCTAATGGGCCCTCTACCCTCTAATCTTAACCCTCTACCATCTATCTCTCTCCCACTCACTCCCTCTCTCTCTTTGTCTCTCTCTCTCTCTCAAGTCTCTACCTCCCACTCCTTCTTCCTCTCTCACTCACTCCCTCTATCTCTCTCCCCTATACCCTTAACCATAAACCCTTAAACTCGAAACCCTTAAACCCTCTACTCTTAACTCTCTACCCTCTATTTCTATCAAGTCTCTCCCTCCTACCCCCTCTCCCTCTCTCAAGTCTCTCACTCACTCACTCACTCCTATTTCTCTCCCCTCTACCCTTAATCATCTACCCTCTACCCTCTATCTCTCTCCCACTCCCTCCCTCTCTCTCTTTCTCTCAAGTCTCTCCCTCCTACCCCCTCTCACTCTCTCAAGTTTCTCTCTCTCAATCACTCCTTCTATCTCTCTCCCCTCTATTCTTAACCCTCTACCCTCTACCCTAGCTTTCTAATTCGATGAAATTGGGAATGTAGTGACCTGTTTGAAAAAATGGGTCCAAGAAATACATCAATGGGAGACCCCATTTCTTGGACCCATTTTTTCAAATAGGCAAGTTAGGTTGTCAATTTCATCAAATTGCCAAGCTAGTGGGCCCACTGGCTTGCCATTTCGGTGAAATTGGCAATGTAGTGGCCTCTTTGAAAAAATGGGTCCAAGAAATGGGATCTCCTGGTGATTTACATCATTGGTAGACCCCATTTCTTGGACCCATTTTTTCAATCAGACCAAGTTAGGTTGCCAATTTCACCAAATTGGCAAGCTAGTGGGCCCACTAGCTTGCTAATTTGGTGAAATTGGCAATGTAGTGGCTTGTTTGAAAAAGTGGGTCCAAGAATTACATCACCAAGATACCCCATTTCTTGGACCCATCTTTTCAAACAAGGCAAGTTAGGTTGCTAATTTCACCGAATCGGCAAGCTACTGGGCCCATTGGCTTACCAATTCGATGAAATTGATAATGTAGTGGCCTATTTGAAAAATGGGTCCAAGATCACCGAGAGACCCCATTGATCAGACCCACTTTTTCAAACAAGCCAAGTTAGGTTGCCAATTTCACTGAATTGGCAAGCTAGTGGGCCCTCTACCCTCTACTCTTAACCCTCTATCCTCTATCTCTCTCCCACTCACTCCCTCTCTCTTTGTCTCTCTCTCTCAAGTCTCTACCTCCCACCCCCTCTCCCTCTCTCGGGCCTCTCTCTCTCACTCACTCTCTCTATTTCTCTCCCCTCTACCCTTAACCCTAAACCCTAAACCCTTAAACCCTCTACCCTCTACTCTTAACCCTCTACCCTCTATCTCTCTCATTTCTCTCCCTCTTACCCCCTCTCCCTCTCTCAAGTCTCTCTATCACTCACTCAATCCTATCTCTCTCCCCTCTACCCTTAACTGTCTATCATCTACCCTTAAACCCTTAAAACCTCTACCCTCTACCCTTTATCTCTCTCCCACTACCTCCCTCCCTCTCTTTCTCTCAAGTCTCTCCCTCTTACCCTCTCTCTCTCTCACTCACTCACTCCTTCTATCTCTCTTCCCTCTACCCTAGCTTGCTAATTCAGTGAAATTGGGAATGTACTGGTCTATTTGAAAAATTGGGTCCAAGAAATGGGGTCTCTCAGTGATATAAATCACCGAGAGACCCCATTTCTTGGACCCATTTTTTCAAATAGGCAAGTTAGGTTGCCAATTTCAGTGAATTGCCAAGCTAGTGGTCCCATTGGCTTTCCAATTCGGTGAAATTGGCAATGTAGTGGCCTATTTAAAAAAATGGGTCCAAGAAATGGGGTTTCTCGGTGATGTAAATCATCGGGAGACCCCATTTCTCAAACCCATTTTTTCAAAAAATCCAAGTGATGGAGAGACAGTTGGAGGGAGATAGAGAGAGATAGATAAAGGGAGCGAGAGAGTATGGTAGGGATTGATTGAGAAAGAGGTACGTAGAAAGAGGAAGAGGGTAGATAGAGACAATTAGAGAGGGAGGGGGAGAGAGGTGAGATGTATAGATAGAGAGAAAGGGATATGGTTTGATGGTATAGGATTTAGGGATTAGGATGGAGGACCTATAGTGTTGATGATTTATCATATTGAGTTGAGGGTATATGGTTGAGGGATTAGGGCTGAGGGTAGAGGGTATTGGTTTATGATGCAGGAGCATCCTTGGTTCTTGGAAATATTGCATCAACCAAAAATAAAAAATTCATTTACTTTTCTTCTTGTTCAGTTCTTTTCTAGTTCAAGTTGAGAGATCCTATGTTCCTTCATGTTTGCTCACCAGATCTTGTGTACCTAAGGATTCATCATTGACATGTTCAACTACCTTATTCTAAGTTTTCAGCTCGATTGGATCTTTTTTTGACAAGTTATCACTTTTGGATTGAGTGACAGTTTTTAGAACTAGCCCTAGAATAATTTCAAACCTAATGGCTAGTTGGATTGATTGTGGATCTTGACTCACACTTGCGGATCCTTAAGATGTGTTTAGATTTGTTCCCTAGAGTGTCCTCGACTTTACCTTTAGGTCTACACTTCATCATACGCATCTATGGTGGATGCAATTAAAATTTGAGGGTGACCTATTCCTGTACACGTTACATTTTCCTCATTGGAGATTGTAATGATCTTTGGCCGACGCAGATGTTTATTGACCTACGGATGTGATATAAAGCTTGTAATGGATCATCAAAATAGTAGTGAATCAAGATCAAGTAGATTAGGTTTTATGTAAAGTTTTATTTGTATGATTTTCACTTGCATGTAAGAGCATTGTATTTTGAGCATGTTGTAATCAAGCATGTGAGCTGAATCTGTAAGTCCGGATGTGGTCGACTATATGTAATTGAGATTTCTAACAAATAATAAAGTTTGAACTGGATTTTCCTCCATATTCTATGTTGCTTCAGTTGTGTTACTCCTGTTGCACGGTCTGAATAGTTCTCTTTGAGGGCCCCCATACCGTGTCTACACCAAATTGGTATCAGAGTGAGATTCGTTCCTTACAAGATCATCGGAGTTTGCACAGTTCTATTGAAGATTTATTGTGGGGTGGTGGATTGAGGATCCAACCCACAACTACAGAGGATTTGTGTAAGGATGGTGGGAAGAAGAAATGGTAGAGGAAATGGAGCGCGTGGAAATGAAAACCCAACAGTAATGGAAATGTTGAGAAGAATTGTTGCGAGATAAGAAGTAGTTGAAACGGACTAGAGAAGAGGTCGACCAATTGATGATGTAAGTGATGAAGAAGTGGAATAATAGGAAGCAGGTGCAAGAGAAGAGAAACCTAGTCCTGATCAAGGAGAAGAGAGGTTCATAAGAGCCCTAACCAAAGTGAACACTAAACCACATTTCAATCCACCAGATTATAATGGTAAATTAGATTTAGATGAATTGCTTGATTGGATAACAAAGATGGAAAAGTACTTTTATTTTGAAGGAACCATAGAAGATAAGAAGGTGATTTTTTCTCGTACAAAGTTGAAAGGACATGCATCTCTTTGGTGGGAACATTTGCAAATAGATAGACAAAGAAAAGGAAAGGAGAAGATAAGATCATGGGATTAGATGGTGAATAAATTGAAGACAAAGTTCATGCCTGCAAGCTATCAAATCAGTTTGTTTCGAAAATTATAGAATCTAAAACAAAAGGAATCAAGTGTGATAGAGTATACTAAGGAGTTCTACAAGTTGAATATCAAATCTGGACATTTAGAAGATAAGACCGAACAAGTAGCTAGATATATGAATGGTTTGAGGTCGTTTATACAAGATGAGATCAGTTTGATTAAGTTGTTGAGTGTGGAAGAGGCATATCAGTGAGCCCTAAAAGCATAAGAGATATTGAATAAAATACATGAGCAAAGACAAAGAGGAAGAGGTGGAAGATTTCAGAGAGGAAGAATATTTACTAGAGGAGGAAGAGGACATTTTGCATATCAAAATAAAGATAAGGAGGTCAGTAAGAATGATAGTTCATACCGTAGATATGATGGAAACTCTTACAAAAGAGGAGGATATGGTGGTTACAAGAATGAAGGATATAGAAAAGGTGACAGAGGACAAAAGAAAAGAACATTCAGAGGAACTTATTACAAGTTTGGTGGAGAAGGACATAGAGCATTTGAATGTAACCAGGGAGAAACAAGAAAAAGAACATAGAACAGTAGGAGAGCAGCCTTTGCTGAAGAGGATCATGATGGATCACCTAAAAAACCGGAAGAAGGAGAAGTGTTTGGTGAAGAGAAGGGTATTATGTCAAAGTGAGATGGAGTAGGAACCTTTGCAGAGAAATATTTTTTTTTCGGACCAGATGCAAAGTAGTTGGTAAATGTTGCAAAGTGATCATAGACAGTGGAAGTTCAGAGAACCTAACTTCTGAAGAAATGGCAACCAAGTTGAAGTTGGAAATATTGAAACACCCAAATCCCTATTCGATAGCATGGATTCAAGATGAGCATAATATTTTGATAAGTGAACAATATTTAGTGAAATTGAAGATAGGAAATTACCATGATAAAATTTTGTGTGATATTATGCCTATGGATGTATGCCATATTTTGTTGGGAATATCTTGGTAGTATGGAAAATAGGCTATTCATGATGGAAATAAGAACATATATACTATTGTTGCTAATAGGATGAAACAAACTTTGTTTCCCTTGGAAGATATTCCTAGAACTGAGGTTTGTATGAGTGCTAGAATTTGTTTGGTTGATGGAAGGAGATTCATGGATGGAATGAGACATGAGAACATGTGTTATGCCCTATTTCCTAAGAAGGTTGAAGATTTGAAGCATATTGAAGAACAATCTGAGGAGATAAAATAATTTCTGAAAAAATATGAAGCTATCATTTTAGACAATGTACCTGATGGATTGCCACCTGTGAGGAGTAGTAGTCATTGCATGGATCTGATTCCTGGAGCTAGTTTGACTAACAAAGCAGCACACCAAATAACACCAAAAGAGAATGAAGAATTGAATAGACAAGTACAAGATTTTTTGAGAAAAGGTTTGATCAAAGAAAGCTTGAGTCCTTGTGCAGTACCTGTTGTATTGGCACCTAAGAAAGATGGAGAATGGAGGATGTGTACAAACTCTAGAGCCATAAACAAGATGACAGTGAAGTATAGATTCCCTTTGTCCTGGATGGATGACATTATGGATTTTTTGAGAGGAGCTAAGTACTTTACAAAGATAGATTTGAAAAGTGGATATCATCAAATCAAGATTAGAGAAGGGGATGAGTGGAAAAAAACATTCAAGACAAATGAAGGACTGTATGAGTGATTGGTGATGCCTTTTGGACTAACAAATGCATTGAGTACTTTCATGAGATTTATGAATAAGGTATTGAAGAAATTCTTGGGTAAGTTTGTAATTGTCTATTTGTATGACATCTTGATTTTCAGTAAGACCAGAGAAGAACATTTGTTGCACATAAGACAAGTTTTGCAGAGGTTGAGAGAAGAGTAGTTGTTGATAAACATTAAGAAGTGAAGTTTCATGAAGGAAGAGTTGGTATATCTAGGATTTGTGATATCAGTGGATGGATTGAAGATGGATCCTAAGAAGGTAAGAGCTATTGTTGAATGGCCTACATTGGAAAGCATTGGAGAGGTAAGATCATTTCATGGATTGGCTAGTTTCTACCGAAATTTTATTGAGAATTTCAATTCTATTTGCAAGCCTATGACAAAAACAATGAGAAGAGATAGGAAGGATTTAAGATGGACATCTGGAGCAGATAGAATTTTTTAGTTGTTGAAGCAGAAGGTGACTAAGCAGCCTGTGTTGGCTTTACCAAATTTCAACAAGGTATTTCAAGTAGACTATGATGCAAGTGGAAATGCAATTGGAGCGGTATTAAGTTAAGAAGGAAGACCAATAGCTTATTTCAGTAAGAAGTTGAATGATGCTAGGAGGAGATATTCATTGTATGATCAGGAGTTCTATGCCATAGTTCAATATTTGAAGAAGTGGATACATTACTTTTTATCTAAGGATTTTGTGTTGTATATGAATCATCAAGCTTTGCAGTATTTGAATAGTCAAGGTAAGTTGAATCAAAAACACATGAGATGGGTAGAGTTCTTGCAGAGTTATGATTTTTTTTTTTAAGCATAGGAGTGGAAAGTCAAATAGAGTTGTTGATGCTTTGAGTAGGAGAAGGAATTTGTAAGCACATATGAGAATTGAAGTGTTAGGATTTGAAGAATCAAAGAACCTGTATAACGAAGACCCGAATTTTGAAAAACCTTGGAGAGCATGTAAAGAACCAGTCTTGGAGGATAGAAGTAAGTGGTTGGATTATTTCATTCAAGAGGATATGTTGTTCAAAGGAAATCAGTTGTGTATACCCCGAAGTTCATTGAGGGACAACTTGATAAAATAAAAATATAGTGGAGGATTGGTAGGACACTTTGGAATTGATAAGATAATAGCATTGGTGAGTGAGAATTACTTTTGGCCATAGATTCATAAGGATGTTAAGAAATTTGTTCAAAATTGCAGAGTTTTCCAAGTTGCAAAAGGGAGTAGTCAGAATGTGGGATTGTATAAACCTTTGACAGTACTAGAAAGACCTTGGGAGGATATCAACATGGATTTCATACTTGGTTTTCCTAAGACACAAAGAGGAAATGATTTAGTATTTGTGGTGGTGGAATATTTTTCAAAGATGGAACACTTCATGCCTTGTAAGAAGATAACAAATGCAGTACATGTAGTAGACTTATTTTTCAAAGAAGTGGTCAAATTGCATGGATTACCTAGGAGTATTGTTTCAAACAGAGATACAAAATTTGTTGGTTACTTTTGGAGGACACTTTGGAAGAAGTTGAAGATGGATTTCAAGTTCAGTTCTACTTTTCACCCTCAAACAGATGGACAAACAAAG
Source organism: Sequoiadendron giganteum (assembly GCA_007115665.2). NCBI lineage: Eukaryota > Viridiplantae > Streptophyta > Pinopsida > Cupressales > Cupressaceae > Sequoiadendron > Sequoiadendron giganteum. Next base: position 441,526,386 of record CM021109.1, on the reverse strand, counting down.
GTAGTAAATAGGAGTTTGGGAAATTTTCTGAGATGTTTGATTGGGGAGAAGACAGGAAGTTGGGATTTAGCCCTTGCACAAGCAGAGTTTGCCTATAATAATTCAGTGAACATGAGTACTAGAAAAAAACCTTTTGAGATTGTTACTGGAGTTCACCCTAGAGGTATATCAGAATTGCAAGACATCTATAAGGAGGATAAAAGGAGTGTAGAAGCAAAGGAATTTGCAGAACATATAAAGAAAGTGCATATTCAAGTGAAGCAGCAGTTGGAAGATATGAATCGGAAGTATAAGGAGAAGGCAGATGAAAAGACGAGACATAAGGAATTTGAAGTTGGAGAGGAAGTGATGTTGTATCTAAGGAAGGAAAGATTTCCAGTTGGCGCATATAGTAATCTCAAGATGAGGAAGTTTGGACCCCACATGATTTTGAGGAAATTTGATTCGGGAAATGCATATGAAGTACAGTTACCAAATGACATGGGTATATCATCGATATTCAATGTTGTAGATCTTCATCAGTACCATGAAGTAGAATTCAGTGAGGACAATAAATCAAGGTTGGAAGAATAGCTTCCTAAACAACAATTAAATGAGATAGAAGAGGTTTTGGACGTCAAAGATAGAAGACAAACTCATGGAAGATAGTACAAAGAATATCTTGTGAGATGGAAGGGTAGACCAGTGGAGGATTCTTCTTGGATTTCTCAAGCTGAGATAGACCATCTTGGTTTTCATTTAGCCCTAGCAAAGTGAGGGACTCTCTTTTCATTAACCCTGGATTTATGATGCGAGAGCATCCCTGGTTCTTGGCAATCTTGCATCAACCAAAAAAAAAATATTTTTATTCAGTTTTGTTCTTGTTTAGTTATTTTCCAGTTCAAGTTGAGAGATCTGGTGTTCCTTCATGTTTGCTTACCAGATCTCGCGTACCTAAGGTTTCATCATGGAAATGTTCAACCACCTTATTCCAAGTTTTCAAGTTGATTGGATCTTTTTTTGACAAGTTATCACTTTCGAATTGAGTGATAGTTTTCGGAACTAGCCCCCAAATAATTTCAAACCTAACGGCTAGTTGGATCGGTTGCGGATCTCGACCGATGCTTGAAGATCCTCACGATGTGTTTAGATTTGTTCCTTGGAGTGTCCTTAACCTTACCTTTAGGTCCACACTCACTTCATCATACACATCTACCATGGATGGAATTCAAATTTGAGCCCGACATGTTCCTGCACACATTACATTTTCCTCATTGGAGATTGTAATGATCTTTGGCCGACACGGATGTTTCTCGACCCACATATGTGATATAAATCTTTATGGATCATTAGAATAGTATCAAATCAAGATCAAGTAGATTAGGTTGTATATAAAGTTTGATCTATAGGATTTTCGCTCGCATGTAAGAGCACTGTATTTTGAGCATCTTGTAATCAGGCCTGTGAGCTGAATTTGTAAGCCCGGATGTGGCCGGCTATATGTAATTTAGATTTCTAATAATAATAAATTTTGAACTACATTTTCCTCCATATTTTGTGTTTCTTCTATTGTGTTACTCCTATTGCACGATCCAAATAGTTCTCTTTGAGGGCCTTCCTATCGTGACTACACCAGGTCTCTACCCTCAACACAATACCCTCAACCCTAATCCCTCAACCCTTAAGCCCTTAAGCCCTTAAACCCAATAAAACTCTCTACCCTAATCCCTAAACACTAAGAGGTACTAGGAGAGAGAGAGAGCGATGGAGAGGTAGTGGGAGGGAGAAAGAGATAGATAGAGGGATCAAGAGATAGTGGTAGGGATTGATTGAGCAAGAGGTGTGTAGAAAGAGGGAGAGGGTAGGAGAGAGGGAGGGAGAGATGGGTGAGATGTATAGATAAAGAGAAATGGATAGGGGTTGAGGGTATAGGGTTGAGGGATTAGGGTTGAGGGTATTGGGTTGAGAGTAGAGGGTGGAAGATTTAAGGGTTTAGGGTTAAAGGGTTTAGGGTTAAGGGTTTAGGTTTGAGGGTAGAGGGTTTCGAGTATAGGTTTGAGGGTATATGGTTGAAGGATTAGGTTGAGGGTCCAATGTATAGGGTAGATGGTATAGAGGTTAAGGTTTAAGGGTTTAAGGGTTGAGGGTTTAGGGATTAAGGGTTGAGGGTTGAGGGTTTAATGTGTATGGTAGAGGGTAGAGGGTTTAAGGGTTTAGGGTTTAAGGGTTGAGGGTTTAAGGTTGAGGGTAGAGGGTAGAGGATTGAGGGTACAGGGTTGAGTGTCCAATGTATAGGGTAGAGGGTATAGGGTTGATGGATTAGGGTTTAAGGGTTGAGGGTTGAGGGTTGAGGGTTGAGGGTTGAGGGTTTAAGGTTGAGGGTAGAGGGTTTATGGTTTAGGGTATAGGTTTGAGGGCGTATGGTTAAAGGATTACGATTGAGGGTCCAGAGTATAGGGTAGAGGGTATAGGGGCTGAGGGTTAAGGGTTTAAGGGTTTAAGGGTTGAGGTATTAATGGATGAGGGTTGCGAATTGAGAATTGAGGGTTGAGGGTTTAAGGGTTTATGGTTTAAGGTTTGAGGTTGAGGGTAGAGGGTTGAGGGTATAGAGTTGAGGGATTAGGGTTGAGGGTCCATTGTACATGGTTGAGAGTTGAAAATTGAGGGTTGAGGGTTTAATGTATAAGTTATATTCTAGAGGGTTTAAGGTTTGAGGGTTGAGGGATTAAGGTTGAGGGTAGAGGATTGAGGGTATAGGGTTGAGGGATTAGGGTTAAGGGTCCAATGTATAGGGTACAGGGTATAGGGGTACAGGGTACAGGGTACAAGGCTAATAATTTAAGGGTTGAGGGTTGAGGGATTAGGGTAGAGATTTTACATCATCAGGAGACCCCATTTCTTGGACCCACCTTTTCAAATAGGCCACTATATTACCAATTTCACCGAATTGGCAAGCCACTGGGCCCACTAGCTTACCAATAAGATGAAATTGGAAACCTAACTTGGCCTGTTTAGAAAAATGGGTCCAACAAATGAGGTCTCCTGGTGATCAAACATGCCAATTTAGGTTGTCGATTTCACCAAATTGGAAAGCTATTGGGTGCACTGACTTGCCAATTCAGTGAAATTGGCAATGTAGTGGCCTGTTTGAAAAAGTGGGTCCAAGAAATGGGGTCTCCCGATGATGTAAATCACTAGGAGACCCCATTTCTTGGACCCATTTTTTTCAAACAAGCCAAGTTAGGTTGCCCATTTCACTAAATTGGAAAGCTAGTGAGTGCATTGGCTTGTCAATTCGATGAAATTGGTAATGTAGTGGCCTATTTGAAAAAATGGGTCCAAGAAATGGGGTCCCCCAGTGATTCCCATTTTTTCAATCAGGCCAAGTTAGTTTGCGAATTTCATCGAATTGGCAAGCTATTGGGCCCAATAGCTTGCCAATTTGATGAAATTGGCAATGTAGTGGCCTATTTGAAAAATTGGGTCCAAGAATTACATCACCAGGAGACCCCATTTCTTGGACCCATTTTTTCAAACAAGGCAAGTTAGGTTGCCAATTCAGTGAAATTAGTAATGTAGTGGCCTATTTGAAAAAATGGGTCCAAGAAATAGGGGCCATCTCTCTCTCTCTCTCTCTCTCTCTCTCTCTCTCTCTCTCTCTCTCTCTCTCCTCTCTCTCTCTCTCTCTCTCTCTCTCCTAGGTCTCCCTCCCTCGCACCCCTCCCCTCAAATATTTCCCTCCACTCTCTCTCTCTCTCTCTCTCTCTCTCTCTCTCTCTCTCTCTCTCTCTCTCTCTCTCTCTCTCTCTCTCTCTCTCTCTCTCTCTCTCTCTCTCTCCTAAACCCTAATCCCTATACCCTATAAAGTTAACCTTAAACCTTCAACCCAATACTCTCAACCCTATACCTAATATCCTAAACCCCAATCCCTATACCCTATAAACTTAACCTTTTACCTTCAACCCTATACCTTAAACCATAATCCTAAACCCTCAACCCTCATCCCTATAACCTATACCCTAAACATTATCCTTGAACCCTTAACCGTATAATTAAATGATAAATCCTACATCAAACCTTCAACCCTAAACCCAATACCCTCAAACCTATACCCAAAATCCTAAACCATAATCCCTATACCCTTAACCCTATACCCCCAACCTTGAACACTATACCTCAACCCTCAAACCTATACCTTAAACACTAAACCCTACACCTTCAACCCTCATCCCTATACCCTATACCCTCAACCTTATAACCTAAGCCATGGACATCATCCCTCAACCCTATACTTAAACCCTAAACCCTAAACCTCAATCCTAAACCCAATACCCTCAACCCTATACCCAGTATTTTAAACCCTAATCCCTATACCCTCAACCTTGAACACTATCCCTCAAACCTCAACCCTATACCTTAAACCCTAAACCCTACACCCTTAAGCCTCATCTCTTTACCCTACACCCTTAACCTTATACCCTAAACCATAAAAGTTATCCCTCAACCCTATACTTAAACGAAAAACCCTACACTCTCAAGCCTTAACCCTATACCTTATACCCTACACTCTACACCATACACCCTAAACCCTAATCCCTATACCCTATACACTTAACCTTATACCCTCAACCCTCAACATCATACCTCAACTCTCAACCCTCAAACTTATACATAAATCATAAATCATAAACCCTAAACCTAATATCGTCAACCCAATACCATCAACTATATACCTAATATCCTAAACCATATTCCATATACCCTATACACTTAACCTTATACCCTCAACCCTAAACACTATCCCTCAATCCTCAATCCTCAACCATATACCTTAATCCCTAAAATCTAAACCCTCATCCCTCATCCCTATACCCTATACCCTCAACTTTATACCTAATATCCTAAACCCTAATCCCTATTCCATATATAGTTAACCCTATAACCTCAACCCTATACCTTAAACACTAAACCTTACACCCTCAACCCTCATAGGGGGAGAGATAAAGAGGGGGGAGGGATTGGGAAGAGAGCGAGAGAGGTTGGGAGGGAAAGAGGAGATAAATATAATTAGAGAGGGAAGGAGAGGTAGATATACATGAGAGATAAAGAGTAGATAAGGAAGGACAAATGGAGGGAGAGGTATGGAGGGAGAGAGAGGGAGGTGAGAGAGGTTAGATAGAGAGAAATAAAGAGAGTGTGGTAGGGAGTGATAGAGGGATATGAGGGTAGAGAGGGATACATGAGATAGAGATAAGTAGAGAGAGATAGAGGTAAGGAGGGAGGGTGGGCGAGAGAGGAGAGGAAGGGAGAGGTAAAGAGGGATAGGTGAGATAAAGATAAGTAGAGAGAAATAGGTGATATATAGGAGAGAGTTATAGAGAGGGAAAGAGATAATAGTGAGATAGAGAGGAGAGAGTGAGAGAGAAAGAGGGCAAGGGTGGAGTGAGAGAGAGGTAGAGGTAGATGGAGGGAGAGGAGAGATAGAGAAAAGATAGGGGAAAAGGTAGGGAGGGAGACATATAGTGTGTGAGAGAGAGAGGGCGAGGGGAGATAAAGATAATTAGAGAAATAAGGAGAGGTAGAGAGAAGTAGAGAGAGAATAAGGGAGGGAGAGAAGAGAGATAGAGAGAGTGGTAGGGAGTGATGGATGGAGAGATAGAGAGTAGAGAGGGAAGGAGATGGAGAGGTATGGAGGGAGAGAGAGGTGAGAGAGAGGTGAGATAGAGAGCAATAGAGAGAGTGTGATAGGGAGTGATAGAGGGATAGGTGAGATAGAGAGAAGTAGATAGAGATAGATATAGAGGGGAGGAGGGAGGGTGAGTGAGAGAGGGGAGGAAGGGAGAGGTAAATAGGGATAGGTGAGATAAAGATATGTATAGAGAGAATGGTGAGATAGAGAGGAGAGAGAGAGAGAAAGAGGTGAGGAGGAGTGAGAGAGAGTGAGAGAGAGAGAGAGGTAGAGAGAGGTAGAGGGAGGGATAAGAGAGATAGAGACTAGATAGGGGAAAAGGTAGTGAGGGAGACATCTAGTGAGAGAGAGAGAGGGATAGGGGAAATAAAGATAATTAGAGAGGGAAGGAGAGGTAGAGAGAGAAGTACAGAGGGAATGAGGAAGGGAGGGAGAGAAGAAAGATAGAGAGGTGTAAAGAGAGTGTTAGGGAGTGATGGATGGAGAAGTAGGTAGAGAGGGATTAGGGAGATAGAGAGTAGAGAGGGAAGGAGAGGGAGAGGGGAGATATAGATAAGTAGAGAGGAAGGGATATGTAGTGAGGGAGAGAGAGGTGAGATAGAGAGAAATAGAAAGTGGTGGAAGGAGAGGTAGGTAGAGAGAGGGAGAGAGGAGATAAAGATAAGTATATATGGAAGGAGAGATAGAGAGATAGAGAGAGAGGAGATAGAGAGAAGTAGAGAGGGAATGAGGAGGGAGGAGAGTAGGAGGGAGGGAGAGAAAGGTGATAGAGAGGTGCAGAGAGAGAGGATAAGGTTTGATGGATGCAGAGGTAGGTAGAGAGAGGTATTAGGAGATAGAGAGTAGATAAGGAAGAAGAGAGGGAGAGAGAAGTATGGAGAGAGAGAGAGAGGGAGGTGAGAGAGAGGTGAGGTAGAGATAAATAGAGAGAGTGGTAAGGAGTGATGGAGGGAGAGGTAGGTAGGGGGAGATGGAGGGAGAGATATAGATAAGTAGATATGGAATGAGGGAGGGAGGGAGAGAGAAGTGAGGTAGAGAGAATTAAAGGGAAAAGGAGAGACAGAGATAGAGATAGAGACAAAGACAAAGAGAGATAGAGACAAAGACAAACATAGAGACAAATAGAGAGATAGAGACAGAGACAGAGACAAAGACAAAGACAAAGACAAAGAGAGAGAGATCAAGGGAGAGAGAGTCAGATAAAGGGATGGAGAAAGTGAGAGATAGGTCTAGAGTATAAGGGTAAAAATGAGCATTTCCCTCAATATATTTTCCCTCAAAGATAACGAGAAGAAATTAAAAAAAAAGAGAAGAAAAATAAATTCAATGTAGATCAAAACGCGAGCACATTATAACGTGCTTGCATATTGTCAATGCATTCACAAAACACAAAAGCCATGTCAAAACTAAGATATAACCTGAGCGTGTTATATCTTGCTTTGGGAATCCCCAAGCCTTGGGCTTGGTATTTTTCTTTGAATACCAACCCAAAGGCTTGGAGGGCATTCCCAACTACCAGAGACGTGGTTTCACAAATTCTACAATATTTCACATAATCGGGTTTGTGCTCACCGTCAGGATTGCATGTGGTTCAATGTCAAACAAATCGAACACTCAAGTAATGTTAGGTTCTCTCTTAGCTATCCAATGATGTATTTTTTTATTTTTGACAATGCTAAGCCTTTCATCTATAATTTATTTTGTTTGTGTGTCTCTTTTTTGGCAAAAAGTAGTGTTTCGTGTTTTTCATTATAAATTAATCATTCATCAAAATTTCAAATAAATTGCATTTTTAGAAACTAGACTCCATTCTACAATTTTTTTTAAAAATCAATTAGTTTCCAAAATTTGTAAGGGTGGCACGGCTAAAATTATATTTTTCGAGAAGTGTCCACTTAGAAAATTAATAAAAAATCAAATATTCATTAAAAAATTATCAGAAAAATCATGCATCAACTACATTTTGTTAGCTAATTTATAACCAAAGTGATTTTAAAAATATTAAAAAATGAGCTTTAATGTGAGCCTTGAAACTGTCACGACATGGAAAATAGCCATGTGGAATAATAAAAATATAAATGACTCTATCAAAATTGTTGGCCAGTGATCATAAAGGGTCATCTAAGTGTCCCACCGATAGTGTGATCTGGCAAAGTTCACCGGTCGAATACAGGTCATGCCTAGGAAAGCCACATGGGCAAATACAATTTTTTTGAACAGAGGAAGGTAGCTTAAAATAATGATGGATTTCTACAATGGTAATTACGCTGGCTTTTCCTATCATATCTAGGTAATGATGATATATGTGGTGGGATTATCTCCATAATCATGCAAACATCCCTTCAGCTGTCATGTTAAAGTTATTATGATGACTTTCATTTAATGCCTCAAGGTTACATCAGAAGAATCAGATGGAGGATGTTCTTTATGGATTCCACGATTTGCTCCAGCAGGACACATGGTTATCTCTTCTTATTTTTCTAACATGGTTTCTATTTTGCAGGTACATTAAAATATTTTCAAGGAATTTAACATTAAATTTGCTCTATAATGGAGGAGATCTCGCACGAGCCAACATGATTTGTGGATGCATATCAAATTGGTGGATTTTCTCTTTCATGATGCCTTCATGTAGTCTCATTTCGGCTTTAAAAGGCAGGTTTCAAGGAATTTTTTCACCCATAAGCTTTGAAGGTTGGAGAAGTAAAAATCTTTGTAAGTTTATTGTGTCTAGTTCAGTCAGAATGATGTCCCAGCCATGGAATTTTTGAGTTTGTTGTCCAGTAAAGCCCTTCGAGTGCCTGTTTGAAGAGCACCTCACACATGAAGATTTGGAGATGATTTTTCAAGTAGAATGACCTAGGGTGGAAGAGTTTGTACGCTCAATCCTCAGTTTTGAGCTTACAAGTCTTAGATTTCAAAGGTTAATTTTTCCTTCCCAAGTCCTCTTTGTGTTTTTGTCAAATTTCATTAATCTTCTTCAGTCGTTTTCAAAGCTGGAGTCAATAGTTAGTAAATTTGTCAAACCCCAAATGCTTGATGTTGAGTCTCTGTTACAAGTTGTACAAGGTTATAATGTGTTCTCTAGTGAAGGGTATTTGGGAGGCTTCTTCCCTAGGGAATATGTTAAAAATCACATGGGATTTGAGGAAATTTTCGAAGCAATTAAGTTGGCTCTGCAGTACAAAAATGATAATCTCTTGTTGAAGGTGTTTAGGAAGAATGGTAAGCGGTTGTGTATAACAATGAGCTTTGATATCAAGGAAAATTATTATGCGATATATTTCCTCCGCGAGCATACTCCTCACCCTGTTTGCAATTTAATTATTGTTTTTGATGATGAAGAAGGTAGTTTACCTACAGCAAATGATGAGGAACGGAAGCAGGTTCTAGATAATACAGTGCTTTCAACTGGCATAGAAGGACATGTACTGACTCCAGATAGAGTTGTGTTAGGCTCTTCACCTGATGCATTCTATACACTTGAATTGAGGGCTTCCACTGGTCAATTTGAGAATGAAGGTAACGAGCCTCTTATTGGGTTCGATTCCTTTGATGAAAATCGGTTTCAAGGACTAATTAAAGGGCAAGATGAAAACTCAGTGGCTAAAGGAGATCGAATAGAGGAGTAGTAGCTAAATGTTATTATTTGCTTTTAATTTTCAAATAGTTTTATGGATAATATTGTATGGTTGATATAAGGAGAATAGACTGTATATGTCCAAGTTAGTATAAAATCATGGACAATTTTGTTCAAAGCTTAGTTTATTGTTGTTGCCAATTTTGATCTATTTGGCAATTTTGAAGCATATTTTCAGACTGATGTATCCCTCTTATTATAATATAAATAAATATAGGCTTATATTGCCTTTTATCAACAACAACAAAAAATACTAAAAAAAGGTTCACCATGCTAGGGACGTACAAGAGTTGCTATGTTATGTTTTTCTAAAAAAAACAACACCAAATTTTGTATGTCCCTCTTTTGAACCCCTTAATCTCAACCGCTTTCAAAATAAATTGATAGTTTAGAAATTAGACTCGGAGCACTTCGATCCTTTTTTTTGTTCCATCTCAAAATTTTGATTGTAGGCATCCTCAATTTCATGTCCAAGGTTAGTATTTCCTGATTTCAAAAAAAAATGGCCACTTAAGCCCCCTTTTTGGGAACCATATTTTTGCACTTACCCTATGAGCACTAAATTTCACCGCATATGCATCTCTTGAAAATTTTTCTTTATATAGAGGCGGTGAAAAATCGTGCCTCTACATCCACAAACTTGGCAAAAGCTGGGAAAAACTAGATATGCAAAGGCGGAGAATTTTGATGGTGTTAGACATTTGGGAAAAAGCATCATGTTTGAGTAGTTAAAAAGTCTACTATTACATATTTATTTTTAACTTTGGAAAGTCAGTATGTCGTAGAGGTTATTTTCAATGTCAAAACATTTCAAAGAAGATCCTTATGTAATGGCGGAGAATAACCACACCATTACATAAGCTTCGAAAGAATTTGGAAATTTATCAAAAATGACTCTACAAAATAGGTTATATTTTATCTTATTCACATAAATTGACAAAAACGACAATGATGTGGAATAAAAAATCTTGGGAAGGAAATGAAATGGCTCTTTGCAATGAGGTTTTTGCAAGGCTTTAAACATCAAACAACCTTAAACATAGACAAATGTTCAAGAAAATATTTTGAAAGGAAATAACAATAAGAAAGAAATGTGAATCACAACAATAAACTCTAAATGAAGAACATACCTAAAGCACAGAGAAAAGAAAGGGAATACCTAACAACATGGAGAAGAATAAACCATAATGAAAACCTCGATCAAAATCCGCTAGTAAATCCTCATAAATCCATGTCAAATCATAGAGGAGGTCTCAATCAAAAACCACGAAAGGTAGAGAAGAAAGAAATAAAATGAAATGATCAAGAATGAGATTGAAAAAACTTAAAAATTCATTTAAAAAAACTTAATTAAAATCACATTAATGAACTGTAAGTTCATTAATTTCATGCGTGTGAAGGCGGGAAAGTGCACGAACGGTGAAGAATTTTGCTTGTGTATTTTTTCAAAAACATTGGATAGATGCAAGGGAACTAAAAAATCCCAACCTTACATACTCAAAGAGTTTGAGATATGTAGTGGCCCTGGCACTGAAAAATAGCACCGCTACATCTTGGAAAATTTTCTATCAGCTTATGTAGGAGCATTGAAAAATAGCGCCCCTACATGGGCAAAAACATTTCTAACTTCGAAAAAGTGAAAAATGAAAAAAATACTCATTTCAAAGCTTTTCAAGAAATAATGAGAGATGAGTGCTCTAGGGAAAAATTTGAGGCTTAGGAACATGTGTAAAATAAAATTGAAATTTGCCTCATTTTGCGTGTTAAGAGTGCATAGGGCTACGAAATAGACAAGTTTCATAGGGAGTTATCCCATGAATCAAGCTTAGCTGGATTCGAGGATAAAAAATGGAAAAGGAAAGATACCAACTTACAAAAAGTCCTATGCTTCAAAGCATCTAGAAAAGCTCCACTCAAACAATCTATACATAAGGTGAATGAGGAAAAATGTTGGGGTTGTTTTGGGGCTTGCCTTAGTCAAACCCCTATTTTTGTGTTCCCACCTCTATAGACAACCAAATAGATAGAGAGAATAATAGACACAATGAAAAATAGGCACAAGAGTGATAAGAGAAAACCCCACTACGAAGGAGAACCTATATCATGAAATAAACACCAAAGTGATCAAAGAAAACCCTGTTATAGAGGAGAACTAATATCATGAAATATTGACACAATAGATATTATGCTAGAAAATAGACAAGAAGCAAGAGAGTGTTACCAATAGTCTGTGGCTCCCTCTTGGCTTGATAGACATGATGTCGAGTGCTTGCAAGAGAGCTTTGGCTATTGGTGAGACTTCAATCCAATATATATTTTATGTAGAAACATGATGTAGAAGAGAAGAGCATGAAGAGAGAAATTTGGAGAGAATTCAAGTGAGAAGTCTTAAAAATGAGAGTCAAAGAATGAGTTTTGTGTAGCTACATGGGTAGGAAGAGCCATTACTCTCAAAATCCTGCCATGATGACACATGTCATGGGCCAAGACTTTCAAAATTCCTTGTTTTAATTCTCAAAAGTATGAGGATGCTAGCACATCATGCGAACATCCAAGCACCATGCAAGCATCCAGCTCATCATTTCATGAGACACGAGGTGGTAGACTAGGGTCACTTCATCATTGGTCCTTATGGAGTTGAAATCATAAAATTTTGACTCATAAGGTTCTTGTCATAAATGCAGCTAGGCACCGTAAATGTGGGGGGGAAATACACAAATGTGAAATTACCATGGGGTACAATTTTAAGACATTACAATATGAAATAAAATAATTGGATAGTGTATGAAATAAAAGAATTGTTGCAATGTTGTCATTATCTGCTAATGTGGAATTCCTTCCCATCTTTTATGATAGAATTTTTTGATGATTAATATTATCTACATTTTCTAGTTCCAATGGTTGTGTGGCATCCTACCTCTTTGGTTGCAAGAACTCAACCCTCTAGGTACACATGGTTGATCTTGTAGCTGCGAGTCTACAATAGTATTACGATTACATATTTTCTATTGCCTTTATTGCATGGTTAGTTTTTCCAAAATACTTATGCTACAATTACCATAATTCATCATAATATGATATCATATTTCATAAAGAATCATCTTAACATGCAAAAATTTATCGAACCATCATTTATCAAGTTTCAATACTTTATACTTTAAATATTAGTCACAAAGTTTTAGGAATGTATTGGAAAATTTTCAAAGAGCAATAAATAAGAATAATTAACAAGAACAAATATTGAACTCATTATGATGCATCTAATAGACCTTGCATTTGATAACACATTAAGGCATATTTTATATATTTTTAATGCTTTTCTTTACAAGTCTTATTCACAAACCTTTCTATGATCACTTTCCTAGTTCATGATTCATTTAAGTGCTCAATCCAACTTATTTCAAGTGTTGAAAGTAATTTGATAGAATTCATCAAATTCTTTCTTTGATATGGACTTACTCTAGCTATTATTTCCTTATGAATTTAATGGACCAACGATGTGATCTTATTCAATTTTGAATCTCATCATATGCTACTTAAAATGCACATATACACCTACTTGGAAAGATAATATCAATCCTAATAGTATAGGATTATATCATTCTTTTTTCTTTACTATTAACCTACAAAGCTAGCTAGAAACATGTTGTTCCTTGCATACAACCCATTTTTTCCCCAAAATAATGATGAATCCCTTTATTTATTTTCAAATTTATTGATCAAATGTTCTCCTAGCTTTAAGTGTTCTAGTTTTCTTTGGTTCTTGATGAGCTTATTAGATTGTGAGATCTAAATAATTGAGCTAGTTAGAATTTTTCCTTATGAGGTATTAGTTTGTGACTTAACAATATTTGATTTGGGTTCTCATTTCCACATCTTGTTTGTATTTTCTTTCCTAGATAGTATCCAAGTTACTATCAAAAAAAATAAAATGATTTGAGAGTTTGAGGAGACTTTTATGCTATGTTACTATTTTTCAGACATTAAAAAACTTTCTAAGTGTTCACCATAAGATTTGTACCCCTTAAAAATCTCATAAAACAATTAAATAGTCTTGTAAATAGCTTGAAAGTTATTTTTTAGTATCTAAAACATTTACAAACCCTCCTTGAAGAATCAAAACCCTTTATTATCTTTCAAAATAATATTTGTGCCAAGAATTTAAATTTAAATGATGGAAAGAAGGTAGTTTAGAATGAAGGTTTGAATATGGATCATTAAATATATGGCATACCTTGAATGCACCATTAGATTCCATTAAGTAGATCACTAATAACCTATATTTTCTCAATCCTTTTGGGGCTAAAATTGATGGTTTGGTATGTGTTGAATACCCTCATCTAGCTATCATGATAGAGCTACAATTGTCAAGTAGGATCCATAACCCTTATAAAAGTTATATGAGTTTTTTTGGTATGTAATAACAACTACAAGGTCCAACACATTTTGATGTATGATATCAAAATCCCCCTATAGTTATTACAAAGATAAAAATAGATTTTTACTATGTGTAATTGGTGTTGCAATATGGAAATAGTTTTTAAACATGTTTTTTTAGTGGATTTAACCTTAGGGTTAACTAATTGTAGTGATTTAAACAACCTCATTCTGAATATCAATGCAAAGCAAACATCATACAATGAAAAACCTTTATCTCTACACACAAATCTTGATAAACATGTCCTAATATTTCAACAAACTAAGATAAAATAGGTTGTAGATGCATACCTCTTCAACCGTGGGTAGAGATAGAATTAAAAGGTTTTAGTTTTTGTGAGATACCTAAAAAAAATATCATTTAGTATGGTGATTTATGTTTTGACATGAATGCAAGTATAATCATGTGTAGGATCTAATACATTTGATTTTCTTTTGTGTAGTTGGAATATTTATTTAAAATTCAACATCGTTCCTTAGATCCAATTAATTCATTAAATCCATAAAAAAATGTTTTTCATATTAATCGACATTTCACCATTAGGGTAAGTATTATTGTAGAGATAAATACATGTGTTATCATCCTATATGAGTGTCCTACATAGTAAAGATTTTTTTTTCTTTGGGTGGTCAACATTCAACACTCATACCAATTGAAATAACCTTGACTAGTACTTTCACCAAACCCTAGATAGTGTGTTATATCTTCCTTACCAACTCTATGATTATAAAGGAAGTGTAAAAAACATTCCTCACAAGGGTAATAGTCTACTAAGAAAGAAGAAATATATCACTAGTACACAAACAACAATATATGACTAAATAAACTACTAAAAATTGCATATAAATGACTAACTTTAGTCACATTACTATTAGTAGTTTATTTGTAGTAATTTATAACACCACTAAATTTATGACTAAACAATTTTAGTCATTTATTTAGTCATTAATTTGGTAATTGATTTGGTCATTAATTTAATTATTGATTTAGTCATGGTAGTGATTTATTTAGTCATTAATTGTTGTTAACTAGTCATTTATTTAGTCATGGTAGTCATTACTTTAGTCATTTATTTAGTCATATATTTAGTCATATATTTAGTCATATATTTAATCATTAATTTAGTCATATATTTAGTCATTACTTTAGTCATATATTTAGTCATTAATTTAGTCATTACTTTAGTCATATGTTTAGTCATTATAAATAAAATCTAACCTAATTAATCCTCACAAATTTATGCATATAAACTTCAAGTATCATAGATATTCAAATTGTGAAGAAGCACCATGAAATAAAGACTAAAATGCTAGAACAAATATGATTGATCAGACACAAACACAAACAAATTACAAATCAAGAGGAGCCACAACACAATATTTGTGAGTGGAGAAAAAACCACTCTGAAAATTTATTTCATTAAGCCTCATTGGAAAATCAAAATATCATTGGTTACATTCAATGTCTCAGTGAAATTGTACAACTTACAAACACTATATAAACAAAATACTCCTATTTTCATATACTTATATTGTTTTCCCCTTCCTTAACTGCAGTCCTTTTGGAAGGGTAGCGACCTCCTATAGGGGCTCAACCCATTTAATCCCCTTGCAAATCCACAGCTTTCCAATCACTATTGGTTTTGGCTCCTCCAAACTCTTCCTCGCTGGTATTCACCTTTCACTTCTCCAATTTGGAGCTGCAACATGAAAATAAGGTTTCAAAATTTGCACATCAAAAACTCAAAAAAGTCAAATAATACAAAGGATAAATTTCAAAAAAAATCTTTTCCTTTTCCAACTATGGCACCTTAAACTTAGGCACTAGATATAGTGAATGTATCATAATTAGATATAAAATCCATCAAAAGCATATTTGGAAGTAGATTTTTATCAAATATTGTAGTTGCAAGTTCCACTAATTATAATAAAGATTAATAGTTTTACCTTTCTGCATCAACTAATGCAATTCTGATAAATTTAGAGGATTGACAATGCTAGTGTTTATCATATCAACATACTCACCTGCAAGTTGCAACACAAAATTAAACTTATTAATTAGACTCAACATCTAAGAAAGAAAAAGAAACTTCAAACATTATCAATTTAGTAAAAAAATCATCAATTTCAAAGATCAAAGTAGCCAATGCTTGACTCTCTACATCCTCTGCTACAATGGAATGAAATGATTGATTGCAGAATGTGAACAAAATGGATTTTGCAAGGAACCTCTCAAAACATTTGAATTAATGAACCACTCTCGAACACATCCTAACATTTTATTTTCAATGGAATCAAGGAGGTTATTTAAACTTTTACACCCTTCTATGTTCAAGTGTTGTAGCTGTGACAGGTTGCCAATGAGTTAGGGAGGCTATTTAAATCTATACACCCTACCGTGTTCAAGTGTTATAGTTGTGACAGGTTGTCAATGGAATTAGGGAGCTTATTTAAACATCCACACCCTTCTATGTTCAAGTGTTGCAGTTGTGACAGGTTTCTAAATGAATCATGGAGCTTATTTAAATGCCCATGCCCTTCTATGTTGAAGTGTTGCAGCTATCACAGGCTGCTAATGGAATCAAGGAGGTTATTTAATCAGGGAGCTTATTTAAATGTCCACACCCTTCTATGTTCAAGTGTTGTGTTGCAGTTGTGACAAGTTGCTAATGAAATCAAGGAGGTTATTTAAACTGTGACAATATTTTATTTTTAAATACTACAGTTGTGGTAGATTGTCAACATAATCAAGGAGGTTATTTAAACCTTTAAAATTTCCTATTATATTCAAGTGTTACAACTATGAGAGATTGAAAATGGAATCGGGGAGGCTATTTAAACCTCTGCAACTTTCTATTTTCAAGTGTTACAGATGTGATAGGTTGCCAATGGAATCGGGAAGGTGATTTAAACCTCTACAATATTCTATGTTCAAGTTTTGTAGTTGTGACAGGTTGCCAATAGAATCAAGGGAGTTATTTAAACTTTTCCACATTTCTATGTTCAAGTGCTACAGCTGTGATAGGTTGCCAATGGAATGAGGGAGGTTATTTAAATCTATACACCCTACCATGTTCAAGTGTTGTGGTTGTGACAGGTTGCCAATGGAATTAGGAAGGTTATTTATATGTTCACACCCTTCTATGTTCAAGGTTGCAGTTGTGATAGGTTGCCATGGAATCAATGAGGTTATTTAAACCATGACAATATTTTAGTTTTGAATGTTGCAGCTGCAATAGATTTCTAATAGAATCAGGGAGGTTATTTAAAACTTTGAAACTTATTATTATGTTCAAGTGCTAAATTTGTGATAGGTTGACAATGGAATCGGGGAGGTTATTTAAGCAAATGTAGTTGGCAGGTGTAAAGCCAAATTCCACAACCTTTGCCAACATCCTCCTTATCTATGCCAAAATGGGAGATTTGGAACAGGGTATGGACATCCATCAAATCATAAAGGATAGAGAAATTTTGTTAGATGTTGTAGTGGCAACAACCCTTGTAGACATGTATGCAAAATGTGGAAACATAGACAAGACATGCCATCTATTGGATTGCAATTATTGTTGGATATGCACAAAATGGATTTGTTGAAAATGATTTAGAAACTTTCAAGCAAAAATGCAATTGGCAAGTATAAATCCAAATTCCACAACCTTTGCCAGCATCTTTCCTGTTTATGCCAAAATGGGGGCTTTGGAACAGGGTATGAACATCCATCAAAGCATAAATAATAGAGGAATTTTGTCAGATTTTGTAGTTGCAACTGCCCTAGTAGACATGTATGTAAAATGTGGAAGCATAAACAAGGCATGTGAATTGTTTGACAAAATGCCTAAAAGAGATGCCATTTCATGGAATATGATGATTGCAGGATATGCACAAAATGGATTTGCTGAAAAGGCTTTAGAAAATTTCAAGCAAATGCAATTAGCGGGTGTGAAGCCAAATTCCACAACCTATTCCAGCATCCTCCCTGCCTGTGCCAAAATGGGAGCTTCGGAGCAGGGTATGAACATTCATCAGAGCATAATGGATGGGGGATTTTTGTCAGATATTATGGTTGGAAATGATTTGTTAGACAAGTATGCAAAATGTGGAAATGTACACAAGGAACATGAACTCTTTGATGGAATGCCTCAAAGAGATATCATCACATGGAATGCAATAATTGCAAGATATACACAAATTAGATCTGTTGAAAAGGCTTTAGAAACTTTCAAGCAAATGCAATTTGTAGGTTTCAAGCCAGACTCTACAACCTTTGCCAGCACCCTCTCTGCTTGTTCCAAAATGGAAGCTTTGGAATAGGGTATGGACATCCATCAAAGCATAATAGAAGGGGGATTTTCGTTTGATATTATAGTTGGAAATGCTTTGGTTGGCATGTATGCAAAATATGAAATCATAGAGAAAGCACATGAAGTTTTTGACAAAATTGTTGGATGTTGAGGTTATGTTGTTGATATGTGGTTGTCATTGATGTCAACACTATTATCATTGGTGTTTTATAAGGTTGCATATGTCGAGGAGATTGAAAAAATTGTAAAAAATATAGTGTAGGTAGCCAATGGAGCTGAGAAGGTCAGAATGGTGAAAAGAGCTTTAATTTGCTAATCTGAAGGTGTATTTCAAAGGGTTTATTGTTGAAACTTTCTAGTATGTTATCTGAAAGTTTCAAAGGTTCGCATCAAGTTTTGTGGAAGTTATGAAGATCTGTGTGCCTACAGTTATTTAGTTTATGTAGATAGTGTTCTTGGATGAAGCATATGAAATTATGGAAATTTCATCTGTTGTGCATGTACCTATGACATTCATGGATGAGTCTAGATCGTGTTATATCCCTGTTGTACGTTCACATTGATTGGTGTGTTCATGATCAGATATTTTTTCGATGTGTGTTTGAGTTCTCATGTTCTTGGCCGATATGATGGTGCTAGTGTGTTGAGGATCCATGAGGATTAATATTTTATTGTTTGGCATGTTTGAAGGTGTTTGTTTGGATCCTCATTGTGTTGTGACTGACTTGTGTTGGTACACATTAAAATTTATTCATTTATTGAGGACGACAATTGTAATTTATTCTATATTTGTGGCCGACTAAATAGTGGATGTAAATCCGTGTAGTGGATATATATATGAGATTGCTTTCCTCATTTATAAGTGTGATCAGTGTGTACAAGTGATGTACATGTGTGAATATAGGTCAGATCATTCAGAGCAGAGTGTGGAAGAGATTGAGCAGAGTGTGTAGAATTTTTTTTTGTGCGCCTAATTGGAACTGTAATCAGGCTTTTGTACAAGCTAATTTCTCAATTCAACTTCATCAGATGGATTTAATATGATTAATGTATGTAAACCAATGAGCCTTCCTTCTGAGCAATGTGATCTAAGTAGTGTGCCTGAATGCAAGTGCATTCCCTTTTATTCTTCATTATACTTCTAACAAGGTATAATCTTATGGACTAACATCTGACATGGTTTTTCCCCTAACAGGGTTTCCACGTATAAAATCTTGGTGTTTATGTGTCTTTGATGTGTTGTTAATTTAATGCTCACACTGTTAATTATCAGATATGAGATCTAAGGTTGATTAATGTTGTATAAGTTTTATTTTGGTAACAACTGATTCACCCCCCCTCTTAGTTGTCTATCCTTGTTTTTCCAACAATTAGTATTAGAGCAAGTTCCTCTAAAGAAGCCTAACATATTGAGGTGATTCAATATGGCATCATAAAAGAAGGATAGTCCCAGATTCGATGGTACAAACTACTCTTTATGGAAAGTCAGGATGGAGTGTCATTTGAAGTGTATTGGTGAACCCTTCTAGAAGATTACACAAAGTGCATATACTATTCCTCTGAATGGTCCTTCCTCTGAAAATGAAATAAAGCAAGCAAAAATTAATACTAGGGTAGTAGAAGCATTGTTGAGTGCTTTGACAAATTCGAAGCTGAAAAATGTGATAGGATTGAAGATTGCATACCAGATCTGGAAAAAGTTGGAAACATTGTATGAAGGAGATGCACTAGTGAAAAGTGCTAAGCTACAAATTCTAAAAGGCAAATGGGAGAGCATGAAGATGAGTGAAGATGAAAACATCTTTTCCTTCTCACAAAAGGTGAATGAATTAGTGATGGACATCAGATGTGTTGGTTGAACTTTGGATGAAGAAGAAATTGTGGCTAAGATACTTAGATCTGTGCCTCCTTCCTACAAGACAAAAGCTCATGCTATTGATGAACTCAGGATAGTGACAAATATCTCAAGAGACATGATGATTGGAAAATTTGTTGCATTTGAATTGAGTGAATTTGGTGAGTTTTCTCCTAAGATTGAATCTGCCTTCAAGGATACTATATCTAGGAAAAGTAAGTAGAAATATGATTCAAGAGAGAGTTCCAAGAGAACATTCAAGTATGAAGATGAGATGAAGCAGATTGAAGATGAAGAAAAGGAATTGGAAGAACTGGAAGCATTGATTATGAAAAGAGAATCAAGAGGTCATGGTAAATACAAAGGAAAGTTACCTATTAAATTCTTTTCTTGCAATAAGATAGGTCATTTTGCATTTAGATGTCTTGAAAGAGTTTCAAAGTACAAATCTGAGAAGACTAGATTTCAAAGAAAGTGCTATGATGCTGAAGAAGGTGTAACCGATGAAGAACTTGATAAAGAAACTGGAAATGAAGATGAATGGGTATCTATTGCTATCAAAGAAAATGGTCAGGTGTCCACTAAATCTACTAGTAATGTGAATGTTGAGAAAGCTCTTGCAGCAAAAATTGACGAAAAAGATGAGTGGGTAATTGACAGTGGATGTTCACATCATATGACTAGTCACAAAAGCAAGTTTGTAAGCTTAGAAAACTATGATGGTGGTGTTGTGAGATTCAGAGACAACACTTCTAGTGTGATTCATGGTAGAAGCACTATTTCTTTTGGTGGTAAGCACAATATTGATGATGTTCTTTATGTAGAAGGCTTAAAGCATAACTTGTTGAGTGTTGAACAAATGGTAGACAAGGGTTACAATCTGCAGTTCAAGGATGGTAAATGCAGAATAAGGGGAAGTTTTGGAAATATGATTGCTTCAGGTAAAAAGACAAAAGGTAATATCTTTCATTTGAGTGTTGCTAGTGAAAGTTGTTTGATTGCTCAAATTGATGTAAGTTGGTTATGGCATAGGAGGTTGTGTCATGCAAAATTTGATAACATTGTCAAGATAAGCTCTACTCAAGCAGTTAGAGATTTGCCTAAGTTAGTGAATCCTACTAACACTATGTGCAAGGAATGTCATATGGGAAAGCAAACAAGAAATTCTTTCCGGAGCAAATAGTATAGCTCTAATGGAGTACTGGATTTGATACATACTGATCTATGTGGTCCATCTAGAATAAGAAGCCTACAAGGTGAAAGGTATTTTATCTTGCTCATTGATGATTATTCTAGAATGATATGGGTTGCTTTCTTAAGAGAAAAAAATGAAGCATTAGAAAAGTTCAAAATTTTCAAAGCTATGGCAGAGAATGAGATAGGTCAAAAGATCAAATGGCTAAGGTCAGACAGAGGTGGTGAATTCACTTCATGGGAATTCAATTATTTTTGTGAAGAGCATGGAATCCAAAGACAACTATCTTCTCCCCGGACCCCTCAACAAAATGGAGTTGTTGAAAGAAAGAACATAAACATTCTAGACACTGCTAGAACCATGATGCTAGAAGCAAATGTTCCTCATTTCTACTGGAGAGAAGTTGTAAGTACTGTTGTGCATACCATTAACAGGGTGAATGTCAACAGTAATTTTGGTAAGATATCTTTTGAGCTATGGTTTGATTATAAGCCTACTGTCAAGAGAGATGATGATATAGGCAAGTTTGATGCTAGAAGTGATGAATGAATCTTTTTAGGAAACTCTACTAAAAGCAAAGCTTACTGATGCTTTAATAAAAGGCTGAAGAAAATGGTTGAAATTGAAAATGTCAAAGTTGATGAAGATATTGGTAAACCATCCAGATCTAGTAGATATGATTCAGATGATCAACATGATAATGCTAACAATGAGAATAATGTCTAGGCACAAAATCAACTTCAAATTATTTTGGTGAACCAAGGGAATCAAGAAGCAGAAACTAGTAGAAGTGTAGAAGAAAGAACACAAGAACAAGAGGTCAGCGAAAATCTCAAAACTCCTAAGTATGTAAGGCGAAATCATTTTGATAGTCAGATCATAGGAGATAAGAGCAAAGGTGTGCAAACTAAAAGAAGAATTCTGGAAGAATATTGTCTAATAACTAAAGTCGAGCCTATAAATATCAATGAAGCATGCAAGGATGAACATTGGATGGAAGCCATGAAAGAAGAACTAATGTAGATATAAAAAAATGATACATGGGATCTTGTTCCTGGGCTTCAGAGCAAAAATGTGATTGGAACCGAGTGGGTGTTCTGGAATAAGTTGAATGAGCAAGGTGATGTGGTCAGAAACAAAGCAAGACTGGTTTGCAAAGGGTAATCACAGATGGAAGGTATTGATTTTGAAGAAACTATGCTCCTATTGCTAGAATCGAAGTTGTAAAATTATTTCTTGCTTATGCTACTTTCAAGAATTACAAATTTTATCAGATGGATGTAAAGTCAACATTCTTGAATGGTGAACTAGAAGAAGTTTATGTTGAACAACCGGATGGATTTCAGTTGACTGAGGAAAAGGACATGGTATGCCAATCGAAGAAAGAGCTATATGGACTTAAGCAAGCTCCTAGAGCTTGGTATGCTAGATTGGATAAATACTTGTTGAAACTTGGATTCAATAAAGGTATTGCTGACAACAATCTATATTTCAAGTTGGATCAAAATAAAAAACTAATCATTGAAGTCTTTGTTGATGATATTATTTTTGAAGGTGATGATGATTTGTGTATGAATTTTGTTGATGAAATGAAAAGTGAATTTGAAATGTCAATGATAGGAGAGCTGAAATTATTTTTAGGATTACAAATCACTCAGTTAGATGATGGGATTTTTGTATCTCAGTCTAAGTATGTAAAAGAGTTACTGAAAAAGTTTGGCATGGAAGATTCAAAGCCAGTTGGTACACCTATGGTGACCGAATTCAAACTTACACAGAATGATGATTCTCTTAAAGAAAATCAGACAAGATACAGGATAATGATTAGTGGATTACTCTATTTGACCCAGACCAGGCCAGATATAATGAATTTTGTATGTATGGTTGCTATATTTCAAGCTGATCTTAAAAAGCCTCATGTGACTACTGTGAAAATAATTTTCAGATACCTGAAAGGGATAGTTGATCTTGGTCTTTAGTATCCTAAGGATGACGATCTTATCCTAAGTGCTTTCACTGATGCTAATTAGAAAGGAGATGTAGATGATATGAAGAGTACCAGTGGTGGTGCATTCTTCTTAGGAAATAATTTGGTATCTTGGCTAGGCAAAAATTAGAACTCAGTTTCATTATCTACTGTTGAGGTAGAATATATTGTTGTTACAAACAGTTGTACCCAAGTATTGTGGATGAAGAAAATATTGAGAGATGTCAGAATTGAGTATAAAGAATCCATTGCCATATTCTGTGACAATTCAAGTGCCATTAACATTTCTAAGAATCCAGTGTTGCATTCAAAGACAAAGCATATATCCATCAAGTATCACTTATTGAGAGACAAAGTAAGTGACAAAGAAGTTAGATTTGAGTACATACCTACCAAGGAGAAAATTGCAGATATCTTTACCAAGTCATTGCCTAAGGATACTTTTTAGTACCTCATAGGAAAGTTAGGGGTGATTTCCCCTCCTTATCAAAACTAAGATGCAAGTATTTTCATCAGTCTGTGAATTCATAGCTATATCCTGTTCCGGATTGACGTTGTGGTGGCTTTTACTCAAGGGGAGTAGTTAGATTATTCAAATTTGTGATCAGAGCATGTATACCTTTGCTATTGATGTTAAAGGGGGGAGAAAAAAGGTGAAAAATGGGGAAGAGAATAGCAATGTGAAAAACATAGAAGTAGAAGGAAACAGGAAAGAGTGCACAATCTCAAGGGGAGATTGTTGGAGAAGAGTTAGCTGGGTTGATGGTATTATTTTTCACATCATGTGTTGCCATCAATGCCAAAGGGGGAGATTGTTGGATGTTGTGGTTATGTTGTTGATATGTGGTTTTCATTGATGTCAACACTATTAGCATTGGTGTCTTTTAAGGCTGCATATGTTGAGGAGATTGAGAAAATTGTAAAAAATATAGTGTAGGCAGCCACTGGAGTTGAGAAGGTCAGAATGGTGGAAAGAGATTTAAGTTGCTAATCTAAAGGCATGATTCAAAGGGTTTGTTGTTGAACCTTTCTAGTATGTTGTCCAAAAGTTTTAGAGGTTCACATAAAGTTTTGTGGAAGTTATAAATATTTGTGTGCCTACAATTATTGAGTTTTTGTAAATGGTGTTCTTGGATGAAGCGGATGAAATTATAGTAATTTCATGTGTTGCGCATGTACATATGATGTTCATGGATGAGTCTAGATTGTGCTCTATCCCTGTTGTACATTCACATTGATTGGTGTGTTCATGATCATAGATTTTTCTGATGTGTGTTCGAGTTCTCATGTTCTTGGCCGACATGTTGGTGTTAGCGTGTTGCGGATCCATGATGATTAATATTCTATTTTTTGGCATGTTTGAAGGTGTTTGTTTGGGTCCTCACTGTGTTGTGACTGACTTGTGTTGGTACACATTGAAATTTATTCATGTATTGAGGCCGACATTTGTAATTTATTCTTAATTTGTGGTCAACTGAATAGTGGATGTAAATCCGTGTAGCGGATATATATATATATGAGATTGTTTTCCTCATTTAGAAGTGTGCTTAGTGTGTACAAGTGATGTACATGTGTGAATAAAGGTCAAATCATTCAAAGCAGAGTGTGGAAGAGATTGAGCAAAGTGTGTAGAAGTTTTTGTTTGTGCACCTAACTAGAACTGTAATTGGGCTTTTGTATAAGCTAATTTCTCAATTCAACTTCATCAGATGGATTTAATCTTATTACTGTATGTAAGCCAGTGAGCCTTCCTTCTGAGCAGTGTGCTCTAGGTAGTGCACCTGAATGCAAGTGCATTCCCTTTTATTCTTCATTATACTTCTAACAGGGTATAATCTTGTGGACTAACATCCGTCGTGGTTTTTCCCCTAACAGGGTTTCCACGTATAAAATCTTGGTGTTCACGTGTCTCGGATGTGTTGTTGATTTAATGCTTGCACTGTTAATTATCAGATATGAGATCTAAGGTTGATTAATGTTGTATAAGTTTGATTTTGGTAACAATTGATTCATCCCCCCTCTCAGTTGTTTATCCTTGCTTTGCCAACAAGAATGCCTCGAAGAGATGCCATCTCTTGGATTGCAATTATTGTTGGATATGCACAAAATGGATTTGTTGAAAATTCTTTAGAAAATTTCAAGAAAAAATGTAATTGGCGGGTATAAAGCCAAATACCACAACCTTTGCCAACATATTTCTTGCTTGTGCCAAAATGGGGGCTTTGGAATAGGGTATGAACATCCATCAAAGCATAAATGATAGAGGAATTTTGTCAGATGGTGTAGTTGCTACTGCCCTAGTAGACATGTATGTAAAATATGGAAGCATAGACAAGGCATGTGAACTGTTTGACAGAATGCCTGAAAGAGATGCCATCTCATGGAATACGATGATCGAGGGATATGCACAAAATGGATTTGTTGAAAATGCTTTAGAAAATTTCAAGCAAATTCAATTAGCACGTGTGAAGCCAAATTCCACAACCTATGCCAACATCCTCACTGCCTGTGCCAAAATGGGAGCTTTGGAGCAGGGTATGAACATCCATCAAAGCATAATGGAGGGGGGATTTTTGTCAGATATTATGATTGGAAATGCTTTATTAGACATGTATGCAAAATGTGGAAATTTACACAAGGCATGCGAACTCTTTGATGGAATGCCTCAAAGAAATTTCATCTCATGGAATGCAATAATTGTAGGATATGCACAAAATAGATTTTACAAGGATGCTCTTAAAATATTTAAATTAATGAAGCACTCTGAAACATATCATAACATTGTAAGCTTTGTTTTTATTCTTTGTGCATGCATCCATGGAGGTTTAGTGGATGAGGGTTGTACGTACTTCAATCACATGAGTAAGCAGTATTGCATTAAACCTATAGTTGATCATTATGTGTGCATGGTTGACCTTCTTGCCCATGCTGGCTATCTCAAGGACACTCTAAACTATATCATTAAGATGCCAGTTAAACCTGTGGTGGTTGTGTGGATGTGTTTTCTTGTTGCTTGTAGGTTACATATGAATATAGGCTTAGGAGTATTTTGATGCAAGTAAAGGAAGAAAAAAATACCTTCAAAGGGGCCCAACATGTTATTTCAAAGGGGGAAATTCTTGTCACCAATGTGTTTTTACAACCTCAACATTCTACTTCCCTTGACATTGCCTCCCTTAACTTTTATGAGTTTCATAATCTAATTCTATAATCAGACACTCTAAAAGTTAAGGAGAGCAATGTCAAGAGAAATAACACATTGACACGAAAGGCATTGACAGAGTTC
The DNA here is from genome assembly GCA_007115665.2 of Sequoiadendron giganteum. Taxonomy (NCBI): domain Eukaryota; kingdom Viridiplantae; phylum Streptophyta; class Pinopsida; order Cupressales; family Cupressaceae; genus Sequoiadendron; species Sequoiadendron giganteum. The sequence continues at coordinate 441,500,017 of CM021109.1, read as the reverse complement.
CAAAATGAATACACCTGGAAGTCAATGTTTTTTTACATCAGAAATGAGAGATAAGCATATAAGGGACAAATACCTATGTAGATCCAATAAATTTTTTAAAGAAAATGAAACGAGCATATGTGAAACAACAAAGATTGTCCTTTTATCAATATCATTCAATTGTCAAGCATGTAGACATTAATGCTATAGGAAATTGGTATATACTGCTACAGGAAAATGGCCAAACTGAAAGTTTCCAACAACAACATAAAATGACCAAAGATCAAAATAATCAGCAATAGGTTGTCATTTTTACCAAGTAAAATATAGGAATACAATGTATGTTTTTTCTAGAATTTCCATTCATAATGCTAGACAAAAATGATAACTCAGCTTCATAACAAGATTGCTATAGGTCACGACCATAAGATTAAGTTGTGTTAACATATTCTAAGAATATTAGTTGTGATTAAGTCTACATATTAGTTTCTTTCAATGCAACACCATGGTTTGGTTTTTAGTTTTGCATTAGGGTACCCACAACCTAGAAAGTCCAATGTTACATGGGATTGCAAAGCTTTATAGCTTTGCATGCGGGTGAAAATCCCTATGATAATAGAGATATAATAGCTTTTACCAATACAAACTTTAGAATAAAAGGTACAAGCCACCAACTCTAAACCTGAGACCTCTCCATTAAGGTTAACTCAACATAATTCAACTTATCACAAACCACAAGAATAGTAGTTTCCTCATTTGGTCATAGTTCCTTCATAAACTGAATGCAAAGCTTATAGGTCTACAAAACAATCCTTCAAAGCTTTTCTCCCAGGATAAACACATTTACCCAAAACTAACCACACCTTTAGATACATTGATGGCTTAGTTAAAACATGTGTCAAAGTGGGGTATAGGTCATTTGGAACAAATGATTCAAATCTGACTCTCAGTCAGAATTATGCCTCTTTAGGCCTTGGCTACCACAGGGGTCTTTAGTTTCTTCTATCTCCAAACCCAAACTCTCACAACCAATACTTGGATCACTCTTTATTTGGTCTGCACAAGCTTATTGTTCCATGAAAAGTCCACTTCTAAAGGTATTTTTATAAGCCCTAGTCTCTAACCTCCATCTTTACTCATAAAACCCTATTTTCAGACTATGGCAGTGATTATTCACCACACTAAACTCATCCTCTTGATCTGTAACCTCTTAAATATGAGAATAGATACTATAAAAGGTAAAATCACCAAAAATTGAGAGCTTTCACTGAATAAAATAGAAGGAATACAATTTCATCAACATAATGGTCACATGTACATAGAGGGCCCTTACTTCCTCAGAGTAGTTGATTATTCATGGCATTGCAAGTTATCAATTCCAAATCCTTAGAGATGCTTTGAGGAGGTTGGGCCAAAGAACGTGTGCAAGTAGTGAGAGATGTGGCCTATGTGTAGATATTTGTAGGGAATTTGATTGAGGTTTCCACATGAATTTCTTGATCAAAACCTCTAAAATTGTTTAATTGGAAAAAGTGCCTCAAACTTACTGACATGGAACTCCTGAAAGAGCAGTATCGGTGAGACCCTTGGAATGTCTTGTCGATAAGCAGTTGTGTTCTAAAGTCTTGAAGGGATTAGATCAGTGTGACCTAGGACTTGTCTTGCTGGTGGAAGTCATCAGTATGACTTGAATTGTCAGAGTGAGATTCCAAACTCATTTCGACAATAGAATTCTAGTCGATGTCAGTGTGACCTGTGAATGTCTTACCGATAAGAACTGTCAATGTGACCAAAACTATCAAAGTGAGATTTCTAACTCATTCAGATGGTAGATGTTTGGCGAAGGAGATGACTGGGGAGATTTTTATCGATGGACGTGTCGGGGTGACTTGAACTATTGATTTGACATTTTAAACTATTGTAGATAGTGTTACTCTTGCCTTTTATCATTGCATTAGGGGAACTAGGTGATGCAAACACAGGGAACTCAAAACAACTCAAATTGTCAGCATGCCTTCGAGAGGCATCTAACAAGATTAAGATGGCCAATTTTTCCAATCCAACTCACTCATAAATTTTGAAACTAACTCAGGGCTCCTTTCCCTTGTGCGTGTACCCTCAACTCTAGTAGTCATGCAAATCCTATTTTTAGGCCATAACTCCCAAACCTGCCAAATGACTATAAAAAAATCTTTGATTCAGACACCCTCTTAGAGGTTACACAACATATCTCAAGATCATACACAATTCCTTTGGACCAATCTCCTAAAACTCCCACTCCTACGTTGTCCTAATTAGGCTAATTTGGCCCAAATTACAAAGCAAACCATCTTTAGAATTATCACATACAAATGGAACTTTGGGGAAATATTTCCCATGCCCTCAAACTACTAAATCCATAATTATTTTCCAAATATGACTCTTCTAACATATCAAACTATGAAACCCTTGATTTTAGGCCCTCAAAAGGAGGGTTTATTGCAAATCAAACCTCCAGGCCTCCCCATAAATTTTGACCTATTCAAACACACTTAATTATGCTTGCATAAGCTTAAAAGTTCATTACATAGGTTATTCCCTCCACAAAACTCATGAACCGCCCTTAGTTACTTACTTTCATAAGGAAAATCACTCAAGTTCAACCTAGGGCAACACCCAAAACCCACATACACACTCCCTCAGACCTCCACAATATTTGAAAACCTATAATACATCAAATGGGGTCATTCCACCGAGTTACAATGGCTACAGTAGGTGGAATGCCCTAAAATTTCATTTTTATACTCTCAAACCACCAACTTGCACCAAAACAAAGTAGTTTCAGTAATGTGGTAATGCTATGTCAGGCTAGGGAACTCTTCTTGGAGGCTCTAAATGATTTGCCTCTTTTTTATAATACTGTGTTGGTAGTGCCACCTGGATCACAGTTGTTTGGTGGGATTCTAAACCCAGACAATGAGGTGCAACTGTGGAAATATCATAGAGAAAAGCTACAAGCTACCATGTTGATTTTGTAGAGCAAATTTATATCAGAGTCTTGCTTAGCATGGCTTAAGACATTTGCAGATGATATTCTCTTTGTAGATAGGCTCATGGGAAAGTATTTTCTTGATCTTGTTAAAAGTGGCAAGGAACTTGCAGAGAATGAGACATTGATCATAGAAACATTGGACAGTCTAGATGCATTTGAAGGGAGCTTGGAGTGGCTAAAAATAGTTTTTGGTTCAAATGTAGAGTTTCCATGGCAATGCGTGTGTGAGATTGTTTTGAAGCACTCAAAGAGTTTGTGGGATGAGCTTTTTTAAAGCCTGTTTGTTAGTAGGATGAAACAAATAATAGTTGATGGATTTACAGATCTACGTGAGAGAGTTAAGGTTGGTAAATGCCTTGAAGCCATAGTTACATCTCTGGCAAGTTACAAAGATGTTGAAACCTATTTGCACAAATCAACTACTAGTGACGGCTAGCTTGTCAAGAGAGGGGACCTAAAAAGTGTCAATTTACTTGGGTTAAGTTTTAGATTTATGATGACAAATGATGAAGACTAGTTTGGTCACCTTAACGCTTATTTTGGAACTGAGGTTAGTAAAATAAAAGATACCATAGATGAGGGGTCCAAGAATATTTTGGAAGACCTCCTAAGTTTTCTTCATGCACATAAATCTCCTTTAAGGATAAATTATTTAGCACCTTATTTGCAAGACCAATGCTTCCATTATATCTCAATGTTTATTGTTGAGATTGAAGAACATCTTGTACATATTTCAAAATCTCTCTATAAAGAAATGAAAAATGAGGAGATGCCGGAAAAAATCAATGTTTTTGATAAGGAGTTGTAGGTTCACTACCATTTTGATATCCTTAGAGAAGATTTTTTACAAGTCCTTTAGCAATAAAATACTTTTTTATTTGAACTCCCTAGATAGTATCTCTAGTACAAGAGCTCCCAAGAGAACAAGGATCAAGACAACATTGCCAACAAGGCAAGAAGAATCTACAACATTTGTTGCTAACTGCTTTGGAGACTCCCTAAATTTGTCTACAAATATCATTGTTCTAAGGTTTGTAGAGGAAAGAGTGGGAAGAGCCATTTCAAAAACATCGAAAGCTATATTTGATTCATGAATTCTTATAAGATGTCCCTTAATTAAATATGATTTCTTAGTGTCCAAACACATTTAAGAACAAAAAGTGTAAATATTGGTTGGAAACTATGTGTTACTCAAAAAGGGATAAGCTTTATATTCTCTTACTGGGAAACCACTTTGTAGTAGCAATTCCATGCACCAAGGCTATATGGATGTTGTTGAATAATGTAGCATGCATATTCATATCCATTTTTTGGGTCCATTGTATTGTATGCAACCTTTGCATGCACCACAACAAAAGAAAATATTAACTTGAAATCATGGATGTTCAATTGATTTGGGTAAAAAATTAATTATGTCAAATCAATGGCATCATATGAACTTAAAATTTGTAGTAAAAAATGTATTGTTTTTACAAAATTTCTTAAAGAGATGTCATCTCATGGAATAAAATGATATGATTAAAAAATATACATAAAATGGATTTTGCAAGGAAGCTCTCAAAATATTTGAATTAATGAAGCACTCTGGAACACCAACATTGTAAGCTCTGCTTCTGTTCTAGATGCATGTAGTCATGTAGGTTTAGTGGATGAGGGTTTCACATGCTTCACACATTAGTAACCCTTATTGCATTACACATATAGTTGATCATTAGGTGTGCATGGTTGACCTTCGTGCCCATGCTAGCTATCTTGAGGAGACCCTAAACATTATTACTAAGATGCCAATTAAACCTTTGGTGCCTGTGGATCATATATGAATATAGGATGAGTATTCCAACAACACTAATTTTTTAGTTGGATCCTAAATTTTTTGCAACTTATGTTCTCTAAAACATTTGTGCAAAAATGATCAAGTGTGGTGAGGTTCAAATAGTAAGGAAATTGATGAAAGATAGAGGAATTAAAAAGATACCTGCATGTAGCTGGATTGAAGGGCATAAAATGGTACATGCTTTTTTGTTTAGGAGACATATCACATCCACAAACATGAAAGAGATATGAAAAATTGGAGAAATTGGCTTGGCAAATGAAGGCAGCAGGGTATTTCCAGATTCAAGACTTTTACTTAATGTTGTGGAATAGAAGAAAAAAGAATCATTTATTTGGCACCATAGTGAAAAGTTAGCAATTGTATTTGGTTTGTTAAACATGGCCCCTGGTACAACTATTAGAATTGTTAAGAACCTTCGAGTATGTTTTGATTTTCACATTGCATCTAAATTCATCTCCAAGATTGTTGCAAGAGAAATTGTTTTGAGAGATGTGAACCATTTCCATCATTTTAAATAGGGGCAATGTTCTTGTGGTGAATATTAGTGATGCTAAATGAAACAATCTAAAAAATAGGCTTGCACTATAATAATGTGCACTACATCAAATATCCAATAATAACAAAGGGACATCCATCAAAGCTTAATAGCATGGATTTTTTTGTCATATGTTGTAGTTACAAGTGCCTTGCTAGACATACATGAAAATGTGGAAAATGTTGTGATTAAAGGATATGTTCAAAATGGGTTTTGTTGAAAAGTCCTTAGAAACATTTAAGAAAATGCAACTAGTGGGTGTAAAGCCCAACTCCTCAACCTTTGAAAGCATCGCAGGACTAAGTTACCGATTCTAATTAAAAATGAGAGACAATCAAACAACTCTATTAAAATGATATTAACTATCACTCCTTTGTACATGAGTCAATTATATTATCTTTCACAGTCCTTGGTGCCACTTTCTACAATCCTCACTCTGAGGTGCCATTCCCATGATCAAGCAATCTTTTTGTTGCCCCGATCTCCTTCAATGCTAATTAACCATACATCAAAATGTAACTTCAACATCAAGATCAAAAACTTGTCACATCTGTGTGAAAATGGTTGAAGCAAGAATTGTTGGATACCATTACATTTGATCCTTCACAAGTCAATTTTACTCAATTAAAGCAATATTGATGTGAAATGAAGGCATTCTACGCCCTTAACAAGACCATCACACAAAAACAAATGCCAAAACACATGCCATGATCTCAAAAAAATTACCTTTCTCTTGACAAACTCTTATTTCCACTTTTTTGTAACACTGTGCCTATTTCACAAAAACAAGTAACTATAATATTCCCCCAAGGTTTTTCAATTTGACACTTCACAGGCTCATTGTTTCTAGATTTTGATTGAGTAGAAACATCCCAGAGTCAACATTTCTAATTTTCAACTGAGGAAATTTGTTAAGAATCATCTTTAGTAGTTTTCAATTCTCAATAGTTGTTCACACTTGATATTTCCAAGAAATGACAATAATTTCCTTACTCAGGAACAAAGACTAGACAAACACACCTAAACAGGGATTAGACACAGACACAAAACTCAATTTTAACACATGCTGAGAGAAACCTACACGTGAAAACTTTGGATCTCAACATGTAATATAATCTCTTTTAAGATATACTGTGAGATATTTTCCCATGTTTGACATTGCAAAAATACGTATGTTAGCTCAAAATGTAGGAGTTATATAAGTGAGAGGTTTAGGTGAAACAAAAAGTAAGAATACAAAAATAGTTTACATGCAACAGTTATAAATGTGAAGTAAGATTGTCCTAAACAAATATAATGCCAAATCCCTTAGTATTATTTAGTCCTATATGGTGGATTAACAAATGAAAGTTACCTGCCCTAATGAAGACTCAAAGAAAAAGATTATGTCAAGTGGCCCCTAGATACTGGATGGGGTGGGTTTATATTTGCAAGATCGACATCATAATTTTGATCCATTATCTTGTAGCACCAAAAAAACTCTATTATGGCTATGACACTACAATCTACCTTCTAAATTTTGGGACTCTACTAGCCTCACCAAAATAGGCAAATACCTTTGGAAAATTCATGAGTGTTGATTATAATGTTTTGAAGGGTTGCACTAGAATTTACATAAGAATTTGTGTTAAAACTTAAAATTGATGCATCCAAGCCTCCCATCTCTCAAAATTACCCTTAGATTTCAACATATAAAGCCAAGTCCTGACAAAATAGGGTCATATCCAAACACTTCAAATATTGACTTGGAAACCTGATTTTAGCAATCTCTTCAGTTTGTTGCAAGAGAATGGAGGCAAAATCCCTAGTTAGAGAGCCTAAATCACAATTTGACCCCTAAAGGAACACTCTCATTACTTTGGCACAAGGGCACTCCAGGCTATTCTCGCATCACCACAAAAGGGCAAGCAATAAACCCTAGAAATGGTGTGGTGGTGTAGTGGAAGCATAAGACAAAACTCCATTGCATATCACAAACTATTTGAGGATTGTTTTGAGATTAAAAGAGTCAAAATAAAATGAAATGGCTAAATACTTGTGGAGAGTTATTGTGATCTTGGTGTTTTCTTCATATCCATTGAGACCATGACTGCATCAGAGTTATCAAAAATAGTAGAAACCATGGCCTTTGTCACCCTGTCCTACACTTGCTTGTACACCACCTCATACAAATTTGAAGCCCTGGCCTACAGTAAATTGGTAATATTATTTGATTTCCCACCCAAATTTCCCTCTTTCTTGCAAGTTTCCCTCCACTTTATCACTTGCTCAACTTCACGTGGATTTGATGGATTTGATGAACAAGGCCATTAAAAGATAAAAATTCCTTTTTATATTATTTTACCATAAAATATCATTTATTTGTCAAATATTTTTTTATATAATAAAAAATAATAATATATAAATATAACACAAAATATAATTAATATATTATATATATTTAAATAATAGTAATACAAATTAAATTATATATAATATAATTATATTTGTTATTATATTTAATAGTGTATATAGGCTATATTATTATCATATATTGTATTTTATAATAAAAATTATTAAATATAAATATAAAATTATTATAATTAATAATTAATATATTTTTATATAAAATAAAATAAATTAATATAAAAAAATTCTAATAGATTAATTGATCTTTGGAGAGATTAGGAAAAAGAAAGAGAGATAGAGGGGGAGACAATTCTATATATAGAAAGGAATACATACTAACACTTGCACCTAAAGAAGGTTCAAAGATTGTGTCGATATAAAACTGTATGTATGTTAATATATTAGAGAGTATGTGTTCAAGTTAGGGCTCGCCAACATGCTTCCTCTATACCCCATCATGGTGGACTATGGGATCAAATGTAAATTTTTATAATTTTTTTTATAAAATATGTGAAGGCCTTAAGACTACATCGAGAGGCAATGCCTTCCACGCAATAGGTATTTTTGGTGCACCAAGCAACCTAGGCGGTCAAATGGTCCGCTTAGGTAGGGGTCCCATGAGGAGGGCTTAATTAGCTCTATGGATTATGATCAAATTCGAAAGAAAAAGAATAGAGGGGTAATAGTCATTAATTTAGCCATATATTTGTTGAAAATTGAGGTGTTTTCTTAGTTTAATACTCTGTAAAACTTTAAGATTGCTGATCTAAATAATATTTTCCTTTTTGTTACAAATTATTTGTGGGTGATTATCTTGATTAATCCATTTTACTATTGTAGAATGTAGACAGAAGTTGATAGAAGAAGTAGACAAGATATTAGAAAGATTACACAAGCATATAGCGTGGAGAAAACCCTTTCGGGTAAAAAACTCCACCAAGAAATGATCTATTATTCCAATCTTGAAGTAGATTACAATAGCTTCAATTCTTGCTTGAGAATGCCTCTTTTTCCTTCACCAAACTTCTTCACAACCTGCAAATAAAACTTACCAACTCTCTTTAAAACTTTCTTGAGATATATAGACTTTCTCCAACATTGTAAACTCCAAATGATTTATACAAACAATGCTTAAGCCCTAACCCTTAAAGGTACGCCAATTTCATGCAATTGGAGATGCACCATGAAAACCAATGTCAAACCATCTACCTCTTCCATTTGGGCGTACCGAACTGAAGTCACAATTGAGTCTTCATCTTGTAAGTATCTCAAGGCTTTATCCTCAAATTTGGTGCCCAAAAGAGGGCCCCACTTAACTAGGCAGTCAAAAATATCTCTGCATCCAAAGGAGTTAATTCCAAGAAGGCAACTTGGGCACCCAAAGTGGGTCCAAGATATTTCTTGTTAACTGAAACATTTCTCAACACAATTCATGCAAGAATGATCATCTCCTGTTAACTGAAGGTAGTTCCTGTTATCTGTCATGCAACTCAAGTTATTAGGCATGCATTCCAAGTTAACTAAAGTCAACTAACATGCAACTAAAACTAACTGAAGATAACTGAACTGAACTGAACTGAACTGAACTTTAACTGAACTGAACTTTAATTGAACTAAACTTCAACTGAACTGAATTTTAACTGAACTAAACTTCAACTGAACTGAACTGAACTTCAACCTGAACTGAACTTCAAACCCTATTTTATAGGTGCTCAATATGCATAAAATAAAATCCCTATTTTATAGGAACCTAGGATGCATTCTTGAAGTAAACTCAATTTACCACTTAGTTAACTGAACTTAAGGTGAGTGTCACCTCCCATGTGTGAGCCCATGTGCTCCTATTTTGTAGGAGCCCATCCCAAGGTGTCCCCACATGTTCCTAATATTTAGAATAACATACAAATGTCAATTAACATGATTATTTCAACAATTATTAATTCCTTCTTAATCCTAGTGTTTGATAAACATTTCAGGAACTTAGGATATACATGAAATAACTAATATTTTAGGATTGCAATTAAATGGCATCCTATTTCCAACATTCTCCCACTTGACATTATACATTGCAATTATTATAAACAAGGAATAATATAACAATTACAAGAGTAAAAGCCAATAGCCTTCTTGCACTCACTAATCAATCCATGCTAACTTCAAATGCAACCTGCATAATCATGAAGCTTCCAAGAAAATGATTAAAACCAAGAGAACTTATTTGTATGGTTTCATAAGATAATTAGTAACATTAATTAAAGTGATAACTTTCTCAATTAATACCTTCCCATTATCAACCAAACCAATACCTTTCCCAAGTCTTTGTATCCAAACCGCCTCTATGGAGGTATACTAAACCACCGAGTGTGTTGAACTCACGTTCAACCAAGGTATAGGCTCCTCAGTATTTTCTGTTGAAAAAAAAAACCTTCCTTACAAGTAACCATTCCAACAAATATATCTTACCAAAAGAGAATTCCAGCCTCACCTATTTCTCCAAGTATCCATGAGGACCTGTAACCAACCAAACCATGCCAAACTCCAAATGCAACACAACACATTCATGAAGTAATCAAGCAAATTATTAATGTACCCAATACTTAAGAGAACTACACAATATCAATGTCAAAGCTCCAACCTTGAACATGAACATGACATCCATGATCTAACCATCTCCTCTTAGGAGATCACATGCATCATAACATACTTACACATCCTAGTCTCAAGAGAACCATGTAATACGCCAAAAAATCAAATCTAGAATCAAGAGTAAACCATGACATAATAGAAACCACTCTAAACCAAGAACAAACCATATCCCCAATCACACGAAGATAACCTTACCAATGATGCATCCGAGTCACTGTCAATAACTCCCACTAAACCATAGTACCAAGTTACACATGGCATCGTGACTGCCATCCTCTCCATGAAGATTACTCTGAAACATGAAGCAAAGAGTTATCACAAACACTATTAGTTGAAATAACCAATGCATCATTACTATCATCCGAGGACTCCTCTGTAGAAGAATTATAACTTTCTTTCTTGTTCTTACAATCCTTCTTCACATGTCCTATTTTCCCATAGTTCCAACACTTTACCTTACTTCGTCCTTCTGACTTACCCTTCCCTTCCTTGTTTCCTTTAGGTTCCTTTTTCTTAGGCCTACCTTTTACAAACAAGACATCTTGGATTTTCTCTTTGGACTTCCTCCTCATCTCCTCTGATAGGAGACTAGGAATAATGTTGTCCATCTTTGGATCTGCACCATTACTACTAATTGCAACAATTAGATTTTCCCAAGAATCTGGTAAAGAACAAAGTAACAAAATGCACTTATCCTCATCTTCTAGCTTTACATCTATAGATGCTAACTGACTGAGAATTAAATTGAAAGCATTTAAATTTTGTGCAACAAATTCACCATCTTTCATTTTTAATGAATACAACTACCTTTTCAGATACAACTTATTGGAGAGACTCTTAGTTTGATAAATATCCCCTATTCTCTTCCACAATTTATATGCAGTATTTTCATCTGAAACATTCAAGAGAACCGCATTAGCAAGACATAACCTAATTGTTCCTCTTGCCTTCTTATCTAACTTAGACCAATCCACATCTGAAATAGTTGTAGGTGTCTTTGTCTCATTATTAACCACTAACCACTGATCTCTTTCTTCAAGAAGATCTTCCATTTTTAATTTCCACATTTCATAGTTAGAACCATTGAATCTTTCAATATCTAACTGAGAATTCATTGTAACAAAAATTAATTCCAAAATCAGCAAGTAACAAAAATAATAAGAGCTCCCGCTAAGCCAAAAAATCCTTCAATACTCTACCCAACCTCAGCTCTAATACCAAATGTTGAAAATTGAGGTGTTTTCTTAGCTTAATACTCTGTAAAACTTTAAGATTGTTGATCTAAATAATATTTTCCTTTTTGTTACAAATTCTTTTTGGGTGATTATCTTGATTAATCCTTTTTACTATTGTAGAATGTAGACAGAAGTTGATAGAAGAAGTAGATAGGATATTAGAAAGATTACACAAGCATATACCGTGGAGAAAACCCTTTCGGGTAAAAAAATCCACCAAGAAATGATCTATTATTCCAATCTTGAAGTAGATTACAATAGCTTCAATTCTTGCTTGATAATGCCTCTTTTGCCTTCACCAAACTTCTTCACAACCTACAAATAAAACTTACCAACTCTCTTTACAACTTGCTTGAGATATATAGACTTTCTCCAACAAAATAAACTCCAAATGAGTTATACAAACAATGCTTAAGCCCTAACCCTTAAAGGTACGCCAATTTCATGCAATTGGAGATGCACCGTGAAAACCAATGTCAAACCATCTACCTCTTCCATTTGGGCGTACCAAACTGAAGTCACAACTGAGTCTTCATCTTGTAAGTATCTCAAGGCTTTATCCTCAAAGTTGGTGCCCAAAAGAGGGCCCCACTTAACTAGGCAGTCAAAAATATCTCTGCATGCAAAGAAAATAATTCCAAGAAGCCAACTTGGGCACCCAAAGTGGGTCCAAGATATTTCTTGTTAACTGAAACATTTCTCAACACCATTCATGCAAGAATAGTCATCTCCTGTTAACTGAAGGTAGTTCCTGTTATTTGTCATCCAACTCAAGTTATTAGGCATGCATTCCAAGTTAACTGAAGTCAACTAACATGCAACTAAAACTAATTGAAGATAATTGAATTGAACTGAACTGAACTTCAACTAAACTGAACTGAACTTCAACTGAATTGAACTGAACTGAACTTGAACTGAACTTGAACTGAACTGAACTGAACTTGAACTAAACTGACCTTCAACTGAACTAAACTAAACTAAACTAAACTAAACTAAACTTCAAATCCTATTTTATAGGTTCTCAACATGCATAAAACAAAATCCCTATTTTATAGGAACCTAGGATGCATTCTTGAAGTAAACTCAATATACCACTTAGTTAACTGAACTTAAGGTGAGTGTCACCTCCCATGTGTGAGCCCCATGTGCTCCTATTTTGTGGGAGCCCATCCCAAGTCGTCCCCACATGTTCCTACCATTTAGAATATCATACAAATGTCAATTAACATGATTATTTCAACAATTATTAATTCCTTCTTAATCCTAGTGTTTGATAAACACATTTTAGGAACTTAGGATATACATGAAATAACTAATATTTTAGGATTGCAATTAAATGACATCCTATTTCCAACAATATTTAGTCATTTTTATGTCTGATATTATTCATTTATTTAGTCATTTTCATTTGTATTATATTAGTCATTCAGTTGTGATTTTACCCAATTACCAAATTAGTCACTTATAAATGACCAAATTAGTCATTTATTTTCAAAATACTACTAGTGTTAGTCACGTAGTCATTTATTTGCCAAATTCTACTAGTGTATGTCACAAAACTAGATATATGCATATACAAATATATGTATAACAGTGTGAGTAAGTAAGGAAGAATATTTTTGAAGAACATATAGAGTGTAAAGGAATACATAGGATGTAAGAGGAGATATAAGGATATATGAATGTACTTAGTTGATATAGATAATATAGTATCAAAATTCTATATATATTATGTTATGTGATATTCCTTTATGCTTAGGTAACTAGTTGGTATTATGTTTGAATCAAATCTTCGCTCCCTTTATATGGCTGAGTCTAGGGTATAAACTACAATACTCATAAAGTACTTGGGGCTCAAAATTGTGGTTTGTGTTCCCCAATTTTCTTGCTAACATTGGTTTCATATTCGAGACCTTGATTAGGTTGGTTAAAGAATAATAATAGTCATATTTTCAAATTTTTAATCGGACATAGAAGAACAAAGGAAAATGAGGAAGATATGAAAATTTGTGGCACTGTCCTCTTGGTGTCTACCTTGTGAGAAGTGATTGGGCACCAAGGAGATGGAGAAAGGAAAGGGGTAGGAATTATGAAAGGATCCTCGAAGATATGTGACCAATAAGAAAATTTAACAAATAAATACCATCGGAAATACTAAAGGACTAATGTAATCCAAAATCAACCACACCCATGACAAAATGAGATAAGAGAAACACAAGAGAGATTAGAAATAAAATTAAATTAGCAAGAAAAATGAAAATGACAAGCCCAAATGGAGAAGAGAGAATACAAAGATAGATTGTTGAAAGAGAAGAAAGTTGTCGCATAAGAATAGAAAATATAGAGAAAATGAGAATTAAGTGTGCCAATGAGGGTGCTACCAAGCATGCCAACGTGGGTTTTGTCAAATGCAAAGAGAAAAAAACATAGAAGAAGAATTGAAGAAGAAAAATAACAACCAACTAGTTTAAAGAACATTGATGATTATGGAAGACCTAGAAGGTTGTTGTTAGGATTTTGTAATAGCATAGAAGCCCCACTCCTATTGCAACTCTCCAAAAGTCCCACAATCAGACCATATTTATCAAACCTAATAGTCAAGTTAGATGATATATTTATCAAGTTTTTGAAAACTTTGGAAAAGGTTTTATCTATTCAAGAAGAATATATAGAAGAATTAGTTAATAGAAGCATGGGTAAATTAAAGGAAGAATAAATAGTGTTAGAATCAAACATGCTCTGATACCATGTTAGAATTGGCTATGGATGCCAAGATCTATGGACCAAATGGAAAGCACAAAGAAGAGAGAAAATAATGTGACAAGAATAAACTGTATTCAATGTCAATATGATAATGATCAATGTGTGTGTAAAAATTTAGTAGAGACCCCTTGGTTATATATCCAAGGTGAGAATATAGGAGTGCATAAGATTATGACAAGTGTCGTAATCTTATGACATGAGACAACAATGAAAAGCTATCACTCCACCTAAAGTGGAAAGGTGATAATGTGATAACCACCACAAATAGTGGATCCCACAAAAGGTGGAAACCTAATCACATGATATGTCCATGAAAGGTGGGTGATAAAGTAATAAGAAGATAAGTCCACCAAAGGTGGAAGATCTCCAACAACTCCTATGTGGTCTCTAAGTAAACTTAACTAAGGTGTAATTATGACCTAAGACAAGGTACAAAATATTTAATTACACCAACACCCCCCCTTAAGTGCAACTTAGAGAGAATCAAACAATGCAAGATGGGTCCTGGCAATTGGGCCATGTTAGGTACCTATGTACAAATGCAATCTCTCACAAACGGAAAAGGAGAAAACCAGTGGGACAAACTCCCCCCAAAAGATGATACAAAATGAAATGCTCTCAATGATGTATGAGAAGGTAAAAACCCCATGTGAGGAAAAAGACCCCCCCATAAGAGAGAATTAGAAGAGAGACAAGGAAGCCCCCCCTCAATGTTGAGTCTCCTGCAATGATGGTAGAAGCTCGACATTGAATGCTGAAGATGATCCAATCTCACGAACAACATTCCTCCCCTTAGGAAGAAACAAAACCAAGGATGTATGCAGGATGTATGATGTCTCTGAAGCATGCTCAAGTGTCTCCATGTCGATGCCGAAAGATGACACACTCCAAATAGGCATTCTAGGCCACACTGCTGAAGAGTACAATCCAACATCTAGTAGAGAAGAATGTAGAACATGATCCAAAGAGAATGATATCCCCTCTAAAGACAAAGAAGCCTCCTCCAAATGTTGTCCAAAAGTATCCACACTCACACCAAACTGCAAAGAATGATCATGTAGAGAATGAACAAGAGGGTCAGAGTGTTCCCTCACAACAACTGAAGAAGGAGCATCTTCATCAAAGAGAAGATGAATGTCATCAATGATGTCCCCCAAATCTGCAAGATGAGACTCCACAAACAAGTCTGAAATACCTGTCAAGAAGTATCCAAAGTAGCCATATCTGGAAGACAATGTATATCCTGCTGCACTGAATCACAAGGAACCCAAACTGTGGAATCACAAGTATCATCAAGTACAACAGTAGATGAATCTGCCAATGCTAGATCACAAGAGTCCTCAGCCTCAAGATGTTGACTCATAGATGAAGAAGATGAACCCTCTAAATCTAGATTAGGAGCCATAGAAACTGAAGTCTCAATAGATGTCTCTATAGGAGGAGAAGGAGAAGGTTCTGTGTCATCAAAACTCCCATACCTTTCCCAATCAGCAAGTGTTTCAGTTGTTTTATCATCAATAGGTCGAAACTCTGCAAGTGGAACAAGACAATCTACAACAGGATCCTCTGGAAATGGAGGTTCATTTGAGTCTCCATACATCTCCCAAAGTTTGGTCATAAGATCATGAGGGATCTCAATATCATCAATGGCCATTAGTATATCAATATCAATATTACAACCAATTAATCCCACAATATGTTATGTTTTTATGTCCCACACAAATCTCTTCCATTTTGATGAGGGTTTAAGAACTAGTCCATAGAGATATGGCAAAAAATTGAGCCACCTACAATGTGTTAGGATTCCATCTCGCCAAGACTTAAAGTTCCATGGATTTAACCTTATTACAATAGGATGTATTTTTATTCCCATATTAAACTCCTCAACTTAGTCACACAATAGACCAATCAAGAGACATAAACCAACAAAGGCAAAAGATTACCCCCCCAAATCACTCAATCAAGAAATCCCCTAAGAAGTATCTGATTTGGCACTTTATACTTAGTCTGTTTACAATTTCCACTTCTAAAAAATAGCAAAGTGGATTTTGATCTTGGTACATGCAGATGCCAAAATAGGCCACAGATTCAAGTACAATTTTTGTTACAAAATGAGATCAATCTGATCATACCACTGAGAATTACATGAAAAATTAAGCACTTTAAAAAAAAAAACAACACCCAAAAATGTTACCGTAGGAGCAAGTTATGAGCTCCCAATGAGGACGAAGCAACAACACCTGTGAGAATCTTCAATTTATAGAAAAACCAAAAACTGATTGCACCACAATGTATATCATTAAAAATTAGCCCAAATAAAAAAAAAAATTGCTTGAAAAAAGGAGCCAAGATGACCAAGATATGAGCCTTTGAAAATCGACTACAAAAACCAAAATGCAATCCGTGAGGGGGCCAAAATTTTCAAATGGGCATTGGCGTGGCACTAATGTCAACCGACCAGTGGATTAAAATTGACGGTCTGCATCCCGTCATTGGAAAAAACTCCCTTGCCGGTAAATGCGGTCGGAATATTCCCTGCCAGTAAAGGTATGTCAGAATCTTTTTTTTTTGTTCGTCGATTGTGGGATGCGGGTGCCGCTGCCGGAATTGAAGATTGGCATCGGATTTTTAAAGACTCACCCGATTTGAACCATTTGTTGATTAACCGACTGCCGTCGAAGTATGGTAGGGCCTCGTGGCGATGGCGGGATTGTCCGAGGGTACTATGAGACAGAATGCAGATAAATCCGCAGAAAAAGTTTTTTATACTTTAAAAAAAAAAACTTTTGAAATTCAATTGAAAAACTGCAAAAATTTGTACAAAATAGTTGAAAAACAATTTTCGTAGAAAACTAATATTTTTTTTGAAAATTCGTACCGGCGTAATTATGACGACCTGGGGGGTTGTACGACTCTCCAGGCAAATATTTTTTGCCTCACCAAATGACTTGTTCCGATTTGGACGATTGGACAGTCAATCTTAGGTTTTTTGGCCCTTCTGGACGCGATGGCAGGGTCGGATTTGACCCAAAATGCTCCAAAAATGCAGTTACTTTCTAGATCTGGCAACCACTTTGCAACTTCAAACCCTCATAAATTTGGCCTCATATGTCCGATTTGGATGAAACAAAAGGCAAAATCGACTTTCTCGAACCTTCCGGACACAATGGTGAACTTAGATTTGCACCAAAAAGCTCCGATATAAACCTGCAATAAAGATCTAAAAATAGAACCTCCCCAAATCTAGTATCTCTCTTCAGAAAAAGACTCTCCAATGGCACCCAACCCGCTCTGATACCATGTTAGAATTAAACATGCTCTGATACCATGTTAGAATTGGCTATGGATGCCAAGATCTATGGACCAAATGGAAAGCACAAAGAAGAGAGAAAATAATGTGACAAGAATAAACTGTATTTAATGTCAATATGATAATGATCAATGTGTGTGTACAAATGTAGTAGAGACCCCTTGGTTATATAGCCAAGGTGAGAATATAGGAGTGCATAAGAATATGAAAAGTTTCGTAATCTTATGACATGAGACAACAATGAAAAGCTATCACTCCACCTAAAGTGGAAAGTGATAATGTGATAACCACCACAAATAGTGGATCACCCACAAAAGGTGGAAACCTAATCACATGATATGTCCATGAAAGGTGGAAGTGATAAAGTAATAAGAAGATAAGTCCACCAAAGGTGGAAGATCTCCAACAACTCCTATGTGGTCCCTAAGTAAACTTAACTAAGGTGTAATTATGACCTAGGACAAGGTACAAAACATTTAATTACACCAACAAATAGGAAAAGAAAAGGAGATTATATTTAATTTGGGAAAATATTTATGTTGAATAATAAATGGAATGTTGTTATAAATAAGAAGGTGAAGAGATATCTTGAAGAGTCACAACCCTCAAACCAAGACCAATTCCCTAAGCCATATAAGAATAGAAGAATTTTGGAAGAAGATACGCCACAAAGCAAAGAGACAAGAGAGAAAGAAGGAAAATAAGTAGATCGGGAAGATATACTTGGAAATGAGTACTTTGACATGAAGTTAGCAAGAGATAGGGGAAGAGAGCAGAAGCCCTGCATAGCTAGGAGAATAAAGAAAGAAAATAATAGTTTGTAAATCTACAGGCCTAAAACGAAAAATAAAACAAAACAAAATGGGGTCATCAATTGAAATCCCAGTATTTGAAAAATATAGAATAGAGGTTGCAAAACACATATTCCTATTGTAATCTCTATGGGAAAGACGAGACATTGACAATGACAAACTAAAGTTATTAGACTTTGTATCTTTGTTAAGGAAGGAGGCACTAGATTAGTACAAGAAAACTTATCCAAAATATGGGAAAGGTTGGGATGAAGTGAAGCAAGATTTCTTGGAAAACTTTGACACCCCAGATATCCCTATAGAGAGTGATACTAAAATGAGGGATTTAGTTTAAAGATAAGATGAATCTATGAAGGCTTATGATAAAAGATTCAAGAAAGTCTACCGAAAATTGGAGGAACCTCTAACAAAATGACAAAAGATTAAATGGTTCATCTCCGAAATACAAAAAGACATAAGAGTAGCATTATATGGGAGAACATTTGATACTTATGTAGACACTAAAAATAGACCTATGCCTGTAATGACATGTTTTAACTATTTTTCATCTAACCTAATCAAATTTTATTTAATTAGGATTAACCCCTTTATTATAATTAAATAATTATAATTATTTAACTTTCCTCTTAAGTAATTTAACTATTTAATCACTTAATTTTTAATTTATTCTATAGTTAAATAAATAATTTAGTTTATTTAATTATTCATATGAGGATGAAAATAAATAAATTTATTTATTTATATTAAGACTTGTCGTATTTCTCTCTTTCATCTTTCTATTTTCTCTTCTATTTAACTATTTCTTAATTCTTATTTTCTCTCTAGTCAACTCCTCTCTCATCAGTTAACTCCATCTCATTTTAGAATCTAAATCCTCTCTCGTCAGTTAACTCCACCTCATTTTAGAATCTAAATCTTTTCTCATCAGTTAACTATCCCCCCTTTTAGAAACTTATTTTGTCATCGTCAATTAACTAAGCATGAAGTTGGAAACTTCATGTACACCATTATCCATTATTTTAATTCAAATAATTTATTTGTATCCTTTCAGGAATTAAAATCGCAACTTTCCCATTCTCTTCTTCAATCTCTTTCGTCAATTTTTTTGTCAAGTCTTGACCATTGATTGAACCTACATCTTCTACAAATACAACTCTCATCTTCTTTCAAAGCTAACCACGAACTTCAAAATCTTGAAACCATTATCATTCCAAGCTTTTCACAATTGTGCACATGATTCTGAGAGCAATAATAACTACTTGAAAAGTGAGATTGAGAAAAACAATGGAGGTAAAATGACATTGATGTTAGAAGGTATAACATTTGCTTTATTTTTCGTATTTATTGCATTCCTTTTTTGTACTTCATTGATAGATTAGGATTGTTAGCATAAGTCTAAAGGTTTTTGTGGCTATTTAGGATTTATGCATTTATTTCAGATTTCTAGTCTTACATTTAGTGAAACTGAAATTATATTATATAGGAGAACATTTGATAATTATGTTATTTAATTATTTAACCTTCCTCTTAAGTAATTGAATTATTTAATTACTTAATCCTTAATTTCTTCTATAATCAAATAAATATATTAAATTATTTAATTATTCATATGAGGATGAAAATAAATAAATTTTTATTTTATTAAGACTTGCCACATTTCTCTCTTTCATCTTTCAATTTTCTCTTCTAGTTAACTATTTTTGAACTCCTCTTTTCTCTCTAGTCAACTCTTCTCTCATTAGTTAACTCCATCTCTCATTAGTTAACTCCATCTCTCATCAGTTAACTCCATCTCATTTTAGAATCTAAATCTTCTCTCACCAGCTAACTTTTCTTCATTTTATAAAATTCTTCAATCCTCATTAGTTAACTAATCATGAAGTTGGAAACTTTATGTGCACCATTATACATCAGTTTAATTTGAATAAATTTATTATTATCCCTTTTTGAGTTGAAATGACAAATTTTCCATTCTCTCCTACAATCTTATCTTCCAATCTTGTTCATCAATTTTTCTATCACATCCTCTTTCAAGTCTAAACACAATCTTTGAAATCTCGTCATCGTTATCATCTTGAGCATATCATATTTGTGTACATACAAATTTGAGAGCAACACTATCAACTTGAAAAGTGATATGGAGAAGAACAATGGAGGTGAATCGATGTTGGTATGAGAAAGTATAACATTGTTTCATTTGTCTCATTTCTTATATAATTTCATGCTTCATTGATAGATTAGAAATAAGTTTGCTTAAATCTAGCAGTTTTGTGGTTGTTATTTAAGGTTTATGCTTATTCCCTATTTTTTGATCTTACATTTGGTGAGCCTGGCATGAATCATGTCCCTCATACTAACAAATTATGTGAGAAATTGTGAGTTTGTGTTAGCTACAGGCTAGGATGCATTCAACTGTGTTGTCAGGTTGCTTCTACTTCTATCAGGTCGCTTTTAATTCTATTAGGTCACTTCTACTTCTATGCCAGATCACTTTTGATTCTATCTAGTCACTTTTGCTTCTATTAGATTGCTTCTTATTTTATTAGGTCACTTGTACATCAAGTCACTTCTGCTTCTATTAGGTCGCTTTTGCTTCTATCAAGTCGCTTTTTCTCTATTAGGCTGCTTCTAATTGGCAAAAATAGAAAGGTAAAAATTTTAAGTTTCAATTACTGGGTGCATTTTAATTCAGACTAGATAGGTGTTTTTCATGTTACTAATCTATTTGTGCAACTATCTTGGCGAAAAATTGGAAAATACTTCACTATAAAATATTAATATAATTTGTTGCAGGACGTTGAGAGATACTTGGCTATAAACTACTAATTTGTTTGTTGCAAGATGTTGGTCAAAGAATTAATCAACAAAAACTTATGTGTCTTCATCTTTTAGATAGATCACATTTAATTTTCTAAGGTCAGAGAATGTTTGTTTTTTATGTCTTGTGCACTTGCATGTTTTGTGTTATCCTAGGTTGTTGTTGTGTGTATCCTCTCCCCTCATGTACTTGTATGATCTTATGTATAAGAGAAACACATAATAGCCTCTTTTTATTTTTAGTTGGAGGCTTGCCTAGGGATTTCATCACCCCAAGGTTCAACCTCAACCACATTTCCTTACAAGGTATAGCAAACGGGGAGAGTGATAGTTATACCCCAAGGAGTAGCTAGTGTCATTTGAAGCTGAGCCGCGAGACCCTTGGTCCAATAATACTTTCTTTAGTGATGAGATCAAAGGAGACCTCTCCAATCTTAGGCTGCTATAGATGAGCTCTTTGTTCATGGTTGTCCCCCACTAATAACCTTTGTTAATTAGAAGCCTAAGAGTCTTTGATCGTTGCTTAGTGAATTGTAGGGTATGGTATCATGGTTGAAGCTACTCACCGCGTATCCCCTTGAGTAGAGATAGAAATGATTGGGTTTGTCTTCTCTAGCCTCCTAAGGAGAGAGAGGAAAGGTGAGCCTATTTTCGTATTGGACTTGTGCCATTGGGCCTCTAGCTATTTGCTCTCGAAAGAAAGGTGTCTCATACCGATCTTGGGATATAAGCACTTTGTGCAATGGGTCTACACTAATTATACACACTTACCTGAATAATTAGGTTGTGCTTGTTTTCAATTATTTTCAATTGTGTTATACTAGTGATACCATTGGCCTTTTTGGCTTTGATCCTTTACTCCCTAAAGTCAAGATTCAAACAACCATTCTATTTTTTGAGTGTATTTTATCATAAAAATTGAAAAACCCCACACAAATAATCACTTTACACACTTGATTCTAAGAAAACCAACCTAGTTACACATCTACCATTTAGTCATACATCTATTTACACTTGGACAAACTGGGGTTTTATACTTTGGAATCCAAACTTCATATATAATTGACCTAGTAACTTGATGTAGAGAATTGAGATATGTCAAAATTCCCTAGTTTAGCATTCAAATTTCCACATTCTCCTTTGGCTTAGCTTTGTTGAATATTTAGATTAGAGTTTGGATTTTCATCTAGCATCATAATTATCAACCCTTACATTTCAAACTAGGAAACCAATAAGATTTTGACCAGATCATAGTTATCTTTTGATTGTCTTGATCTCATACTTTTTCATCATCCTATCAATACTTGGGCCTAAAACTTATCAATCTAGTTTAGGTTTGACTTTGTCAACTACCATCTCCATCTTTATCCTTTTGAGGTCTAGACATTTCCTTCGATTACCTTGGTCTATCATCATTTTCAAGTATCCTTTAAAATCAAAAAAATCTAAAAATATAGCATAAGTTCATTTGCAACCATTCTTTTAAAGCATAAAATTCCAACACATCACATCATTTAGCATAGGTGCATGCTTTCTTAAAACTGCAAAAATTCTAAAAATTAGAAAATTATAAAAATCCAAAAATAACATCTTTTAGCACATTAGCTCTTGTATGGTTGAAACAAGGTCACAAAGCAAAAGAAAACAAATGGATCCTATAGTTGACCCTATTTTTGATCTCACTAGCTCAATACAGTTTGAAACATCCTCAAGTTTGTAACCAATACCCCAACTGAGATCTACCTTACCTCTTGCTAATGACGAGTTTACTGTGACTTATGTTAAATGAGCTTTTACCCAAAATCAACTTGACGAGGCCTCACAAGATCCTAATTTTATGTAAATAATGGAGGCACTCTTGACCAAAGATCCCAGTAGATATCTCTTAAAACTTGCACAAAAGGGAGCTAGGCTTCTCATTGATCTTGATGTTTCTACTATAATGGAACAAACACCTAATGTGACATCCCAAGACCAAGGTTCCATTAACGTGACACCCCCATCAAACAAAATAACTTAACAATAATTGAGAACAAGTATATCACTTGAAGGACATCTCATAACGTAACAAGTGTGAACATACCTTCGACTTCAACATTTGAAAAATAATACACAAACCCACTTTACTATATGTCATTGCATCCCCAAACAACAAAAAAATAAAGTAATATAATAATGATGATGTAAATAATCACAAACCAAAGTCAACACATCCAAAATCAAAAGTCAAATACTTCATTTCCTATGTCACAAGTGAACATGACCAACACTTTGCAACACACAAATACAAATACCATCACACCTCCAAATACATCATCTTCAAAGAATAATATAACAAGCCTATAAAACACGAACACATACATACCTACAACCCAAATTCAACATTCACCAAATCAAACCAAAACTTGAACCAACCTCCACCACAACAACAAAGTGCTTCTTCTTAACACATACCACCTAATCCAAACCCGACATTCACATCCCACTTCAATAAAACCACACAACCAATGCCACAACATCATCATTTTAACACATTCAACCAAAGCATCCCAACTTCCAATCAAGTGCTAAACTATCAAAACACAAACCTAGTCATAGATTGTACACAAAGCCAAACATATAACGCACAAACAAACACAACTCATCTAATTCCATCACCAATAGAGATATTGGCTCAACAATTGTAAAGCTTGCAATAATAGATCACAAAAATGTAGGTTATGGGAACCAAAAAGACATACACAATCGAGGACATATGTCCTTACCCCTTCGATAAAAGTATATACATGCCACCTTTCCCCAAAAACCTTGAAGTACCAAAATTCGACAAATACAAGGGGAAAGGAGATCCCATAAAGCATGTTAGGGACATTTAAAAACCTATGTAGATCTCGTTTATGATCACACATACCTGATGCACCATTTCCCACATAGCCTTGGAGGATAGGCTATGGAATGTTTCACTCATTTACCTCCTGGTATAAGGACTTAGAACAAATTAGCAATTAGCAGATAAATTTATTGCACACTTCTCCTATAACATTGAGCATGAGTTATCCATAATAAACTTATGTAGAACCAAACATAAAGAAAAGAAAGAGAATATTTTGCTTTATTCTTACAAAGATGGAGAAATCTTGCAAGTAAATGTCCTTGCCACATACCAAAAAAAAATTGGTTCATTTTTTTGTGAAAAACCTTAATTCAAAATTGATGTTTTATCTTTGAGTCCATTACTCCAACACATTTGATGAAGTCATTGAGAAGGGTATCACTATTGATAAAGCCCTTATTGCAAAAGGTCTTGTAAAGATCTTCAAAGAGACTACAACAATCCCAACACATTGCATGACAAAACTAAAATTTGGTCACAAAACAAAAATGTAACAAATGATGGCATTGTAGATGCAAAGTGTTAAATAAGGCTCATCCTATTATTAGTCTCAAACAACCTTCCATATCAATGATGCAAACATAAAAAAACAACTAGTCACAAACTCATCCACAATCGACAAATGTAGTTCAAAATAACACACAATGTGGTCCTCCAAGGACTAACATAAATCCAAGATGAATATACATGCCCCTAGGAGAACCAATTAAATCAACTTTAAATAAGCTTCTAGAATCAAATGTTATTCAACTTCTAGAAGTAAGACATTATGATCCAAGACCTTTCAAACTAACCTGGTGGAATGACAACGAATTTTGTGAATATCAAAACACCAAGGGACATAAAACCTCTATGTGCTTTAAACTCAAGAACATCATTCAAGATCTTATAGAGTAGGGAGATATAGTGATCGATAATATGCTTGGATCCTCTAACATTGATCATACCCTCTACAAAACCATTGACAAGGGAAAGCCTCTAGTTCAAGGTCTAATATCAAAAATAATGCCAACTACTCCAATGTCACCTATGAATACACAGTTAACCATATCCAGTAGACCAATAATAATGTCTTAATTATAACCATCAATAATAAGAATCATGAATGTGCAGTTATCATATGTAGATCCAAAGCAACTCTATAAGGGGCCACTTCCAAATCTCAAATGACAAACTAGTATAATCTCCTGGATCATTTAGGGAAGACACCTACATAGATATCCATTCTAGAGCTACTGCATATATCCCTTGAACATAAAGCTATATTGGATGAAACTAGATAAAAAATTTCTCAATTCTTATCGACTTAAATGTCAACCAGTTTCAGGCCATGGTAGGATATCTTGCTACCACCCACCATGTTACATTTATAGAGCATCATGTCCCTTCACATAAGCCTCACCATAATGATGCCCTCCATCTTGAAGTCTTTATCAATAAACACAAACTCAAACAAGTTTTGGTAGATGGTAGAGTAGGCCTAAATATTTATACTCTAAAACTAGTCACCACATTGGGATTCTCTGAGGTGTGCATTGATCCATCAAAAGTGATTGTCATAAGGGCATATGATGATGGAAAATATTCTTCCAAGGGTGTTATCACCCTTCCTATCAAATCTGGTCCAACAATTGAAAATGCATTGTGTCAAGTCTTGGACCTAGACCTTTCGTATAACCTCCTCCTCAGTCATTCGTGGATTCATGCCATGAAGGCCATCCCCTTCACATACCATAAATGCATAAAGTTCCCTCATAATGGAATTGAAGTGATTGTAGATGTTGATCCCAATCTATTCCAATATTGCAAGTTTTTACAAAGCAATCATAACCTTTAACAATATTGTCCTTCCAAAACCATATCACCATCTTCATCTTCATACATTGATCCTTTATTATCACCCACCTCTCGCACTCCCTCAAAGATCAAGGCTAAGATAAAAGACCTAGGTATTAGAGAATATGAGCTACAAGTCTTTCATATCGTGTCTACACCACCATTCACTTCATTCCAAACTTTTGATGTACATGACAATCCTATGTTTGATCATGATATTTATGATAATCCACTCTTTGATCATGATCCTATTGAGGACATCCACAATCATTCCCTTCCATCTCATTATCCTTCTCTCCAATATACTCTATCTACCTTTTGTACACACTCCTCCCTTGCACCTTTAGTAAATATTCCCTGCAACAAATTTTCCTCTTCAATTGTAAGGCTTGACTCAATCTTGATGACGAAACTGACACATCTTTTCTCTTCATTCTACATTTTTCCTACCCACAAATCAACACTATTGTCATCGTAAAAGTTTGCCATATCTATTTCCTCATGTTTTCTTTCTTCTATGCTCACCACCCTCTTCTCACACCTCATTCTTTTTGCATTCAATTGAATAAATATCATAAAGAATGCTTCCCTACAACACAAGTATACAAATGATCACATAAATTTCTTCTCTTACATTATCTTCTTATTTGCAAACTCCTCCATGTACTCTTCCTCACGTTGTTGATCCCTTTTAAATAGTTCTTTTTTATCCTTCAAATAACAAATCTTAGCTATTGTTATTGCTTTTTATTCTATAATTTTCACTCCTACAACATATTTTCTTTCTTATACTGAAAAATGTTGTTCTTTTTTCACCTTCTCTTCTGCTGTAACTCTATCCTCACATGCATCCTTATTCTCCACTAACTTCATGTCTTCAAGAAGACATGATTTTGTTGCAACATCATTATTTATTTATTCAACTCCTTCTTTAGGGTCAACAACATGCATCCCCATATGTTCCTCCACCACATTCCTCTTCTTCACCATGCAATCTACATGATATTCTTTATTATAATCACTCACATATGTAATAACTCTATTTTACATAGTCTCTAATTTGTCCAATATCAAATGGATGTCTATCATCATCTCGAGGATTTTCTCCCTTTGGCATTGCTCCATAGCTATCCACTCAAGTGGCCTCTTCAAGACCATCTTTATCCTCTTTTTCAAAAAGATATTCATTCTCAACAGTCTATTTAAAATAACACTCACATTCAACATCTATCCTCAACCCAACAATGTCACTAGAAAATGCACACTCTCAAAACCCCTCTACCCACTTCCACACAATGGAGGACATTAGTACATATTCTACCCAACACTTCTCTTGTTGGAGGATGAATAACACATTACTCATTATTTTTATCTCCATAATTTCTTTAACCACATCAACACAAATTCCTCAACACTCTTCTCAATGAACAACCAACACTGATACCATTTTGATGTAGTCATGGAATGAGAGCCCCTTGAAGGGCAACTAATTTGAGCAACTCTTTCAAATTATCTAGACCATTCATCTTCAATAGAAAACTAATATCAACCATGAAAACTTCGAATGTATCATAACTGAGTTTATCATCTTCTAAGAACATAAGAGACCATTAATACAAAAAGCTTGGAATCCAATAAAAAAGTTCATGAAGGATTACAACAAAGAAACCTAAATTACAAAACCATTTACTATTGAGTTTTTTTTTAAACTTCAACTACGACTATACAAATAAAATCTAATCGAATACTCAACAACTATCCTACCTAGACTTGAATAGTCTTGATCTCGAAAAATCTACAACTCCTCTCTTCATTTAGATTTTAATGAAATTTTATAAACAAAACATGTAACCAACACTTTTTCCCTACACTCATGTTCTCTTTTCATTCCCCACTATCCTTGATCCAAAAACCTACAATTTTTCCTTTGGTTTCCTTGCCTATCTATCTTTTCCATCGCCGCCACCTATGACTCTCTCTATATATTTTAGTAGCAAAAATTAGTTGCCAATATAAAAAACATAAAAAAACCACCATGACCCCTTGTTTTGAATATTAAAAATCCATTGTTTTAACCAATTATTGAACCTCCTTAAGGGATGACCACCTTTCTCTCACAATCAACAAATAAATTATAAGTAACTTTGTCTTCATTCATTTCTAGATTTTTCTATACTTATCTCTTCGACCTTACAAAATCAGTGCCCACAATTTATTGAACTTAATGCTCCATAATAGTCACAGCACCCCACCACTTGATTTCTATTTCAATTCCTCCCCGCTCAAGATGCTCCTACATCAAAGGGTGAAGCACACTAAGATACACCTGCACTCATCCATGAGGGTCATCTCTTCTTAGAGTATTTGCTTACTGAGAAGTAGGTTGCAAACATCTTTCCTAAACCTTTGACATCACCTCATTATCTTAAGATGAGATCAATGCTTGGGATGAAGGAAGTTGTCCTTGGGGACCTATATCCTCGAGTCCTCCTTCCTTCACATTTAATATATTTTTTTCGAGACACTTTTTTTCTTGAGGTTTTCTTCTTTTCTTCAAATGTGAGAGATCTCTTCTTTCATTTATACATGGGTACCTCATCAAGACTAGTTATTGGGACCCATTTTTTCTTTTTATGCATTAGTTTCTAGCTTTTCTCTAAGTTGCACTTAAGGGGGGTGTTAGAGTAAAAGGTGATTTCCTAATCAATTATTTAATTAATTAGGCCCTTGTTCACACCATCATACTTAAACTTACTCCCGTAATTTGTTTTTTTTGTCTCGAATCATAAGATTAGGGCATATGCCATGATCTAATTTGATCCTCACTTAGGGTTTCTTATCCTTTACCAAGGGTAATTCATTGTACATTGTATGATTATTCATATTTTTTCATCAATAAAGCTCATATTCTTATAGCAATTTTTTTTTGCTTTTTTCTCTCTTCATGTGATTTATATTTGATTGTAGGTGACTTTTTTGGGTAGTTGTAGAATTGAGGATTCAACTCCAACAATAAGAAGATAGAAAAATTATCCTAAGAAAATATTTATTTTCCTTACAATAATAATATATAATTTATGATGGATTTAAATTTTTTTACAAAACAATTTAGTCTAAAAAATGTTGAATATTGTGATAACCATCATGATAACATATCATAATCCTTATTCATAAAAATAATTTAAAAAGATTAAAAATAAATAAAAGAAAAACAAAGAAGTTAATATTATACAATATCACATGATATTTTATCGTTGAAAATTTTGAATCAATTTTTATTACTTAAATTTCATATATCATGAACATAAATATCCACTAAATATTCATTGCATCTTATATGATACTCACATTCCTTTCAAAATAAACCTGCTTAATTTACATTCCCATTTAAAAACCTCCAATAAATGTTATGCCTTACAAACCACCTAAAAAAACACTAGTTTATTTGTTTTGCTCGGCTGATAAGGTCTTAACAATATATGCTTATAAACTTGAAAATGATGCATCATGCGCTGAAAGAGAAAGAGGATGCCGCCATGGAAGTACGGTGCGCTGAATGAGGAGAAGAGGATGCCGCTGTGGAAAAACGGTGCTCGCGAGAAAATTGTAAATCTTCACTGCTACTCCACAATCTACATATATTTCTACCATCTCCAAAACTGTTCATTTTATTTTAATTTTTTCACAGGAGAGAGGACAGGACACATGGATAGTAAGCAGTATGAAACCCGAATATTTTTTACCAGGGTTAGTCATAGGGTTCCTTCTGGGTTTATTTGTTGAACTCCCCAAGAGTTTTGTGAAGGTTTCAAGTAAAACTTCCGATTCTTCCAAAGCCAAGAACCAAAACTCTGAAGGGGAGCTTAAAATGGTAAGGAAACGTTGTTTGATTTATATTTTACTTCCCTTTTACCTTTTTGTTTTCTTGAGTTTGGGTATCACTAGATTGTATTTTGATTTGAAGTTGTGGCGTGGACAAAAGAAAAGCCCAATTCTTTTCTTTTTTAAGGATTTATTAAAATAGTTCTCTTTGGAGTTTGACTTATTTGCTGGTGGCTTTCAGTTTTATCACAAGCTTAATTTGTTTTACTCGTTCAATTAAACTGTGCAAAATGTTTAAATGCAAAAAATACAGAACGATTATTTTAAATGCAAAACATGCAGAGGGATTATTTTTCAGGAAGGGGATTTGAACTATGGGTAACTGTGGAGGGCAAGAAATTTGTAGTGCAGCTAGAGATACACCATGGAAATTATCTGTCAAAAATGGCAACTGTATCGAATTTAAATATTTTTACTATTTTCTTTTAAACAATTTTCTGGCAGTGTTTTTTCCACTTAGTATTGAAAATGCTGTAACAGAATAGAAGAATAATTTTCCAAGGAACATATTTCAGGGAAGAGGTTCCTGAATTTTCTCCGAATTACCTGTAGAGAAAATTTTAGAATGCCCTCTCCACGGGACCACCAGGTTAGAAATTTAAAATCAAAATATATTTTTCATACAATTAAAGAAAAATGTAAAGCTTATCTGCTTAAGTAAGTAGAGAGTTAGAATGGAAAAAGCGCGTCTCAGTTTACTCTAAATGAAATGTTATCAGATTGAGTTGGCATAACCATCTTAATTATTGTGTATCAACACATGCAATTGCTTCCTACATGGAAAATAAAATTCCGAGGGGGGTTGCTTTTCTTATTCTTGAAGTATAAGAAACCATGCTTATGCAGAATATTCAAAGTAGAAGAATTAACAATTTATGGAGAGAAAAAACAAGGTGGGGCTAGGTGAAGGAGTAGCGGACTTTTGAAAAGTATGGAGAGATCCCTTAAAGATGAGAAATACTCATAGCCTTGAAAATAATAGAAACTTGAGCTTTTTGAGAGAGGAGATTGAACAAGTTCGGTGTTATCCAAGATGCCGAGAACTGTATTGCAAATGGTGATCTATGTAAAGAACAATTGTAGAGATGCTGGTTGCCATATACATCATATTGAATGAATGATTTTTTGAGGACATTATTTGGACCTAGCAAGTAAAGATTCCACATGACATTGTATCGTAAATATCTGATAGCCATAATATATGGATTTTTCTTTCCTTTAGATAATTATTTGTATCTATATTCAAGACAACATTTGTAATGTCCCCTTTTTGGCCCTCTACTTTTCAGTGGCCGATAGCCCATTTCCAGGTCCCGTGGGCTACTTGGAGGCATTTTTAGGGTTTCCTAAATTCTTGGAGGTTTCTTGTCAACTTTTTAGGGGCTTGTTGCGGGAGTTTTCCAGAAGGGTTTCTGGGTTTTTAGAGAACTTTGGTGGGTTGTCACATGCATTTTCATTAGTGCCTATTTCTAGACTTACTATTTTTAGTAAGTTACAATGGATACTCAGAATGTGCTCAAATGGTGTTTGGAGTCACTTACTATTTTTAGCAGTATGCTATTTTTAGTGAGTGCTATTTCTAGTAGTGTTGTTTGTCAGTAGTTCAATATTCAGTTACTATTTTTGGCAGTGTGGCAGTGCAGTATTGGCAGAGGCTTCTCCAACTTTCTTGGAGTTCAGAAAAAGAAATTTTAATAACTTAAGTTATGTTATTTTCTAATGTTGCTTTTTGGCCCCCATGGCTAAGCTTAATAACTTAAGTTGTTTTTAAAATGTGGGCCTCTCATGTGGACTCCAATATTGGATGATTATTGCATTTTAAAAGGTTTTTTATTGCCAAGACAAGTTGGCTGCTTAAGTTGACAAGTCAAAAGGATTTTAAAAGATTATAATAGTAACCCAGGAATGCGGCATCCCTTTTTGGAGGGAACTTGGAGTTTGAACTTCTGGGTTTGGAGGTTATTTATACGCCTCTTGCCCTCTCATTTGGTTATCCAATTTTATTATAACAAAGTGTTGCTGAAATCATTTCAGACTTTTGCTTCGAGGTTGATACACCTTCTAGTTCTTCTTTAGTTTCGAGTTTGCAAGATAACTTCTAGCTGAATAATTGGATGCTTCCTCATTTAAAGGTTGTAGATTGAGCTTCATTGGTGATGGCTTCTTTCATGTTTCCTGTTCTTGTGGGTTTTGATGTTTTTTGATGTTTTGGTGTGGGTTTTAGTTAGTTTTCTGTTTGGTGATCATTTGGAGTGATTTTATCAGTTTTCTAGTTGCTGGTTTGTGAAGGGTCGAAGTACGTTTTTGCTTGCACTGATCTGAGGAGATGAAGGGTTTTTGTGGGTACTGTTTCTATGCCTCTTCCATACTTGGGCAACCTTATGCTCAAGTTTTCATGATTTTTAGTAGAGTATTGGAATTTTAAGACAGGGTCAACCTTCCTAAGGAGGCCATACCACTTTTGGTTGTGCATTGGGATCCGTGCTTGTTTCAGGGTGTTTGGTGGCTTGAAGTTGGATTCCTAGACCTGTTCTTCCATTTGCATTTGATTTGGGGTCATTTCAAGGTGTCTAGAGAGAGTTATGATGATTTCTTGAAGGCTGATTGAAGTTTCTAGTTCACTGCCCTATCATATCAAACTGCTGTTGCAGCGTATCAGACCTGGTATTTTCACTGTATTCTCATATTTTCATGATGCCTTATCATTGTAATGTCTTAGGGATGGATATTTGATACTTGGGCTTTCATATAGTTTGATTTATCTCATGATATATTGTATTAGACATCATATTGTAATGCTGATATAGTAGTACTAATCAATTTTCACCCTTCAGTTATTTTGTATTACACTTCCACTAGATAAGTGGTCGAGTTTACTTTA
Organism: Sequoiadendron giganteum; assembly: GCA_007115665.2. Lineage (NCBI taxonomy): Eukaryota > Viridiplantae > Streptophyta > Pinopsida > Cupressales > Cupressaceae > Sequoiadendron > Sequoiadendron giganteum. The sequence continues at coordinate 441,467,175 of CM021109.1, read as the reverse complement.
CTTTCTTGTTGCCCGCTGAAAAGTGAAAGTGGCTGGCTATGCCGCCAAGTTCTTTACTTTACTTTTTTAGTAGCTCACTGAAAAGTGGAAGTGGCTGCCTTTGCCGCCAAGTATTTTACTTTTTCTCTATTGGTTGTCTTGCTGCCAATAGCTCATTGTACTTCCAATATTGATATTGTATCTTAGATCCTCTTACACCGTATGCTCTCACCTTGCCCACTCCGTGATCTGGGTGATCAGAAAGTGAAGGGTTACTTCCTGTTTACTTATCTTTGTATTGGGCTGACACTAACGGGTGCAAGTTGTGTGAAGTTTTAGGAAAAAATAAGGGTGGGATTTTACAACATTTTCTTATTACATGTTAGATCAGCTTTTTGAATGCAACAAACATCTTCCTATAAACCAAAAATAAATAATAAAAATTGTTCCTTTTTGCCTTTGTTCATGCTATAATATGGGGTGTCTTGGAAAACATGGTGGAAGGGGGTGCAGCCGGAATCCCATGAGGCACAGGGGTAGAATGCTATGTCAACTAAACATTTTCAGGTTACTTCCTGTTCTTAGAAATTGTTTGGGGATGACATAGCCATGTCCCTGTGTTTCAAGGGCAGGGAATGGAGTGCAGTGTAGTCAAAAGGGGGAGTGTGATGAGGAGGACATGAACATTTTTACAAAATTCTTTGATGTAGGAGTATCCTAGGGGTACTGCTATCCTTCATCACCCAAAAATAATTTTTGTTTTGCAGGTACAGGTCAGTAGAATAAATGAGTCCTCTTTGATCAAAGTTGTGTTGAGCACAAATAAAAGATTATGAGAACACCACAACAAGGTTCGTGTGGGACAATTTTATGTAAAGATGGACCATGTGATGGGTGAAGCTGTTTTGTAGTGGTGATTGCTGCTAAGGAAAATTATTTTTTCAGCCTTCCGAAAATTACTTTTTCAGCCTTCCAGTTGGCCTTCCAGTTGCTACAGAAAGTTGCTTGCAATGGTTCTACTGCTGCTATGAAAAATTTATTTGCAGCAGTGCATTATTGCCACTGAAGTTGATTTCAGTAGTTACCATAAAAAGATAGTTTACAGTAGTTCTGCAGCTGCAATGAAAAGATGTTGCAGCAACTACAAAACTGCTATGAAAAGATGTTGTAGCAATTACTGGAATTTTATGGAAAGACCTTTGCTGTAGCATTACAATTTGTATGGAAAATTTTTATAGCATCAAAGGAGAAAACATCCCTTAGCCAACCATGTACCACTTGATTCTTCAACATTCTTTTGTACTTCATCAAGATACCTGCAACAACATCCAAGATGTCCATCATATCAAGCAAGAACTCCTCTCATCCTCCAACATGCCACCTATGGAAGAAAAGAAACAAGCCAAGGCGAAGATGCATCAATCCAAAGAGCACAAGCATCAAATACAAGTGATAACAAAGGCTCCAGGCTGCTGTCAAAACGAAGAAACAATCCACATGACTAGAAATAGCAATCACAAAAAATGTGAATGCATCCAATCATCCATCCCTCAAAGGTATAGAAACATTAGTAGAACTAATGTCAACAACATATCCAACCCATAAACTGCAATCACAAGCTCCATTTATATCCAATACTCTAACCATCCATCCTTCTATCTCAATGCAACAGACCAATGCACAAATGACCACAAACCAATTAACTAAATCTGTATCAACACTAAATTGATCTATGGATATAGACAACCCATATCCAAGTCTTCAATGCAACCAATAGGTAAATACGACTCACTAAATTGTACAGCTCTTAGATCTCAAACAGTGAAACATGCAAACCCATCATTACATTAGTAACCTGTAAACTAAAAAAACCAGAAGGATATCTTGACAATGAAGTATATATATATATATATATAGACTGCATAGAAATGTCAAATCTAGATCATGGCATACAAAGTCTTCCAATCAAGACTCATAGCAATACAAAGTCTTCCAATCAAGACTCATAGTAAGGTGTGGCTAATAATTAAACCATATAGTATCAAAGAACAATCACAATTATCCACACATGCAACCAAAACCGCTACATAATCTCTTATAACATGCCGCAACAACTCTCCTAAGTCCACCACAACAAACCATGTGAACATGAACCTCTAGGAAGTAGCCATAGAACAAAGAGAGAGAAAACTTGTAAATCATATCACATAACATGTCCTTCTACCAACACCTCAAAGTGCTAAGCTATGTCAAGTAAGGTTTTCTTCACAACCCTTAATGTTAAACCTCAACAACACCCAATCGTTCAATCTCCAAGATCAAACAATACACATGTATCTCATATAACCAATTGTTGATGTAAGCTTCTCTAAACAAGGAAGATCATACTCAAATCCATTCCCAAATCAGGAAAGCAGCCCAATGATATCTCCTAAATTCCTCATCAATGGATGTCATCACAAACAAACTCATATACACAAGGATATAAACATGCTAAAGCACTCCTCAAATGAACCCTCCAGAACTAGCTAGCATAGCTCAAGATCCACATACATGAGAAGACAAAGCATAAAACATGATACATCTGAAAATAGGATGGGCAATACCTCTTAGATGGTTATCTGTTGAGTAGACCAAGAGTGGGAATGAGATTGCTCCTCCAGGATACACCAAGCCACAACGACTCTCTCCAAGAACAATCTCCTCTATGGGTACATCATGAACTCTTCATCCATATCTAGGTGAAGGCTCCTTGGACTTATTGTTTGAAAAATTCATAACAAGTAACCATTCCAACACATATCTCTAAGTACAAGAGATATCCAATCTCACCCAAGTCTCTCTAGTATCCATGAGTATCCACCAATCAATCCATGCCAACTTCAAATGCAACCTGCAATGTCATGAAACTCCAAGCAAAGTGATTAATATTCAAAACCAAAGAGAACTAACTAGACCATTGACAAAGCTCCAACCGCGACATCAAGAGCACATCATGACATCATTATCTAGCTGTATCATGCCAATACTTTAATATGCAATCAAGAGTACACAATGGCACAACACCAAAACCATCCTTACAACCAAGGATCACTTGTTAAACTTGACACCTCGACCAAAGATTGAAGAGTCCTCCATGGCTAACCACGATGTCAACATCTCTAATCACATGAAGATAACCATCTCTTGTCAATGAAACTAAGAATGCCAACGATCTCTCACTACAACTATAGGATCCAAGAGCTCCTTTGTTACACTAGCAAGCAGTGTAGAAGATCATCCATCACCAAATGATGAATCCATATCATTGCCAAAGCTCTCATTGAACTATGGTACCAAGCTCTCTAGGCATCATGATAACCATCTCCTAAATGAAGATCAAGCATCCTTTGTCAATAGAACCATAGATGCCAATGAACCCTCATTGCAACCTAAGGGTAGAATCCAAGAGCTCCTTATGGCACCAATCAAACATTGCAAAAGATCATCCATCTTCTAATCAAAGATTATCCATGGCCCACTACACAATGCAACAACAACCACTTAGAACCAAGATCTCGAAATAAAGAAGATAAAACACACTACGTAACTGCACAAAACTCCCACTGATAGTGATATTGGACTTTACATGGTATCACGACCAACATCATTGCTAAAACTCTATTGAAAGTGAACAAGTTTATCATACACCATAGATTACTACAATAGATTCTAATGAACAAGCATACTAGGTACTCCAAATCCTTTTCTTTGTCTCATTGCAATAAACATACCAATGTAACCAAGGTGACCAAGAATAAGGCCTACCAAATAGAATCCACATCAAACAATTTTACAAGATCTACACATATGCAACATCTTAAAGGAGAAATACATAATCAGTGCTCCAATCTTTAATAATTGAATAAATAGATTCAACATCACATAAGTATCATTCATAATAGAGGTAATCAGATATAACATATAGATTTCCAAGACTCAAACACCAGTTTGGTGCGCCAAACGAATCCACATGAGAGTACCCATAGATCAATAAGAACCCACCAAGCAGCCTTGCAAATTTGTAATTGTTTCCATCTAGAAAACTCTATGAGTTTTAACACAATCTTTACATAGATCTATAAACCAAAAATTTTGATTAACATGTAAAACTTGCAAAACCATCTCTCTATAAATCTCAATCCACTTAAACATCCAAACATTCACATCATCAAATATGTCATATGAAAAAAATTGGAACACCCCAAATCTACAAACCCACAACTTTTAGAAAAGGAAAACTGCAAAACCTACAAAGGGACCAAGCTGTCCAAGAGCACTTATGTCATAGAATGACCTACTCCACAACTCATAATGAAACAAAAGAAACAGGTTGTCCAAAAACTTATGAAGTATAAAACATGCCAGCTTCACAACCCACAAGAAACTAATGGCTAATCATCTAGTGCTTTCATGTAACCAAGGACTAAATTCATGAACCCAACATAAACTGTAATGTCCCCTTTTCGATAGCCACCTTGAGGAGTATTTAGCCTTTATTTATTCCCGAAGGCTAAACATGAGAAATAAGGGAGTAAGTGTTAAATTAATTATTTATAAAATTATTTCAATAAATTAAAATAATAAGATAATTGTATATTTAATTAATTTAAGAAAATGACTTAAAATAAAATAATATATTATAAAAGTCACTTAGGGAATGAAAATAATAATATTTCTAGAAGCTTCTTGGAGGTCTTGGAGAAATCTTTATAAGGAGCTGTTGGCCAAGCATTTGGGCATGCTTGATTTGGATTTCATTTCTCATTACCAGTTTGGTAAGAAAGCTTGAATGCTTTGCTTGCTCGAGGGTTTGAAGACTCTAGAGTACCAGGTTCGGTTGTGAAAGGTCAACCCTAGCTGGATATTGTTGAGAAATCCATCCAGGGTTTCTATAGGTGCTTTATTGGAGAATTGTAAAACCCCAACCATGAGAGCAATTTAAAAAAAAAAAAAAAAAAACCATACAATTCACATATAAGCATCCCAACATTCACAATTATTAGCAACACATCTAAATAAGATTACACATTTAAGATGTCTGGAAACCAATTATCAAAGGAAGAAATTTGATTTAGATTACCTGGCATAAACAAATGCCGAAATGAATAATTGCCTTGGCTTTGGCTTCCTTGTGGGGTGCAACACACCCAACCATGTGAACCATAGCCCAGTCCACCCCAACCAAGTGGACCCAACAAGCTATTCCGGGATAAACCTGCAAATGTTTTGGTTGAGGCATGAAGGTTGACTAATAAGGTCGAGCTCAACTATGAAGAGGCTTCGGTGCATGCCATGCTGCACCGTGGGTCCAACTTCGTCACAATGGTATCAATTCAAAGGTGAGGGCAAGATAGGTAGGTAAATATGAGGAAGACTCACCTCTATCCCATCTAGAGCATCCCATAGAAAAGAATGACGATGCATTGCGCGCTACATCGGGGGTCCCATTCGTTCCTTGGTCCTCTGCGCTAAGTGGGATGGCAGTATGGGTCAAGGTCATCGGTCAATTGGGTAGAGGATTCAATGCATCCCATACTACTCTTTGGGCCCATCCTCCGTCCCAAGGGTCTCAAAGAATTCTCAAGTAGTGAACCTACCAAACCCGGTGGATTCCAACCTCAATCGCCTATAGGCCACCGGTGATGAGTCTGTCCACCCAAGAAGAAGTAGCTTCCGACAATTACCACCTCGTGACCTTGGTGATAATGTTAACTAACTTCTTTACAATCCCGGGTAGCATCGACATCGGTCACTTCCTTGCACTCAGTGACTGCCAGTGAACCCCCTCGATACAACAGTTACCTCGGATTATTGTTACCCGCACGGATGGGTCCCTACTCGGGTAATGGTTCATGTATCATTTATGACCAGGGTAGCCCATAGCAACCCTCACCTCCATGAACCAGGCGAGTGCTGGCTAGTCCCTAGCGGTAGCTCAGACATTGGTCATTGGCACGGTCCAATGATTGCCTACCACTGCTCAACAACCCGGAGGTTCACACTTGGGTCTTCTCTGGCTTGGTACTATGGGTCTTCTAATAGCTCTCAATGCATCTTTATGGTACTCTAGTAGGGATTAATGAATGGATTTAGGTGACTAATTATGGTAGATGCATATAGGCCAACGACTACTATCCTTAGACCCTTTAATGGAGTGAGACGTATTAACTTGGCATCCAAGTCAGTGTTTAAATTAACTAAAAGTTTAATCTCTCAAGCCAAATTCTTGATTTCTTCTCCCCTCCTAGTTTCTGTCCCAGGAATGTTGAATGCCACTAGACCCCGCTTTTGACTAAGGCAGATATATATATAATATTTTTTTTAACATAGGCTCAAGGACTACTTGAATGATTCACTCCTCTTTTTTGTTCTAACAACTTTAATGGTTAGAATTAACATATGTTATGTGCATGCCTACACCCGGGCCCATAAGCAGTTCCAATAAATGTGAACAGAAAGGTATTTCATGCAACAGAGGTCCAAAATGAAGGCATTAGGCTGCTGTTGATTTCATTAACATGGCTTTTTGCCCTTTAGAGGTTAATGGTAGTCGATAGAAATAAGTGTTTGCTGCTGTGGACAGGGTAATATGACAGAGATAAGTGTTGTTTTTGTTACCCCAAAGCTTCTCGGTTAAACAAACAGTTCCAGTACTCTCTTTTCTCTTTTTTTTTGAATTTGATTGAGGCTATGCTAGCAATATTCTCAAAGCTGTGATCTCTAATCTGCCATAAAGGAAACATATGCATATTCATTCGTGCTTAGACAAGGCATAGTTAAATCTCTTGTATAGTGTTCCTATGCAGCAGTCTAATCTGTAGTTTGGCAGATCTCTCTCCCCCTTCTCTCCCCCTTTATATATATTATTTATTTATTCTATTTTTTTTGTTGGCAGGGGGGTGGGGGGGGGGGGGAAGGGGGGCGGAGGCGGGCGTGTTTGACTCTCTATGTAACTCTCAGTTCTTATCTATTCATTTATTTTTATCTCCTATCATTGCTGGTTCAAAACTTGAATGATGTTTGGGTAATGACAAGTGAAAGTGAATCTTTCTGCAAGCAAACTTTTTCTTCTAAGCATAGCAAATATGGGCAGCATAAGGAAAATAAGCTAAATTCTTGTGCAACATTTGATAAAAGCAGTATGAGTATTGAGGAAACCAATAAAATCCCACTATATTGTTCTACCCTTAATATTTCTTTGAACTCTAGGCGACTGCCAACATTGATGAAGGTAAATAATTCAATAGCACAAAGATTTAGTAGTTTACCAGGAAGAAATAAAACTTGTGAGGCGTCCTTCCCTATCTGGGCACAATTCTTTTTCCTTTGTCTTCCCAGCACCACATCCATCTCCCAAGTTGCTATTTTTCTCTCTTTTGCCTCTGTTTTTTCCTTTCACCTTTCCTCCCTTTGCTGTTATGACATTCTTTTATCCCAGAAAGGGGAGGGTCGTAGGGTTTTTAAGGAGATTTTTCTGTCCATTTCCCCCAGGCGTCTGACATTCCAGGCGCTTCTACTACATGGACACCATACCTCCCTTACTGTGCAATCCTTCCTTCATTTGGGCGCCCCTCTCCTCATTAATGCGAGTTGTCTCTGGTGTCTGGTGTGGGCATTAACTCTTCCCTTCTGCTCTCCGCTAAAACTCCCGATGCGTGCTTCTTCTTCCTTTTGTTTTTTTTACTTTTTGCTCTCTTTCTTTTATGTGACTCTCCTTATTAATCTTTTTTTTTTTTATGTCTCTCTTTTATTTCTTTTTGCTCACATTCTCTTTGTTTTATTTTATTTATAATTTATAATTTATTTGCAACCTCTTTATCTTATGTTTTATTTGTTTACTTTAGTTTTAGATAGTAAGGTATGGGTTTGAATTAACTTATATTATTTTATTTGTTATTTATTATATATATTTCCTTGATTCACCTAATGGCTCCATTTGAAAATGCTTTCAAGAGAATAAAAGGATTATTTAGCCTATCGACGAAGAAAAGAAACATATACAAATCAAGCCTTACTATTGGTTGTAGATGGACTCTTAAGGGTGGAGTATCTAACTCGATTTCCCACTAATCAAGCTAAGTTACTAAGTTTAAGGTTCTTTCTCGGAATAGGTTGCCAGGTCCACATTTCGTTGCACCCCGAGCACTTGCAAAACTCATCCACATTCTCACAAAATCATTAGTACCTGGTTAGTCTGATAAACAAATAGATATATCCATACCCAAAATCAAATAACATCATTAAATTCATAAATATCAATTATTTAATAGTTGTTTCAAATGACAATTTAAAGTGTTTAAGTCTACTATATTAATATTTAAGTTTTTAGGGTCATCCAAAATAAGGGGTACAAACATAGTTATAAGTTCAAAGTTTCGCCCTCGTCCAAATTACATCGGGACGACAAGCGATTAACACAAAATAAAGTCTAGTGTCTGTGGGAGATGTGACGAGAATTTGACAGGTGCAATAGCTGATGTATTATTGTCCCACTGAGAGGAAGTTGATTGAATGCAATAGCTGATTTATTATTGCATCTAAATAATTGCAGCAGCTGAGGTATTGTTGCAGTCACTATTTCATTATTGAGCTGTAGCAGCTAAAGTATTGTTGCAACTTCATTGAAAAGGAATTTACTGTTTGCTGGTTGGATTTATTTCCAAAATTTAATGGTCAAGAGACCAAATTTTGGTAGAGTTGAGAATTTCATTATTTGCTGATTCTTATTGAATATTTTCAGTCAAATCAGAAATTCGATTTAAGAAGCACTGCCTCTTTAGAAATAATGTTCAGTCCTCAAAGAGCATGATTTTTTGGTGAAGTCTATTTTTCAGTCACAAAGGGAGAAATAATCTTGCTGGCAGAAGCAGACAAAAATAGAAGAAGACAAATTCTGAAAATTTGATTATTACTGGCACATTATGTCTTGAAGACGCAAAAGATAAATCCCTGCAGATAGGACGGATTTCAGAAAAAGACAAATAAAGGTAACTTTATTGAATGCTGGCTGGGTGCTTGCTAAAAAGGTGCGACTAATTTTGGAATTCGGATTGCTGGTCAAAGTTGTCATTATCCAGGGAAGTTCGATTTGAAATCAATGTATTATTTTATATCAATTTTACCTGAAGTAAAGCGTACATTATCTAGTGAATTCTGGCATTGATTTCTATTTTAGAAAAGTTGTGGTTTTCAAAGAAGTGCAAATCTGGGCGCTTGCATATAACTCGAGTTTGGAGACTGTTGCATTTGGTTGGAAGGCATTTTTCAGAATTTATCTTGAAGTCGATTCTAGCAGCTCACTTCATAGTAATTTTGGATGCAGCAATCTTGCTTGAAGATTTAATTCTAGCTGGGAGAAGACGTTAACCTTCAGGCATCATTCCAGGTCCTCAGTTGTTATTAAATTCTGCATTTAGAATTGCACATAGTCATATTCATTACAGCAGTTGTAGCAGCTGCCATAGCAGCATTTCTATAGTGACATAATAATATATCGTGCTGGGCCATTCATGTGAAAGTTGTATATCATTGAATAGTGAACTGATTTAGTGTCATAATAGCATTGTAAAGAAATGCACCTCATGCTAGCAATATCAATTGCAATACAATATAGAAGGAGTTTGGAGCTGTACTAGAAGTGTTTGATAAAATGCCTTATGGCTGTAGCTGTTTATTACTTGCACTGTCAACTATCTCATTGCATTAGCAAATCATTATAAACCTTGCACGTCATTTCTTTATGCACTTTCAGTCATTGGCAAGTTAGTTAAGAGTCCTTGTGCACATGATAATATCAAACAAATCAGAAAATCAAAAGAAACTCATTAATCAGCTGTAAGGAGGTTATAAGTTAACTGTTTGATGAAATTCCTCAAGGTTGGAAACTGAAAATTTGGATCAAAATTAGCAAGGCACTTTACATTAACACTCCATAGAGTAGTCAAAATGGTAGGTGATTTCCCATGTGTCCAGGGGGCCAAAATAACATACCCAACATGAACACCCTTTCACTGCACATGGCCACAAAATAAAGACATGTAATCACCATGTTAGAGGATAGTCCCATATTGCCAAACTAGAGCTCCAGGTCACCTCCATGCAAAAAGCAAACACATGAAAAACAAGATCCTCAACCATGAGCTTCCATTGATCCCGTTGACAAAATCTATCCTTGATAAGGAAGCCATGACTTCTACATTCATATCTGCACAAAAACGAATACCAAATTTCCATTTGGAGCACAATAATCTTAAACCCTTTAGGAACCAAAGTTAATAAGGCTTTAATACCAATTGTTAAACAGAGTATATATATATATATATATATATAAAATCAAACAAGAAAATGAAAACAAAGATATTTAGAACACAAACAAAGCGAATTATGTGGTTCACCAATTTGGCTACATCCAAGGGAAAAACGGGCACAAATTTCTCTTTATTAATTGTAGGGAATACATAATTTTTTTGATGATAACCAATGTTACATTCCCTCAATTTGTAAAACTTTTGATGCAGACGAAGAGACCACAAAAGAGTTGAAATGAAAGGTTCCATTGGCATTGAACTGTTGGTTGGAAGTTGAAAGGATTGGGCTTCAACCAAACATTTACTCAATTGCTACAAAAGATTATTCACAACAATTGGGGAAGTAGGAGCTGTTATCACAAGCATAAATGCATTTAGTTGAGTCTGGTGAGCTTTGTGAGCACAGGCAACAAACTGAGCATGAAAGTGAAAATCGAATTGTGCTTGAATTCGCTAATTTATGGAGATGGAAGGAGGATGCACAACTTCAATGGAATCTGATTTTTGAAGAACCGAATGTAAATGACAACATACTGAGCATGAAAGTGAAAACTAAATTCATGCTTGCGTTCACTAATTTCTGGAGATGGAAGGAGGATGCACAACTGCAATAGAATCTGATTTTTGAAAAACCAAACTTGAATGACAACATGCAGCCATTGAAAGGATACAATGATTCCAGAACATTTAGGCGCTACACAGTTCATGGTCTACAAATTGTTCATGTGAATGGGTTTTTGTTTGATAGGTGGCATAACAAGGCACCAACAGCTTCAAGGACACTGCATCTCAATTCTTTGAGAGATTTGCTGCCATAAATAAACATTGTGATTACTTGAAGCTGCCTTTTGGACCGAGTGTTGATGAAAATATTATTACAGTCATTTAAGTTCAGTCTGACAACACTAGTTGTAGAATTTCAGAGTGGTTTATTTTAATATGCAGATACAACACTGGTAAAGAATATGTGCCTAGGTGTAATCATTTGGGATTAAAAAAAGGAACAATTTAAAATCAAAGACTCAAATTTAAATAACAAAACCTTAATGCCAAATGACTAAACTCAATATCTGTATGGGTATTAATATCTACCTTGAATCTCAACTCAAGTTGGTGGTTTTAAGCTATCCGTAGGTAGGCTGCAAGAGTAGTAGTGTCAACAATATTGAATGTAAAATATTCAACACAATGTGATTGTGATGTTTTAGGGTTGAATAAGGGGTGTGGGACTCCCACGCCCCTTTTAAAACCAATATTTTTTTTGGTAGATGTCAGTGGTTTTAAGCTATCCCCAGGTAGGCTCCAACAGCAGTAGCACCAACAATATCAAATGTAAAATATTCAACACAATGTGATTGTGATGATTTAGGGTTGAATAAGGGGTGTGGGAGGGTTTGTGGGATTCCCATGGCCCTTTTAAAACCAATTTTTTTTTTTGCTAGATATCAGACTTCTTTTTCAAAACATTATAACATGTGACTTTGATGTCAAGGATGTTTGGCCGTCCTCGAGAACGGTTGAAGGGACATCTTAGATGTCCCTGCCTTTGGGATGACCATTGACGTTTCTTGCATTTTAAGTGCGTTTCTGAAACTTTTTCAGATTTTAGAGTTTCTTTGGGACAGCTAGGGGATGTCCCCTGCTGTCCTGCCATACTTGAAATGCCATTGGGGAAGGGGATGGGTGTTTGAGGGACAGGGGCACGTCCTTGTGGAACACATGACTATTATTCAATGATGTGTGTTTCAAATATAAATGAACCTTTGTCTTTAAAATGCACATTGCTAGGTTTAGAGTACAAGATAATATATTTTATTGTTCACAATAATATCATCAGAATTAATCACTGAATAATCAGCACAGACCTGTTCCTCCAAGTGTGAAAAGATCGGTGAGTTAACAAAATATTCTATAATGGGTTCTTAACTTTCATAGTTAGTTCTTAACAGATTCATAACCAAGTCTTGATTGAGTTAGTGCTGTAATATTTTCAATCAATGATTATTTGCAGTTTTTGGATCATGGAAGTAATAGCAGATTCTAACAATCATCATCTATTCATTCCCTTCCAATTGAACATTTCCTTCCATTGCTTGACAATAATTGTCAATATAATCTGCTAATATGCTGCTATAATCATTGATTGAATCTGCTTGTACCTCAACTTTGTGGTGAAGGTTGATTTTAGCATTCCCTTCCATTGCTTCTATACTTGTTGATCCAGCTTACCATTAAGTGGCTACTGCTATTCATTATTCCATGTGAACATAAGAAAGCAACATTTTGGATTCTAAAGACAATTTCATAACTTGTGTGCATCGATGTTTTTTGACGACTCTTATTGTATTTTGTGATGGTAAGAGCTAATCTTATTTTTCATTTGTAGGTGTTAGTAGTTCGGCAAGACTTGAAGATGGGTAGTGGGAAAATAGCCTCACAGTGTGCACGTAAGTTTTTTCTTTCTTAATATTTGTTGTTGTTGTTATCATGCACTCCTTTTACTTTCTATAAAACACTGATTTTTTGTCTAGCACCAAGGTATGATACCCATAATAAAAGATCCATTCTATAAATTTTCATTGCTTGCTTTTTCCTAGGAAAATTATTTAGTGTTGACTGTTGGAGGAGATTGTAAGCTTAATTTGCTGTTAATAGAGAAATAATGGGTCTTTGAGGCATGTGTTCTTAGCTCTGACTTGCAACGCGCTTTCATATGCAAGGCCTCCTGACAACCTCCATTGCCTCCATGTTCTTTTCATGTTCTACATCAAAACATTTCATGACAATGTTTGCTATGTTTTTTTCATATGTGTTCACTCAAACAACTTTATTCTTTTTTGATATATGTTCACTCAAACAGCTTTAGTCTTTTTTGAAGCCTCAACCTGATGATGGATCATAGAGTGTGATCTGAAATGTTGATGCAAACAAAACTTACACAGTTGAATCCAAAAGCTCTCAATTCAACTTTAGGCTCTTTGAAGAATGCATTAAATGTTTTAACACACTAAAATTAATCTATCATTCATTGTTGCTTGTGTGAAATGGCAGATGCTGCTACAGGCATTTATGGAGAACTCATGAGAAGGTCCCACTTCTTACCAACCTCTTGTGTTTCTATCCCATCAACTTTGTTGATAACAGGAAGGAAAAGGAAGTGAATGTATGATCTGAAAGTCTAGACAACCATGCAAAGAGTATAGGGCCATGAATAACACACAAGAGTGATATTTTATTGTTCTTTTTATGTTAGTTTCTGAAGTAACAGGTTTGCTCACTGAACTTGAGTATCAGGTGAGTTACATTATATTACTATCAAAGTTAAAATTCAGAGACTTCTTATTTTGGACCTTTATATAAGATTATATCAAAGATGTACCTTTTTGTTATCTTCTTTCCAACTTACAACCGGCTATGTAAATGTCTCAGTTTCACTTGTATGGTAACTTTTTCTGTTCATTGTCATGTTTACTTTAGATGTACCTTTTGCCAACAATAATATGTCAAAAGTTTTGTTCAGATTTTCTGTATGTTTTGTGGCAGCCAACGATCTCTTTTGATCAAGTGGGAGCAAGCTGGACAGCCCAAAATAGTTGTCACATGTAAAAATCAACATGAAATGTGAGAGCATTTTTCTGCCAAGTAAAAATAGGAAATACTAAGTAATAGGCTTCTTAATAAATAAGTTGTATTTTCATTGAGTTAGCAAACATGCATTAGGAGCTCCATGTGGAAATTTTGACAATAATTTTTAGCTTTATATTTATCATCTGACAGTTTTCTTAGTGTATGTTTTTCTATACGGACAGAGACAGATTTATCTTGTCATTTTGACAGGAACAATCTAAGAGCAGCAGCAGAGAAAATAGGCTTACCTACCTTTACTGTTGCTGATGCTGGACGCACTCAGGTTTGCTTTTAAATTTTTAATTGCTACATACTCATGGCTTCTGTAACATACACAAGTTTGGCAATTATTTACTTTAAGGATAAGAAGGGTTTTTTATTTCTGGCAATAACCTTGCTAAAATATAGTCAAATGTCTGAAAATGTTGTTGAACTAGTTTGATTCATTTTGAAAGGCTGCTTTATATACATAAATTAATCTTGTTACTAGTATTTCATTATTTAGATCATTCAATTGGTACGTGGTAATGATCCTTGTTAAAGTTTTGTCTTGGAATATTGTGTCTGAATATTAACATTGAAATGATGGAAATAGTTGTCAGTTGTTACGCTATTGAGAATTTGTGGGACATTGTACAACTACCGTGTTTGTTTCTTCTTTAATTTGTTTCGAGATTATTATTGCTTTTGAGGCTTGTATGCATTCTGCTTCTAGTTGATATTGGCTAACTAGTTTCACTCTCCTTGTTCAATGGTTTCTGGGCTGTAAAAGGATTGAGTTGCAATAAACAATGTTTCAAATATTGGCACATTTTGAATTTGAATGTTCAAATATGAAAGCAATTATGGTCACCATAATCTTCCAATATGGTTATATTTATGAATGCATCTTCTTCAGCATACCTCTCTATTTGTCCTCAATGAGCTTCTTGAATGATGGTGGACAACTAGAGTTGGAACATGCAATGTTCTAGAACATCATCTGGACCTAGCCAATATAACAAAATGATCTCTAGCTGACATGTGGCCTTTTTTTCAAGTATCTTTGTTGTTCTGTCCTATAATTTAAGTGGTATGTACTTAGATAAGATGGATTTTGTGGCAATGAAATAAGCTATGAAAGAATAATGGCATGAAATGGTTTTGTGTTTAGGCAATTTATTTGCAATTGAAATTGTTTTCTTTTTAGTCCCATGTTTGGAAAATTGATTGGAAATGATCTACCTTTTATCTATCCAGACAATTACTTTGAAAAATCTTTTGAAAAAATATTAACCTATTACTTATCTTTAGAAAAAAACATGATGCCTAAATAGATCAGTGTTCAAAATTGAAAATCAAATGGTTTGTAAAATGGAGAGTGTCAAAACTGTTGGAGAATGTGGCAGCCTAGATCTTTTACTCATTAGTACTTTAATTATGTCAATAGTTTGTGCTAGTTTCAAGTTGTGATTTATTTGATTTCAATGATGTTATTAATAATTATACAATTAATCATCAACATTTACACCAACTTCTTTTCAGCCTGTGCCTACGGGCTGTAGCTATCAATCAACAATATATCATTTTGGGCAAGTGCATATGCATGGGCATGCACACATCCAGTTATACGTTTGTTATTATATATGAATGTTTGTAAATGTATGTATCTATCTGCATTATGTGTATATTATTTATATGTATGCTTAATACTGTATTCTTTATATCTTGCATATATATATGTGTGTGGTGTCTTCTAATGCTCATATTTTATTTAGGATATAACTATACACAGTAGCCTCAAATTGGTGTAAGAAAACTAAAAAATTGGAGATATCTGGCAAAAGGCCACATGAATTAAGAATTCTAATGGGCATTAGAAGGGAACCTTTGCAGGTCTGACAGGCAAACTTCACTCAATGACCATAGCTGACAGGGGCCTAGTGTCCATATGAAAGATTAAGGACCCAGATCATTAATTAGGTTGAAGTGGACACTGATTACAGCCTTGAAAGGGGCTAATATACAAGTTTACAAAAACATGTGGGTGTAGGAAACTATAAGATAACAAATTGGTTATGTAAGAACGAAGAGAAGCATCAATTGATTAAGAATTTCACTCAGAAAATAACAAAGCAAAGAATGTATGCGAGCATCTAATTGTAATACATTTTATAGTTTGGAATATTGTTGATAATAGAAATATTCCTTTGCTAATCTTGGAGTTTATCTTCAACACTATGGCTGTAATGGCAGACTGGAAAATAATTGATTTTTGTAATTGGAAAAAGACACCATTGAAAGGCTTGGGGCTGGAGTTGCTGGCATCTTAGTTGTTGGTTTGGGTTTGGGTTTGCCATATGGTGGATTTTTCCCCTAGGTTCGGTATGGTTGGGTGTGGCTCTATATATAATCATAATTTGCAAAAAACAAAATATTCATAATTCATTGATTCAACGTTAAATACCAATACAAAATTATAACCAATAATCTTCGTATTGCTCTTTATCGAAAGCATCATGGTCAACATTTGGTTCATTTGAACTACAAGCTCCCACATGTGAGTCCTAGTAGTCATATCATGTGTAGATTCTCCCTCATCTAAAGAGACTAAGGCAAGTTGTGTGATAGAAGCACCTAAGTCGGCACACTCAAGTTACATCCCAATTCTTCATTGACCCTTTGTTGTAATTGATTTTCCTATGTGACAAGCCACACAAGTTGGAATGCATATAAGCCAAATCCATGTAATATTCTGGTTCAAATTTTTAAAACAAATTTTGCAATTTTCACAGAGTTTCACTACCAGGCATTTTGTCAAACAGTTTGTTTGCTACTGCCCTGGTTAGGTTTTTGCAATTTGTTCGATAGAATATGCTATATACTTTTCATAACAGTATTCCACAATGCTTAACTTGATTAAAGACTTCATTCACACATGTTATGATACATAATTTAAACACAGATAATATTTTTGCAATTGCAAGTATTGTTGATATAGAAAATTCAACTCAGAAATTTTATTTCAGATTGTGGCAATAAAGGTTTAAATATTTATAAATGTCTTTGCTGACCTGGAATGATCAGAAATTTTCATCAGATGTTTGATTTGTCCTCCTTATACCTATTATTCCCATTGTACGGCTCCCCTAGTATTGTATGACAGCTTGGAAAAGAATTGTGATTCCTCTCTTGGGGGTGGCGGCTAACACAAGTCTTCAAAAAGGCAGCAAACTTCTTCTTGATCCAGCACTGAATTAGATTTGACTTTGGTTGAACTCTTTTAGTGCCATGTCACCCTATGTTGAGGCCTCTTTTCCTTGTTGCAACTCAGCATATCATGCTTGACAACCTTTCTAGATGAGCTGTGATTCCTTCAAGGGGATTGCGGCAGGTTTGGTGGTTCTTAGCAAGGCAGCACTTGGGGAAAGCTAAGGCTTTTAAGCCTTCCAATAATTAATTTGATCCCCTTTCCTTAATCTGACAATGATACAACTTCCGTAGGGAGCATAAACAGTATGGCTGGGTAAAATTCGGCAGAGATAATTTTTTTTTTTTTTTCATACACTGGATACCTGAAACTTGCAGCTGACAACCAATTCTCTGTGGTCACACAAATCGTGATCTTGAGTGAATCACGCTCAATTGGCTAGGGAGGAATCTTGCACCTCCAAATCCAATCTTTGCCTGAGGGTTTTCATCCCGCAGTGGTAAAAATCTGCTCATCTCCACAGTTGGGGTTTTAATGAAATAGTAAATGCTCAGAATCTACAAATAACTCCATCCTCCATTTACAATCCCCAAGAGGACCTTCCGGAAGAATATATTTTAAGTGCACTTTTAATAATAAATCTTTCAGAAGGTACTTTTTAATAATTCAATAATCCACTTTTAATAATAAAGTGACTTTATAATATCCACTTTTAATAATAAAGTCACTTCATAATTCTTATTTAATTCAAGTAAGCTGCCTAATAATGTCAACTTAGGACAACATATTTAGATAATTAAGTTATGTCCTTCCCCCATTAAAGCCGAAAAAGGGGACATTTGTAAAATCCCTTACCAAATTTTCTGAATAAATTTGCAAAATTTCTCAACTAAGTGCACAAGCATTTCGTCAAACAGTTGGTCTTCCTACTGTTTTGGGTTTGTTTCAGTGTTCCACGGGGACACGTCCCCCCAAAAAACCCCATGTCCCCCCACCATCCCACCACCAGCGTCACTGTCTCCAAGATGCTGCTAGGACTTCGAGGATGTTGGGGTGTCCTCAAGACGTCTCGAGGACTCCTAGTTGTCTCCAAGATGTATAATTCTTACACTCATACATCTTTTTATAACTATTTTTTCAAGTACTATATGTATTTCAGCACCTTGCCGCCCCCTCGCCGTCCCCCTACCGCCCCCAAACTTAGATCCCTTGTCCCTGCGTCCCCAAAACGCGTCCCCTACTGTTCCCCTGTCCTCGTCCCCTGTCCCCGTGGAACACTGGTTTGTTTTCAACTTGTTTTTGCAAGGATATATTAAATAATTACCATAGCATCAATTTCCAGCTCTTCATGACCTTAACATCACATTTCATACAATTTTTTTTGCATGAAATAATTAGCAGAAAATTATTTGATAACTTTATGTACTGCTATTACAAAAATAAATACATTCATAGAAATTTTATACAGCAAAATGCCATCAACAAAAAAATAATATTAGCATACCAAGTGCTGACTTGGACCTTTGAATAGTCCACACTCCAATCAGCAACCTCTTTACAATTTTCTTTTGCTTTATAGTCTCCTTCACAATGGTACAGCACCCTATATGTATGGTACAACAGCTCATATGTGGAAACAACAATTCACATAAGCTGCAATACTACTTTTTAAGGCTGTGCCACTTTTAATAGAGCCTACTAAAGGCTATGGTGGGTATTGGGGAGTCTTTAGGACTCAGCAATATGCATCGCTCCCTCCTTAAACAAGCTTCCTCAATATGTATGACCCCTTTGTTGGGCTATAAGTATGGTAACAATAAAATGCTAAATATTTCATTCATTCCATTTTGCAAATCCCTCTAAAATTTAACTCTAATATTTCATTGAATTCTTCCACTTGTGAAAATATTGAGAAAATTTATCTTGCTTGCAAGACTTCACAAATTATTAAATTGTTTGATCCAAGTGTGAAACTTGCGTGATTCCACTTGCAATCAGCTAGGGAAGGTATCTCACCATTGAAATTGATTTCTCTTAGGGTTTTCGTCCTAGGGTTTTGCTCCGCAAGAAGCTCTCACAATTCATAATAGAGGATAATAAATCAAGCATACTGCAAATGAGCTCACAAAACTCCTTTTATAACATTTTTGGAAGCTTTTTGGAGAATATAATATAAAATCACTTTATAAATTAAATAAGCCTTATTACTCCAAAAAATGATTTATTTTATTATTTAAACATTGTTGGTGCATAAAGCCACTATATCAGCATCCAACATTTAAAACTTTTCATCCTCTTTCTGACAATCTATTATACTAAGATGCCCATTAAATTATCTAAATAAAATTAGCAACCTTAGTAAAAATAATTAAATTATAGCTCATTAATACATTTGAGTTGCAAAAATTGTCGAAAAGTATCGTAATCGAAAATTGACTACATTGGAGTGATATTGATGATGAATAATGAGGATTGGACCCTACCGGGTGACTTACTATTTAATAGGTGCTCTCTCCAAGAATTTTGGAGAACACACCAGAAGTCGGAAATAACTTCAGAAAGTGCCATTTGAGTCCCCTAGATCATCTGAGCTCATTGGTAACATCAAATAACCTCGTTGATAAGTTTGACACACACTTAGAAGGTCAGAACCAATTGCAATGCAAGAGAACCCAAAAATGGGGACATTACAATCCTCCTTTCCCAAAGATTGCTTGCCCTCAAGCAATGCTAACTCAACCCCAAAATCACTAGATTGAATCCAACTAAAACCAAATATGATCCCAGGGTCCCAAGTCAACCTAAGAGGTCTATAGTTATGCCTACTCAAAGCACTATCCTGTTGGACACCTGCACAAGTGACCTCTTGAAATCCACTTGCAAGAAGAGCAATCAAATACTGCAAAAAATCAGTCAACTCCTCAAAAAATTGCTCTTTGAAAAAACCAATCCAAGGCACCATAGTAGAAAGCTCAAAGAAGTTAACATTAGCTCTCTCATTTCCAACACCTTGCACTCCCACATAATAACTATCACTGAAATTTAATCTACTATCCCAAACATAAGTGCAAGATGAATATAAGCAATAACAATTATTTGGTGCCCATACATCCGACTGACACCAAAATTGGTTAGCCAAATCTGTCATCCTCTCCATTTGAGATCCCAAACTGACCCTATCAATGAGATGATTGGACTGAAATTGCTCAAATCTGCAGCTGTTCAAGTCTGGTTTTTTAAAATACATCATCTGTAAAGAATAACAATTGCTGCAATACTGAATAACCTTGACCAAAATGAAATTCCTGATCATTCCCTTGGCTAGAAAAATGTTCCCCCCCAAGTCACCAACTCGGTAGAATACCAAGTTTTACTCATAATCTCTCTCCAGTCCACTTGCAGGAGCTTAAATGGACTCATATGATGACTAAGTAAAGAGGTAACAGCAGTATTATTATCACCTTTTAGGTCCACAACATCTAATAGCATGCTTCTTCCATCATCACTAATCACCAATAGCCCATGAAAAAGATCTCGTGCATATATACTAACCCAAAGAGTAATTCCACAATGCTGACGTTGCGCTACTTTGATTTCCATGTGGACCTCACCAAGAGTGCATTTGAAGGTGCTTGTCGATTCAACACCACTAGTATCCACCCCATCGAGCTGTAGGCCATAAAAGAACTCCCCTCCTTGTGGTAACCCAACAAGGTCAACCGTCAACCCATGATGATCCAATCCACAATAGGCCCTTGTAGGAAGTAAACCATCAACAATCCTAGGTGGCCCAATAGGCAATTTAACTGGTTTGACCTCATAATTACACACCACACTTGGAACCCACATCTCATTGGTGTTATAAAAAACATGAGATACTTCATCATCCAATTCAAGGAGTGGATTTTCGAAAAAACAAATCAGCACTCATCACTAATAGTGGGTTATCAAAAAACTGAAAATTATTCCCACTTTCTAAATTAGACCAACCCTCCTGCCCCATATCTGAACATGCAATTTTAGGACTCTGTTCTAAATCAAGTTCTTCCTGGATTTGATCAAGCTCCTCAATCACTTGCTTGAGATTACTCTCTTGATGTTCTTCCCATAAACTATCAACATTTTTAATCTCTGTGGTATAAGGAACTCTGAAATCATTATGCATTATTCCATCACTTCTGCATTCTTCTTCATGTTTCCAAGGGTAGCTTGGCTCCAAATTGCAATCCCTGTGAAACTCATCAATTCCTTCAATTATTTGCTTGACTTCCATGGCCCCTGTGTTAGATTCTTCCTTGGGTGTAGCTGCCATAGATGACTGATTTTCATCTCTGTAGAGTGAAAAATGAGCCAAACTTAACTCTAGGTTGAGTTCATCAACCTCTTTCTCCTTGTCTTCAACAAACTTGATAGCATGATCCCTATCTGAAAGCAATTGCAAGTAATCAGATTTCATTGTTTCCAAAGCTTCTTTAACTACATGCAAATCTGCAAGAGTGGGTCCTCCTTCAACCCCTTTTTGTCTTTTCTTAACTTGGGCCTTCCAATAGAGATCTTCAATGATCTTATGAGCGTTATCAAAACGTTTTAAGGCTGCAACAATCTTATCTTCAGTAACTTTCAACTGTTTCTTCAAATTATGTGACTGATTGTGCCAATGATCAAAATCAAGTTCATACAATGAATTTTCTGATTTGTCTTTAAGAACATGTCTCTCAAAATTAGCTACCTCAATAACATCCTCTTTGCATAATTCATGCTTTGAGGTTACAACAACACTTCATTCAAAAGGAAATTATCATAAGCTCGCTCTTCATCATATTTTGGTGTCAAAACACTTGGATCCCATGGACTTATGAGATGATGACTTTGATTTGAAACTATGCTCATTGTGTTCCCCATGAATGGTTATTTCCTTAAACAAATCACCTTCCAAATCAAAAAGGCTGAAGCTAACATGAACACTCTTCTCCATAGGTGCTGTTTGTACGTCAAACTGACACACATTTGGCATTGGAGACTTTCTCTCAACATTTGAACTATTGTCATTGAAACGATGTAAGAATTCATCACTATAGGTTATTTGGAAATCTGCAACATTTCAACTTCATCATGCTCTTTTTCTGAAATTGCATTAGTGATCTCAACAATTTTATCGTTTGCTTTCCTTCCACTAGTGTTATCCAAGAATTTGATAGTCTCAAAAACTTCATTGGTTTGATCTGAATTTGCACCCAAGGTTGTTGTTTTGACATTTGCATTAAACATATTCCCAAAATATGTAGACCCATGCATCATTTCAATGGAGTCATTCTGGAGCTCTGTCATACATACCTCTTGAGTTAAGGCATTTCCTCCATCAAAATTTCTACTAGAACTCCTTTTCTTCCTCGTGCTCCTCATTTGTCAGATAAGGTTTCAATTTTCCCTCACATTGAGCAATCACCATTTCAGCTAAGATCTGTTCAACTGATAAAGATTCTTGGTCATCTTTCCACATGTTGGATGATAAGATAGATAAAAGTGACTGTGGCACATCCTTACTTTCATTAACAATCAATGTCATAATGGACTGCATGGCTGTTATAACATTATCTGCATGGTATTTTCTGATGGTAGCAAAGAAATGGTGAATATTTTGAAAATTTGATCTTTACAACCCATATGTAACATGATGCTACCAAATCTGATTTTTGCAAATGTTTCAGGTATGGTTACCGTCCTAGTAAAATTAGAACTTGTGACATTATCCAAACCTTGGAAACTATCCATCAACAACTGAAATATCTCTTTCATTATGTCATCATTGTATGGAGTTTTAGGAGCTGTTATTTTCATGATTTTGCTTAAAAAAGAAGTATGGATCAATCTCACCTCATTATCTTTGTGTCTCAACAAATTTTGCTTACCCAAGAAGTCACCGTAGGAATCATAGCTGCTTGAATTAACTGAGAATGTGACTCATCCACCATGTGCAAACAATCCTCTACTTCCTCCAAAGTGCTGAGAAGAACATCTTTTGACTGAGATAGGTGTTCATATTTATCTCTTGCATTAAAATTGTTTTTGCCCAACTCTTTTTCACTCAAAGATGCCATGATTCACAACCCAAACAGGCTGGAAGGATACCAAGCTTTGATACCACTGTAAAATCCCTTACCAAGTTTTCTGAATAAATTTGCAAGATTTCCCAACTAAGTGCACAGGCATTTTGTCAAACAGTTGGCCTTCCTGCTGTTTTTGTTTTCAACTTGTTTTTGCAAGGATATATTAAATAATTACCATAGCATCAATTTCCAGCTCATAACCTCAACATCGCATTTCATACAATTTTTTTTTGCATAAAATAATTAGCAAAAAATTATTTGATAACTTTGTGTACTGCTGTTACAAAAATACATTCATAGAAATTTCATACAGTAAAATACCATCAACAAAAATTTAATATTAGTACCAAGTGCTGATTTGGACCTTTGAATGGTCCACACTCCAATCAGCAACCTCTTTACAATTTTCTTTATGCTTTATAGTCTCCTTTACAATGGTATGACACCCTATATGTATGGTATGCCAGCTCATATGTTGAAACAACAATTCACATAAGCTGCAATACTACTTTTTAAGGCTGCACCACTTTTAATAGAGCCTACTAAAGACTGCGATGGGTATTGGGGAGTCTTTAGGACTCAGCAATATGCATCGCTCCCTCCTTAAACAAGCTTCTTCAATATGTACGACCCCTTTGTTGGGCTATAAGTATGGCAACAATAAAATGATAAATATTTCATTCATTCCATTTTGCAAATAGCTCTAAAATTTAACTCTAATATTTCCTCGAATTCTTCCACTTGTGAAAATATTGAGATAATTTGTCTTGCCTGCAAGACTTAACAAATTATTAAATCGTTCAATCCAAGCGTGGAACCTGCGTGATTCCACCTGCAATCAGCTAGGGAAGATATCACACCACTGAAACTGATTTCCCTTAGGGTTTTTGTCCTAGGGTTTTGCTTCGCAAGAAGCTCTCACAATCCATAATAGAGGATAATAAATCAAGCATAGGGCAAATGAGCTAACAAAACTCCTTTTATAACATTTTTGGAAGCTTTTTGGAGAATATAATGTAAAATCACTTTGTAAATTAAATAAACCTTATTATTCCAAAAAGTGATTTATTTTATTATTTAAACATTCCTGCTGCATAAATCCACTATATCAGCATCCAATATTTAAATTTTTTCATCCTCTTTCTGACGATCTATTGTACTAAGGTGCCCATTAAATTATTTTAATAAAATTAGCAACCTTAGTAAAAATAATTAAATTATAGCTCATTAATACATCCGAGTTGCAAAAATTGTTGAAAAGTATCAAAATCGAAAATTGTTTGCATTAGAGTGATACCAATGATGAATAATGAGAATTGGACCCAATTGGGTGATTTACTATAAATAGGTGCTCTTTCCAAGAATTTTGGAGAACACACCAGAAGTCGGAAATAAGTTTAGAAAGTGCCATTTGAGCTCATTGGTAACATCAAATAACCCTGCTGATAAGTCTAACACACACCTAGAAGGTAAGAACCAACTGCAATGCAAGAGAACCCAAAAACGGGACATTACAACATTACACTTCAATTTCGGTTAGTTGAAGAACTCACAACTTGTCAAAATTGTATACAAAGTACAATATTTGCAATGATAAACATAATACTTTGTAGGAAAGAAAAAACATAGTAACAGAAATCTGCAAAAAAACCTGATTAATCCCGATTTTTAAAAAAAATCTGCAGGTTGGACGATTTTTTCCCCGATTTTTTGAAAAAATCTTTGACTTTTTGGTCAACGATTTTTTCCCATTTAAAACTGCAAAATCAGCAAAGACTGCGTTTAAAACCTGCAAAAAATCATGAATAAAATCGTGCTGATTTTCATGCGAAAAAAATAAAAATGAGACCATAGCTTGTTGCTTACTATTATGCTTTGTTAGATTTTTTCCAAGCATCCATAGCTTGTTCGAAAGCACCTGTTTTAGCCTTTTAGCCATAGCAGCAAGGCAGTGAACTGTTTGATAAAATGCTTTGGTAGACATGTATGAAAAATGTCGTAGCATAGACAAAGCAGTGAACTATGTGAAAATATGCCTCAAAGAAATGTGGTCTCATGGTGATGGAATGCCATGACAATCCATAGCCATAGGCATTCGTCAGGGCATTCCATCACCATGAGACCACATTTCTTCGAGGCATTTTTTCAAGCAGTTCACTGCCTTGTCTATGCTATTGCTTACTATTATGCTTTGATAGATTTTTTCCAAGCATCCATAGCTTGTTTGAAAGCACTTGTTTTAGGCTTTTAGCCATAGCAGCAAGGCAGTGAACTGTTTGACAAAATGCTTTTTGTAGACATGTATGAAAAATGTGGTAGCATAGACAAGGCAGTGAATTGTTTAAAAAAATGCCTCAAAGAAATGCGGTCTCATGGTGATGATTGTCATGGCATTCCATAACCATGAGACTGCATTTCTTTGAGGCATTTTTTGAAACAGTTCAATGGCTTGTCATGGCCTTCCATCACCATGAAACCGCATTTCTTTGAGGCATTTTTTCGAACAATTCACTGCCTTGTCTATGCTACTACTTACTATTATGCTTTGACAAAAAAATTCCAAGCATCCATAGCTTGTTCGAAAGCACCTGTTTTAGGCTTCTAGCCATAGCAGCAAAGCAATGAACTGTTTGATAAAATGCTCTGGTAGATATGTATGAAAAATGTCGTACCATAGACAAGGCAGGGAACTATTTGAAAAGATGCCTCAAAGAAATATGTTCTCATGGTGATGGAATGCCTTGACAATCCATCACCATAGGCATTCATCATGGCATTCCATCACCATGAGACCACATTTCTTTGAGGCATCTTTTCAAACAGTTCACTGCCTTGTATATGGCTTGTTATGGCATTCCATCACCATGAGACCACATTTCTTTGAGGCATTTTTTCAAAAAGTTCACTGCCTTGTCTATGCTATTGCTTACTATTATGCTTTATAGATTTTTTCCAAGCATCCATAGCTTGTTCAAAAGCAACTGTTTTAGGCTTTTAGCCATAGCAGGAAGGCAGTGAACTGTTTGATAAAATGCTTTGGTAGACATGTATGAAAAATGTCATAGCATAGACAAGGCAGTGAACTGTTTGAAAAAATGCCTCAAAGAAATGTGGTCTCATGGAATGCCATGACAAGCTAAAGCAATTGGCAGCTGCTCCTAGTTATTAGTTATGCAATGTGAAGTAATTGCATAACTGCTTAGGTTGACTTTGTAAAAAGCTATATTGTAATTGAAATTTTGTCATCTATCAGCATCTAGTTATTCGTTATGCAATGTGAAGTAATGCTTTGAGTTTGAAAGATGTGCAATGCAATGAATGTAATCAGCGATATGAATATAAACTACAAAAATCTATTTTCTACATTTCATTAGTTAAAGTCTTTATTTTATTTGCTCTCTATATCTCTATGCTATGGAAATGCCTTTCGATTTAAAAAAAAATAGTTTTTATCTCTTGTTCTATAATTTTTTACCTTTTTTTTTAAATCCGATTTTTTCAAAAAATCTCATACTTTTGGTTTGCCGATTTATTCCCCAAAAGATTTCTGTTGCTATGAGAAAAAGTAAGAAAGTTTAAAAATTAGGACTGCATACTTGAGATATAATTTTTATTTCAAGAGGTTGTAGGTAAATAGAGCCTTGGGCATGGATGTATCACCATTCATGGGGACCTTGTACTTGTCTCGAAAAGCACTAATACTATCATTCCTTGAAGATGTGAAGTGGCCAAATACACTTATGACAATACTCTATTCATTTAGATTTGGGAATATTCTGTTAGTGTTTCTTAGATCAGATTAGACAATAAAGAACTCAATAGAATTGCAACATATAAGACAATGAACACAACAAGATACCCTGGGAAAACCCTCCTCTTGAGGGAGAAAAACCTAACAAATGATTCTCTTATATAAGGTAACACAATAACAGAAATCTGCTTACAACTCAGGCCCAACAATGGCCAATATATTCGCCTTTCTACACAAGATACAAATGACTGTATTTTCTTTGAAATCGGACTGCTGCTCTAAGGTGCGAATTCTGCTCTTGATGAAGATATGTGAATTTCTGCTCTTCCAATGATAAGTGCGAACTTGCTTGTTAATTCAAATTCCTTTGACAATGATAATGACCTTTTATTTATACAACATAGGCGCCTCTTCATTTAGGTCGGCCTTTCTTGGAAAACATAATAAATGATAAACAATTAATATATCTTGGAGTCGGCTCAAGGTGAGACAAGGATAGGCGAGCTATAAGGGTCGGCCCTTAGCAAGTATATTGTATGATATAAATTAAATAGCCTAGAGGCTATACATTTAATTTATTCTTTTCTTCTTGGGAAGTGCAGACCAAAGCTGCTCAATAACATCAACACATTCTTCTAAATATGGCTTTGTATCCATTTGACACCAACAATCTCCTGATTTCATATGGTGCCACCCTCTTTAGAAAGGAAATTATCTCTATGTTGTAATACTTTGGGGGTAACACAAATGCTAGGAGATGCACAGGTGTGGTCATCTTGTTCCAATGCTCAACAATGATTCTTTGCACTCTTTTGAAAAATTCTTTTGTGGGGTAATTTTCCTTGTGTCCAAGACAATACTTTGTACATTTGGATTTTGGAATATTCCTTTTGAATGTGGCCTTGTATCCACTTGCAATCTCTTGATGTCATATGGTGTCGCCCTTGTTGGCAAGGGAAGTATCTTTGTGCTGTAATATTTTGGGGACAAAGTAAATGCTAGGAGATGCAAGGGTGTGGTCATTTTGTTCAAATCCTCAATAGTGATTCTTTGCACTCTTTTGAAAAGTGCTTATATGGGGTCATTCTCCTTGGCTTTTAGTATGGTTGTTCTTTCAAGCATGGAGCCCATGCCATCATAAATTTTACCCAAACATGGTCAATTTTTATCAACATAACTAATCATATTTGTGAAGGGGTAAGTGAAATTGAAAATATAAACCACACAAGTCCATTGATTGCCTCTATAGTCTTTAAAGATTATTGATAATCATGCTACTCAATGACTCACGCCTTCACAAATTGTCTCAATTGCTTGTGATGTGAATGGAGTCTCAATCATAGAAACAAGCATCTTTCTTGGGGATATTTTGGGAACCCAAAAGAATTTTTTTTTTTTAATTTCCTAGGATAATATTGTGAAAATATTGGAAAAATATCAAGAATCCAAAAAATGCTGAAAAATTAAAAAAGAGGAATAATTAATGTTTTTTCTATTTAAACTCATCTAATTTCATAGAGAATGAGAGAGAAAGTAAAGGAGAGGTACACCATTAATTTTAAAATATGGATTTTTCTCGTTAATTTGGAATCATTGTTTATAATGCACATTGCATAGTTCTACTTCAAAGTTTGAACCCTCAAAATCAATTACCAACTTCCAGTACAAATGTTAAGCTATGAAGTGGAAAACTACAAAGAAACACAAGGTAGATGGAGCCAATGAGGCTAGCCACTATGAAGTACAATCCACTAGGTAGCAGTAGTTCTTGATGATGAAGCTCCAAGATTGTGCTCCCTTCAGAGCTGATTCACTGTTCTTTATTAAATACATTGGCCTCCCTCATAAGTTTTCCTCATCAACTGTCTTTTCTTCATTAGTGAGCCATTTTGAGTCAAGATTGATCTCATCAAGGTTAGTTGGTTGATCGTTCTTGACACTTCCTATATAATTAGTTCAAATGTATTAGTTTGAAACGTTATACAAAATTAGAATAATAATCGCTAATTGAAAGAAATGAATAATTACAATTTACAACCAAAAATGCAAATTTTCCTTGCCTTGAAGTTTTTTCATCTAGAGGCAAAGGTTATTGTGGACAAAAACCAAAAAATTGGTTTTTAATTTAAACAATTGTGAATTTTTGGAGTATATGCATTGAAACACACTCCAAGAATGCTCACAAGTAGATGGACTACATGGTTGGCTCAAAATGTGCATCACATTTCGGTCTCAATTTTTTGGTATCTTTGTCAAAAATATTCACCATTTGGCTAGGACTTTTTTTTTTTAATCAACATTCTACTTGTTTGGATAACTTCAATCTTAAAAACAAAACAACAATCTTGTGAATTCCTTAGTACCTGGTTTCAAAGTGGTCTTGCCCTCTACAACACAAAGAGTGTTGAAAAATCCTTTGCTAGTATGTGGGCAACTTTGTGAAGGTTGCCTGTAATTTCTGTGATTCAAGGAAAAATCTCTCAATGCATTGGAAGAGGCCCTCATTCACCTCTTTAGCGTGATTGAATAAGTTGCTATAAAACAATGTTGGATTGAGGAAGTATTTAGTGGCATGGAGGGTGCAATGCATTCGTTGATCCCATCTTGCATCAATGACCTCCCATATCAGCATGGGCCTGCTCGTCTCATAGTCCATCCTTGCTATGAAAGTCTCTTTGGCCCTATTCATGGCCTTATATTATACAAGTAGCCACATGAGGATTTCTCCCATTGACTAGCCACAACACCCTAACTAAAGGCTCATAAAATTTCACTATATCCTTTGCCTTTGTCCAAAAGCTTGCAGCAAAAACATGTACTGCCACATTTTGACCATCTATTTCATCAACAAAGCCAGATTGTGACAACTTATTTGAATCAAAAATTCGCTTCAAAATTCATATTTTGGTCTTAGATCTGCAATGCTAGGAAGTGTGGCAAATCTTGTAACCCTTGGCAGAAAAAAGTTCCTTCCCATTTGTGAAGGTGCACATTATATGTAATGCCTATGTATGATTGTAGATAACTTTTGTGACGTTTTTGGCCCTCTTTAGTACAAATTTAATATGTTCAATTTATTTTTATTTCTTCTAGGATTAAATCGAGACAATGACCCATATATGGACTCCAAAACAAAGTGGTGTGCTTGTCCATCAACAATTTGCTAGTTTCAAGATAGGCAAGAACGCTGTATGTGATAAATTGGACCACATGTTATGGTCCCACCTCTACTAGCACCTCATCAAATAGAGTGAATATTGCTTCACTGATGTCATTGTGCTTGATGCATTTCTTTGTCTAAGAAACACAATGTAGAACATTGATGCAACAAGGAAATTGATGATTGTATGGTTCCTACCATCTATCTACCCATTTGACATTATTGTGCAACTTGTTTTAGCTCACTCTTTGCAATTATTTGCAAGAACGATGCTCAAATCCTCAATTGCATTTGTCAACATATTTTTCTTCAAGGCCTCATATGGGGGGGCTTTGAACCGAGAACCTACAGTAGCAATGTCATCCACCATGGCCTACTGGTATGGAGACCTCACAATGTGGAACGACATGCTAGAATAGTATAAAAAAATAGTAGCGAATTTTTTGGTTTGCTCATGCACAATCTTCTTCCACTCCGTACGCTCCAAAGTTGGTTGTGCTCTAGCTATGGTATGTGGTGAAAAGGTGGTTGCACCCAGTTGTGATGCAGAAGAAAGCATAGAAATTTGTTCATTTGTTGAAGTTTGTTTTGATCATGCTAGCTCATCCAAGTGATCGAATCTAGCCTTAGGAGAAGATGATTTGACTTGTGCGCCCATTGTAATGTCCCCTTCTTAGTTCTAGTCAGTTTGAGGACCGTTAGCCTATTTCTTGAGTTCTTGTGGGCTAATTGGTAAAACAAGGTGCCTCCAAAGTTCTTGGAGGACACAAATTTAGTGTTATAGGGTTTTAATTCATGACAATGATTTCTATGGGCAATATAGATCGCAATGACACTCTCTGAAGTGTTTTCTGACAATTTAGGTGCTCTCCAAAATTCTTGGAGAGCATGTCTATTTAAAGTAAGTCACCAAATTAACTCCTATCATACTCCTATTGCTTTAGTATCATCATGGCATGGACTTCCACAACTTCCTTCGCTTGATAGCTGATATTTGGAGGATATTTACTAGAATGCTTGACATCATGGTGAAATGTTCTTACTAAAAGTGTACAAAAATCAAATTGGAAAACAATAGCATTAATATTTTATTTATTTCTTGACATTACACACTTACAAACAAAAAAGAAAAATATAATAAGACTCATTGTAGTGCTCAACACATAGTTTTGAGTTTTAGAGTGTTTTTGGCACCCTACAATCAATCACAAATCACCATGTTGGTTCTAGACATCCTGCATAGTATCCATAGGTCCTGCCCTTGAAAGTTTTCATCCCTAGGGCTAGAACAGGTCTAAACTTGAGGAATCATATCCTGAATTTTCAGGCTGTTGCAGCAGTATTTCTTTTCCATGTAGTTGAAGATGAAGTTTTTTTTGATTTCAATTTCTAATAATGTTTCTCAATTATTCCTAGTGCTGCATATAATATCGTTACCTTGGGCGATCAACTAATTTTGGGAATTAATCCCATGTTTGTTAATTAACTAATCAATCACTTCCAAGATTTAATGGAGATAACTGATCACATAACTCCTAATTCATCTACATATAACTGATACCAACTCCTTGATTTGCTAAGATAAATGATAACTTATTGAAACTAACTTGCCTTATTTTAGCAAAAGACTTAAGGCTGAAGACTTAGTCTTAATCAGACTTAATTGTTGACAAGACCTTTACTATTCTAATTGAAGACTTTAGACCTAGCCTTGATCTGACTTAATTGCTAACAAAACCTTTATTTCCTAACTACTTGCTAACTAAGATTCCATTCAGTGCTCAAATTGAAAAGGGGACATTATAAGTCCTCCCCTCGTGAGATTGCTTGTCCTCAAGCAAGACAAGGCTGGGTGATTGAAGATATGAACCTACCCCCAATCAACATCCTACTTCTAGTGATGAAAGGCCTTCTATTTCCATGCCTACACGCTTTGTACCTACATGCACACCTCACACTCTCCTTTCTCATAGGAGTATACCTCAATCAAATTAAAGGCCTTCTATTTCCATGCCCCTTCCTCAAACACTTGCCACTAGCTTTCCTTATTCTAATAGAGACTTAAAATTGAAGACTTAGTCTTAATTGAACTTAATTGTCAATAAGACCTTTATTATTCTAATTGAATATTGAAGACCTAGCATGATTTGAATTAATTGTTGACAAGACCTTTATTTCCTAACTACTTGCTAACAAAGATTCCTTCCAATGCTCAAATTGAAGAGGGGACGTATAGGTGCTCCCCTTGTGAGATTGCTTGTCCTCAAGCAAGACAAGGTCAGGTGATTGAGGATATCAATCCACCTCCAAGCAACATCCTCCTAGTGATGGAAGACTTTCTACTACCATGCCTATTGGTGACACCTCATGCCTCTCCACACTTTGTACCTACGTGCACACCTCATACTGTCCTTTTTCATAGGAGATACCTCATTTAAATGCAGTTGCCCCTTTCCTAAGCACTTGTGTGTTGGGTCCCAAATCTCTTATAGTTAAAGCGTAACTATTTCCTTCGCATTTCATTGTGGTTCATGTCACTTGGTTGCAAACTCTTAATGATGTCTCTTGCCTCCTCATGACCTATGGTTGAGAGGGTGCAACCCCTAATTTTTGTGGAAAAAAATTGTGCTAGGTCCTTTGTTGTTGTTGTGGTGCTTCTGTACCCATACCTCCTTGTAATTAGATGTAGTAGTTTCCCATGTCTATGATTCAAAGGAAGAGAGATAAGGCAATTAGATGGTTTCAATGCCAAGGCCCTTCTGATGGTTGCTTGTAATGAACCTTGGGTCAAGGGCCTTAACCAGACCTTTGAGGGGCTCTTTCAACCCCTCCATGGAAAGGAACACTAGGGGCATCTTTGATAGATTAGGTACCATCACTACTATCCTTTAAAATTCAGCCATGTAATCTTCCGTTGAGCCTTGGTGGCATAGTTGTGCAAGCTCCTTGAAGTGCTCTTTAGGGTCTTGCCTCTTAAAATCTCTCACAAAATTCCTCATAGGTGGTGATATGGTTGTGCCTTGAGTCATTTTGAAGGTGAAGGATTGCAAATTTGATTGCTCCTTCCTCTTACATTGGGCTGAATGGAAAATGTGTTTAGCTTTTGAATGCACGCTCTAGTTGAGGTTTTGTCGGATCCATCAAATGTGGGGATGGGGAGCTTTCCCAACCTACCTTGTAAGTCTTTATGAGGCATAGTTGAAGGGGTATTACTTGTATTTAGAAGGGGTATTACTTGTATTTAGAGTTATAGTTTTTGTATTCAGTGTATAAAAATATATGAAAGTAATATTTGCTTGAAATTCTTCACTCTTTGCCCCATATTTTGCTTGTAGCACATACAAATCTTCTTCATGTTGTCTATTTGTGTATTCGTCTTGCGCCACTATTTCTTATTGGCAAAATATGACCTTGGGTAAACCTGCACCTGTTGCTAACTTTGCTAGGATGTTCTGATTCATGGCTGTAGATGAAGATGCTTCTTTTGTACCATTCCTCAGAGGTGTAGTAGCTCGATAGGCCTCCTTACCTTGCTAGATTTGGGTGAGCAGCTCAATGAGCTGTTGCTGCCCATCTTTTTTAACATTGTAATGTCCTTCAAAGATCTCGATACCTCAAAAATTCTTACTCTTTATCATCACTTGACATTTGCTTTTTTTGTTCCCTGTGTTGATACATTGTTTCTTTAATACTTTCTAACATGTAGTGTAGAAGTTTGAAAATTCTTTTAATTTTATTTTTATAATATATATTTTTGTTTTCCCACTACCTGGCAAGATCATAGCTCTGATACCAATAAAATGTTCTAACTAAAAGTATCTAGAAATCAACTCAGAAAATACTAACAACATGAATATGTCATGCCCCCGATTATGAATTAATTCATTATGTGAAGGTGGCGATTCCTTAACTCTGTGATTATACTTATGATAACAAATTAATAAAGGAATTTATATGCAGCGAATAAGAGGCAGCTGTTAAACAAGGAAAGGTGACATCCATTAAGTTCTACTGAGGGACACCTCTCTTCATAAGGATATCTCTCCCCATATGGTCGCCCCTCTTGGGGATGTACAAGGTATAAATGTGGAGATCGAACAAGGGGAAGAGGCATCAGATCAAAGAAAATATATCTGCACACAGAAAAACAATTGGATGAGATCAGAATTAATTATCTGCACTCAGCAGACAAGGGTAGAATCAACAGTTAATACATTTGTTAATAAATATTGTGGTATGCTCTATCATGATTATTGTGTATAATGATATATTTAGTGTTGTATAATCTCTATGAATCTAGATATATTTAGTGTTTGTAATTCTCAATAAGCAACCATGAGGAAGAGTGTGGGAAATACCCGTTGGGTGAGCAAATACTAAATTTCTTTCTAAGTACACCACTCCATGTTGGATGCTTGTGTGTCTGCCACTTGGGGCCAAGAGGGTGAGTGTCTGCGCTTGGGCTTAGAAAGGGGAATCTACGGGCCTCCTATTGTAGCTTTTCCCCCAATCTCTACATGGGTTGGTTGTTGGGATGGATTCAAGGAGCCTCAATCATAAGAAGGATGGATAAGGTAGCATGGATAGGGAAGGCAAAGACAAGTTTATCCACTAAGTACGCCACCCCATGTTGGATGCCCGTGTGTCTGCCACTTGGGGCCAAGAGGGATGGTATATCCGCTCTTGGGCTTAGCATGGATAGCTTCGAGCGCCTTATCATGTTTCTCATCCAAGTCCTATTTGAAATGATAATTGATAATCAATATTCGTTATTTTGTTAATTTACAAAGGAGAGTAATACTCCTTATATAAAGAAATACAGGACGATGTTTCTAAAAAGAAACCATTGTTAACTAAAGCAAACTAAATCAGATAATTGAAAGTTGCTAAAATAAACTAAAACAGAAACAAAAGTTACTAAAAGCTAATTGAAATAAATCGAGTTAACTAAAAGTAAACTAGCGACTAACTAAAGCTAAGATGACCATTAAATATTACAATAATACTTTAATACCCTCCCTCAATGGTCATGCTACAAACATAAACCAAGTTTATCCATGATCTTCTGGAAACATATCATCTGTGACTGATAGTTGGAGAAGCATAACCACCTCATGCTTACTGGTCCTTTCCCACAGAACAATCAAATCTAGACACTGACACTTGAAAATAGTGAGCATCCTCTGCTTCCAGGTAGTATAACTTTTCTCATTGAACTTGTGGGTACTTTCCAACATGAAGTTGGTCAAAACAGCCATCCCTCCCATTTTCCAAAAGCTTGAAAAATGAGGTAAAGTCTGTGATCAGTTGGCACAAAACATTGGACAATCATCTGGCACAACTCCCACAATTTTTTCAAAAATCGTCTAAAAAGAGGTTCATAAACAACATGATTTTTCAAGAGAAACCTTCAAAAACTTGGAAAAAACAATATTTTTTTTCAGAAAAAACCTTCAAAAAATTCTAAAAAGGCAAGATTTTTGAGAAAAATCTTCAAAAACTTTTTAAAAACAAGATTTTTCAGAAAAATCTTCAAAATACTTTTAAAAAACAGAAAAAATCTTCAAAAATTGTAAAAAACAAGATTCTTTCAAAAAAATCAAAAACTTTGAAAAGCAAGATTGAAAAAATCTTCTTTTTTTCAAAATACTCTCAAAAGCAAGGCTTTTTCAGAAAAAATCTTCAAAAAACTTTTGAAAAAGCAAGATTTTTTTCAAAAAAAAACTATCAAAAAATGTTAATGATCTTCAAGATCGCTTAGATTAAATCACGAACTCAACCCAAAAGAAGGTGCTGCACACACAAAAACCCTCAAATCTGCTTGAAAATTTTCACAAAATCTTATACAACAAACCCTTCGTTCACAAAAATTCCTCAATTTTTATCTTTAAAAAATCGGCTAAAAAACTGAATGAATTTTTATAAAAAAATCCGTTAAAAAAACTTTCGAAATAATTTTTCAATTTTTTGGGTTAACCATTAACATTCGGTTTAAAAAAAACAACCGAGCAAAAACATCTAAGAAATTCTTTAAGAAAACAATGAATTTTTATTACTAAAAAATTCGCCAAAAAAGTTTGAGCCTAAGCTTTGATACCATGAAATGATAATTGATATTCAATATTCGTTATTTTGTTAATTTACAAAGGAGAGGAATACTCCTTATATAACGAATTACATAACAATGTTTCTAAAAATAAACCATCGTTAACTAAAGCAAACTAAAGTAGATAATTGAAAGTTGCTAAACAAATTAAAACAAAAACAAAAGTTACTAAAAGCTAAATGAAATAAACTAAGTTAACTAATAGTAAACCATTGACTAACTAAAGCTAAGATGATCATTAAATATTACAATAATACTTTAATACTATTATGATTAAACTTCCACCATGCATTATGGATATTGTGTAGTTTATATAGCTTTGAAATTGTTATGTATTTTTTTTTGATCGATAAAAGCGGGTAAACCTGCAAGATTTTTATTTATCAGCAAAACCAGCAGTTACAAGAGAGTAAGAAAACATCTGAAAACCATCACACCTACAAACCCAACCCCAGCTACAACAACATTGCCACATATAGCAACATAAATAAAATTAAAGCTTCCTAACACTAACTATTTCCTATTCTTCCTTTTATCATGTGATCGAAGAGACATACTGGAAACAACATCCCTCTTCTTCTTCTTCTTCTTGCTTTGGACCGTATGCCATTTCTCCTCTTGTTCATCCGACCAAGAGGGCTCTCCAATACCTTTGTTAGGAAGGCTACTCCCTTCAAAAAAATTTGAACACACCCCATTTGTCCGATCCCCACCAACCTCATTTGGGGCACAACCTTGCACAACCCTGAAAGCAAGATCTATAGCAAGTTCTATGTCCTTCATATGAGTTTCAATTGAGTCCGTGTTATTAGTTTTCTTCAGCGGTTCATTCCTTACCACACCATTCTTTTCCATCGAATAATGGTGGGGAGAAACCTTTTTCCACTATGATGCCATATTATCCCTCTTTCATTTGGAGCAATGCTCTGCAATATGCCCAGTTTCAAAACAACATCTACATCTAAATGGTAAGCCTTCATAATCCAACTGCTGTTCCCACACACGACCAGAGTATTTCAACGAAATAGCTGTAGGTAGAGCCTTTGTGATATCCATTTCTATAAGAATACAAGCGTATGTTGTGTGCAAAAAATTGGTAGTGTCGTCATCAATAGCCAAAAATTTTCCCAATGCATTGCCTAAAGCTTCAAAACAAGGTTCGAACCAAAAATGGAGAGGTAAATAAGGTAATCTTACTCAAATAGGAGCTTTCCCAAAAGTTTTTGTGTTGGGGTTAAAAGCTGGGTGCCACCGTTTCAGCAGTAACAGATGCTTATCTTCCCAACTCCATTGATAATCACAAAGCACAGTCCTCCTATCATTTTCATTGTCAAAAACAACCACAAAGAAACCCTTTGCATTAGGATAAATTTGAACATCACCCTCCAATATTGGGCTCCAATGCTTTGATATCCACTTATTAAGCTCTACGAGCCCTGGCCAAAACCCCCTGAATCTGCCAATTAGCCCAAGTTTTGCAAAATATTTCTCGTTTTCTACAACTTCAGCCCCTAAATCCCCTTCCAAGGAGATCGATGGTATGTTGTTTGCACAGGGTAAGGGCTTAATCTCTGGTTCCAAGCCTTGTCCCCATCTCTGATCTCCACTCTCCACGCTTACTCGCTTCCCACCACCATACATAAAGTTCATCCTCTTTTGCCAAGTCTGAGCTTCGGGACCCTCAGCCACGCCCAAACCTTCACCCTCACTCCCATTGCGAGCCGCTGAGGCTCCACCCTTACGCGAGGAATACAAGCCATTCTGCACTACTGCAGCGAAAGGACGACCCCATGTACCACCATTACTAGCATTACCGAAGGCAACTTCATTACCGCTGAACGTAACCCTAGCTGCAACCATTGTAGGAGAGTATTGTGATCCAAGAAATTGTTATGTATTTTTATATGGTTTAAATAGGAAAGACATTTATTATATATGTTTTGATCATATGATTTATATTTCCAATATTGTCTAACGTGATTGTAGGACCTAAACCAAGTTTCATATTGCTTCAAGCATATATTGGTTAGTTATAACCCTAACTACATTAAATTTTTGATTCTAGGGCAAGATTTAGGGCAATCCCAAAAGAGGACATTACAATTGGTATCAGACCATCGTTCCTACTAGCCTGAGGGATGAAAGATAGTGGATGCAACATAGCCAAAGAGCTCAAAGGGCACTTGAGAGAGAAAAAAAAGAAACTTGCAACCAGCAACAACTCTACTCAAAACAATACTATGGGTGAACAAATGGAAAATGAACTTAGGGCCTTCATGGAAAATAATGAAAAGATAACCCAAGCTTTTATGGAACAAAATGAGAAAACAAACCAAGCACTCCTCCAAGCCTTACAAAACATGAGCAATACAATCAATATCCTTAGACGGCACTCTACAAATGGGAGAGACGTAAACTCTAACCATTCAAAGAGTAATAACATATCTTCCGCCACTAGGATCCCAAGACCTTCATTCCTACCTAGGGAAGAAACACCAATGAAGGAAGAATAAAATAACCCACCTCCTAATAGCACCGAGGAAATTGCTAGAGCCTACACAAGTTTGGACCTTGAGATTAGGAGGAATATCCCATTTGGGAATTTTATGAAGCTAAGAAACATGAGGCATCAAAAAAAAGACAAGAGGCAACCTAGTAAAGATTTGAGACAAAAGGTGAATAAATGAACTCTTCCCAACTTCGATGGATCGTGGAAAATCATAGAACGTGCATGGATACAAAAGTTAAACACCTATTTAACCCTTAGTCATATGACAAAAGAAGATGCTGTCCAGTTTGCTATCTTGCATTTAGAGGGATTGGCCCATGAATGGTGGCATCATGGCATCTTCACCTAAGGACACAATAACATAACCTCCTATGACGAATTTACACACAAACTCATAAAAATATTTGACAGAAAACACCCCCCAAAAGACTTCAAGGAACTAACACAACTAAGGCAACAAGGATCTGTAGAAGATTACATAGCCAAATTCCAAAGAATTTTAGTAAGAGTGTTAGGGGTTACCGAAGATTGGCTCACCTACCTATTTGTCGAAGGATTAAAAGATTCGATCCAAGGGTTGGTAAGCACCCTTGATCCCACCTCTCTTGATGATGCCATCGATGAGGCTCTAAAACTAGAAGACAAATCCACAAAAGACAAGTCATCAAACACACACACCAAACCTCGCTACAAGAAAAATGGGCATAAAGGAGAATTTCGAAAGGCAGAATTATGGTTTGATTACAAGGAAAAATGGGAACCTGGGCATGTTTGTAAACAAGAAAACCTTAAAGGGCAACGAGAGGACCTAAAAAAGAAAGGTTTGTGCTTCAAATGTAAGGAAAAATGGGGGCCAAGACACGTATGTGGAAAGGAAAGCAAGGCACAAAATATAGAGGCAATATTTGATGAAGAAGAACAAGGAAATTCAAGCAAGAAATAAGGCATGATGAAGAAGAAAAAGAAACCCTAGCAACCATCTCTAGAGCCTCCAAGCATCACTCTTTTAGAATCAAAAGTATAATAAAAGGACAAAAGTAATAGCCCTTATGGATAGTGGGGCAACCCACAACTTTATGACAAAATTTGGTAGCAAAAATGAAATTAGAAACAAAAGATTTTAAGGGCTTTAAAGTAGTCTTGCCTGATGGATCCACTTCCCTATGTGCAAAAAAAAATTTAAGCATAACCTTGGGAAACCATCCAATCAAAGAAGATTTCTACATAGTAAATTTAGGGGACACTGATGTAATCTTGGGTACCCCATGGATACACTCATTAGGGCGTTTTTACCTAGACCTTCCAAAATTGGAGCTTTGCTTTAAACATAAGGGACAAGAAGTCCTCTTAAGAGGGCTATCCGATAGATCACCAAGAGTAGTTTCATCCAAGAGGATGTAAAGAATATTTAGACATGGACAAGGAGAATGGGCTGCACAATGCATGATTCTTGACAAGTCTTCTTCCCAAGGGAAAACTATACACATTGACATTCAACCTATATTAAAGGGGCACAAAAGGGGGTTTGAAGACATCCTGCAAGGACTACCATCAAAGAGAGGCTTTGAGCACACCATTGGATTAGAGGAAGGGGCAAAACCTGTTATTACCACACCTTACTGTCACCCACGGGGATATAAAGAGGAAATTGAGAAAGCCATAAAAGGAGTTATTGGAAATGGGACATGTCCAACCTAGTTCTAGTCCTTTTGCCTCCTCTGTTGTACTAGTAAAAAAGAAAGATGGCACCATGAGAATGTGGGTCGACTATAGGGCACTTAATAAAAAAACCATCAAAAACCGATATCCCATCCCTAGTTTTATGAACTAATCGATGAACTTCATGGGGCAATATATTTTTCAAAAATTGATCTATGTTCAGGGTACCATCGAGTAAGAGTAAGAGCAGAAGATGTCCCCAAGACAACTTTTAGATGCCGTTATGGACACTTTGAATTTATTGTCCTACCTTTTGGACTAACCAACACCCCCTCTACCTTCCAATCATGTATGAATCACATCTTTAGAAAACAACTAAGGAAATTCCTCTTAGTTTTCTTTGACGATAATTTAATCTATAGAAAAACTTGGGAGGAACACTTAAGACATATAGACGGAGTACTGGGAATACTTGAACAACAGTCCTTATTTGCCAAACTATCCACGTGTGAATTTAGGATGGAAGAAATTTTTTACTTAGGACACAAAATGAGTGCTCAAGGCGTAAGCATTGATGAAGAGAAGATTGAAGCCATAAGGAGTTGGCCAAAACCAAGAACCTTAACGCACCTAAGAGGATTCTTGGGACTTTGCAACTGCTATTGAAGATTCGTCAAGGGTTTCTCAAAGTTGATAGCCTCATTGACCAACTTAACCAAGAAGGGAGCATTCACTTGGAATGAAAAGGCACAACAAACTTGTGAGAAACTTAAGGAAGTAATGAGCTCCTGTCCTGTTCTAGCAATCTTGGACTTTTCATTACCATTTGAGTTAGAATGTGATGCTTCTGGCGAAGGCATTGGAGCCGTATTAATGCAAAACAAACCTTCTATCGCCTTTGAAACTAAAGGAAACCGAAAGAAGCTATTCCATTTATGACAAGGAGATGTTAGCAATCATGCATGCCTTAACTAAATTTAGGCAATACCTAGTTTGTGGGAGATTCATTATAAGAACTGACCATAATAGTCTAAGATTCTTCCTTAACCAAAAGTATCTAAATGATAGACAACAAAAATGAGTGAGTAAAATACAAGCCTATGATTTTGATATCAAATACATGAAGGGGAAAAACAACATTGTAGTAGATGCCCTATCACGAAGACCCCATCTATGCTCTATCACAAGCATCTCCGGAGGTTGGAAGAACTCCATCATTGCCAAATACACCAAAGGTCCACAAGCCAGTGACATCCTAGAAGGGAATATACCGAATGAAGAATATAAGGTGGTGGAAGAACTTATCCTATACAAAAATAGGTATTCCTTGTACCAAGCTCCCAGATGAAGGAAAAGATCGTTAGAGAATACCATGACAATCCTCTAGCAGGCCACCAAGGGTACTACAAGACTTATAAGCAAGGGAAAAATATTCTTGGAAGGGTCTCAAGAAAGATGTCCTTAAACATGTTCAAGAATGCATAACTTGTCAAAGAAACAAAGCAGAACAAACCCATCTAGTAGGTCTTCTACAGCCACTACTCGTTCCCAATAAAAAATGGGAGAGTGTCTCTATGGATTTCATAACCATAATTCCAAAAGTACAGGGTAAATATTGCATATACATGGTGGTGAATCACCTTACCAAATATGCACATTTCATGGCAATATCCACCAATTATAGGGCTCCTCAAGTAGCCGATGTCTTCTTCAAGGAAATCTTCAGATTACATGGCTTCCCTAAAAATATCATCAGTGATAGAGACAACTGATTCCTTAGCCTGTTTTGGCAAGAACTCTTTCGACTAGCAGGGATAGAACTCACACCAAGCACAAGCTACCATCCCCAAACTGATGGACAAATGAAAATTGTAAACAAATGGATAGAAGGATATTTAAGGAACTATGTAACAGGTCAACAAAATGCATGGATCAAATGGTTGCACATTGGAGAATATTGTTATAACACCACACATCACATGTCAATAGGGATGAGTCCCTTAAGGCCTTGTATGGGTACGAGGCAACCTCATTTGGAAGTTTGATCCTCCAAGGAAGCCGTGTACCAGGATATAAGGACTTTGTGCAACAAAATATGGATATTATGAATACACTCAAAGATAATCTACATCAAGCCCAAAATCAACAAAAGATTTATGCTGATAGAAACATAATCAAAAGAACATTTAAAGTTGGGGATTTGGTTATTTTAAGACTACGACCGTATAAGCAGTCATCGATCAAGGAAAGTAGAGCCGAAAAGCTTAAACCTAGATTCTATGGACCATATAGGATTTTGAGAAGAATAGGAGAGGTTGCCTACGAGTTGGAACTACCAGCTAATAGCAAGATTCATAATGTCTTTCATGTCTCTTGTCTTAAAAAGGTGCTAGGACAACATGTCACTCCATGTTCAGAATTACCCCTATTGGACAATGAAGGTAAGTTAATTCTGGAACCTGAGATCATTCTTAATATGCGGGAGAAGAAATTAAGAAACAAAACTATCCCTGAGTATCTGGCTAAGTTGAAAGGGCTTCCTACAGAAGACAGTACCGAGATTTTTGATCATCCAAATTTGAAATTGCTTGAGGACAAGCAATCTTGGGTGGGGAGGACTGTCATGCCCCCGATTATGAATTAATTCATTACAAGAAGGCGGTGATTCCTTAACTCCGTGATTATGCATATGATAACAAATTATTAAAGGAATTTATATGCAGTGAATAAGAGACAGCAGTTAAATAAGGAAAGGTGGCATTGATTAAGTTCTACTAAGGGACACCTCCTTTCATAAGGATATCTCTCCCCATATGGTCGCCCCTCTTGGGGATTTACAAGATATAAATATGGAGATCAAACAAGGGGAAGAGGCATTAGATCGAAGAAAATATATTTGCACACAAAAACAATTAGAAGATGCTACCCATTCCTCTACGCTTCAAGAAAATGTCCCAGTTTCCCCTCACCCCCCTCTAATGGATGTGCAAAATCAATCTCAAAAATTTGAACCTTTTAAGCAATCAAAAGAGGGACTCACATTGGCATCTTCATCCCCCTTGGAGAAATCAGATTCACAATAGGGATCACATCGAACAAGAGGAGGAAGGCAGTTAGGGATGTTGAAGGAAAACCCCGAATTGTTCTTGGGAAAGAAGAGGCATCGATTCCATCATGGAAACTCTAGCCTGTGTAAGGAGGAGGAACGATTGACTAGGGCTCAATCTGCTTTGTACAAAGCATCGCCCCATTTTGTTGGTGTGAGAGTTGCCATCCTGTGGGAATAAAACACTTCTGAAGAGGAGAAAAGACAAGGTTTTGAAAAGGAACAAGCAACCACGTCAGAGGTAGGGTGGACGTTTTGCCAGGAGGAAGAACTGCAAACTGTTTTGGAAGGAAAGGTCCACGGTTTGCATTGGTTGGCCAGACGATGGTGTTGTTTAGAGAATAGAGGAGCGGGTTTGTGAGAAACTAAATAGGTCTGCAAAAGAAAGAAGCAATTAAAAAGATTCTAAAGGCAACATTTCCTTTGAAGAAGAACCGAGTGTTAGCAAAAGAAGCCAATTCTTGTAGAATCAATGGAATTCATGCTTGGAGTGTGTGCATAGGCTTGTAATGTGGTCTCTTTGTATTGAATCATAGGCGTTGTTGATTGCATTGACTGAGAATTGCAATATGCTGTCAAAACTATCTTTCTTTGTTGCCCTGTAATTGATGTATGTTCTCTTTAATAGTTCTTCAAAATGAAGCTTGAGTTTTGTGTGTTCATGTTGCTTTAGTGTCTAAATTGGCTTGCTTCCTTGAATCATTCTACTGCAAGAAATAGTATTTGATAATTCTGCTAGTTTCCTGTCTCTATCTATAGTGTAGTTTCTAGAGACAAACAATTTGTCATCA
Organism: Sequoiadendron giganteum; assembly: GCA_007115665.2. Lineage (NCBI taxonomy): Eukaryota > Viridiplantae > Streptophyta > Pinopsida > Cupressales > Cupressaceae > Sequoiadendron > Sequoiadendron giganteum. The sequence continues at coordinate 441,422,841 of CM021109.1, read as the reverse complement.
CCTTGGATATGTTTCTATCCTAATTGTGATATTGTGTGTAATTAATAAGTTTACTTAGGATATTAGGAATATTTAATTATTCTCACTCGGGCTGCCAATAATGACGTTGCATCTTGACTTGAGGTACACAACTGCCGCCACTGCATTATCATTTCTTGATTGATGGTAGTTAGGTGCCACCTCTATCTCAATTCGATCAATTTAACTCACTTCTTGATTGGGACTGATTGAGAGTTAAAGCTATGACTTCTTGGACATGTCATTTGCTTAATTCATGCATCCAAGGGGCCTATATATTTTTGTTCATTACTTTTTGTAATTTGCTCCTTTTTATTGAATATTGAATATTTTTATTCATTTTATTGGTTTTGAAATTAGCTAATAAGCATAAGGTCCTCAGTAGATTTATTGTGCATGTGAGAAATTCTAACATGAACCATCAGCATCAATGAAAAATATTTTTTGTTGTTGCAATTTTGAATTTTTATGGTCTAACTATCTTTGAAGTGCAAGAGGAAATCTTTACACTTCACATTATAATAATTCCCTCTCATTTAGACGTTCAACTTTAGTTGGAATCTTTGGGGGATGCATTTGACAAATGTTCACTTGTTGATGACACCCATGGAAGTCAAAGAGTGACAATGTCTCATAAGAGCATGGCGGTGGGCTACTTGCATGTTGTTTATGTAAATTGCATGTTTGACCTTCGTTTGCATGCTAATAAATCTAAATTTGACTTGGACTTGATGACTTGACAACTTAAAAAATATCTTGAGTTCCTTAAAAAAACAAATTTTTAATGCAAATTATAGTCACAAAATGTTTCAAATGAGTCTATAAAATGTTGGTGAAATGTTTTCTATTAGATTTGAATACAAAAAGAGTACAATATCACATTATCATGTGAATACAACAATGACTAACCAATAAATATGATATGTATTATAATGATTGTGTTGAAAATTCATCATAAAAAAATACATATTCATGCAAGTTACAACAATTATATTTTACTCTTCCCTGTTCTAGTGAAAAATAGGAGCCTACTCTTTACAATTAGTTACAACTCTGCACATACTAGAAGCTTGCAGCTCCACCTTGGAACTAGATGACAATGATTTCTTTGCCTCAAGTTCAACATAATCTGCAATGGTGTCATGCAAGCCTCTACCCACCTCTTAAAATCAACAATCTTGTCTTGTGTAAACATGGGGTATCCTCGTCTTGCATGCTATAGTAATTGTATGGATCGATCTCATCCAAGTCTATAGGTTAATGAGCAGCTATGTCCTCCACCTTTCTTATGTGAAGGCAAAGGTTTTATTCTACAAAAATGAAGTCATTCAGGCATTCTTGTGACAACTGGTTGCACTTCTTCATGTTACTGGTCTCAATCAAACTCTAGTAGTGCTCACATCTAGAAGTGCTACATGGTTGAGACAAAATTTGAATGGCTAGCTTTTGAATATTTGGGGCATTTCCACTTGTCTTCCCACCAAACAGTTGCAAATAAGATATTCAAAAGTTTGTTAAGTAAGCAATAGTTGTAAGGTGTAAGTGAAGACTCCAAGTTTTTGTTTCTTGGTATTTGGGTGGTTCTCCTTCAAATATCTTGTGGCAAAGAAAAGAGCCTCTCCTTAAATTGCTTGTAATTTGCAACTCTTGAGTATCAAGTTCCTCACCTCAACCTTAGATGGCATCTTCTCAATGCACATTGAGAAGCCTTTTGTAACCTCCTCATTAACATCTGTGAAGTCCTCTAAGAAAAAAACTTGGAGTTGAAGTATTATTCCACTACATGAATGTGTTGGTGTTGATTATCCTCCAACGATCAATTGTCTTCCAAATGGGTCCAGATTTGTCTCCATCTCCCTTGTTTAGTTTTGGATGACTTCCTTGCCCTTGTCCATGGCCTCATAAATGCATCCCAACAAGTTTTGCTCTCCATCCACCAAGTGCAAAATGTTAGTGTTTCTTAGATCAGATTGAATAATGAAAGCACTTAAAAGAATTGCAAAACATAAGACAATCAACACACAAAGATACCCTGGGAAAACCCTCCTCTTGAGGGAGAAAAACCCAGCAAATGAATCTCTTCTATAATATAGAACAATGGCAGAAATCTGCTTACAACTCAGGCCCAGCAATGGCCAATAATGTATACAACACAGTCGCACCTCTCCTAGATGCACTAGATACAAATGAATATGATCTTCCTTGAAATCAGACTGCTGCTAAGAAGTGCGAATTCTGCTCTTGAAGAATAATGCTAACTTGCTTGAAATCGAATATGTTACAATGACAAAATGACCTTGTATTTATACAACATAAGGCTCCTCTTCACTTAGGTCGGCCTCTTTAGAGAAACATAATAAAAGATAAAATACAAATGAGGTCGGCCCAAAGAATAATAGATAAATGCGAATCAATAGGGTCGGCCCTTTATTCTTTTATGTTTATTGTTTGATATAAATTAAATAGCCGAATTGCTTTCTTCTTGGAATTCGTGCGATGAAGTGCAAACCATAGCTGCTATAACATCAACACTCCCTCTCAGCTAGGGATGACCTTCCACCTGCACAAGATACATCATATTAGAATGAAAAACAGAGAATATCACTTCATCGTGATATCAACCATTATGGCTACCTCCATAGATGGTATGAACAAATGCTCATCACTTAATGTGATGTTGTCACCTCAATGTGACTTTCACCATGGCTCTCCCAGAGGGTGATACACAAGCATAGATAAACCATCACGGATTCCCTCACGTGATGCTGTCATGGAGTCACACACATGACATCCACCATGGCTCTCCCAGAGGGTGGAAACAAGGGCTTTCACCTCAAATCTCTCTCATTAGAGAAATGCATTATCAAGAGCTTGCACCTCAACTCTCTCTCAATAGAGAATTGCATTATCAAGGGCTTGCACCTCAACTCTCTCTAAATAGAGAATTGCATTATCAAGTAAGGATCATTGATACTGAGACTCTTTCTCAGTTAAGGCTGCATTCTCCACCATACCAAGTTTCTCTCGGAAGTACACAAACTTAATCCTGGTGAGAGGCTTGGTGAGAATGTCTGCCGTTTGCTCTTCAGTGCTGATATACCTCAATTGTATAGCTTTCCTTTGTACCATATCTCTAATATAGTGGTACTTGATCTCAACATGTTTTGTTCTGTCATGAAACACGGGATTGACAGAAATCTTTACACAACTTTGATTATCACAGTGTATAATAGTAGGCTCCATTGATTGTCCAAACAATCCTGCAAAGAGCTTACGAAGCCACACTGCCTCACGAGCTGCCACACAAGCTGCTATATATTCTGCCTCGGTTGTACTCAAAGCCACTGAAGACTATTTCCTGCTACACCAAGAAATCATAGCAGTACCTAGACTGAAACAACAACCAGAGGTACTCTTCCGATCTGAGACACATCTTGCCCAATCAAAATCAGTAAAACCATGCAGCTCTAAATCCACACCTGAAGAATATCTCAACCCATATCCAATTGTGCCACATAAGTATCTCAGGATATGTTTAGCTGCTACAAGATCTATTTGTCTTGGTTCACACATAAACTGGCTAAGTGCACTCACTGCATAGCAGATGCCAGGTCTAGTGTTAACTAGATACATCAATGAACCAATCAACTATCTATACATCGTAGAATCCATTGGTTCTCAACTGGCTGCAGCCTCTTTCAACTTATCTAGATTAGTCTCCATGGGTGCAGATATAGGTTTGCAGTCACTCATACCAAACCTTTTGAGAATGTCGACAGTATACTTGCCTTGACTTAGAATCATCTCATCTGACTTTTGCCAAACTTCTAAGCCAAGAAAGTAATGCATGAGACCTAGATTCTTCATCTCAAACTCTGAAGCTAATTCCTTCTTCCATTTTAGAATTAGATGTTCTTCACCAGTGATAATCAGATCATCAACATATAAAACCAGAATCAAGGCCTCACCCTTTACTACCTTAAAGTAGAGGTTAGAATCTGCATCATTCTTTGAGAAACCTAGGCTTGATAGATACTGATCAATCCTTTCGTACCAAGCACGAGGAGCTTGCTTAAGACCATACAAGGCCTTCTTCAGCTTACAAACATGAGACTCCTTTCCATGTACCTCAAATCCTTCAGGTTGCTCAATGTAAACCTCTTCTTCTATTACACCATTTAGAAAAGCTGTCTTTACATCCATTTGATGAATCTTCCATCCTCTAGATGCAGCAATAGCAATGATGGTTCTGACAGACGTATATCGAGCCACGGGAGCAAAAGTTTCTTCATAGTCAACTCCCTCTTTCTGTGAGAACCATCTAGCCACAAATCTTGCCTTATGCTTCTCAATGCTCCCATCAGCTGCATGCTTGATCTTGAAGAGCCACTTAGAAGACACCACAGATTTGCCTTTGGGTCTAGGAACTATATCCCAAACATTGTTCTTAAGTATGGACTGGTATTCCTCGGACATGGCATCTTTCCATACTTGTTGACTAGAAGCTTCTTCAACATTTGAAGGCTCTGACTCAATAATCTGACTCATCAAGGCGACATAACTAGAGAACTTGTGAGGTCTCTTGCTTTCTCTGAAAGCTCCTCTTGGAGCTGCAAAACTTTCTGCTTCCTGCATTGTCTTACGAGCCCGAAGAGGTCTTTTCTTTCCAATCACAATATCTAGAGGCCCATCAGTAGGATCCAAGGGTTCAACTGGATCAACATCTTCTTTATGTTCTGGAGCCTCCTTCAAGTTCTCTGGAATATGGTCAACTTCCATATCTTGAGGAGGTTCTTCTTCATCAATCTCCATAGGAGTGCCCTTGGACCTTCTGAACGCAACATCTTCCTCAAATGTGACATCTCTACTGATCTCGATAGACTTTTGTCCTGGTATGTATATCCTGTAAGCTTTTGATGTCTCACTGTAACCTACAAGAATTCCTTTCTTCCCAGAAGGTTCTAGCTTTGTTCTCTTTTCCTTTGGAATATGAATATAGTCTGGACAGCCAAAGATCCTCAAATGACTAACTTCAGGTTTCACACTTGAGAATGCTTATTTAGGAGTTTTATTTTCTAAGATCTTGTGGGGACTCCTGTTTTGAACATAGACGGCTGTCCTCGATGCTTCCGCCCAAAGAGAGATTTGCAGGTCTTGATCATGGATCATAGCTTTCACTGCTTCCACAATAGACCTATTCTTCCTTTCAGCAATACCATTTTGTTGTGGATTATAGGAAACACTGAACTCCCTCTTAATCCCTGCTTCAATACAAAAATCTTGAAATGTGCCAGAGGTGTATTCTCCACCATTATCGGATCTCAATACCTTGATCCTTTTCCCAGACAGGTTTTCAACCTGTGCCTTGAATTCTTTGAATCTTTCTAATACTTCTCAGATTCTTTAGATCTCAAGAAATAAATCCAAGTCTTTCTAGAGTAATCATCAATAAAAATAATATAATACAAGAAACCACTAGATGATGCAATAGACATTGGACCACACAAATAAGAATGAATAAGATCAAGAATACATTTAGATCTACTTTCACTAGTATGAAACGTACTTTTTGTGTTCTTGCCTAGGGTGCATCCCTTGCATGTACCTTCGTGTTCTTGATTGAATTTTGGAAGACCAGTGACCATCTTCTCCATGATAGGTAGAGCACGAAAGTGAATATGAGCCAATCTTTGATGCCAAAGATCGCTCATGCTGGAGCTGTCATGCACAAGCGCTTGAAGAGGACAAGTGCATAGCCTGTAAAGACATTCATGTCTAACTCCAATCATTTGAGCAGTTTTGAAGCTGGAGTTCTTTGCCCATATAAGAACTTTTCCTTTGGAGAAGGCAACTTGATAACCCTTGTCTTCCGATGCTGAAATTGAGACAAGGTTCCTCTTTATCCCTGGAACGAATAGTACATCATTCAAATCTAATGAAATCCCGAAATCCAAGTGAAGAGTGGAGTTTCCAATTCCTTTTACAGAATATCTGGCATCGTCTCCAATAACGACTTGATCACTAGAGTTGCTCTCCACTAAATTTGGAAGGTGACCCTTGAAACCGGTGATGTGCCTAGAAGCACCACTATCAATCAGCCAGGTGTTGGTGTCAGTAGAAACATTGCTTGCCAAGGCTGAATAGAACAGATAATCACTGGAGTCCTTCTGTGGAGCGACTTATTCAACATCTGCAGTGACAATTTGATGCTTAGGTCTTTGAGGACAATTCTTCGCAAAATGACCATACTTATCACAACGAAAACATTGAATTTTGGACATGTCTCGTTTCCTTTTGAAGGCAGGAGCACCATCATTTCCATTTTCTCGATTCCTCTTGAAGAATCCTTTCTTAAAGCCTTTTCCTTTGTTCAATGAATGAGAGGCAAGAACTTGTATTTCTTCATTCTTTGAACTTTGACCAATTCCCCTTGCCGTTAATCTTGACTCCTCTTGAATGCAGTCAATCCTCAATCGATCAAACTTGGGAAGTTTAGATCTAGCACTGATTCCTTGAATGAACGCCTCCCATGAAAGCGGAGGACCATTGAGAGCAAGCATAGTTAGGTCTTTGTCGTCAATCATGTGACCAATAGTGGAGAGCTGATCTCTTATCTTTGAAATCCTCATGAAGTATGTGATAACAGATTCTCCTTTCGCCATTTTCACATGATGAAGTTGTTGCTTTAGTGCAAGAGCTCGACTAGTGTTGTTGATTTCGTACATCTCTTCCAAGGTTGCAAACATCTCTCTTGCTGTATCCAACTTGAAGACAATTGGTACAACATGATCCTTGACAAAATCAACCAACACTTTCTTTGCCCTAGTGTCTTTCTTCCTCCACTGCAATTTCTCTTCTTCCTCCTCAGGTTCAGGAACTTTTGATTTCACAAACTCAGCCAAATCATTCTCTTCCAATGTGAGCATGATCTCGAACCTCCATGATGTGTAGTTTGAAATCCCTTCGAGTCTATCCTCGATTTTCAGACCATTCACCATCTTAGATTTGAGAAATAAGAGATAGACTGCAAAAGAATAAAGTGAGTGTTGCACACTAAATCTGATCACGATCTTTTTCACACCCGTTCTGATAGCATGTTAGTGTTTCTTAGATCATATTGAATAATGAAAGCACTTAAAAGAATTGCAACACATAAGACAATGAACACACAAAGATACCCTGGGAAAACCCTCCTCTTGAGGGAGAAAAACCCAGCAAATGAATCTCTTCTATAATATAGAACAATGGCAGAAATCTGCTTACAACTCAAGCCCAGCAATGGCCAATAATGTATACAACACAGTCGCACCTCTCCTAGATGCACTAGATACAAATGAATATGATCTTCCTTGAAATCGGACTGCTGCTAAGAAGTGCGAATTCTGCTCTTGAAGAATAATGCGAACTTGCTTGAAATCGAATATGTTACAATGACAAAATGACCTTGTATTTATACATCATAAGGCGCCTCTTCACTTAGGTCGGCCTCTTTAGAGAAACATAATAAAAGATAAAATACTAATGAGGTCGGCCCAAACAATAATAGATAAATACGAATCAATAGGGTCGGCCCTTTATTCTTTTATGTTTATTGTTTGATATAAATTAAATAGCCGAATTGCTTTCTTCTTGGAATTCATGCGATGAAGTGCAGACCATAGCTGCTATAACATCAACACAAAATTCTCACCAAAAGCTTTGACACCTCCAACCAAATTAAATTACAATTAAAATAAGGACTCTAATAAAGTTAAAGGATTCAACTATAAATTTAATTTGAAGTTTGAAGCTACTTTGATGATTGCTATATCTTATTTTGCAAAGATATCATAGAGATTTGTGTGTATGACTCTCTCTTCATCAGTCTTCTTTGAATATGATGAATCTAGCTCTTCTTGGCTTGCAAACATCTGCTTCAAAGGTGTTTAGAAACTATAAATGCTTGTAACATGAGGAAGTTAGTTGCAAATTGTGTCACACCCACTTGCACAAGATTTTTACCTATGGTGTGATTTTTCATCAATTTGAGAACCAAAGGGTGATTTTAGATGTATTTGGTTTCTTCGACTACTAGTCTCACCCAATCAATTTTGTTTATGTCCTCCAAGAGAAGGTCAAGGCAAGGGGTAGTGCAAGGAGTCCAAAAAAAGCGATGGATGCTTCTTTTAAATTAGTCTCTTTTACCACATTAAGTTATTGAATTATCAGTTATAACTTGCACCACATTTTCAATGCCCACCTCTAACACAATCTCCTTTAGCATTTTATTCAAATTCTCTGCATTCTTTACATTATTAGAGACATCTATGGATTTAAAAAACACCATCTCACCATTCAAAGCCAGTAGAAATTTGATGAGGGTGTGGTTTTGTCCATCTATTTGCTCATTTGAAAGTATTATACATCCAAACTTGCATCATTTATTTTTTAGTTCTTTCAAAATTGATTTCACATCTATACAACCTTGGAGCTACTATTCATTTGAGTTATATGGAGAGGGCCTCATGTACCTTTTCCCTACAATTGTTAATGTTTTAACCAAATATTTCTAATATGGGTTCTTTGCTAGGTTGAGAGAAAGGTTGTAGTAGAACTATGAATTAGCATATGCAATATTTGTTTCCTTGTGATTCACTTTGTTCTATGCTGTACTTTCAATGGAGGGTTCTGATTCAAGTGTTTTTTAAGAAACAAAAAGGCTTGTAATTAGACTTTGTTTGAGCTAGACAGGATGGATGTGCCACACAAGTGTGGTCCATGACTAGAGCCCTCAATGTCTATCATATCCACATCTATTTCCTTTGTCAAGTTGGGATTAATGGCTATTGTTATAGCTGTGTTTGTCCCCATACTTTCAAATGTTAGTGTTTCTTAGATCAGATTAAACAATGAAAACACTTAATAATATTGCAACACATAAGACAATAAACATAGCAAGATACCCTGGGAAAACCCTCCTCTTGAGGGAGAAAAACCCAACAAATGAATCTCTTATATAAAGTAGAACAAGAGCAGAAATCTGCTTACAACTTAGGCCCAACAATGGCCAATACTTGATACAAAGAAATCACACCTCTCCTAGATGCAAGATATGTAATAAATATGAGATCTTCCTTGAATCCAAACTGCTGCTATGAAGGTGCGAATTCTGCTCTTAATTGCGAATTTGTTTGACTTGAATGAATGAATACAATGACAAGTAAGACCTTGTATATATACAAGAGAGGCGCCTCTTCAAGATAGGTCGACCCTCTAAAAGAATATAATAAATGACAATTTACAAATAAGGTCGGCCCTCTGCATTTATTAAATGTTATAGTCATGAATTAAATAGCCGAATGGCTATTCATTTAATTCATGCTTTCTTCTTGTAATTCGTGCAATGGAAGTGCAGCCCTAAGTTGCTATAACATCAACACTCCCTCTCAGCTAGGGATGATACTTCCACCTGCACAAGACACATCATATCAGAATGAAAACAAAATAGAATATCACCTCATTGTGGTATCAACCATCATGGCTACCTCCATAGATGGTATGAACAAGTGCTCATCACTTAATGTGATGTTGTCACCTCAATGTGACTTTCACCATGGCTCTCCCAGAGGGTGATACACAAGCACAAATAAATCATCACGGATTCCCTCACGTGATGCTGTCATGGAGTCACACACATGACATCCACCATGGCTCTCCCAGAGGGTGGAAACAAGGGCTTTCACCTCAAATCTCAAAAGAGAAATGCACTATCAAGGATTTACACCTCAAATCTCTCTCAATAGAGAAATGTATTATCAAGGACTTGCACCTCAAATCTCTCTCAATAGAGAAATGCATTACCAAGGGCTTGCACGTCAAATCTCTCTCAATAGAGAAATGCATTATCAAATCTGAAGATCACTGATACAGAGACTCCCTCTCAGCTAGGGCTTCATTTTCCACCATATCAAGCTTGTCTCAAAGGTACACAACCATTGTCCTAAGAGGAAATGCTTGATGAGAATGACTGCTATCTGCTCATCAGTGCTGATATACCTCAACTGAATATCTTTCCTCGATACCATATCTCTGATATAGTTGTATGCTTAGTTTTGTCATGAAATACATGGAAAGACAAAAAACTTCTCAAAGCTTTGATCACAAAGGATGACAGTTGGCTTCAATACTTGTTCAACCAATCTTGCAAGGAACTTTCAAAGCTATGAGTTGCCACACAATCTGTAATGTACTCAACCTTTGCTGTACTTAGTCCCACAGAAGACTGCTTCCTATTGAACCAGGATATCATCGCAGGCCTCAACTGAAACAACATCTAGAGAAACACAACCATCTTCTTTAGGTTCACTAGGCTCCCTCTAAATCTTCAATCTCTTGCATCAACCACTTGACCTCATTGCCTGCAACGCTTGCCTTTAGAGAAATGGTTTCCAACGCACACCTCTGTAGAGATTCAGGGTTGTCCTCTTCGACCGCATCTCGGATCACTCTATTCTAAATAGGTTTGCGGAGCTACCAATCCAGGTTGATTTGAGCAATTCAGAACCCAACTGCTGAAGAGGTACTTCAATAATTTAATATCCAGCCTTGCAACACTGCAACCCTTACTTATTCTTAGTGACTCAAAGAACTCCCTCTTGATCCTAGCTTCAGAGATTGCAAGGAAGACTTCTGGAGATGTACTCCCTCTAGCCCCCAACTCAGTCCCTCTAGAGTTTACTCCCTCTTGATCATTTCTTCGGTTGACATGTCTTCTCCACAAGATGCCTCAAGCTTTCATCACTAAGTAATCTCTTATCATCTCCTTCCCCCTAAACCTGTCCAGGAAGTATTTTAGATAGAGATTACTAACAATCCATAATTATCTAAAGAAATATCAAGAATAGAATCGTACAAGTTATATCATGAGATAAATTTTTCAAAAAAATCTTATGCTAGTGAACACAACATAATTCAAGAGAATCTATTATCTCTCTCAATTACAAGATCCAAAGAATAAACAAATGATATAACTGAGAAACCAAAAAATACTTATCTTTTTAACTATTCTGATAGGTCCAAATGTTGGACATAGTGTGATACGTTGAACTTGAGCTCAGATCAATCCGTACCCTTCACAGTTTGAACACAATGACGACCTGAAAGGTACTTTGTCTTCGAGAGATATCTCTAGCCATCAATATAGTCCAATGATTGCAAGCTATGACTCCAAGCTTGATCATTTCTTCATTCGGTATGACTTCGATATCCAATCTTTCCAGATGCAGATTGCTTGATGCTCAGGTAATCTCAATGTTATAGCATGAATTAATAATTACAAAAACAATTCATGAACATTATTCAACCATGCAATACTTATCTCATGGATTTCAAAATCTCCTGAGTAACAGATAATTAATTCATCAATCATGACATGTTTTTCTTTCAATTTCTCAGAAGAGCTAATCTTAGCAAAACAAAAGACAATCTTCATAAATTTCCTACTTGCAATGAATAAATCTAAAGAATCTTATCACAGTGATCACTATTTACTGGTCACACATAATTCGAAGTAAATAGTGTCAGATTTGCATAACTCAACAAATTGAATTTTAGCCTAGAATAGTAAATACAATAAAAAACAAAGAATACTTATCTCTTAAATATTCTGAAGGGTGGACACCGTATGATATGTTGCTCTTGCACTTTGTACACAACCTTCACAGCTTGAACATGGGCCCATGACTAGAGTAGAAATTCACTAGAATCATTTTTGGGAGAGATCTCAATCACATCCGCAAATGAAGCATGCTGATTAGGCCTAGTAGGACAATCCTTCGCATAGTGACCAAATTTGTCACATTTAAAGCATTGAACACGAGAGAGGTCCCACTTCTTCTTGAATGCAGGAGCACCATTTGACCCATTATCTCGATTCCTCTTGAAAAATCCTTTCTTCCAAACTTTTCCTTTCTTCGATGAATGAGAGGTGTGAACATGTAAATCTTCATTCTTTGAACTTTGACCAATGCCTCTAGCCGCCAACCTCGACTCCTCTTGAATGCAGTATGCCCTTAATCGATCAAACTTGGGAAGTTTCGATCTCGCACTAATTCCTTGAATGTAAGACTCCCAAGATGAAGGAAGACCATTAAGAGCCAACATGGTCAAATCCTTGTCATCAACAATATGACTGATGGTAGAGAGGTGATCTCTCAATTTGGAAATCTTCATGAAGTAGATGATGACAAACTCTCCTTCCGCCATCTTAATGTGAAGTAGTTGTTGCTTCAAGGTTAGGGCATGACTGGTGTTGTTGATTTCATACATCTCTTCCAATGTTTTGAACATCTCCCTTGCGGTATCCAACTTGAAGACAATCGGAACAATATGATCTTTGACGGAATCAACCAAACTTTCTTTGCCCTAGTACCTTTCTTCCTCCACTGCAACTTTTCTTCTTCGTCCTCAGGTTCAGGAACTTTTGTTTTTACAAACTCAACCAAATCATTCTCTTCCAATGTGAGCATGATCTTGAACCTCCATGATGTGTAATTAGAAGCTCCTTCGAGTCTATCCTCGATTTTCAGACCATTCACCATCTTGAAATTTGAATTAGGAGATAGACTGAAAAAGATTAGAGTGAGTGCTGCAAAACAAATCTGATCACGATCTTTTTCAAATCCGCTTTGATACCATGTTAGTGTTTCTTAGATCAGATTAAACAATGAAAACACTTAATAATATTGCAACACATAAGACAATAAACACAACAAGATACCCTGGGAAAACCCTCCTCTTGAGGGAGAAAAACCCAGCAAATGAATCTCTTATATAAAGTAGAACAAGAGCAGAAATCTGCTTACAGCTTAGGCCCAACAATGGCCAATACTTGATACAAAGAAATCGCACCTCTCCTAGATGCAAGATATGTAATAAATATGAGATCTTCCTTGAATCCAAACTGCTGCTATGAAGGTGCGAATTCTGCTCTTAATTGCGAATTTGCTTGACTTGAATGAACGAATACAATGACAAGTAAGACCTTGTATATATACAAGAGAGGCGCCTCTTCAAGATAGTTCGGCCCTCTAAAAGAATATAATAAATGACAATTTACAAATAAGGTCGGCCCATGTAATAATCAAAGCAAGCGAACCATATAGGGTCGGCCCTCTGCATTTATTAAATGTTATAGTCATGAATTAAATAGCTGAATGGCTATTCATTTAATTCATGCTTTCTTCTTGTAATTCGTGCAATGGAAGTGCAGCCCTAAGCTGCTATAACATCAACATCAAATTCTTTTGATTCATCAGTGGAAGGGTTATGTGCATCTCTCATTCTATTGTGTTTGTGGCATTGGAACACACTTTGATGTTATGGCTAGCAATACCTATGAGGTGGTATTTGAGGCAATTTAGGTCTCCATTTATCATCAACACACAATAGTTGCAAATAATAGTCCCCAATTTTGGTTCCAGTGTGCCAAAGTAGGGCGATTTCCACTTCCTAATGCTATTGTATGCTTCACATTGATAAATTCGGAAAAATATATTTTAATGTAACATTTTTAGTACCAAAAAACGTTGAAAGTTTAAAAAATAGTGCTTTAAATTCTAAAAATAACCCTACATGCTACAATAGTTAAAAACAAATAGCATATTTGCTAAAACATAAAATAAAATCAACATAAAATGGTTTACATTTCAAACATAAATGAATAGCATTAATAATTGAAGCAAAATAATATATTTTCATACCATAATTTGGTAAACTCTAACTAGTAAAAAAATGAGCATTTTTGCTATGTTCCACGGCGTTCCGGGGATGGGGACAGTAGGGGGACGGTAGGGGATAGTGGCATACAAAATAAATATATATATATATATATATGACTTTTTCAAATTTTTTTTATATATTATAGAGAAAGAGAGGGAAAGAGTGAGCGATATGTCAATAAATTAGTAATTGATAGCAAAAATATCAATATGTAAATACATTGCGAGAGTAATAGTATAAAAGCGTAATAAATGTCATTAAACTTATTATTGTAGCCAATGATCCGGGTATGTTTGTATTTCATTGTGAATCAATATAAATTAGATTTTGGAGGAAATGTCTGCTGCTGTAATAAAATCAGACTTATATCAGACTTGTAATGCAATGTATTCAGACTTGATATAGTGCAAATAAAATCAGATTTGAGGTTGAATGTTTCATATTTGTTGGTGTTATGATAGTAGTTATCATTTCTATGTTTTATGCAAATGATTTGGCATTAAAATTCAATCAAACAGAAGCATAAACATTCAGAAATCAGAACTCGGTCACTTTGCATTGCCAATTGTTTGACAAAATGTCAAACAGCCCAAACTCAAAAATCACCTTAGAAAGGAGGACAAAATATTTAAAAAATAAAAATTTTAAATGTTTTTTAACCTGGAAGCTCCTTGTCTGCAGCTGTCCCCAGTACGATGGGGGACATTTCCAACGTTCCCTATCTGTACCAGGGACGGGGAAACATCCCCAAAGGGCAGGGGACGTTTCCTCCCGTTTCCTGCTAGTTGGGCTGTTTTGGGGACATCCCCTTTGCGTCCCCCCATCCCGGGGACGGCAGGGGATGGGGACAGTGGGTTTTGGGGCAGGGGACGTGTCCATGTGTAACACAGCATTTTTGTTTATAAATTATAATATAGAATCAGTGTTAACAGACATTAAAACTGAATTCAATCCTTTCAAAGAATATGTTTAAACATATAAATCTAACAATTAGGAAATAAATAAGGTTCTTGAAGTACTTAGAAAAAAAAAATCTGATCTGGAAATCTGGAAATTGCAGAATTTGGCTCCTCAAATCGGCTTTAAACTCGTTCAACTTCAAATCATTCAAATAAATTTGCAAATGCTATGTGAGAAAATTGCATGGGTTGGGTTTGCTTAAAAAGACAGTTTTTGTGTTTTTATCATGTTTTTGTTGTGTTTTCATGGTTGTCTATGGATCTGCCGTGTATGGTGAGACCTCGTGGTAGACTCACCAAATACTTGGGTGAGTCCGTTTGGTAGATTTGCCAAGTACTTGGGCAAGTCTATGGTCTACAAGCCTGTTGCCAAGCAACATGGCCAACAATACAGCTTGCGAGTATGCACAAGTAGTGCAAGTACTCAGCGAGTTTTAATTTTATGGTTGTAAATGTGCACATTAGGTGGAAGCTACACTTCTTGACTTTGCATAAATCCTTGATGAATGATGCCACATTTGGAGGGAGTTACAAAGTTGACTACATGACTTAAAACCTTGATGCCCTTGGAAGAATGGCACCACTTTCGTGGAGAGATGCATTTAGGAGTTACATTATTGACTAGCTGACTAGAATCTTCTATCTAGTTGCCGTTGCCATACTTGAAGAGGTTATAAAAGAGGAGAGAAGAACAAGTTTGGTTTAGGTTCCTCATTTTCTTGTAGGTTGAAGGTGGAGAAAGAGTCTTGAAGATTCTTATGTAGGTTGAGAAGCTCAAGGGAAAGACTACACTAAAGTTGCCGATCTCTAGTTCCTAGTTTGGAGTTTGTTGTTGTGTAATGGGACTATTGCTCTAGATTTGAGTCATGGCAGTGTTGTGAGGAGTTGTAATCTGTTTTCTATCAGTTTTATTTGTGGAAATGCTGTCCAAATTCCTCCATGAAGTCTTGATTTGTTGTAAACTATTTTAATGAAATCAACAGTTTCGTATATCACGTTTGTTCATAAATTGCCTTAAAAAACTACAAATCTTAAGAATTTATGAGAATTATTTCTTTTCTGATTTTAACAATCAATTGCTGAGTTGTGAGAGTGTTCTAAATTTGTAACAAATCAGTAAATTATAATCTGAAAAAACCCAAACAATGGTGTAAAGCTTCACCTTGCAGGTATCTCCACTGGGAGTCTTCTTGTGGCAATCTGAACTCCAGGTTGTGAATAGGTCTTTTGTTTCAGTTTAGGGAGGGTTTTCAGACCCTGGATAGCCTTGTAAATGTGTGTTTTAAAGTTCTGTTGCAAGGGAAGGGTCGTCATTCACCTGATTACCTACACTTGAATACATCAATGAGTGAATCAATATGTTTTTAATTTTTATATATATTTTTAGTAATAAATTTACATTATTTAGATTTTGATTTGTAACTGTACCAGGTTTCTGCAGGGTCAAGAACTGTTCTGGCCATTGGACCAGGTATGTGTATACAGACATTCTCATCTCTCTTTGCCTATTTTGTATTATTATCTTTCATGAGTGGTGCAATTTGGTACCAAAACATTGTATAGACACAATTAGCAAAGTATGTGTGGTCTTCCTGCATTTCTTTCCTATGCCCTACTTGTGTAGGTGATATTGGAGTAAAATTAGTAAATTCAGTTGTATTCTTTCAAAGAATCAGCTTTGGATGCTCGTTGTTAACTTTTTACAACCCTTACTTTTATTGGAAACCACTCCACTTAAATAATTTGAATCAATATTATGAAAATGAAAGGAAAGAATAAATATAGCAGAGAATAATGAAAATGAAACAAGTGAACTGAGGGATTTCCTAGGTTAATCTGTACCTCTTTCATTATATCTGTGTCTGTATGCTTGTTCTTAGAAAATGAAAATGTTTGGAAGCCACAATCATTTGGAAAATCTAGGCCACTATGTAATTTCATATGCTTTTTTTTTTTATTACAATCTTCAAGTTAGTACAGCTTATCGTTATACTTCATCAACATACAATGTTTTCTTATTCTAACTTACTAAATTGAGAGAGCCAGTAATGGCTTTGGAAAACTGTATTGGTAGTTCTTATGCTACTTTTAAGTTAATCTTTTATTTTTCTCATCATTTTCTTTACTGACTTGATGTGTCAACCAGTTGTTGAACAAGACATCTGTGTAGGTGAAAACTGTCAATCACAAAAAGAAAATAGTTTTGGCATAGCATATAGAGAATGGCTGTTAAGATGGTTTTTCCCACGTCCATGTACATTGTTATATTAAGCACAAAGAAATCACAAACAAGTAGCGAATTTCATGATCGAGTGTAATGGCATGTTATTGATGCAAATGATTTGAGTATGGGATTTATAGTGATAAATCCATGCACATTGTTATATTAAGCACAAAGAAATCACAAACAAGTAGTCAACTACATTACCGAGTGTAATGGCATGCTATTGACGCAAATGATTTGAGTATGGGGTTTATGGTGATAAAACATGACATGATAACCACATGATGATGACCATTTTTTGGAATTCGACACTCATCATTCTTCACTTATTTTTGAATTGTTCGAGGTCAAATTTTCATTCAAAAGTTTTTGTTCATAGATCCATGGAGAGGTCATGCCTTCTATGTTGTTCATCACAATGTTGTTTCCTGAGTTTTGAATCATTCACACCTACATCATACACAGTCTTTCAAGTGGTCAAAACCACACAAAACATCATGGCACATGTCATTTTCACAATTTTATCACTTTGTTTTTTGTAACCAAGTCCTTACTATTTTTGAAACTTGGGAGTGATTTAGAATGAGGCTTAGATGCCTATTTATAAGTTTTTTTTTGAGTACTTAGAGTTTGGGTGGGACCCATAGAGCATTAGGGTTAAGGATTGTGGCACACAAATAAAAAACACTTATAATTAAAAAAAATATTTACTTTCATTTTTTTATTGTGGGGGATGTTGGGAAGTTTTGGGGACGATCTAGAGACTTCTGAGAATTCTTTGGATGTTTTAGGGATGTGTTGAGTCCCCAAACTATTGCCAAACTAGGGTGATGTCTCAAAAATGTCTCTCTTTGAGGGGGTGTCCTAGGAACATCCCTGGGTCAGTGGCAAAGGTGGTAGAACGACAGGGGGCGTTTCTCCCAAGCCCCTACATCCCTGAAACATCCTTGTCCTAGAAACACAAGGATTTTGAGGGGGAGATGCGTCCTTGTGGAACAAGGTTTTAAAGCAAAGCTTTATCAAAATCATTTTATTATTAATTGATCCCTAAAAACAACTTGAAAGGGCTTATAAATATGTACCTTGAGCACTAATCTATAATGAGAGTTGATGCTAGAATTATGTTGTAGAGATTGTCATTTGTACTTTGAAGTCAAATCATTGTGTTCTTTGTGTGGCAAAGGACGATGGATGTTAGGCTTATGTTGTAGAAATTGTCTAGTTGTCATGTAGTAATTGTTAAAACAAAATTTGTAATTTCTTAAAATCAAAAGTATATTGTTTTGAATCAAACATTGTATTGGCAAAAAAGTCTATTCAAATTGTAGCTTTGGATGCAGTTTAATTGTTTCTTTCATAAAATTGTGTGATGTTTATATGTTTAACCATTTCCTATTGATGTAGAATTAATGGTCTTTGATTTAGCTTCCAACATTCATCTTGTTTCTTCTTTAAAACTTTGTTTATAGCCACATATTGGTCTTTGCTTAAGCTAGTAAGAGGTTGAAGTTATTCGCTTGTGCTTGAGAGTACTCTACTTTATATTTGAAAATCTTGTTGCAAGTCTTAATTGTTGATAGTTTAATTTTTGCATTTTGAGGCAAAAACACAGTTGATTAGTAATTTACATCTATGCAAATCCCAATTTCAAATCTTGTGTAGTGTGCATAGATGTTTATAACTTCAGGTTTTAGGCTTTGTTAGATCTTGGGGAGCTTCTCTTTATAATTTGAAGGATGGTTCTACCATTTGTGTTGTATAGCAATAGACAAGTTAAAATACTAACAAAATAGTAGGTAGTAGCATAAATATGTTAGTGGAGGTGTTTTTTCCATCTTTGATCAATAATGTGCTAGATGGGTTCATATTTGTTTCTATTGGACCCATAAAATAATGAATTGCCTCCTTGGCCCTATCCATAGCCTCATTTTATTGAAATGGTAGAGCAAATTACATCTTTAGACTACACCATTGCACAACAAATAAAATGATAAGTTATTGATACTTTCAAATGATTTTACATTGCAATCAATATGGCTTTATAAAGCCTTTATTTCCACTACCAACTACCCAAAACTACTTACGGGAAAGTAACTCTCAAAACTAACTATTATTTAATTATTTACTAACTATTACTTAACATTTATTTATAAATTAACATTTACATGTTTTTTTTTTTCTTATTGAATCTAATCTAAACTATAAACTAATGATGTAATACTAATTCCAACATTCCCCCCTTATTACATCAATCCGAACAAATGATGGAATATTGCAAAGACTAAACACAACAGCCCTTTTGGAAACTTTGATGAAGCACCTCCACCAATTCTCCTTGCTCACCTAAGAAATACCAAACTGACTCCATTAGTGGATCTCCTGATTGTCAAACTTGCAAAACTTTTGTACAACATGAGAGAACATAAAATATTCCCATCCTCCATGTACTATGAGAGAACAACTCTTCTCTGAGAGTCCACATCTCCTCCGAGTGTGTTGAATTCCCTCCTCTAGTGCTGCATATGGGAGAACAACTCTTCTCCAAGAGTCCACTTTCCTCCGAAAGTGTCAATATCCCTCCTCCAATGCTGTGGGAACCAATCCCTCCTCCAATGCTATGGGAACCAATCCCTCCTCTGGTGTACAAATAAATTGAACCAAGGTGAATACACTAACTACACCCACAAGTTTTTGTTGATGTTATAGCAGCTTAGGGCTGCACTTCCTTTGCACAAATTCCAAGGAGAAGAGTATGAATTAAATAAGTAGCCTTCAGCTATTTAATTCATGCCTATAACATTTATTAAATGGAGAGGGCTGACCCTTTAATGGTTCGCATACCTTGAGTATTACATGGGCCGACCTTAGTTGGATTTTGTTATTTATTATTTTTACTTGAGAAGGCCAACCTACCTTGAAGAGGCACCTCTCTTGTATTTATACAAGGTCTCACTTGTCATTTGAATTCATTCATTCACTCAAGCAAGTTCGCAATTAAGAGCAGAGCAGAATTCGCACTTTCATAGCAGCAGAGCAGCATTTCATAGCAGCAGACCTAATTCAAGCATATTCGCATTCTTAGAAGAAGTTCATACTTGAGTAGTGATTCATCTTCAGCAGTAGTAGCGAATCTTCTTTATGCAGCAGTAGTTCATTGTGAAGTAGCAGATCGTTCAGTTGCAGCTGTGTATCATACTGTAGCAGCAGGTCGAAGTCAAGGAGAAACAAATTCATTTGTATCTCTGCATCTAGGGGTGCGATTGTTCCTAGTAATAATATCGGCCATTGTTGGGCCTGAGTTGTAAGCAGATTTCTGCTCTTGTTCCACTTTATATAAGAGATTCAATTGCTGGGTTTTTCTCCCTCAAGAGGAGGGTTTTCCCAAGGTATCTTGTTGTGTTCATTGTCTTATTTGTTGCAATATTATTAAGTGCTTTCATTGTTCAATTTGATCTAAGAAAGACTAACATGGTAGCAGAGCGGGTGTGAAAAAGATCGTGATCAGATTTTGTTTGCAACACTCACTTTATTCTTTTTCAGTCTATCTTCTAAATTTCTCAAGATGGTGAACGGTTTGAAAATCGAGGATAGACTCGAAGGGATTTCAAACTACACATCATGGAGGTTTAGGATCATGCTCACATTGGAAGAGAATGATTTGGTTGAGTTTGTGGAAACAAAAGTTCCTGAACCTGAGGAGGAAGAAGAAAAGTTGCAGTGGAGGAAGAAAGATACTAGGGCAAAGAAAGTGTTGGTTGATTCCGTTAAAGATCATGTTGTACCGATCGTCTTCAAATTGGATACGGCAAGAGAGATGTTTACAACCTTGGAAGAGATGTATGAAATCAATAACACTAGTCGAGCTCTTGCATTGAAGCAACAACTTCATCATGTGAAAATGGCGGAAGGAGAGTTTGTCATCAACTACTTCATGACGATTTCCGAATTGAGAGATCAACTCTCTACTATTGGTCATATTGTTGATGACAAGGATTTGACCATGCTTGCTCTCAATGGTCTTCCGCTTTCACGGGAGTCGTTTATTCAAGGAATTAGTGCGAGATCGAAACTTCCCAAGTTTGATCGACTAAGGGCAGACTGCATTCAAGAGGAGTTGAGGTTGGCGGCTAGAGGCATTGGTTAAAGTTCAAAGAATGAAGATTTACATGTTCTCACCTCTCATTCATCGAAGAAGGGAAAAGTTTGGAAGAAAGGATTTTTCAAAAGGAATCGAGATAATGGGTTAGATGGTGCTCCTGCATTCAAGAAGAAGTGGGACCTCTCTCGTGTTCAATGCTTTAAATGTGACAAATTTTGTCACGATGCGAAGGATTGTCCTACCAGGCCTAATCAACATGCTTCATTTGCGGATGTGATTGAGATCTCTCCTCAAAATGATTCTAGTAAATTTCTACTCTAGTCATGGGCCTATGGTCAAGCTGTAAAGGTTGTGCACTAAGCGCAAGAGCAACATATTATACTGTGTCCACCCTTCAGAATATTTAAGAGATAAGTATTCTTTGTTTTTTTGATTGTATTTACTATTCTAGGCTAAAATTCAATTTGTTGAGTTATGCAAATCTGACATTATTTACTTAGGATTATGTGTGACCAGTAAATAGTGATCATTGTGTTAAGATTCTATAGATTTATTCATTACAAGTAGGATCTTGCTAATTTGTGAAGATTGTCTTTTGTTTTGCTAAGATTAGCTCTTCTGTGAAATTGAAAGAAAGACATGTCATGATTGATGAATTAATTATCTCTTACTCAGGAGATTTTGAAATCGATGAGATAAGTATTGCATGGTTGAATAATGTTCATGAATTGTTTTTGTAGTTATTAATTCATGCTATAACATTGAGATAACCTGAGCATCAAGCGATCTGCATTTGGAAAGATTGGATATCGAAGTCATACCGAATGAAGAAATGATCAAGCTTGGAGTCATAGCTTGCAATTATTGGACTATATTGATGGCTGGAGATATCTCTCAAAGTCAAAGTACCTTTCAGGTCGTCATTGTGTTCAACTGTGAAGGGTACGAATTGATCTGAGATCAAGTACAACGTATCACACTATGTTCAGCATTTGGACCTATCAGAATAATTAAAAAGATAAGTATTCTTTGGTTTCTCAGTTATATCATTTATTTATTCTTTGGATCTTGTAATTAAGAGAGATAGTAGATTCTCTTGAATTGTGTTGTGTTCAGTAGCATAAGATCTTTGGAAAAATTTCATTCATGATATAACTTATACGATTCTAATCTTGATGTTTCTTTGGATAATTATGGACTGTTAGTAATCTCTATCTAAAATGCTTCCTGGATAGGTTTAGAAGGAAGAAGATGATAAGAGATTACTTAGTGATGAAAAGCTTGAGGCATCTTGTGAAGAAGTCATGTCAACCAAAGAAATGATCAAGAGGGTGTAAACACTAGAGGGACTGAGTTGGTGGCTAGAGGGAGCACATCTCCAGAAGTCTTCTTTGCAATCTCTGAAGCCGAGATCAAGAGGGAGTTCTATGACTCACTAAGAAGAAGCAAAGATTGCAGCATTGCAAGGCCAAGTAATAGAGTGATCTGGGATGCGATCGAAGAGTCAACTGTGAATCTCTACAGAGGTGTGCGTTGGAAACCATTTCTCTAAAGGCAAGCGTTGCAAGCAATGAGGTCAAGTGGTCAATGCAAGAGATTGAAGATTTAGAGGGAGCCTAGTGAATCTAAAGAAGATGGTTGTGCTGTTTCAGTTGAGGCCTGCGATGATATCTTGGTTCAATAGGAAGCAGTCTTCTGTGGGACTGAGTACAACAAAGGCTGAGTTCATTACAGATGGTGTGGCAGCTCGTGGCTTCGAAAGTTTCTTGTAGGATTGGTTGAACAAGTATTGAAGCCAACTGTCAGCCATTGTGTTAATCAAAGCCTTGAGAAGCTTTCTATTTTTCATGTGGTTCATGACAAAACTAAGCATACCGCTATATCAGAGATATGGTATTGACGAAAGATATTCAGTTGAGGCATATCAGCACTGATGAGTAGATGGCAGTCATTCTCATCAAGCATTTTTGGGATAATGGTTGTGTACCTTCGAGATAAGCTTGATATGGTGGAGAATGAAGTCCTTGTTGAGAGGGGGTCTCGGTATCAGTGTTCCTTTGTTTAATGAGTTCTTCTTTGAGAGAAGTTCGAGGTGAAATCCCTTGATAATGCATTTCTCTATTGAGAGAGATTTGAGGTGCAAGCCCTTGATAATGCATTTCTCTATTGAGAGAGATTTGAGGTGAAAGCCCTTGTTTCCACCCTTTGGGAGAGCCATGGTGGATGTCATGTGTGTGACTCCATGACAGCATCACGTGAGGGAATCTGTGATGATTTTTTAATGCATTTCTCTTTGAGATTTGAGGTGAAAGCCCTTGTTTCCACCCTCTGGGAGAGCCATGGTGGACGTCATGTGTGTGACTCCATGACAACATCACATGAGGGAATCCGTGATGATTTATTTGTGCTTGTGTATCACCCTCTGGAAGAGCCATGGTGAAAGTCACATTGAGGTGACAACATCACATTAAGTGATGAGCTCTTGTTCATACCATCTATGGAGGTAGCCATAATGGTTGATATCACGATGAGGTGATATTCTATTTTGTTTTCATTTTGATATGATGTGTCTTGTGCAGGTGGAAGTTCATCCCTAGCTGAGAGGGAGTGTTGATGTTATAGCAGCTTAGGGCTGCACTTCCTTTGCACAAATTCCAAGGAGAAGATTATGAATTAAATAAGTAGCCTTCGGCTATTTAATTCATGCCTATAACATTTATTAAATGGAGAGGGCCGACCCTTTAATGGTTCGCATACCTTGAGTATTACATGGGCCGATCTTAGTTGGATTTTGTTATTTATTATTTTTACTTGAGAAGGCCGACCTACCTTGAAGAGGCACCTCTCTTGTATTTATACAAGGTCTCACTTGTCATTTGAATTCATTCATTCACTCAAGCAAGTTCGCAATTAAGAGCAGAGCAGAATTCGCACTTTCATAGCAGCAAAGCAGCATTTCATAGCAGCAGACCTAATTCAAGCATATTTGCATTCTTAGAAGAAGTTCATACTTGAGCAGTGATTCATCTTCAGCAGTAGTAGCGAATCTTCATTATGCAGCAGTAGTTCATTGTGGAGTAGCAGATCGTTCAGTTGCAGCTGTGTATCATACTGTAGCAGCAGGCCGAAGTCAAAGAGAAACAGATTCATTTGTATCTCTGCATCTAGGAGAGGTGCGATTGTTCCTAGTAATAATATCGGCCATTGTTGGGCCTGAGTTGTAAGCAGATTTCTGCTCTTGTTCCACTTTATATAAGAGATTCAATTGCTGGGTTTTTCTCCCTCAAGAGGAGGGTTTTCCCAGGGTATCTTGTTGTGTTCATTGTCTTATGTGTTGCAATATTATTAAGTGCTTTCATTGTTTAATCTGATCTAAGAAACACTAACAGTTTTGCCAAGAAATTCCAAGCCCCTTTGCTCCATGAAGGGACACAAATATGAAAGTGGTGCTTCTCATGCAAGATATCATCTTTGAGCGAGAAGTTAGCTCGAGATGATAAAAACCTCTTGCCTCTGATGCCTCCAACTTCCAATTAGCTTTTCTTTATACTCCAGTCAATAGAAGTAACATGTTAGTTTCCAAAGATTTTGAAACTTTTGTCAATGTAGCACATATGGTTCTGAGAGTACAAGCATAAGGTGACATGATTAAATTTTCATTTCAAAATGTTGGACCCAACTAACAATACTCCTTTTACAATGTGTTGCAAAAACCAAAAACAAAATAAACCCTGCAAATATTCAAACTTGTGATACATTATTTTCAATGACTATGCAGCTAATTATCAAGCGGATTCCCTCATTAAACTCTTTAATGTCTTAGACATTCACATACTTAAAATAGAACACAATTATATATTTATCACAACTATATATAAATCCTACCAATGCAAAATCTCCATACCAATCATATGCTGGAAAGCTAATCACCTACAGACTCCTCAATTGTCAAACTTACACTTTAATTTGCCTTTTAATTCAACGCTCGAATATATATGAAGAATTAAGCCGTCACAAATATCATACCATTAAGAAACATTTGGAACATACAATAAGTATTGACATTGTTGGATACTTTCATTGCCAAGCTCTTCCTCATTTTATTTTATTGAACTCTACAACTTGCGTCTATCCCAAAGCAAAGGTAGACATTCTTCCATCGAGTCACTTGATCATTCAGAAGTTACTATAGAATATACAAAATGGTGAAGATTCTAGCCACTTGACTATCTATCCCAACTTTCGATCAATATTTCTAGACATCAGTAGGCAAAGGGGGTGGCTATGGTACACATAGATCAGTTGGCAGCCTCCCACAAGTTACTATTCGGCTTGCTTCCAATTATTCTTTACAATGAATCCCAATTCTCCTGCCAATGCGAATCCCACAACCTTAACAAGAAATAGTTGCTGTGTAACTACTTTCACAGAAGCATTAGATTGATGTATTTTTCGATATAGGTAGCCAGTAAAAGTATTCCATGAAATGCTGTAAGTTGTAATGGACTTCCAACAAACTTCTGTGCTTCAACAATTTGGGCACAAAGAGGTTAAAGAAATAGCAGCCAGCATTAAAACACGCCAAATTAAAAATGAATGCTAGAGAACTTTCTTAGATAATGAAATGAAATTAGTTCTTGCTGCCTTTTTCTTCTACCATGCTGGGAATCCCTTCTTGGATCGGCTAGAATTGGTTATCATGCCTAGGCACGGATTTTTCACAGCAAACAATTTCCATGCTTCACTGCAGCATATCATAAAACCTCGCTACCTCTACAAACTTCCATTGCCATTGTAGAGATGTCTATATCAAATTCTAACTACCACTCACTCGTAGGAATAGAATCATTGCATGCTCTGATACTGCATTGAAATTGTAGAGCAAATTACATCCAGAGGACACCATTGCACAACAAATAAAAAGATATATTATTGATACTTTCAAGTGATTTTCATTTTACATTGCAATCAATATGGCTTTATAAAGCCTTTATTTCAACTACCAACTACCCAAAACTACTTATGGGAAAGTAATTCTCAAAACTGACTATTATTTAATCATTTACTAACTATTACTCAACATTTATTTATAAGTTAACATTTACATGTTATTTTATTTATTATTATTTAAACTAATCTAAACTATAAACTAATGATGTAATAGTTCCAACACGTATAAGTACTCCATGGGGTTTTAATATCCATCCACCAATTTTAAAGCCCTTACTAATGATTTTGACACCTAAAACAATAGAACATATAAAAATGAAATCAAAAAATTAAACTGAATAAAATATCTTTAAAAAAATTAAAATATTAAAAACATGCAAAATCAACAAATTGTAACATTATACAAAAAAAAAAAAAGAAAAAGGAAAAATATAATTTTTGGTCAGAAATTTACCTTGAGGATCTCCTTTATTGGCTTGGCAAATGTATCATAAGAAATGGCATTCATGACCCTTTCCCCTTTGACTTTCTTGCAATAAACACTTTGTAACCACCATTCACTACAAACATGCGCTTATGGTTGGGAATGTGGCTACAATACTCTACAAAGTGATGAAGTTTGTCACAAATCATGAGATCCTTGCCATTAGTGTGATTTCTCATTAGATTCAGGACCCATGTGTGGTCGTAGATGTATTTCATGACGTTCCTAGCTCTGCAAGAAAGTGTTGATGTTAGTACAGCGTCGGTCTGCACTTCCCAAGAGAAATATATTAAATGAATATCAACTAAAGCATGGGCCGACCCTATATTGAGTTATATCATTTACTTGTTGACTGGCCGACCTAGATTGTATTTATTCATTTATCATTATTTGTATAATGGCCGACCTAAATGAAGAGGCGCCAAGAAGATATATATACAAGGTTACTTTTGGTCATTGAATATAATCCGAATCAAAAAGAGAAAGTTCGCTATTATGATTAAGGCAGAAGTTCGCAATTACATGAAGAGCAGAGTTCATACTTGAGTAGAATTCGCAGTCCTAGAAGAAGCTCATACTTGAACAGCAGATGAATTCGCATTCATAGAAGAAGTTCATACTTAATCAGCAGATCATCATTCCTATAGCAGCAGACTGTTCTTCAAGGAAGAGAAGATTCATTTGTATCTAAACATCAATGAAAAGTGCGAAATCCTTAGCCATTGCTGGGCTGTGTTGTAAGCAGATTTCTGTCATTATCATATATATATAAGAGAATCATTTGCTGGGTTTTTCTCCCTCAAGAGGAGGGTTTTCCCAGGGTATCTTGTTGTGTTCATTGTCTTATGTGTTGCAATCCTTTTAAGTACCTTATTGATTAATCTGATCTAAGAAACACTAACATGGTATCAGAGCGGGTGTGAAAAAGATCGTGATCAGATTTAGTTTGCAACACTCACTTTATTCCTTTTCAGTCTATCTTCTAAATTTCTCAAGATGGTGAACGGTCTGAAAATCGAGGATAGACTCGAAGGGATCTCGAACTACACATCATGGAGGTTCAGGTTCATGCTAACTTTAGAAGAGAATGATTTGGCTGAGTTTGTGAAAACAAAAGTTCCCGAACCTAAGGGGGAAGAAGAGAAGCTGCAATGGAGAAAGAAAGACACTAGGGCAAAGAAAGTATTGGTTGATTCCATCAAGGATCATATTGTACCAATTGTCTTCAAGTTGGATACAGCAAGAGAGATGTTTACAACCTTCGAAGAGATGTACGAAATCAACAACACCAGTCAAGCCCTTGCATTGAAGCAACAACTTCATCATGTGAAAATGGCGAAAGGAGAATCTGTTATTACATACTTCATGAGGATTTCAGAGATAAAAGATCAGCTCTCCACTATTGGTCACATGATTGATGATAAAGAACTGACTATGCTTGCTCTCAATGGTCTTCCGCTTTCATGGGAGGCATTCATTCAAGGAATCAGTGCAAGATCTGAACTTCCCAAGTTTGATCGATTAAGGATTGACTGCATTCAAGAGGAGTCAAGACTAACAGCAAGAGGAATTGGTCAAAGCTCAAAGAATGAAGAATTACAAGTTCTTGCCTCTCATTCATCAAACAAAGGAAAAGGCTTTAAGAAAGGATTCTTCAAAAGGAATCGAGAAGATGGAAATGATGATGCTCCTACCTACAAAAGAAAACGAGACATGTCCAAGATTCAATGTTTTCGTTGTGATAAGTATGGTCACTTTGCGAGGGTGTGCCCTCAACGACCTAAGCTTCAAGTTGCCACTGCAGATGTTGAAGAAGTCGCTCCACAAAAGGACTCCAGTGATTATCTATTTTATTCAGCCTTGTCTAGCAATGTTTCTACTGACTCTAACACTTGGTTGATTGATAGTGGTGCTTCTAGGCACATCACCGGATTCAAAAGTCACCTTTCAAACTTAATGGAAAGCAACTCTAGTGATCAAGTTGTTATTGGAGATGATGCTAGATATTCTGTAAAAGGGATTGGAAATTCCACTCTTCACTTGGATTCTGGAATTTCTTTGGAGTTGAATGATGTACTGTTCGTACCAGGGATAAAGAGGAACCTTGTTTCAATTTCAGCATTAGAAGACAAGGGTTATCAAGTTGCCTTCTCTAAAGGGAAAGTTCTTATATGGGCAAAGAACTCCAGCTTCAAAACTGCTCAAGTGATTGGAGTTAGACATGAATGTCTCTACACGCTGTGCACTCGTCCTCTTCAAGCACTTGTGCATAACAGTACCAGCATGTGTGATCTTTGGCATCGAAGATTGGCTCACATTCACTTTCGTGCTCTACCTATCATGGAGAAGATGGTCACCGGTCTTCCGAAATTCGATCAAGAACATGAAGGTACATGCAAGGGATGTGCCCTAGGCAAGAACACAAAAGGTACATTTCATTCCAGTGAAAGTAGATCTAAATGTATTCTTGATCTCATTCATTCTGATTTGTGTGGTCCAATGTCTATTGCATCATCTAGTGGTTTCTTGTATTATATTATTTTCATTGATGATTACTCTAGAAAGACTTGGATCTATTTCTTGAGATCTAAAGAATCAGAAGAAGTATTAGAAAGATTCAGAGAATTCAAAGCACAGATTGAAAATCTGTCTGGGAAGAGGATCAAAGTATTGAGATCTGATAATGGTGGAGAATACACTTCTGGCACATTTCGAGACTTTTGTATTGAAGCAGGGATTAAGAGGGAGTTCAGTGTTCCCTATAATCCACAACAAAATGGTATTGCTGAAAGGAAGAATAGGTCTATTGTGGAAGCAGTGAAAGCTATGATCCATGATCAAGACTTACAAATCTCTCTTTGGGCTGAAGCATCAAGAACAACCGTCTATGTTCAAAACAGGAGTCCCCACAGGATCTTAGAGAATAAAACTCCTGAAGAAGCATTCTCAGGCGTGAAGCCTGAAGTTAGTCATTTGAGGATCTTTGGCTGTCCAGTCTATGTTCATATTCCAAAGGAAAAGAGAACAAAGCTAGAACCTTCTGGGAAGAAAGGAATTCTTGTAGGCTACAGTGAGACATCAAAAGCTTACAGGATTTACATTCCAGGACAGAAGTCTATTGAGATTAGTAGAGACGTCACATTTGAGGAAGATGTTGCTTATAGAAGGTCCAAAGGCACTCCTATGGAGATTGATGAAGAAGAACCTCCTCAAGATATGGAAGTTGACCATATTCCAGAGAATCTGAAGGAGGATACAGAACCTAAAGAAGATATTGATCCAGCTGAGCCTTTGGATCCTACTGATGGGCCTCTAGACATTGTGATTGGAAAGAAAAGACCTCTTTGGGCTCGCAGGACAATGCAGGAAGCAGAAAGGTTTGCAGCTCCAAGAGGAGCCTTCAGAGAAAGCAAGAGACCTCACAAGTTCTCTAGTTATGTTGCCTTGATGAGTCAGATTATTGAGTCAGAGCCTTCAAATGTTGAAGAAGCTTCTAGTCAACAAGTATGGAAGGATGCCATGATTGAGGAGTATCAGTCTATACTTAAGAACGATGTTTGGGATATAGTTCCTAGACCCAAAGACAAATCTGTGGTGTCTTCTAAGTGGCTCTTCAAGATCAAGCATGCAGCTGATGGGAGCATTGAGAAACACAAGGCTAGATTTGTGGCTAGAGGGTTCTCACAAAAAGAGGGAGTTGACTATGAAGAAACTTTTGCTCCTGTGGCTCATTACACATCTGTTAGAACCATGATTGCTATTGCTGCATTTAGAGGATGGAAGATTCATCAAATGGATGTAAAGACAGCTTTTCTGAATGGCATAATAGAAGAAGAGGTTTACATTGAGCAACCAGAAGGATTTGAGGTGCATGGGAAAGAGTCTCATGTCTGCAAGCTGAAGAAGGCCTTGTATGGTCTTAAACAAGCTCCTCGTGCTTGGTATGAAAGAATTGATCAGTATCTTTCAAGTCTGGGTTTCTCAAAGAATGATGCAGATTCTAACCTCTACTTCAAAGTAGAAAATGGTGAAGCATTAATTTTGGTTTTATATGTTGATGACTTGATCATTACTAGTGAAGAACATCTAATTCTAAAATGCAAGAAGGAATTAGCCTCAGAGTTTGAGATGAAGAATCTAGGTCTTATGCATTACTTTCTTGGCTTAGAAGTTTGGCAAAAGCCAGATGAGATGATTCTAAGTCAAGGCAAGTACACTGTTGACATTCTCAAAAGGTTTGGTATGATTGACTGCAAACCTATGTCTACACCCATGGAGACTAATTTAGATAAGTTGAAAGAAGCTGCAGCTAGTTCAGAACCAGTGGATTCTACGATGTATAGACAGTTGATTGGTTCATTGATGTATCTAGTTAACACTAGACCTGATATTTGCTATGCAGTGAGTGCACTTAGCCAGTTTATGTGTGAACCAAAGCAAATACATCTTGTAGCAGCTAAACATATCCTGAGATATTTATGCGGCACAATCGGATATGGGTTGAGATATTCTTCAAACGTGGATTTGGAGCTGCATGGTTTTACTGATTCTGATTGGGCAGGATGTGTCTCAGATCGGAAGAGTACTTCTGGTTGTTGCTTCAGTTTGGGGACTGCTATGATCTCCTGGTGTAGCAGGAAACAGTCTTCAGTGGCCTTGAGTACAACTGAAGCAGAGTATATTGCAGCTTGTGTGTCAGCTCGTGAGGCAGTGTGGCTTCGTAAGCTCCTTGCAGGATTGTTTGGACAATCAATGGAGCCTACTATTATACACTGTGATAATCAAAGCTGTGTGAAGCTTTCTGTCAATCCTGTGTTTCATGACAGAACAAAACATGTTGAGATCAAGTACCACTATATTAGAGATATGGTGCAAAGGAAAGCTATACAATTGAGGTATATCAGTACTGAAGAGCAAACGGCAGACATTCTCACCAAGCCTCTTGCCAGAATTATGTTTGTATACTTCCGAGAGAAACTTGGTATGGTGGAGAATGCAGCCTTGACTGAGAGAGAGTCTCAGTAATCAGTGATCCTTGATTGAGAATGCAACTCTCTGCTGAGAGAGAGTTGAGTGTAAGCCCTTGATAATGCAATTCTCTGCTAAGAGAGAGTTGAGGTGCAAGCCCTTGATAATGCAATTCTCTGCTGAGAGAGAGTTGAGGTGTAAGCCCTTGATAATGCAATTCTCTATTGAGAGAGAATTGAGGGGAAAGCCCTTGTTTCCACCCTCTGGGAGAAGCTATGGTGGAAGTCATGTGTGTGACTCCATGACAACATCACGTGAGGGAATCCGTGATGAGTTCATAACATCTATGGGCGTAGCCATAATGGTTAATATCACGTTGAGGTGATATTCTATTTTGTTTTCATACTAATATAATGTGTCTTGTGCAGATGGAAGTTCATCCCTAGCTGAGAGGGAGTGTTGATGTTAGTACAGCGTCGGTCTGCACTTCCCAAGAGAAATATATTAAATGAATATCAACTAAAGCATGGGCCGACCCTATATTGAGTTATATCATTTACTTGTTGACTGGCCGACCTAGATTGTATTTATTCATTTATCATTATTTGTATAATGGCCGACCTAAATGAAGAGGCGCCAAGAAGATATATATACAAGGTTACTTTTGGTCATTGAATATAATCCGAATCAAAAAGAGAAAGTTCGCTATTATGATTAAGGCAGAAGTTCGCAATTACATGAAGAGCAGAGTTCATACTTGAGTAGAATTCGCAGTCCTAGAAGAAGCTCATACTTGAACAGCAAATGAATTCGCATTCATAGAAGAAGTTCATACTTAATCAGCAGATCAGCATTCCTATAGCAGCAGACTGTTCTTCAAGGAAGAGCAGATTCATTTGTATCTAAGCATCAAGGAAAAGTGCGAAATCCTTAGCCATTGCTGGGCTGTGTTGTAAGCAGATTTCTGTCATTATCATATATATATAAGAGAATCATTTGCTGGGTTTTTCTCCCTCAAGAGGAGGGTTTTCCCAAGGTATCTTGTTGTGTTCATTGTCTTATGTGTTGCAATCCTTTTAAGTACCTTATTGATTAATCTGATCTAAGAAACACTAACAGAAAGAAGAAGGGGGAAAAAAAAAAAAAACAGAAGACTAACTAAAACTGAAAGGAAAAATAGTAAATACTAAAAATCTAAATAAAAAAATATAAAAAAGAATTACATACATTTCAATCAACAAATCAGTTGAAGATTACTTGAAACATGTCGAAATCAACTGAAAATTGATGCAATGAAAGTCAAGAACTAAAGAGCAAAAGACAGAAAGGTGAAACACTGAAAATAATGAGTTATTTGGCTGTTTGTAGCTGCAGACTGTCACTATGTTTGCCTGGGTGAGATTTCAGGTGAGCACTCACCAGCTGTGTTTGGGGTGAGTAACTTTCCGGTCTTGAATGGCTCGCAAGTACTTGCTAGTTGGGAGTCACTCACAGAGTTTTAAATTTATGCCTACAACAGAGTAAGGTTGATTCAAATTTCTTTGGAGAAATAGTTGCATATTTTTCAAGATATGCTAGAATTTTTTAGTTTATTCTAATGGGACCTCAAATGGATTTTCCATTTATGGAACTGAAGGAAAGTTACTGGCTTTCTCCTTGACTCCCATTCAATATGGTGTATAGGTCAATCTGTGGACATTAATGACAGGAATTCATCATGATCAGAATCATTGATGTATATGAGCAGAATCTGGCCCCAGCTGAACTCTGTTGGGATTCAATCAAGGCCTTTGCTTCAATTGACCAATCAGATCAACTAAAACTTGGTGGCGATTTCAATGCAACTCTGTTGCCTTCAGAAGGATCAAGGAACAATAGCGGCCTATCACATCTGCTACTAATTGCAGGGATTTACTTAATGAATTATACCTGATAGGATAGGAACCAATGAATGGTAGCTACATCTAGAGTAATAGAAGGTTAGGAGAGACATTTGTAGCAGCAAGACAAGACAAGCTCCTAGTCAATCATTCTTTGGTACAAGAAGGAAAAATTCAACTCAGAGGACCTGTATAGAGCAGGTTGACCCCCAATAAATACAGCTTTTAAAGTTTTTTTCACGAAGGAAAAACAACCTAAAAGATATACCTTCAAATTTGAGCTGATGTGACTAATGGACTATTCTTTGAGGGATAGTTTCAAGACTGGTTGTCAACACAAGTTGGGGGATCTGGTATGCTTTGGTTGGAAAAGAACTTGAAACTGGTGAAAAGAAATTGTAAAACAATGAAATGGGGCTGTGAGAACAAAATCTGCTATAACCCAGAAGTTGGAAGATCTGCAGAAGCAAATAATCTAGTAGGGTGATTAGATGAATTGTCCAATTAAGAGACATTTTTTTAAGAAACAATTATTAAGAGAAGGTTCAATAGATTGACTAAAGTGATTTCCCCTGCAGGGGAACAAATCATAGATATCTACCGGATTAGAGCTCAAGCAGTTTCTTTGAGAATATCAGTAGACAGTTCTTTATCTAGTTTTGGACTGGCATTTACTAAACCCTACAAAGTTCCTTTAATAGTATAAGTCAAATTCTACAATTTTTTGTATGATATCTTTTAGTGTGATGGTATCCATTTTTTAACCTTATAAAAACTGATTGTGTAATATGAGTTTCCGTCATTTACATTATTATTTCAGTTCTATCACATTGCATAGCTTCAGTTTGGAACTTCTTGCTTTGTTCCACCACTAGTCAAGTTCCTCTAAGATAAATTGCTTAGGCAACTTGACAGTATTTGGTTTGTTGTTAAGATTAAATTTAAATTCCTCTAGATGTTTAAAGAGTTCATCCAAATTCATCTGGATTCATAAGTTCTTGACTATGAGAATTTCGTTTGTAATCAATACTACTATGCTAATCAATAAAAAACATTTGATTTTTGTCTATTTTTCTAAGTTTAAGGAAGGTTTCTCATTGCTTTTGTACTATGATTTATAGCAAGTTTTTACCAGAACTCGGAACAATGTAAACTTTATTCACTATGGATCTCAAGAATATGACACCTCTTGGCAGGAGCAAAGACTGCAGTGGATTCTGTCACTGGAAGGTTACGACTTCTTTGAAGGTTGATCAATCATAAATTTCAAAAATAACTTTTGCTAATTTTTTGGTAGAATTTTTATTGTAAATTTATACGAGCCATTCATCTAATTTAATTTATTCTTTTGTGGTTTGCTACATCTTTTTCCAATTTGTTTTTCGGTGTTACTTAAGAAATGGTTTCAGAAGATTCGATATATTGCAAAACGTATTTCCCATCTTTCGAAATATTTAAATAGATTTTATTCATGATGTTCTATAATATGAATTAATGGAGTGGAATACATTAGAGTTACTCAAATGCTAAATACTTCTATCATTAAAGAGATTTGCCGTGTTACCTAATTAGGTGTAAGATGGTATCTAAATGACCTTATTTTTTGACTGTAACTGGCATTTCTCTGTGCATGATTCTAATTGGTCATCATTTGGAGCATCAATTTGTATTGTGAAAACTAACACTGTGAAGAAAAGGTAAGTATCTTTCATTTCCTTATGCTGGACATGTCAACACTAGATGCTGCAGTATAAATGTTCATGTTCACAACATGGAGGATCTTATGCATTATTCGAGTTATACAATTTGTTAAACAATTTAACTAGACAGATGATATATTCAGCAAGTCTGCAGAAATTTTTGATTGTATTATGGTAATCTGGAGCGCTTTTAGATTCAATCTCTAAGAAATTTTGCATCAATATTTGGGGTCACACTATGTGATCCATCATCAAAACGAGGCACAATATTATGACTTGGATTGTAAGACTTGGGCTTTAAAAAGGAAAAAAAGAACAAAGGGTTGTGGAGAACAAGAACCAAGAGGTGAGACAAAAATAAAAAATCGATTATTAAAAAGGAGGGAGAATTAAAATCTGACACAATGATCATAATCTTACCCAAGTTAGAAATTTCAGCTAACTCTCAGCCTTGTTCACTACTTTGCAGCATGCTAGCATGCATTCGTGGTCATAGAGGCTAACAATACCTTACAATAAATTAAATTTCTATGAACACTAATTTTGTAGCTCAATGGCTAACTGTTTTGGATTGTCCCATTCCCCATAGCTGTGCACAACAATAAAATACAAAGTCACTGCAAATAGTCAGTAATGTATTTATGGTCATAGAGGCTCACAATACCTTCTAAAGCAATTCTGTTTGTTCCAACACTAAGTTTGTGGCGTAGGCTTACTGCAATGGATTGTTACTTCCCAATAGCTGTGCACAACAGCAATAAACAAAGAAGCTTACACTAGCGGGCGATCATCAATAAACTTGTCCATAGATAAGTGTCACCATGTTGTTTCTTGTCTCTTGTTCGGATACCATGACCAACTAATTTGTGATTCCAATCAACTTGTCAATTGTCATCCTTGGCTATCCTTACTTTTTTTTTCCTGCTAAAACAATAATTGTATTAATTACAAAGAGGCAGCTTTTGACAAAATAGCTAGCAGCGATAGAAAAACTGATGAGAGCCAAGAAAGCATACCCAACGAAATCCCCAAGGACAAAAATGGGGAAGAACAAAATAGCTGGAAGAGATAATGCAGGACTATCAGACATTTATAACATCATGATAGCAATAAATTTAAGAAAGGGAACAAGAACAGTTGTAGTTCACAATACAAAAAGACTTTTAGAGAGAAAACACATTGATTATCAGCTATAGAACATCATCTAGTTGCCGGTCCTGGTACAGCAATTTTTTCCCTCAATATGGGTTAGGGGCTTGCTTATGTTGGTGTGTGTGTGTGTGTATATATATATAACACTCAATATCCAATAATCTTTACATTACACTTCATTGATAGCAGTGAAGTCAACATTTGGTTCAGTTTCATTTGAACCACAACCGATTGCAATGCTACTCCCACTAGCCATGTCATACGTAGAAGTTGCATCATCTATAGACTTTTTATGTGACACCCCCTTGTACTCAGGTTTGCAAGTTGGAGTGCACAAAGACCAAATCCTTAGTTTTTCTTTGCACCCAATTGGTTGCACTTAATTGAGTGAAAAAAGGAGTATCTACTCCAATTTTGCTCAATTGAAGAGACCAAGTCCTT
Source organism: Sequoiadendron giganteum (assembly GCA_007115665.2). NCBI lineage: Eukaryota > Viridiplantae > Streptophyta > Pinopsida > Cupressales > Cupressaceae > Sequoiadendron > Sequoiadendron giganteum. Next base: position 441,386,208 of record CM021109.1, on the reverse strand, counting down.
ACAATTTTTAACTAGATTGTCATTCTTCAAAAAATTAACAACAAAGCTAAATAATCGAACTAGTCTAAATGAGGAGGGCAACACAATTTTTAATAAGTGAATGAATAAATCACTTTAGGACCAAAATAGGGTTGGTAAATGCTTTTTTATTTAAAAAAATTGAAAAAAATTTAAGTTTTGACCTTTTTTAACTTCCACTTGGATATGTGTGAGTCCTCTCAAGTATGACTCAAGTTTACCTAGGGTCCACCCTAGGTAGAAGGACCCATAGCATACTCAAGGTGCCTAAGATGGACCTTGGTCAAATCCTAGGCCTAGACAGGATAGGAGGTTTGAAGAACTCGGTAACATAGCTTATGGCCTCATCTATCTTATCATATTTGATCTCGAAGTTGATGCAATAGCATTTGGTTGCAAGAGGCACTTGAAATTGGACAACCAAGAGGTGTTAAATTGGAAAACTATACATTGGACTTCGATGAGTTCCCTCCTAAGAAGAAAGATTTGACCTTGTTTGTGGAATAAGATGTTATTTGGCTTACACCATCCTTCTCTTTGTCCTTGACTTAGGGCACATGCACTAATCGCCATCCTTCTTTGACATGGTGACAATCAAAGATGAACACAGATTATGATGAATAATCCTTGCTTCTAGCATTTCCTTGATCATTATTCCTATTTCACTTTTGCACATGGGTAATGGTATTGTTGAATGTTGGGGGATTGGCTCCTTGTGATCAAGTGTATAACAAGATCATGGTTTATCTTTGGTGGAAGATCTTTAGGATCTTCTCAAAGATCATTAAATATTTGTCTATTTTTGCCTTAAAATTTGATGGTGACGTTGAACATAGTTGTGTGTCGTCTAATGAAAATAGGCGTGCCACATATCTTGAAGAGCCACTTTTAGCAATTTGGTTATTTTATTAGTGCTAACTAATTACAATGTTTTTTCTTGTAAACCTATACTATGTAGCTCTTAGATTGAATTTTTATGAAAACAACTATTATTTTTTATTTCAATAGTCTCTAATGCATGAATAATTGTACTCCTAATACAATATTGAAACCTCTACTAGAATTTCATACACAATACTCTCCAATTTGTAAGTACCCATTTCTAGCTTAATATTGTGACATATACTTGAACAATTGGCCTTGTCACCATCAACTATAATCACTTTGAACTTTGGTCTAGGGTAAATGAAGCAATTGAGACACATTGGTAATTTAGTGTCAATCAAGGTATGGGTACTCCTTGAATCAACCTATTTTGTGACTTTATACTTCATAAAAAATCCTCTTACCTAGAGTGTTTTTGGTGTAGTGACCATTGAGGGAGCATGGAAAACAATTGTTTGTTGTTGTAACTATGGCTCTTTGGTATTTCGGGCTCAAAATCTTGCTCCTTTACTTTGTCATATGCACCTTCAATTTAGAATAACTTCCTCTTCATACATTTATGTCCTCTATTGATTTTTTTTTTTTTCATAATTTAAACAAAAAACCTTGGTCCTTATTTCTTCTAGTTGCTGAGTAGTTTACTTGATTGGTTCTTGATAGATTGCTATGGTACTACTCTCTAGAAATATTGTGAAGAATTGTGTTTTAATTGTTGGTTGTTTACTCTCCATTCTACAAGCTTTCACCATAGTATCACTTATATCCTTTGGTGCAAAAAGTTGCACCTCATGTTAAATTACATCCTCGAGACCCTTGAACATATTTAATTTTTGATTCACTCAAAAGATTCCTTTCAAGCTTAGTGTTAACAACCTTTGAATGTAGTCATCCATTGTTCTTGTTTTTTGAACCATCATTGAGTGATTGAGGGGGTTGCTTATATAGGCACTATCACAATAATTGATCAATTTTGATGTAATTTTTTTTTCCTGTGAATCCCATGTTACTTTCCTCCAACCATATATAACAAGTAAAATTTAGAGTTTCTGAATATAAGTTCATTGTGGTTACCCATTGGTTTGTCAATATTTGATTGATGTTAGTGAATTGCTATATCTAGGATATCCATGTGATAGGGTCTAAACCATTCAATCTACGCATCTAAATTTTTGGAATGAAATTGCACCTTATTGTATGCTACTCATTGATCTTGATATCTAATTATGACCAATATTCATGCCTCGCTCTTATCTTGGCTTCATTCTCCAAGATTTGTGCCTCTCTTTTAAGAAATAGTATCTAATTTGAGGTTGTTGCCATCTAAGAGTTGATATTGTTGATTGAGGGATTCATATCTTGAACTTGATCTCTCAAGTTGGGTACTTCATCCTCTCTAAGGGTAATGTCTTCTAGTTCCATTTTCTCCTCAATTGGACTCTTGTTTGATGTAGTCGTTGATCTAGATTTTCCTAGAATTGAAGGACTTGTCATAAAAGCATCTTGATTGAATTAATATTAGAGTTTCGGATCAAATAGGGCTTGAGGAAATGGATGGCTGGAGGATGGCGTTGTTCCTGTGCGCAGGTAAGGCCATGCGCAGCCTCTAAGGCTGCGTGTTGACTCCTGCGTGTGCCTTTCCCTGCTCCCTTTGGTGGCGTTTGGGCATTCTGTTTTTTCCTTTTCTTTTTTCCTGTTCGGCTTAGTGTTCGCTGCTGGGTGTGGTGTGGTGCGGGGGTTTGGGTGGGTGACGGACTGGTGGGAGGTTGTTCGGTGGGGGGGAAGTGGCTGGTGGAAGCGGTGGAGTAAGGGTTGGCTGGAGCCCGAGTGAGTTGGGTGGGCCCATGGCTGTGGTTTCCAATAGTTTGGTTATTACAGGCTCGAAGCCATCTCAAAAATTTTCAGAGGCTATGCATGCACAAAAATTGGAGTCATCTTTTGTGGGTGAGAGCTCTAAGCTCAAGAAAGTGAACGGATGTCTGCCGCAGAGTCAGGATCGGCCTGTTTTGGTTATCTCTCCTGAATCTGTCCAGGAAGATATCGCTTATTGGAGCCAACATGTTTTGATCTGCAAGTTCTTGGGTATTCGAATTCCTCTCTCGGCATTAGAATCTTGGATCCGTCGAACCTGGCAAGTTGAGGGGGATTTTGATTTATTGGTAGCTGCAAATGGCTATTTCATGGTCGATTTTTCTTGTACCGCGGACCGTAATCGTGTTTTTGAAGGAGGGCCATATTTTTACAATCATTTTGGCTTGTTCATTAAGCCCTGGCATAGTGGTTTTAATGCGACAGAAGATCTTCCTACTCGGGTTCCTGTTTGGGTGCGTCTTCCATGGCTGCCGTTGGAGTTTTGGAGGGAGGATATTCTGCTTTGGATTGCTGCTCTGTTGGGGAAACCGATTGCCATTGCTCAAAATACTTTGGATAAAAAGGTATTTTCTTATGCTCGCATCTGCGTTGAAATTGATTTAAATAATCCTTTGCCAGACTCTTTGGAAATTTTTATTGGCTCTGCTTCATGGATCCAACCGCTTGATTATGAGTCCCTCCCTTTTCGTTGCCGCTTCTGTCACGAGTATGGACACCTTCAACGCCAGTGTCCTCGGGCACCCAAAGCTGCTGGGGTGTCTCCTTCTCCTTCTTCTAGGCCCTCGGTGGAGAAAGGGGATAAAGGGAAGGCGCCTGGGGGTGAGGGTGGGCATGATAAGGATGGCTTTATCCTTGTTAAGCAGAGAAATAAAGGGAGGGGGCACAAGTGGGCCTATAAAGATAGTCAGAATGATTAGGGTTTCAATCGGTTTGAGGTCCTGGATAATCAGGCTGTGGAGGAAGGGATTCCTGTTGAGCTTTCTGCTGGGGCCACTGGTATGGATGCTGGGATGGATACAGGGCTGGAGAAAGCGATTGTTGTGCATAATTCTTCTCCGGCATTGGAGCAGGGGGGTTCGGAGCCTCCTGGGGCCTCTGTAGATGTGCAGGATGATATTGTTTTAGCAGATTTGGCTAAGGCAGTGTTTTCTTCAGGCAAAGGGCGAGGATCGTCTCCTTCCTTGGGGGTGCTGCAACGCCCTCTCAAGAAGGGACATTTTGAATTTTCTTCGAAAGTTGGTCGTAAGAAGGATGCAGACAAGCTTAAATCTGCTGGGGATCTTTTGGTAGAATCTGGTGCTATTAAGACCCTTGAGGCCCACTTCTCTCAACCTTCCTCATGATTATTCTCTCATGGAATGCAAGGGGGTTGAATAGCACCCCCCGTCAAAAGGCTATTCAAGATTTGATTGTTGTTCATTCTCCTGATATCTTTTGTATCCAAGAAACTAAGCTTCAGGTGGACCTCATGCTTCAACATGCTCCTCATATTTGGTTTTCTGGCCAATGTCAGTGTATTGGGTCTAGGGGAACCTCTGGGGGTCTGGCTCTTTTCTGGGATCCTCGTAAGGTTGTCCCTCATTGGTGGATTTCCAGCCAGTCTGCTATTTCTATGGTGGCCTCGATTTTGGAATCTGGTGAGACTATTTTGGTTAGTAATGTTTATGCTCCAATTGAAATTCGTGGTAAATCCCAACTTTGGGCTCATATCAGGTATGTTAGGTCCTGCGCTCCCTTTCTGCCTTGGATTTTAGCTGGTGACTTCAATGCTGTGTTGAGCTTGGAGGAGAAAAGGGGAGGGCTGCCTAGGCTTGGCCTTGCTTCAGATATGTTTTGGACTAATGTGAACTCTCTAGCTTTGATGGATGTAAAACCCTCTAATGGAATTTTCACTTGGAATAATAGATGGAGTGGGCCTGAAGCGATTGCCCAGCGGCTTGATCGTTTCCTTGTCTCTTGCTCTTGGGTTAGAGGTAGCTTGGTCATTTGCTCTGAGATTCTTGACTGGCGTGGCTCTGATCATTGGCCAATTAAGTTTTCGACTTCAGCTTTTCCAAATCCTAAGAATCCTCCTTTCAAATTCCAGCTCATGTGGTTGCGTGATCCGACTTTGGGTGATCTTGTGGCTCAATGGTGGCGGGATGGCGCCCCTGCCTATGGTACAACTATGTATTCTCTAGTTAAGAAGTTGCAATATGTTAAGTTTCATCTTAAGCAATGGAATAGGTTGAGTTTTGGTAATTTTCGGGCTAGGAAAAGAGAAGCGCTGGACCGCCTTGCTGTGATTACTCGTCAGATTCGGGATTTGGGCTTCTCGGAGGCTCTTGGGCATGCTGAATCCCAGGCTCTGAAATTGGTGGAAGAGTGGGAGCTCCATGAAGAGATTTTCTGGAAACAAAAGGCTAGGATTGATTGGCTTCAAGAGGGTGATCGGAATACGGCCTTTTTCCATCATTCTGTGCAAGCTCGTCGAAATAAGTGCTTTATCTCTTCTCTTGTTAACTCTTTGGGTATTTCAATCTTTGCTCAACATGCTCTGTCTAGAGAGGCTCGTCAGTACTACTCTAATCTTTTCACTGAGGATTCTGTACCTGCTGAGGCTGATGAAAATAGAGTCCTTGCTTGTATTCCTTCTTTAATTTCTAATGAGGTGAATGCTTCTCTTATTCGCCCGGTGACTTTGTCTGAAGTGGAGGAGGTGGTGTTTGGGATGAACAAAGGGAAAACTCCTGGCCCTGACGGGTTCCCAGTTGAGTTTTTCCAGGAGTTTTGGGATATTGTGAAGCAGGATTTGTTAGAGGTGGTTCGTGAGTCTCTTCATAGTAAGCAGATGCTTCGTGCTCTGAATGCTACTTTTCTGGTTCTCATTCCTAAGAAGGAAGGTGCTGACAAACTTGATCTCTTTAGACCTATTGCTCTCTGTAACGTGGCGTATAAGATTATTACGAAGTTGATGGCTGAGAGACTCAAATCTTGTTTGCCAATGATTATTTCTGAGGAGCAAGGTGGCTTTGTGGCTGGGCGGCAAATTCTGGATGGGGTGGTGGTTGCGTCTGAAGCCATTCATTCCATGGCTACCTCTCAGGAGAGGTCTATGTTTATCAAGTTGGATATGGCCAAAGCCTATGACAGAGTTAAATGGAGTTTTCTTTAGAAGATTCTGCTGGCCTTTGGTTTTTCCTCTGATTGGGTGAGTTGGGTTTTGAGTTGTGTGACTTCTTCCTCCTTTTCGGTTATTATGAATGGGGAGCCTTCTGAGCTTTTTGGGGCTACTAGGGGCCTTTGTCAGGGGGATCCGCTCTCTCCTTATTTGTTTATTATTCTGGTTGAGGGGCTTGGCTGTCTTCTTAAATCTCAGGTTTCACATGGCTTGATTCATGGTTGGCAGTGGGGGATGGGCTTGCCTACACTTTCTCATCTCCAATTCGTGGATGATACCTCTCTTATGGGTTTGGCTCGTATTAGGGAGGCTGATTTCTTCAGGAAAACTTTGGACATCTACCTGGCGGCTTCGGGCCAGAGAGTCAATGAGCAAAAGTCTTCTATTTTCTTCTTTAATACTCCTCAAGCTATCCAGCATAGGATTGCTGCCATTCTGCGGTTTCAAATTGGGACTCTTCCCTTTGTTTATTTGGGTATTCCTCTTACTGTTGGCCGTCTGCCCAGATCTTCTTGGCAACAGTTGCTTGATAAGCTTAGGCGAAAGGTTACTCATTGGACCCATCGTTGGTTGTCTTCTGCAGCTAGATTGACTCTTCTTAAGTCTGTCATCCAGGCCCTTCCCATCTACAGGTGCTTTGTTCAAGCGGCTCCTATGTATTTCCTTAAGGAATTTGATGCTCTTTCTCGTCAATTTCTTTGGAGCGGTAATTTATTGTCTTCAAAATGGAGCCTTGTTAAGTGGGAATCGGTGTGTAGACCTAAGCAGGAGGGGGGTCTTGGTTTACGCTCTGCTATTTTGAATGGGAAAGCTCTTGCTGCTAAGCTTTACTGGCGCTGGTGCACCCATCAGCACCAGTTATGGGCTCGTATTCTCAACCTTAAATATCTTCGGGGTGTTGCTTCTTTTGAGGTCCCTCGCTATCCTTTGGAGGGGGGTGGTTCTATGATCTGGCATACTTTGAAAGTGGGGGCACAGTTGATTAAGGATGCTCTTTTTTGGATCTGTCATTCGGGTTCACAGGCTCTTTTTTGGTCAGATTCCTGGGATGGTCACCCTCCTATTCTTTCTTCTTTTCCTCATCTCCAGCCTCTTTCTGAGGTTTTTAGTGTAGCTGGCTGGGATACTGTGGAGCATTGTAAGGTGGCGCAACATGATGGTTTGGTTCTACGTTTTCGTTGGAAGCACCCTTCTGAGTGGCCTCCAGGAGGGTCTGAGGGGGATAGGCGTGAGCTTTCCCAACTTTTGGCATCCCGTGCTTGTAATTCTTTGAGAGGACCTGATGTTTTGGCTTGGGATGGTTCAGACTTGTCTGGAAAGTACTCTATGGTTGCTGGTTATAAACAGATTGGTAGGCAGTTGTTTGGGGACATTGAGGTCCCTTGGTGGAAGCATGTTTGGCACAAGTTGTCATGGCCCAAGTGCAACTTCTTTATGTGGTTGGTGGCCCAAAATCGGTGTCTCACTTGGGATAATTTATGTAAGCATGGTTTTCAAGGCCCCTCTATGTGTGTTTTGTGTCAAGGTTGTGAAGAGAGTGTATCCCATATCTTCTTCCAATGCTCCTATGCTAGGGAGATTTGGCACTTCTGGTGGGGGGTGTGGAATACGGCCTGCTGGCATGTTTCCTCTTTGGCGGAATTTGGGGAACGATGGGGCAGGGCCCCTGTTTCTACTTCCTTTCTCCAGGCTGCTTGGGCTATTGGGCCTTCCTTTATTATCTGGAATCTTTGGTTGGAGAGGAATAGGCGGATCTTTTAGGATTTGCGGCTGATGGCTCCTCACCTTTGGAGGAAAATTTTACATTCCTTAGGAGAAACTATTGCGGCTAAGTGTGATATGACTATGTGGGTGGACCCTCGAGATGTTGATTGTTGTATTCGTCTTCATCTTCCTCCTCCGCAACGACAACTCATGCGTAATAGATGTAGGCATCCTACCCCAAAGGTGAATAGGGAGGGAAGATGGACACCTCCTCCCTTGGGAGTCCTAAAAATCAACTCGGATGGCTCTTCTCGTGGTAATCCTGGTCATGCTGGCATTGGAGGTGTGGGTCGTGATAGCTCAGGGGATGTTCAGTTTATTTTCTCTGTGTATAAGGGTCTTCATACGAATAATCTTATGGAGGCTCAGGCTATTTTAGTGGCTGTGGAGCGGGCCAGTCAGTTGGGTTGGCGAAGGATCATATGTGAGTCTGATTCCCAGGTTGTGGTGAACTTACTGAAAAGGCAGTATATGGATAATGTGAGCTGGCAGCTGGCTTTGATTGTTGAACAAATTCTCACTCTCTGTGCATCTCTGGAGCATGTTACTTTCAACCATATTCCCCGTGAATGGAATGGCGTGGCTGATTGTTTGGCTAAATGGGCTTCCGATCATATGCATGATTGGAATTTGGTGGATCGGGGCCATCTGCCCCCGGATTTGTCTCATCAATTGGATCACTTGGTTGAACTTGATAGGGCCATTTAATGGCCTTGCTTTGTAATGTGTCCTTGGTTTATTAATATTTTTACCCCTTTATGTTTATAAAAGCATCTCCAACTACTCGAAAAAGACACCCACAAGTTATACTAAATGGATGTGTCATTGGATTCTAGATGCCTAATGTTCTCTTTTGCACTCGAAATGAATGCCAAAATCACCACTCTAGATGGTTATTGGCTTGAAAGATGTGAACATTTTGCCCTAATTTCATGTGAAAAACAATTAATCAAAAACCAGAATTTTAGGGTCCACTTTACATCACCATATCTGCCTTGAAACTACTCCAAATCCTTATTATGACCAAATTTCATAAACTCTCAAAATTCTCTTTCCGATGATTCTAGGGCTAGTTTAATTACACTTTTGTGAGGAAAATGACCTTTATAAAACAAATTGTTTTTGTAAGAAATAAATCAACAAAAATCTTCTCCCAATTTGTTGAAATTGATGCATTAATACTACTTGTACTACATTTACTTATTGCAAAAGGAGAAATGCAAGTTTAATGGAGATGATTGACACTACATTAATAGTAAAGCTTTCTTTATAGCACTTGGACCCAATAAACGAGAGGAGATACAATAATTGATGGCAAAAGTAGAAGTGTAACAAACACATCAGTAGATGCACTTTAAGGAAGTGACCCATGTATAATAATAAGAAAAAAATTCACAATATGATATTCCCAACCACTTACCTCATATATATAGACTTCCTCCTAATAAAATAATGGAGGTAAACAACTAATCCTAACATAGGCCTACTAAGCCTCTAATTATTGTGTCTATGAGGTAATACTAGAGGCGATGCATTGCTTAGTCACCGAACATATATCCCAATACAACTCTAGAATCAAGGGTGTAACAATAGATCCACCTCTAGCTTGGTTCAATTGTTATTGCAAGCCTTGAAAACATGATTTCACTTGAAGAGTCACTTGCTGCAATGCATGCTTAATCACAATTACCTTACCCTTGCATTAGCCCCCACAACACTTCCAATCTCACAATAGGGGCTGCAAAATCCTTCATAGCTTGACATGTCATGGTACAAATTTCTACACTTGTAGAGGTCACATGTTTGATTGTTTGGGAATTTTGCTTATACCATAAAATAATTTCTTTTGATTTCTTTCCTCTTTCCTTATTTCTTTCTACATGTGTTCAATCTATGGAGAAGGTTCATACAAGTTTTCTTTTCTATAGACTTGTCCAAAATCGAATCACATGCCCTTGTAGCATGAAGCCTCAAAGTTTGCTTTAATATGATATAAGATTAAATGATGGGTTATTATTACATTGCAATAGATTATGTTTATAATCAACTAATTAGTGCACCATGAGATCCATTTACTATAAAGAGTACAAACCATGTCCTAAAACAAACTAATTATTATAAACTAATCCACTAATAATATAACAATATTCTAACAATATTGAATAATATCTAATTCATCTAATACTTCTCACCAAAGGAGTGACACTAGTTGGTCTATTTTAGTAAACCTTTCTCTTGGAATGGAGGGGCTATTTTTAGCATTGGGCCTAATAATGTGATGCACCTTGTGTTTAAGAATATGGAGATTTTAATACACTAGGTTGTGATGAACCATGCAAGAAACACTTTGTTGCCAAGAGAACTATTACAAAAATACTTCATAAAAAACTATTATTAGCCAACATTACACAACAATTCATGGGAATACATTTGTCATTGTGATTGATGTCAATGCATGGGGAAGGACATGCCTCAAGAAAAGACACTTCTTCATCCACAATTACTATTAGTAATCAAGAGCTTTCATAAATGAGGACTTGACTTTGTTGGTCTTGTTGATACTTCTTTGATTGGGAGTATATAATTTTTTACATCAATTATATAAGGAATTGGGTTGAAACTAAGACTATGGTAAGTGCACAATATGAAAATGTAAGTTTTTATATGAATATGTTTTTGCAAATTATTATATACCATTTGGTACAGCTCAACAATTGAGAATCCACAGGATTGTCAATTGTTGTAGCAAATTCACCTTTGATATATTTGAATGCACAAATGGAAAACACAAATAAATAAGAAATTTGAAATTATTATTTCAAACCAAAATGCTTGCAACAATAATGAGATACAATGGCTTCAAAAATTGCCAAACTATGAGACTCTTGCAATACCAATCTATAGGCAATCATAAACAACTTCAATTCTCTAAAAAACATCTACAAACAAGTCAAAATATGATCATAACTCTCTTTGAACAACAAAAAGCACTTGTAACGCACATCAAATGCCATCAATTCCTTCCTCCTTCCATACAACCTCCATTTTCTCATATTATCCTCATTTCTTTCCTAACCAAAACTTTCAAGGCAACTTGGGTGTGGCTTCTTCTCTCCTTTGTCAATTAAACTTCCAGAATGCTCATTACTCTTTCATGGGTGTGGGTTTTCCTCTTCTAGGTATGTGGCTTCAATTGCAATTCAAAAATTGCCTTCTCCCTTCTCAACCCACTCTCTCCACTACTTCAATGCCCTGTATCCCATTTCTTCAAAATGCAATTTCAAAATTTTGAAATGAGTTACAATTTACATTAAATGCCCACTCAAAGGCCTGAGCATAGGATTTTGCTTTTTTGGTAAATTAACAATTTTCAAACATTTTAAAAATAATTAATAAGTGAATCAATTAATCAATTGATTTTTCATAATCCCACCATCAAACCTTACTTGCTGGAGGAGTTGAGGATTTTAATAAATTGTGCTTGAAAGAAAAATCGAAACAGAACATAAACATTAAAATTTAAAATGTTTTTGGATGTGTAGGATTGTTCGTATACCAAAATGCTCCTGCATCAAACATCCCAAGTAAGAAAGAATGTTTCATGAGTGGGAGCTCATGAACATTCATTTGGTGGAGGTATGCCAAGCTTGGGAAGTTTTGGAGTTGCCACCCATGTTGCCTCCATCTTTTTCCCTTACCATTTGATTAGATACTCTTTGTATTCTTTGCCTCGTGTCTTCCATACCACTTTGGAATGAATAACTTCATCAACTTCCTCACCCTTTTGTTTTGGAAATTGGTACCCCCATTGTGCTTTGGTTGGAAATGTGAAGTATCACCATCCTTTTCATCTTTTTCCTCTTCATTAAAATGATATAAATCAACTATATTGAATATTGGAGAAATACCCAACTCTGGTGTGTTAGATTATTATATTCTTCCCTTGTATAATGGTCAATTAGTGCTACAGTAGTTAGTAGTTGAGGTAATTAGACATCTTAAATGTCTATAGTCATCTACCTCCTCTATAAATTGTAATCTTTCTCTTTGTTAATTTAAGCAACGTTTAGCCAACATTGTTTCATGGTATCAGAGCTGTTTTGAGTTTGTCTCCCTCACGGGAGGGCTTTTTGTTTTGGTACTGATTCGCAAGATGAGTTTTTGTGTTCAAACCCGTGAAGGGTTTTGACCTGTCTTTTGAGCAGAATCTCTAAAAACTTCGAGGGTTTCAACTTTGATTTTTTTCGTGAAAATATTTCACTAAAAAAATTAAATCCTCTTGTTTCAAAATCGCGGGTTTCTTTCTGAAGAAAATTGAAGTTGCAAATTTGTAAAATCATTGTTTTTTGGTTGCTGAAGAAATCGAGGGCTTTGTAAAATCGTGGGTTTGTGGCCACGTTTTTTTCTCTGAGAAACGATTTTAAAATTCCTCCTGGTCGCGATTCTGCAGCTAGACGTGTTCTTTTTGAGCGCTCTTCTTTTTCACGTGTTCGCATGTCTCTGTTTCTGCTGCTTGGGCAATCCGTGTTTTTTCTAGGTTGCGTTTTTCGTCAGCATTTGGGTGTGGATTCAATCTTTGTGGTGCCACGATTTGAAGGATTTTTTCTTGTGCAAAATCCGAAATGCGTTTTCAGACGCGTTTTTTGCTACTGGCGTGATCTAGAAGTCGTGTTTGGCCGCGTTTTTGAGCTAAACTTTGGCTCGTGTTTTTCGTCTTCATCCTAGGCGCGTATTTGCTATCGGCCGCACAATCTCTCCTTTTTTTTTAGATGCGTTTTCTGAAGATTTTTAGACTTTTTTTAAGGCATTTTCAAGCTCGTTTTTGGTGTCTTTTGCTCGAACGTGGTCGGTTCTGCCTGCAACGGAGAGGCCTAGGGTTCCACCTTCTGTTTGGCTCGATTTCATGCAGATTCGAGCTTTTTTTTGCAACTTTTCTGAGCATCCATGGCCGTCTAAGGGTTCCAAAAATTTCGTGTAGGCTTTTGACCCTCTGTTTCAAAGCGAAAAATTATTTTGATTGCAGATTCTTGGTGGGTTTTTCCAGAGTTCAACTGGGTTGGTCTTTGATTTTTCTGGGTGTATCGTTTTCCATGCCTCAAATTTTGTGCCAGCGGATTTGCATTGTTTCCTGTGCCTGAACCTGCCTCAGTGTATTGAAACTCGTGCCTCAAGTTTTGTGCATCATCCTCTTCTTTGTACCTCATATTTCGTGCGTCGAAAAGCGTGAAGATGGCCAGTTTGAACAACTTTATGTTGGAGGGCAATCAAATATTCAACAACAAAAAGTACTTGAATTGGTTTTAATATTTTTTCCCTTAAAAAAATCTGTATGGGTTTTCATAATTTTTTCCCTTAAAAAATTCTAGGAGGGTTTATAATTTTCTCCTCAAAAATTAAGAGTTTTCTTGTATACCCTAGTCAGGGTTTCTATTGTTCGGGAGGGCTCTCTGTTTTTTACCCTTTTTTTTTTCTTCCGAAAAAATGATGATTTGTAATCTTGGGTTTGGCAATTTTTTCCTCAAAAATCGTGGTTTGTTGCAGTCTGTTTTGGTCACACTTGGAGTTGCTGAGGCGAACATCTGCACAACTAGCTTCTTGCAGTAAGTTCTCGGGCGTAATGCTCATCTGCAAAAGTTTCGATGGTTTGCCGATTTATCCTCAAAATCGTGGCAACTATTCTCGGAGTGTCTCTGGTTTTAGGGAGGGACAACTTTGTTATCCAACATCAGGTTGGACGTTTTGTGGTTCTTTTGGTCATTCACATTCTGCAGATCCAGGGAGGGTCTCCGTAGCAGCATAGTGTTTTGAAGAATTTGTGACCAAACGACTTGTAGATTGTTTTCTGTAGGCTAGTTAGATGATTGACCATCAATGAAGGGTGTTAGAATATTATATTCTTCCCTTGTATAATGGTCAATTTGTGCTACAGTAGTTAGTAGTTGAGGTAGTTAGACATCTTAAATGTCTACAGTCATCTACCTCCTCTATAAATTGTAATCTTTCTCTTTGTTAATTTAAGCAATGTTTAGCCAACATTGTTTCATGGTGGTAGTTCTATTTCATAAGTATCAGCTGAAAATTTTCTAATTACCTTACACAAACCAATATTTTTCCACTTCGACTTGTCATAAGTTCCTTGTGGGTATCTCTCTTTCCGTAGGTGTACCAAAGCTAATTCTCCAACCTCAAATTCTCGCTCTCTCCTTTTTAAATCAACACGTTCCTTGTATTTATTATTGCTGGCCTCTAGGTTTTCCTTGACTTCCTTGTGTAGTTCTTGCAAGTACTTTGCATAGTCTTTAGCTACAACACTTCTTCCCAAATCTACACCATCCCTTAGTTCATGTACACTTCTTGGATTGAATCCATAGACAATATGAAAGGGGCTCTTGTGTGTACTTCTATTAATAGAATTATTATATGCAAACTCAGCTTGTGCAAGCACCAAATCCCATTGTTTTGGCTTCCCATCTATCAAACATCTCAACAAGTTTCCAAGGCTTTTGTTGACTACTTCGATTTTCCCATTCGTACGAGGATGATAGGCTAAGCTGAAAGTTAATTTTGTATCCAACTTCTTCCACAATGTTTTCCAAAAATGACCAACAGACTTAAAATCTCTATTTGAAACAATGCTCTTAGGTAATCCTTGTAACCTCACAACTCCTTTGAAAAATAAGTGTGCAATGTGTGTTGCATCATCAAAGTTCTTGCTTGGGATGAAGTGTGCCATCTTGGAGAATCTATCTACTACAAAAAAAGTGGAGTTATCACCTTTTCGAGTCCTTGGCAGCCTAAGGACAAAGTCCATACTCACATCTTCCCATGGTCTTTTGGGTGTAGGCAAAGACTGATATAATCTGGTGTTTTGACTTGTCCCTTTGGCATGTTGACATATTTAGCACCCTTGCATTATATTCTTCACATCCTCATACATCCTTGGTCAATAGTAACCTTGAAGCTTCCCCAAAGTGCCCTCCTAGTCCTCTACTATATTTCTCTCTAATTAAATTCTCTCATTGATCCCCTTGAAATGCATAATTGATGTCCCTTAAAGAACAATCCTTTTTGAATGAAATATTCCAACCACTTGGTTCTATACCCTTCAATTGGACATTTGCAAGTTGCCCATGCTTCAACAAAATCAGAATCCCTCTCATACATTTCCTTCATGGAGTCAAAACTCGAAACATTTACTTGCATCTTATTTAACAACAAACATCTTCTATTTAATGCATCGACTACTTGATTTGACTTGCCACTTGTATGTTTAAGAACACATGAGTAGCTCTGAAAAACTCAACCCATTTCATGTGTCTTTGATTTAGCTTACCTTGGTTGTTAATGTATTGTAAAACATGTTAATTGGTGTAGAGGACAAACTCCCTGGGAAATAGGTAGTGTCTCCACTTGAGTGCTTGAACAATAGCATAGAACTCCTATTCATATATCGAGTACTTCCTTTTGGCCTCATTTAGCTTCTCACTAAAGTAAGCTACAGGTCTTCCTTCTTGACTTAGAATCCCTTCTATGGCTGTCCCATTTGCATCACAATCAGCTTGGAACAGCTTGTTCAAATCCAGTAATGCTAGTATGGGTTGTTCGATCACTTTCTCCTTCAAAATATTAAAACTTTGCTCTGTTCTAGGTGTCCTCTTGAATTCTCTCCTCTCCTTCCATTGTATCTGTAATGGGAGCACAAATGTTATTGAAATTTTTGATAATATTTTTGTAGAAGCTTGTCAAACCATGAACACTCCTTGCTTCAAACCATGAAGTTGGCCATTTTAGGATTGCTTTTACCTTCTTTGGATCCATTTGTAGGCCTTCCTTTGAAATTACAAAACCCAAATACACCAACTCTAATTTCATAAAGCTACATTTCTTGAGATTAACCAACAACTTTTCCTCTCTCGACTTTTGCAAAATAGCCTTCACATGTGCTAAATGTTCACCCTCTTCTTTAGTAAAAACCAATATATCATCCAAATAAACAATCACAAACTTACTGAGGAATGGTTTTAGCATTGCGTTCATCAATCTCATGAAGTACTTGGAAAATTTGTGAGTCCAAATGCCCAACCACTCATACAACGCCTCCTTTGTTTTGAATGTAGTTTTACATTCATCTTCTTCTCTAATCCTTATTTCATGGTACCCACTTTTGAGATCAATCTTTGTGAAATATTTTGCTCCACTCAAACAATCCATCAAATCATCCATTTGTGGCAATGACAACCTATATTTGATGGTGATCTTGTTAATAGCTCTTGAATTCGTGCACATATGCCATTCTCCATCTTTCTTTGGTGCTAGGACTATTGGAACATCACACGGGCTTAAACTTTCTCTTTTCAAACTTTTGTCCAACAATCCTTATACTTGTCTATTTATTTCCTCATTCTCCTTGATGCTCATTAAGTAGGTTGCTTTGTTTGGTAAGCTTTCTCTCGGTATGAAATCCATACAATCATTCACACTCCTCATAGGTGGCAATCCATCTAGTAAGTCTTTCATTATGATATCACTGTATTGTTGCAATATTTCCTTGATTTCCATGGGTATTTTTTGATTTTCTTCTGCTGTCTCAACTTATTTTGGATGAGAAACCAAGACTTAACACATCTCTTCCACTTGTATCTCTTTTAGAAATTGTTTTTTTGGTATTACACATACTCTGGTATCGTTGCCCATATCCTTATGTTTTTCTTTCACTGGTGTCATAACATATTTTCTTGCATATTTGGTTATTGTGTAAGTGCTTGCTTCACCATCATGTATGAATTTTTGATCATACTACCATGGCCTACTCTAAAGAATATGACAAGCATCAATGGGCATCACATCACACATAATCTCATCACTATAATTGCCAATTTGAAAATTCACCAAACATTGTTCATTCACCAGAAGTTGATGGCCCTTTTGCAACCACGTAACCTTATAGGGGTTTGGATGTTTTTTTTTCTCCAAACTTAGCTTCTCTACCATTTCTTGAGATACAAAATTATCTGTGATATTGTTGTCCACAATCAAGTGCAACACTTCCCTTTTTCTTTGCAAATGTTTTTAAATAAGCCCCTCCTTTGTATGGGTTATTGCTACTCCTCTGGCTTTAAGAGTACTCTCTTAAGCATAAGAGCTTCTCCATCCTATGGGTCTCCTAGTTCATGTTCTTCTTAGCCTCAGTGGTAAATGTTTTCTCAATCTTTCTCTTCCCATACTCTTGTTGCACTTGAGGGCATTCAAATGCCCTACGACCAACCTCTCCACAATTAAAACAAACTCTTGAAAATCCTCTTCATCTTCCATAATCTCCCCTTCCTCTTAAAGTCTCTCCTATTCCTCTGAAGGAATCTCCTCTTCCCCTTACATTGGTGCCATAGTTTGTTTGTGACCAGCTTGTCTCACCCTCCTTAGATGGTTGTCCTTGTCCTGCATTTGGTTGTCCTCTACCTCTAAGAGGTTTACCTCTCCCTCTAAGATTATTTTTCTGCCTCCTTACTAATTTCTCTTCAACTTTGAGTGCATACTGTTAGGCCTCTTCTATTGTCCTTATCATGACTAAACTTAGCATATCTTGGATTGAGATTTGCAGACCATTTTCATACCTTGCTACTTGTTCTTCATTATCCTCAACATGTCCAACCTGAATATTTAGTGGGTAGAACTCGTCGGTGTACTCCATGACACTTAAATCTTTTTGTTTCAAATTCTACGATTTCTTGAATAAGTTGATATTGTAGTCTACTGGTAAAAAATTGGCTTTGAATTTGGCCACCATTTTGTCCCATGATTTTCTCTTTTCCTTACCATTTCTGTCTTTCAATTTGTAATTGATCCCACCATAGGGATGCATGCCCTTTTAACCTTGTGCAAGCATACTTCACTTTCCTATTGTCTTCGATGGACTCCAAGTCAAAATAATTTTCCATCTTTGCAATCCAATCAGTTAGTTCTTCTAGATTTAGGCTTCCACTATAGCTTGATGTGTCCATCCTTGAATTACTACACAACTTGGATAGTACTTACAAGAATATATCTTCCTGTGCTTCTCCTCTTTCCACATCTGCAACTTTTGCAACTTCTTCCTCTTCTTCACTAACATCCTCTATATGAATCCCTCTTTGTTGTGAGGTTTCTATGGCCTAAAAGCATGTTGTTATTCCTCTCAACATCTCCATAACAATGGTATTGGCTTCTCGTGGTGCTCTCCCTCTGCCACGTCCTCTGTATGCCATGAATTTTTTTCTTCTTCCTCAAACCACTCTGATACTAAATGGTGTAGCTCAACAATTGAGAATCCACAGGATTGTCAATTGTTGCAATAAATTCACCTCAGATTTTTGAATGCACAAATGGAAAACACAAATAAATAAGA
Organism: Sequoiadendron giganteum; assembly: GCA_007115665.2. NCBI lineage: Eukaryota > Viridiplantae > Streptophyta > Pinopsida > Cupressales > Cupressaceae > Sequoiadendron > Sequoiadendron giganteum. The sequence continues at coordinate 441,368,131 of CM021109.1, read as the reverse complement.
AATCTGATTTTTTATTTTTTCAAACATAAATGTCTACAACAATAATGAGATACAATAATGTCAACATCAGTGACATTCAATTAGTAAGAGAGATTCAAAATGTGCGTGGGCGGGAGAAATTCTATTCTGCAATGAGCCCATGCTGGGAAGGCTGCAACTGCGAATGGTGTCCATGTGCTTCCGACTGGGGGTGTGGTCGGGGGTCCTGCTCCTGGTGCGAGCGTTGGGGTTGCTTCTATTTCCTCCTACGAAGCTCCGCGATATGTTGTGGCTCTGCTCTCTGCATCTTTCGTGCCTGGTGTAGATGGCTTTGTTTGTGGTGTGGTCCTTGGTCTCCCTCCCATTGGGGACTCCTCTGCCCCAATGCCTGTCCCTGGTCCCTCTCCCGTTGTGGGCTCCTCTAGCCTAGTGCCTGTGGCTGTGCAGTTTGGTGGGCTTGCGGGCTCTGCTCCTGCCCATCGGTTGGTTCCTCCTGCTGCTATTTCTGCAGGGAAGGTGAGATATTTTTTTGATGCTACTAAGGGAGGTGTTCGACCTCCATCTCTTGTTCGTAGGTCTCTACCCTGCGCCTGAGATTCCCCTGTGGTGGTTTGTGGTCTAGAGATCGTTGAAAATAAGGAATACTATTTGAAAATGGGTGTGGTTTGCAAATTCAATGGCCTATGGCCCTCCCTCCCAGATCTCCACAATTGGGTGTCGGTTTCTTGGAAGCCTTTGGTGGTTGGGGAAATTGAGCTCTACCCTGGCATTAGGGGCTTCTTTATTGCTACCTTTGCCTCCCCTCTTGAACAAAATTGTGTTTTGGACAGGGGGTGGATGTGGGGTATCCATTCTCTATCCATCAGGCCGTGGTCTCATTCTTTCAACCCCTTTACGAAGCCATTGAACACCAGACTGGTTTGGGTCCATCTGCCTTACCTTCCTCTCCAGTTTTGGGAGGAATCATGCTTTGAGGCCATTGGAAATTCCATTGGTCTAATCCTAATGGTGGATTCTACAACTCGGGAGTTTGGACACACTACGGTCGTTCGGTTGCTGGTTGATTTGGACATCTCCAAACCTCTCCATGGGGATGTTGTTTTGTTGGTGGAGGACAAACCTTAGAAGCAGCTGTTGGACTATGAGGGTCTCCCTTTTCGATGTAGGAGATGTTTATCTGTGGATCATTTGGCCTCTGCTTGTCCTCAGGACTGCCGCAAGGGTGCTGCCACTTGGTGGAAGGACGCTCTCTTGGACCACCTCACGGTGGGCCCTTCAGATATTGCTTCTGTGGAGGTTGACGAACATGTTTTTGCTCCTCACTCAGAAATCCCTACTGTGGAACCACCTTTGGACCGATCTATTGATGCTAGTTTGACCGTGCCTGACCGTTCTTCAACTTCTGCTGTCACTACTCTATCTATTTCGGTCTGCCCTTCGTTGAACGCCTCTATTGTTCCTGTGGTTGACTCGATCGTTGTTGCTCCGCTTTCATCTCCATTGCTCCTTGGTGGCTCCTCTCCGTTGGTGTCTGGGGTGGAGCCGCTTCTCTCTCCTTCCTCGTTGCCTGTTTCCGAGCCTCTCTGGTCGGTGGTCCTACAGAAGAAGAAAGGTCTCCCCAATTCCATTGTTGATTCTCAGCCCCGGATGCGTGGTGCCAACCTTGACCCCTATGTTTCTGGGTTTGCTTAATTCTTTTGTTTTTCTACAGCTGTTCCTGGTTTTTTTCCACAACTGTCCATCAACTGTTTCTGTTTGTCCCAATAGTTCAAATTTTGTTTTGAACTATGTTGTCCTTTGGCCCTTTGGGCCCTTTGTGAAGGGTATGACACCTTGTAAATGCTGCTTAATTTTTCAAAAACAATAATGAGATTCAATGGCTTCAACAATTGCCAAACTATGCCACTCCTACAACACCAATCTATATGCAATCATAAACAAACTTCAAATACTTTGAAAAACATCTACAGGCAAGCCAAAATATGATCACAACTCTCTTTGAACAACAAAAAACACTTGCAACACACATCAAATGCCATCAATTCCTTCCTCCTTCATACAATGTCCATTTTCTCATATTCTCCTCATTTCTTTCATGACCAAAACTTCCCAAGAAACTTGGGCGTGGCTTTTCCTCTCCTTTGCTAGTCAAACTTCCAGAATGCTCATTACTCCTTCATGGGCGTGGGTTTTCCTCTTCTAGGTATGTACCTTCAATTACAATTCAAAAATTACTTTTTCACCTCTCAACCCACTCTCTCCACTCCCTCAATGCCCTGCATCCCATTTCTTCAACAAAATGCAATTTCAAAATTTTGAATGGAGTTACAATTTACATTAAATGGCCACTCAGAGGCTTGGGTGTGAGATTTTGCCTTTTTGACAAACTAACAATTTTCAAATATTTAAAAAAAAATTAATAAATGAATCAGTTAATCAATTGATTTTTCACAATCCCAACATCAAACCCTACTGCGTTGGAGGAGTTGAGGATTTTAATAAATTGTGCTTGCAAAAGGAATCAAAAGAAAACACAAACATTCAAATTTAAAATGTTTTTGGATGTATAGGATTGTCCATGCACCTGAATGCTCCTATATCACAATTAGAATTTGTTATACATTGAGGGGCACAATTCAATGTTGATCTAATTGCATTACTAACTTGACAATATGATATTTGACACCAAACGTCTATGCCTTACCACTCGCTTAACAAATTAGTAGAAGTCACTAACAAATATTTGGAGAATATTTTAACCAAGATTTCAATTCATTGCAAAGGTTGGGCAAGCCATTTACCTTAAGAAATATGAACACATTATATCACTTTGAAGTTAACCATTGTATCCACTCATGAATTTGCTTATGGAAAAGTTCATCTCGCCTATTGAGTTTGAGATCAATATACTAGGGATGCATTAGAGATTGAGATGAGTTTATTTGTGGCATAGAAGTAGATGATAGATTATCTTTTAATGATTTTGATGATGTTCATCAACAAGGTCTCTTCCATAATGAGGTTTTTTAGCATTAAGAAACCTTGTGGCATGAACACGTCATTAAAAAATGAGGTTTAAGTAGGGCTACAAAGTTGTTTTATATGATTGTCAATATAAGAAATTCAAAGGTAAATTCAGAACTAGGTGGATGTATCCCCATGAAATTAATACTATAGATGAGAATAAATATATTCGAATGTCAATAGTCAACTTGGATTGAATTTCTTTAATTGTAAATAACCGCAATTGAAAGTTATACAATAAAGTTCTCTTAAAAGGAGGAGTTTATGTTAACACTTAAGTCATATGTCGATGCATGATTTGTGAAGGGCATCATTTTTCCTATATCAACTCTCAAATAAATCACCATTGATTGTGTCACGTTTAAGATAGTGTTCTAGCAATGAATTTTTCTAGGCTTTGTTAGATAATTGTTGTGTTGGCCAAACAATTATCATTGCACCAAAAGGTCGACCTATTAATGCCCAATACAACCGCCAAAGTTAAAAAATACATGGGAGGCAGTTAAACCATGTTGTGAATCCCAAGGGGAGTGTTGACCATCTACCAATAATCTCCCCTTTAGCGTTATCCGAGGGGATTCAAACTCGTAACCTTTGCTTTGATACCAATTTTTGGCCCCACGATTGCCGTTGCGCCAAAAGGTCGACTTGTTAATGCCTGATACAACCGCCAAAGTTAACGGATCTACGAGAGGTAGTTAAACCGTGTCACCAATCCCAAGGGGAGTGCTGACCATCTACCAACATGTTGGTCATAAAATTACATGTTTTCCATACCACATATTGACTAAAAACTAATCCAGATAGAATGAAACAATGTAAAAAAGTATAAAACCGAAATATATGCACAAATATTATAATGAAACTAGTAAGTCACATGTTGTAGAAGACTACGGTGCTCTAGAAGCTTTAGTTGTTAAGAGAACTTCAATTGGAAATTGTTGTGGAATTTCATATTGATCAATTGTTAGCAAAGCACCAACTATTCTCTAGAAGTAGGTGGTTATTGAAGCAACAAATATTGTTATAGAAACCACATAGTGTTGTGACACTATGCTTCAAGAGAATTTTTAAATAAGGAATTTTGTATTGGGTAACTTAGGTACTCTATTCACTTTATTATTGAAACAATTATAAAATTTCTCCATGGCTCTTAATATAGAGCTATAACAATGATTAAAATTTTCCTTTGAACATTGTTCTTATAATCTTATTATTGAAACAATTATAAAATTTCTCCATGGCTCTTAATATAGAGCTATAACAATGATTAAAATTTTCCTTTGAACATTGTTCTTATAATCTTACCTCTAATTGTATAGCTGCTCATTTTGTTAAAAGACACATTCCTAAATCACTCAATTATATGATGCATGCTTGAAATAAGAAAGGAGGTGTACTAGCATGAAGTGCTTGAAATAAGAAAGGAGGTGTACTAGCATGAAGTGAAGTGTTAGATGACAATCATCATTTATGCTTCATGCATGCCAAAATGCACAAGAAGTGTGAAGTGATATCTCACTCATTCTAAGTTAATAAACATTGTTAAATGAATGTAGTGACAAAAATTTGACTCTACTAAGAAATAAAATATTTGTTTAGGAGTAATCTCAAATCACTACAATAGGGTTGATTAACTAAAGTTTTTGTTTAAACTAATCTTATTTAGATTGTTCTAATTAACCATTTTGAGTGTTCTAAATTTTGGTAAAAATGCATCTAGTAAATCAAGCTAAAACAATTGAAGAGCTAATTGATGCTAATTACAAAAAGATTTAAGAAATAAAAATCATAATTTGAATATAGAAATGAAAATGATAGAAATTGAGGAATCAATTTTTTTTGGAGTTCTCTACCTTAGATGCTAATACTTTGCATGGAATATATAGTGTGATGCATTGTAATCTTGTACGAGTGAAAAATTGAAAATGTTATCTAGAAAGTTATTACATGTGCAAATAAAAAAATAAAATAGAACACAACAACATAATTCTTTAATCTCTATCTTTCTTTCTAATGCCTTAGATTTGATGCAGTCTCTCCTGTTACTTCAGTTGATTGCTAGTAAGGTGATTAGGGAAGTCTATCTGCAAGATAACAAGCTCCTCAGGGCAGTGCAAGTGTATGACATGTGGAAAGGGCAATGCCCGATTGGAGGCCTCTTCTCACGTCACTTCTTACTGAATGGAAATGCATACATTTCAGTATATGATGCCATCAAGAATACATTGGAGATGTAAAGTTCCGGATATTTGTAGCAAGCACTTGAGAGACATGCTGGTGGGTAGGTGATGACTTAGTAGAGAGGATAAGGAAGAATATGAATGCTCTATTAGCTCTACTATCACATGAGCATAACGAGTCAGTTCACATTGTTGCACCAACCCCAACAAATCAAGACCCTCCTGCTCCAGTGACTCAAGCTATTCCTGTGATGGATAATCAGGATAATTTTAAGCTCTTCTTAGCCTCTACTTCAACCTCACATTCCCAATTTGAATGCTATTTCACCTACACAATCAATCGCGAGTGATTTTTAGGAACATGGTGAGAATGAAATCCAAGTTGATAGAATGGAGGAGTAAAGTGGTGATTGCTAGGTATATTTAGTATACATGGTATTTTGTAAAGGGGTTTACTTAGAAAATTTTGTATATGGTGCTTATGGCTGTATAGGGTTTTCAGATATAGGGCAAATCTCAATATTGGGTAGTAAAAGAATAGTGTGTAAAGGAAAATATTTAGACTATGTGCATCAAGCGAATGCAATTGCAAGTTCTCATGTTCATATTTCTGGCTAGCAAGAGTCATTGGACCTACATTTTGTAATATCTATTTCTATATATTAATATATATACAGACTTAATGCATGTCACTTAAAAAAAAATATAACTCGAAATGAGCAATGAAATGGTAGCAAGCTAACCTTTTTTAGGAAATGAATGTAATAACAGTAAGATGAAGAAGATAAGTAGAATACCATTGAATAGGTTTTAAGGTTATTATTTCTTCTCTAATGCAACCTGTAGCACAATAAATAGAAAGATAAATGTTTTTTGGTTATTTGGATATGTAGCTTAGTCAAATCCTTGTATTGATGTTTCAACCTCCATAGCAACCTAGTTTTTGGAAATGAAAATGATACACAACTATGCAAATATCAACACAATGATGAAATATGAGAAGACAATGACAATAACAATATGGAATTTTAGATGCCAAAAAGGCTAAGAAAACCTTGGAGATAATAATGGAGTAAATGTGAAACAAATGAAGAGATTGGAACAACAAAAATAAGGAAAAAAATACCTCTACCTTGTAGCCAAGAGGTGCAATGTTGTTTGTTTGAGTTTCTAACACACCTCTTCAAGTGTACTAATGAGATGATGATCTTCACATGCACATAACATTGGTAAGAGTTTAAAAAATTAGTAATGGAGATAGCTAGTTTGTTGGTAAAACTTAAGAGAGTGTTTTTGAAGTCATAACTTGTGAGACATTGAGAGAATACTTTGAATAAGGGTCAAAGAGGAGCCTAAGGGAAGGATAACCATTTAAGATGCAGTCAAGATAGTTACATTGCATTGATTGATTATCAGGATGGTTATATTGCATGGGTTGACCATGGCAGAAGGAATGAAACACTTCAAAATGGCCATTGGAAGCATGAATTGTTATGAGATTCCAACATGACACACAAATGTTTGCACATAGTTCTTATATGTAGACAATCTAGATAAAATAAAGTTTTAATAGGCTAGGAATAACACAAGGATTAAGTAAATATAACAAGAGTGCTAATATATTGGCATATGGATAAAGCAAGATAACTCACTAAATTGAACATAGAATATAATGTAAAATCGCAAGGGTGTTCAATTTTTGATGTTATATTTTCCCCCCTCTTTAGTTGGCATATGATAAACTAACATACACATGCTAAACTAAATGCAAAAAATACTAAAAATTAACAAATAGAAAAAGGATATTGTAGAGGATGCCAAGTTTTCAAGAAGGGTAGACATTGCCCCATATTAAGAAACTATAAAATAAATACATTTGAAAAAAAAAATTGTATAGGAAAAGAAGTTAGAACAATACAAAACCTACAAAATAGATATGTTAGCAAGATTATAAAGCTCATGAACGGGCATACCACATATGAAAGAAAATATATCATGGTCAAATGTACACAAACACAAAGTATATATAATGGAAAAAAGAGAGAAAAGGGAAAATGAAGAAAAGAGACATTTTTTAGTGGTATGTTGCTAGAAAGGAATGCCAAGTATGGTTCTAGAGCTAGTAAACTATGCTATGCTAGGAACCATACAATAGCTCATGAATAATTGACACTACAAACTTGGTTGTAGGGTGAATATGAAGAGTATATGAAAGAGGTAGGACATATGGAGACCCACATGCTAACAAACTATATTATATTAGGTGTTTCATATGTTGCTACCATTATAGGGAACATTATAAAACCAATGCCACAAAGGGCCAGTTTTGTAAGGAGTGTAAAAGTGGAGTGTGTGCAAGTGAGAAACTACCATTAAAATAATTGCATAAACACATAGGATGAGAATTATTTTAAGTTGGGAAAAAGGGAAGAAGGGTGTTTACGATGAAGAGAGCTCAATGAAGATGTTGTAAGTGTAAAACATGTGACATTGTGCTCATGATATGACATTTAGGGATGCCACATAGAGACAAACAACATCACATGAAAAAACACAGATTGAAGGAGGATTGGAGTCGGTACACATATAGAAAATAATCATAATGATCATATAAAGGAAGCTTTTGAATTGTCATCCTCCTCCAAGCCTTGTGGAATTAAAAATACAAAGGAAGAACTATACATGAAAATAAATTATTTTTTTAGGTCAACATGGAAGAGATCTAAATGTTTGAACATTATGCATCATCTCCAAAAGTAAAAAATAGAATATATAACATATAGAATAATGTAGAAGTAAATAGAAGAATGAAAATATTTTTTCCCCCCTTATATCCATGTACCTACAAGTGTAACATGTGTTCTCTAGGAGGAACTTACAAATACAAATAAATAAAATTATAGGGATTACACGATAAACATACAAACACACATATACATGAGAAAAGGTACAACTTCAAGGATTTTCATTCATTAGACAATCCTCAAAATCAATATCACAAGGAGAACGAGAACAAGCTAAGTGAGGAAGAACTTCCAAAGTTGTACTCAAAGACTCACCTATAACAAGACAAAAGGATTAGGTTGTAAGTATAAAATCATCTTAAGTATTTGACAAGGTGATTGTCAACACTCTTATGAATATTGATGATAGAGAAGGAATATCTACACAAAACACAAACATTCACTCCTCAGGGGAAGATATAGGGGAAGAGAAAGAGTATTTAGTTTATAGGAAATCTTGGATCAACCATTTCTTTTCTTACAATTCAGTTGCTTTAGGGTTTTGGTAGTGTTAATTTGGTTAGTTGCTTCAAGAGTATTTTCATAAATAATTTGGGCAATATAATCACGCCACATTGTAGAGGAGTGTAAGGGGTGCCTATAAGTGGCTAGAATCGACTATGGTAGATTGTGTGCACAAATCCATCATGAGGGAACTTAAAACACTTATATACAACATAGGTGGCTAATTTTATGGAGGTGATACATGAGTGGCTTAGCTTCACATGGAATAAATTAAACCTTGAGATGAAAGAAAATGGGACATCTAGGAACTTAGGTGTTAATTGAATTGAGAGGGTAATAAAACCCAAAGTTGGAAGAGCCAATCCAACATGGGTTTGCATAAATATTTTTGATTTTTCATACTCACCTCTATATAATTGATGCACATACAAAATTTACTTTGTTAAACTATTGAACATGTTGGTAGGATCGACCAATATTCCCTTAATTGTTTTCCCATTGAAATTAGTAGGAATGAACAAATGACTATCATAAACTCCATCGAGCATGTCAAAAAGGGAGAGATAAATTAGGTTTGGGAATAACTTGCTCTTAAGAAGCCCAAGGTAAAGAATCCACCTTCCCTACCATATTGGAGGAATAATATGAACTCTCATTAGCGATAGAATCCAACTTGAGAGAAGTAGGTGCAAAGGCAATGGAATTGGAAGAATGTTTAAGAAATGGATTGATGTATATCTAATTTTTTTTAATTTAGTTTTGCCATCAATTTGTGATTTCTATCAATTCTATGGGATGCATGGATGACACCAAAGTAGACGTAGTCTTGGATAATATGTTGAAGATGTGGGAATATCTCAATCTCATGGCATGACACCCTATGAAACTGATAGAAGGCCTTTGGCTCGTAAGAAGGTGGAAGAGGCCAGTTAGTTTTTAGTGGGAAAATGAGAGGCAATTGCATTGAGTAATTCTTAAGGAGCTACTAAGCGATGGAGTGAAGAGACTTAGATAGCTTAGCAAAAATTCTATCTCCTTGAGGTGAAAAAATAGAGAAAATAAATGTAGAATGTGTGTTTATAACATTTGTATTATTCTTGAAATTTTTTCCTTTTTATAGTTTAAAGATGAAGAGGCTTTGAAAGTACTAGCAAGACCCTATGAGGCAATGACCTCAAATTGGCTTATTGACTGCTAGTATTCTCCAAGAGGAGTAAACAAATGTGTGAAAAAAGGATAACACATAAATAAAATCTTCTTTGATTAGATGCAACATGTTTCTAATGAAAATCCATTACACATCAGAGTCTAGGAGTGCATAAAGTATCTAAGAAAATAACATCTGGTAATGAAAAATGATGTCAGCGACCTTTTCATTTAATCCATGTTTACAATGAAATAGGTTAGTGAACTTCACTTGAGGTCCAATGTTTTCTTGGAAATAATGGAGAAATTGGTTCACTAAATGATCAGATGAGTTAAGAGAATGGTTGAAGAGTATGAAAAACCAATCCAACATGGTGTATTTTAGGGATTGTAATATTTTTTTTGTCAACAATGCATCTTGGAAAATAAAGACACTACACAGTACAATGAAATAATACACGTGTTTGTAGTTCACCCTTTTTTTAATACTTTTCAAACCTAAGTACCTCAAATATATTGAAAAAAGGGGTAGCAAGAATGAGTAGGGACAACAAAATACATTTATAGTATGGGGGTAGGAGTGATTGAGTAGAAGTGGTAGTGTAGCAAGTTGGTGTTACAATTGGCCTAATTTTTTTAAATTTTTGATTGATGATTGGATCAACAATTCATAAAGGAGGTTTAAGATCATTTGAAGTGAAAGCATGCAATGTGTGTGATCGAAAGTGTATAGAGGTTTCAAGGTTTGATCCATGGAATCTAAAGTTCAAAGCAGTAGAAGTTGTGAAAAACCCAACATACGAGGTATGCATTGGCACTGATTGTGTATTGGTTATTTCCATTTGTGTGTTAGATGGGACTTATTCATGGTTGGAACTAACATAGACATTATGTTCTAGTAACATTAGAATTTGAAACATTAGGATATCCAATGATTGATGTATAAGAAGGGACATTCATTTGGACAATATGGACTAATCCTCAGAGAAATTTAATGCCATTTGTATTAACATACCGTGGAAGGCCTCGACCATAGGCACAACCTCACTAGAAAGACTATCTTTTTCCATAAATTCTTAAAAATTATTTGAGTGCTAATCAAAATTGTGTAGTTGATTGTTAGAGACTTTCAAGGCTGCCCTGAGATTTAAACCAACATCCATACTATGGACACTAGAATTCAAGGATCCTAGTTGTATTATTATTTTGGAAGAAGGCATTCATATAGTAAAGTGGTCATAAGTAGATTGCATGAAGTTCAAACTAGTTATTATAGGAGTGGTTGTTAGTGTAATTAGGGTCATTACATAACTACTTAGTTAATCACACTTTCTAGGTTGACCTATTCACACTTAGCTTAAGTTTACTAAGGTATTTTGTGATTTTGTACCACTTTTTATAGTTGATTCATGTGTACTCACTTTGTGAGACACCTAGTGTATACATACTTGCTTCTTGCTCACACACTTGTCAAGTGAGATCACAGGTGTTGCACCTATGGAGGGGTAGTTAGAGTTTCACTCCTACCTTATCACCTTCTCATCCTTGTATTTTACACTCTCATTTGTATATGATAGAATTTTCTATTGTATTAATTTTGTTTTACTTATAGAAGGTTATATTGTGCATTTTTATTCTAGCCAATCCTAACATAGTGTTAGAGCTAGTTTTAGTTGAAGGTGTTGGTTCAATATTTTTTTAAACATTGCTTGAATTTATTGGATTCTCATATACTAATTCTCTGTCCAATTTTTCATGTCTCCTTCCAGCATCTAAGTGACAACAATACATAGCTCTATCAATGTAGAATTTTGGAGCCAATCATACACTACCTTTGCATCCTAAAGGGCCAAGAAATGAAGAAATACCTTTCATTTCATGAAATTTGGTAACTTTCATTTCTTGCAAGTTTTTTGCCCATATATCTTGTATCACATAACCGTAAAATGTACAAAATTTTGTATGTATGGAATTTTTGTTTCAAAGGCTTTTTTTTTTTGCAAAATTGAGTTTTTTGTAGTTTTGGGAAAATTTAGTTGCTCAAAATTTTGTAGTTGTATGACTTGTTTGTAGGTTTTTTGCTTAGTTTTTTGTAGGGTCTTTAAGTAATTGCCTATTTTTTTTCATTTGTGTTTGGCCCTAATTGGCCTTTTTTCGGTAAAATCATCTCTTGAAGAAGACCACACTAGTTCGAGGCCATATTTTACAAATATTTTTTCTTTGGAGGTTGTAGAATTAGTTGGAGGCATTATATTTTTACAAAGCTTCTATTAGGGTTGTGTTGATTGAATGCTAAACTCAAATACACTCCAGTTCATAGAGGAGGGCAAGTAGTTTATAAAATTGTCATCCTTTTGAAAGGTAAGCTAGAATAATTTTTTTTTGGACGAAGGTTTTGGCATTTGCACTTGGTGTCTAGGGATTTTTGTGCATAGTGGGTTTGGAAAGTAGGGTCACCTGCATCGGGCCTGTGGTGAGTCCTAGGCTCAACAACAAGATTCAAAGACTAGGTTTATGTCTTTTTCTCTTATTCAACGAAAATTTTTTAAATACATTCTTCTTAGAAATAGGAACATGTGTGCCCCACCTTGTCTTTATCTTGTCCCTTTTGTTTCTTTTCCTCTTGGTATTAAAAAACCATACAAAATTTATGCCAAAACAAGCATAAGCTTAATAAAAAACATAGTCCTCTTCCCAAATCCAAACATCAAATGGGGATGGGCTCTAATGAAAGAGAATAGTAAAAATGGGGAAGGTCTAGTAGCTTAAGAGGAAACAAACAAGGGCACTATTGAAACTCACACTAACAACATATCAAATTAGATTGAAATAAATGGATCAATGTAATTCAATGTTGAAATAATAGAAAACTACAAAGAGATACACAAACCTAAAGACCTATGAGTGGAATGTTATCTTAGGGGAGTTTCTAATTCCTTTTCAACTTCTCAACACCCCCCTCAATGGGACCATCGGCTACATTTTCATATCCCAATATCCATGTTGATGTAGGAGCATCAAATAACACATGGGGAGCATGCGCGCTAGGATACTTGCAAAATAACCTATTAAACGTAGGGGAAATATGTGCTTATGTAAATGCAAAACAATACAAGGGGATTCTAAGGTGTAGGAAAATTCAAAAAGTAAATGTTGCGAAGAGGGGAAAATTTACAATGATTCTATTGAAACTAGAGCATAAGAACATTATAGACACAAGAGAACCAACATGAACAAAAAGAGAAATCTAAAGGAAAGGAAAAGGTGAGCTCAACATTTTACATTGATTCTCCCATGAAACAAAGCGAAGTTAAAAACATCCCAGTATACAAGGAAGAAGGGGTCGAAGTTAAGCATTTTGATTTATGTAGTCCCACCACAACACCACTAATGTGGTCCTTTGAATTATATGTCAATGAGCTAATGACCATGAAAAAGAGACTCCAATCCTTAGAGACAAGGGGACACTATGAAGACACCAAAATTAAAGAGATCATAGAAGCCAATTGGAAATTAGCAAGGTAGAACAAATTGCTCCAAGAACATATAGAAAACTACAAATATCCATGAAAAAAGGGGAGCAAGAATTGGTTTTGATAAGGAAAAATTTAGTCCAAATTGACACAACATACAAAAACAAGTCAAAAGAGATAAAATAAAGAAACAATTCACAGGAAAAAGAGTACAATTTGTAATGGAAAAATGAAGATAAAAGAAAACTAGCTAATGGACCAATTAGAGGTAAAATCTTGGGCTCTTGTAGCGAAAGGTCCATTAGACAAACATAGAGACCTCATACAAAAACAAGTGAGGAGGCAAATAAGAGAAGAAAAGGAAAAAAATGATAGGGATGTGAATGCCATTGTTAAAGGACTAAGAGACTATGGTGAGAAAGAAACCACAAAAGAGTTAACAAGATATTTTTTAAGGACAAACTACAATGGTGAGGAGTCATTTAGTAGGAAAATAAGATTGGAAAATGGACGAGATGGAAATATTAGGCACATAAGAATTACTTTGTGGAACCTTGAAGAAAAGAACATGCTACTAAGGAACAATAAGTTCCTTAGAGGTACACAAATATACCTTGACGAAGAACTAACCATAATACAACAAGAAAGATGAAAAGAGTGGGAAAAAATAAAGACAACAAGAAATGGAGGAAAATGGGTTTGGTCACAAAATGGAAAGGATAAAGTTAGTGACATAATTACACACCAAAAATAGGAACTCGCCCCCCCCAATAATATTTTTTAATGGTAAGTTGTAATTGTAGAGGTTACCCATGGAGAAGAGGACCTGGTTTGGGGCCCATAGCAGAAGGAAAATAACATATCATCCTTACAGAGACTCATGAGCATGAAGGATGTAAAATCCCATAATTTGAAGGATATAAAAAAGATTCAATTTGGAATGAGAGATCAGACAATGGAAAAGGACATGATGGAGTTGCAGTTCTAATCAGCAAAATATGGTGCAAAAATATAAAAGTGGAGAAAGAAGACCCCAAAAAACAATACATATGGTTAAAAATAATAGAAAATCAAACTACAACAAGGGTGGCAGCTTGCCACTTTTCTCTAGAAGGCTCCAAATGATAGAAAAGGAGTCTAGATCATGAAGACCCATTTTATTTGCTATAAAAAGACATTTTGGTTTTTAATGGAATGGGGGAAGTTATAATAATAGGTGATTTTAATGTCAGGACAACAAAAATTCAAGCTCTTAACTTGAAAATCAAAGACAGAGAGAAAGGTGATCACTATGGTTGGAAAAAGAGAACCATAAAATTTGGGAAAGGACCTCTCAAGATACTAAACACAATTTCATGCACTATTGGGCATAATTGTTGGGGCTATGCAATTTATTCGAATTGGTGATATGCAATGGTATGAGAACATGACCGAATTCGAGCAACATCACCTGCAAAACCTAAATGAGCAAAGTGTGGTGGATTATATTATTTAATCATATAATTATACTTTAAGGCTAATGGAGCTAGTGGTTGGAAAGTGTCTGATAGGGTTGAGATTAGATCATAATCCAATATATGTAAAACTTGACATCCACATAAATAGGCAAAAAGAGGAACAAGTCCATCTCAACAAAAATAAAGTACCTCCACAAGGTAGAATCCTCATGATTCAAGAAAATCAGAAAATCTTTAAGGACCGTGCCCTCAAATTTTTATAGGAAATATGAAATAAATTCAACTTACATAGAGAATCACCCTATAAACGAGAAGATGTTGATTCCCATAGTGCACAAGGCTTTGGGTTAGTGTAAGAGGGCTAGGCCTAAGAGGGGAAGTACAAATACTTTTCCAACAAATATTTGGTTCAATGATGAGTGCAAGATAAAAAAAGAAAGTTTCATGAGGGGGGAATGAACATAGAAAATAAGAAAAAATATGAAAATATGATCCAGTGTAAAAAAGAAGAATATGTGAATAGAAGAAGAATGGAGCTGATTTCCCTTGGAAAACACATCCCCAAAATATTTTGAGAGGAGATATAACAAAAAAAATCAAATGGAAAATAATATCATAAGATTACAATGGTTGGACTATGTGAAGCTACTATATGAACACGAACAAGGTAAACATAGACCTCTAGTAATCAATACAACCACTGAGCTTTTTAACATTGAAGATATCAATCAAGGCATAAAAGGGTTGGTAGGAGGGAAAACACATGATATTGATGGGTTGCAATTAGAACATTTAAAGTGGGGTATTGAGTTCCTTGCACCTTATCTCAGGTGTATTTTTAATAGGGTTATTCAAGGGGGCTTCCCGTAAGGCTGAACAACTAGTGTTGTTATTCTCTTATATAAATGTGGTCACACCAATAACCCATCAAACTACTACACTATTATGATTAATCTTCTTTTTGGAAATTTTTTGGGAAGAATTATTGAGTGTAGAATTAGTAATTGAGCTGAAAAAGAGGGAAAATAAGTTGAGGGACAAGTTAGTTTTAGACCAAAGCATTCCACTATTGACCATGGTGTTACCCTTAGATTCTTGATTGAAAAAATATAGAATGTTTGAGGAGACGAGGCTTTTTGCTACTTTCTATACTTTAAAAAATCCTTTGAAATAATACCACGAGGAAAATTGTGGAATAGAATGGAGGAATTGAGAGTTACAAATGTTCTTAGAGTGGCTTTTCATATGCTCTATGATAAGGTCAGAGCTAAAATCAAAACCAACAAAGGAATGCCAAAGTGCTTTGGTAGTGATATTGGTGTCAAGCAAGGTTTTCGACTTTCCCCAACACTATTTGGGCTTTACATTGATAAGATGGAATATTGGATGGACAAGGTTGGTGGGGAGGGTATTTAGTTGGCCAAGCACGTAATAAAATTACTCTTATATTTAGATGATCTCATAATAATTGCTAAAACAAACAATGATATGAGAAAACACTTGAAGGCTCTTGGAACATTTTGTCAGGAAGTCAAAATGCAAGTGAACACTAGAAAAACCAAAATAATGATCTTCTCACTACAAAGTAAAAATAAAAAATAGCTTTCTTTTTGAAGGTAGATTGTTGGATATAGTGGATGAATACAAGTATCTTGGGCTTGATTTTCACATCAAACTTACCTAGGAAACATGGAAAGGAAAAATAATTCAACGAGGTTGGAAATAGATGTATAAATGCATGATTATGGGATTGGAAAACCAAGAGAACAATTTTTGGCTTACTTGTTACTCTAGTGATTCTCTATGGGTATGAAATTGGGGCAACAACATGTCAAATCAAAAGTGGAGACAAGTGGAAAGAATTCAAAAGCATCTAATCATAAGCAACCTTAAAATCAAGACTACAGTTCCTTATGAGATTTTATTGGTTGAGATAGGTACCTTCCCCTTGGAAGCATCAATGCTGATTCGATTATTAAATCACCTATTAAAAGTCCAAAATATGGAGAACCATCGTTGGCCTAAGCTAATTGTGGAGGAAGAGCTAGCTAGAAGAAAGAACACATGGATGAAACATAATAACAAATGGATGAAAAATTGGGATGTGGATATGCATGAATATCCAAACACATATGGATAAGTAAAAAAATATGAGAAAATTTTTAAAATGATATATGGACAAAATAGACAAGGCAAATTTTTTTTACTATATCAAAGAATTTAACCCGAGGGAACCATGAAGAATAAATCTATATAAGAGAAAATATTAAATGGAAAGAAAAATTTTGATAGCTAAATTATGAACTAGTTCACATCATCTTAGATGTGAAACACACATATGGATGGTACCTGAATAGGAGTGAGAAAAAAATATGTTGATTTTATAACCAGGGAGTGGTGGAGACAAAATGATACTTCATCATGGATTGCTCAATGTACAAAGACATCTAGACTAGTTATGAAGACACCTTACAAGATAATTTAAGTACCTTGTTTGAGGAGGCAAGGTTGGACAAAAATACAAACTTCATAATCAAAATCCACTACAGAAGGGGTTGATTTCGAGCGAAGTTTACAAACTATTTAGGGATTTTCTGTTGGTGGTCCCTATGTTGATCTTGGGTCTGATAGGATTATTTGGCTTCATGTATGCTATTAAAATATTTTATTTCATTTCACTATTTTAAACCATAGTCATTTTTGTTGGTATGTGGTGATTGATCATGCAAATATTGTACACTCTTTACGTATCCTTCAAGGGGTCGGTTGTTTATTTTTTGTTAGTCGACAAATGAAAAATGACTTTGTAAAACCCTAATTCTAGAAGCTTCCAAAAAAAATCTTGTTATAAGTAGTTGGGATGTAAGTTGCGGTATGGTATTCATGAGGTTGTAATTTGTTTTGCACTAGATAATACAATCATTGGATGGTTGAGTTTATGTGGATGTAGCCCATATTGGGTGAACCACATTAAAATTATGTGTTGATCTCTTTTGTGTTATTCTTCATTGTTATTTATAGGTTATTTAATCTGCATATAATTGATAATGTTTATTGCTCTGATCTGCCTGAACCCTAATAATTGGTATCAAAGCCGCATGTATTTTCAGTCGATTGTTAAGAAACCTCTAGATTTGAGTAGGAGAAATGGAAGAAGGAAAATTCAAGGTTGAGAAGTTCAATGGCCAAAATTATCAATTATGGAAAATGCAGATGGAAGATTATTTGTATCAAAAGGATCTATGGAGGCCATTGCAAGGAAAAACAAAGAAGGATATTGCAATGTCCGATGAAGAATGGGAGATTTTGGATAGAAAGGCATTGGGAACCATTCGGTTGTGCTTGGCACCATCTCTGGTGTTCAAAATAATAGAAGAAAAGAAAACAAAGGATCTAATGAAAGCTTTGGCTAAATTTTATGAAAAACCCTCAGCCTCAAATAAGGTATTTCTCATGAAGCATTTGTTTAATCTGAAAATGATTGAAGGTGGATCTGTGACAAATCATTTAAATGGGATTAATATGATTACCAATCAATTAAATTCTATAAAAGTGAATTTTGATGAAGAGGAGAGGGCTCTCTTGGTTTTATGTTCTTTACCAAAAAGCTGGAATAGCTTGGTAATGGCTGCAATTAACTCTATCTCTAGTTCAAATGCATTGAAATTGGATGATGTTTTTGGTGTTATCCTTAGCAAGAAAATGCGATGGAAAAGTATAGGTGAGAGTTCAACATCCAGTAATGCTTTGATTGTAGAGAACAAGGGAAGAACAAAGGAGAGAGGAAAAATCCCAACAAATCATGGGAAGTCACAAGGGAAGTGAGAAAAACAAATCTAAATCTAGGGGAAGAATGGATTGCTTGCACTGTGGAAAGCCAGGAAACTTGAAGAATGATTGTTGGTCTCGAAAGGGAAAACAAGGAGATGAACAACATGATGATAGTAAGGAAGCTAATGTTGCAAGCAATAAATTTCAAGATGCTTTAATTCCGTGTTTAGATAATGCTAATGATTCCTGGGTAATAGATTTAGGGGCTTCATTTCATGCCACACCCCATAGGAGATATTTTGTAGATTATGTTCAAGGTGATTTTGGATAGGTATATTTGGGTGATGATGAACCCTATCAAAATATTGGAAAAGGAAAGATAAAAATCAAGTTATAGAATGGAAATGAATGGTTGCTACATGAGGTAAGGCATGTTCCAAATTTGAGAAGGAATTTAATTTCTACAGGACAACTGGGTAATGAAGGTTGCATAGTTACCTTTTCAGACAAAGTATGGAAGGTCACTAAAGGTGTATTAGTAGTAGCTAAAGGTGAAAATATAGGCACATTTTATTTGTGTACTGGTAATATTTATTCTACCTTAGCTGCTACACAAACAACTGCTACTGAAATAGTTATAACACTTGCTATAGGGACACAAATAGAATTGTGGTGCCATAGAAGTGGGCACATGAGTGAGAAAGGGACAAAGATCCTTCACTCCAAAAAGTTGCTACCAGGTCTGAAGCAGATTGACTTAAAGTTCTGCGAAAATTGTGTTTATGGAAAATAAAAAAGAGTTTGATTTCTCAAAGTTGGGAAAGAGAAGAGTGAGAAATTAGAGCTTGTGCACTCAGATGTATGGGGACCATCTTAGGTATCTTCTCTTGGTGGATCTTGCTATTATGTTACTTTTATTGATGATGCAACTAGGAAAACATGGGTGTATTTCCTAAAACAAAAATTAGAAGTATTTGAAACTTTTAAAAGGTGGAAAGCTTTGGTTGAGAATGAGACATGAAAAGGGTTGAAGTGTCTTAGATCTGATAATGGAGGTGAGTATTACATAAAATAATTTAAAAAATATTGTTCATACAATGGAATTTGTAGGTAGAAAATGAATCCTGGAACCCCACAAGAAAATGGTGTCTCTGAGAGGATGAATATGACCATTATGGAGCGTGCAAGGAACATGAGATTGCATGCTGGGCTACCCTTACACTTTTGGGAAGATGTTGTACATATCATTGTTTATTTAATAAATAGGGGACCTTCAAATCCTTTTGATGGTGGCATTCTAGAGGAGTCTTAGACAAGTAAAAAGGTAAACTATTCATTTTTGAAAACCTTTAGTTGTGAAGCTTTTTTCCATGTTGATATTTAAAATAGAATGAAGCTTTGAGGCTAAGTCTAAAAAATGTGCCTTCATTGGATATGGAGTAGATGACTTTGTTTATCGGTTATGGGATTATGAAAATCATAAAATCATTAGGAGCAAAGATGTTATATTCAATGAGAAGGTCATGTATAAGGATCAATTGCAAGAAAAGAAGCATGAACAAGCCAAAAAGGAATATGTGGTGTTGGATGAGATTCCAAAAAATAAAATGTCAGTGGTACCTGATGCTCAACAAAAAAAAGTTATCCCATAGACTCTTGCAAGTGTTAGATGTTCTACAAGGATAACTAGACGTCTAGAAAAATTTTCTTCATCATTTATTCTATATTATTAACTGATTATGATGAACCTGAAGGTTATGAACAAGCAATGCAGGAAGATACCAAAAAGCAATGGGAGCTAGGCATGAAAGAGGAAATGGATTCCTTGCTACAAAATCAGATTCGAGACTTAGTCCAATTGCCTACAGGTAAAAGAGCATTTCCAAATAAATTGGTTTATCGGTTGAAGGAAGAAGATGGAGGCAAGAAAAGATATAAGGTCAGACTCATGGTAAAAGGTTTTGCACATAAAAAAGGTATAGATTTTGGTGAAGTATTTTATCCTGTTGTAAAGATGACTTCTATTAGAACTATTCTACGTCTTGTGGCTGTGGAAGACTTACATCTTAAACAACTAGATGTGAAAACAAAATTTCTCCATGGGGATTTGGAAGAGGAAATATACATGCAACAACCGTAAGGATATGAGGTCAAGTGTAAGGAGGAATTTGTGTGCAGGTTAAAGAAGAGTTTGTATGGCTTAAAGAAAACACCTTGGCAATGGTATTTGAAATTTTATATTTTTATGGTTGAACAAGGTTACACAAGATGTCATTCTAATTATTGTTTTTATTTTAAGAAATTAGGCAATGGTAGCTATATTATCTTGTTGCTTTATCTTGATGACATGCTTGTTGTCGGGTTTAACATGCAACATATTAATGAACCTAAGAAGAAATTAGAAAATTCATTTTCTATGAAGGATTTGGGTGCAACAAAACAAATCCTTGGTATGAGGATCACACGGGACAAGACAAACAAAAAAATATTTTTGTCTCAAAGTATGTCGAGAAGGTGTTGAAAAGGTTTAGCATGTAGAATGCAAAAGTAGTAAGTACACATTTTCCTAGTCATTTTAAGTTGACTAAGGAGATGTGTCCAAAGACACAAGAGGAGGAAGACAAAATGCCTAAGATACCATATGCATCAACAATTGGTAGCTCAATTTATGCAATGGTATGCACAAGGCCAAATATTGCACATGCAGTGGGAGTTGTGAGTAGGTATATAAGCAATCCGAGAATGGAACCTTGAAATATGGTAAAATTGATTCTTTGATATTTTCAAGAGGTACTACTTCAAAGAAACTATGTTTTGGAGGAATAAATTTTTCTCTCAAAGGATATGTTGACTCTGATTTGGCAGGTGATATTGATAGAAAGAGTACTACAGGGCATGTTTTTACTGTAGGAGTTACTACAATCAGTTGTATTTCAAGGATGCAAAAGATTGTTGCACTTTCAACCACTGAAGTTGAGTATGTTGCTTCTAGAGAAGCTAGTGGGAAGATGATTTGGCTACAATGTTTTCTAGATGAATTCAAACAACAAAAAGAAGATAGCCCTTTGTACACTGATAGCCAGAGTTCCATTCATCTTGCTAAGAATTCAACTTTTCATTCAAAAACTAAGCACACACATCTTAGATACCACTTCATCCGATCAGTTTTAGAGGATGGACAGTTGAAGGTGGAGAAAATTCACACAAGTGTGAATCTTGCAAATATGTTCACAAAGGCAGTTCCATAGGAGAAACTGATTTCCTCATCAGTTTCCCTTATCCTTCACAATTGATAATGGTGGACATAAGAAACCATCCAGACCTATAATCCAGTGGGAGTTGCAAGAGCAATGGTGTCGTCTAGGGTCAGTCTCCAAGTGGGAGATTGTTTGGTGTGGATCATAATCAGTCTCCAAGTGAGATATTATTGGTATGTGGTGACTGATCATGCAAATATTGTACACTCTTTACGTATCCTTGTCGAGGTTCAAGGGTGGCAGCCCTCGAGAGTGGGGGTTTGGGGGCACAACCCCCAAATAATTTTTTTCCCCTTTTTTTTGCACATTAAGGGGTCGGTAGTTAATTTTTTGTTAATTGAAAAATGAAAAACAACTTTATAAAACCCTAATTCTAGAATCTTCCAAGAAAATCTTGTTATAAGCGGTTGGGATGTAAGTTGTATTATGGTATTCGTGAGATTGTAATATTTTGTGCATTGGATAATCAAATGATTGGATGACTGAGTTTTTGTGGATGTAGCCCATATTGAGTGAACCATGTTAAAATTTTGTGTTGATCTCTTTTGTGTTATTCTTCATTATTATTTCTAGGTTATTTAATCTACATATAATTGTTAATGTTTATTGCTTTGATCTACCCGAACCTTAACAATTTCACCCTTTGCGGCTTCCTTAGTCTCTAGATGCGACCACCACCATAAAAGACTCTCGTTGCCAATATTCACCCAAATCGTGAAGTTTTGGCTCAATGTGGCCCTACTTTCTCAAGCATGCCATGCACACAAATCAGGTCAGTTGAACACTTCCCAATTCATTGGTCTACCATGACTTCATCCAACGAAATCTCCCTATGTGTTATACATTGACTTTATTTTTTGCTAGCCATTGGACAATTACTTATCCATGCAGGTTTTAGAACCCTTTGCACAACTTAAAACCCCTACCATGATTACTTCAATGGTGTTGACATCAACACTCACAATGCCATGTATAGGAATCAAGGTCCAACTCAACATCTCCATCACCCACGACAACATACATATAGTCCATGTTGGCATATAATCCTCAATCAAATCCATGAAGGTCGTTAGGGAAAATTGCTAAAGTCATGGTTAAGCAATCCATCACTTGTTGTTATGTAACTCCCCACCCACAAATTGAACCTTTGCTTTGGTATTCTCATAGAAAGGTCATTATTTTTCAACATTGTGGTTCACCCTCTAAATTTTTAGGGGTTATCAAAATCGCCTGTTGACATACTAATTGCTAGGTTGTCATATTGACTGTCGATATTTTTTAAACAATGGGTTTCTTTTATTTTTTCATAACATGCAAATTGAGGGGGGAGGGGGATTTATCAAGTGTAAATAGTAAATGAAAATATATTTCAATGAAGAACACTTGGCACCAAAATATTTTGTAAATTTAGTTGTTTTGACTAGTTTTCTAGCCTCAAAAAGTTATATTTGTATGAATTTCGACGAGGCATAAATTTCATCTTGGCTATTGAAATTTCACAATTTTTTTTGATGAGTATCAAAATTTTGCAAGGAATTAAAATTTTAATGTATTTTTAAGTTATCGATAGGCCAATTTTGTAAACATCACTATGCAATATAAATAGTTGATTTCAACATCTAGACTTAACACCATTATAATTTTTATTGCATATCATTTCGAGGGGCATTAAATTGGCTATAATAACATCAAGTGGGTTTCTTGAGTTGCATATTTGATAAATTCGTTGAGTCATGTATTGAATAATTCTACATTTCCATTACAAGCATTTTATTTTTGCAAACCAAAATCTGCAACAAATATACTAAGCATGTAGTCTAATAGACCCATCAAGCCTCTCATGCTCTTTAGTTAGCATGAATGGAAACTAGGCATTTCTCTTCTTCTAAAGAATCAAGGGTTATATAGGTTATTCATGGGAACATAAAAAGAACCCAATGTTGTAAAAGATAAGGAAAAGTCATTTCATTAGTGTGACCAAGCCTCCATATTATTGTGTATTAATTTATCTCCAAAAATTATACTACATGCAGAGGCATTGAAAATATCTAACAAAGTTTGGCTAGACTTAGACATTTTTTTGGGAAGGTTAACCAACTAAGAAGTGATGAGCTAGAAAATGAACTCATTAGTTTGAGTCCAAGTAATTTCGACACTTTGGAGGACTTTTTCAGAAAATTCAGATAATTGAGGTTACTGTTACAAGAATGGGGCATAGAAAAGAAGGATGATCAACTCATCCTTTCCATTATTTCCAATTTAGGTCTTGAATATTTTGTCTTTGCCTCAACCTTCTATACCACTAAAAGAGATCATAGAGACAAGTGGAAAATACCATCTTTATATAACTTTATTGTAGATTTAATAAGGGAGCAAGACAAGTTAATCTAGATGGGAACTTTGAAATAATATAAGCCTTAATACCTCATTTTAGGAAATGGAAAACAAAAGGACAAGCAAATAAAGGATGATAAGAAATCTCCAAATCACACTAAATTTCTACTAATCAAGAGAAACCTAAGAAAGAAAAAGTGAAGTGTGCATTTTGTAAGAAACCCAAACATAATAATAATATGTGTATGAAGTAATAGATTCACCATCTCACATATATTCTTGAGAAAATGGGGTACCTACATCTATCATTGAGTCTTCATCAAATAGAAAAAATTCTTAAGGAAAAGGATAAATCTAAGAGAAAAACAGTTACAAAATTTATAGTCTTTGAGATACATCGATGGATTCTTGAATCTAGAGCTTCCCATCACATGTATCCTTACTTAGAAGTTTTCCAGTCAATATACCCTACAAATACATCCAAAATATTGATAACTAATAAATATTATATGATTGTTTATGGGAAAGGAATTGTTGAGATTGGAAATAGATATATCACTGATGTCTTGTTCATTCCTGAATTGGCCAATAATATTCTTTCCATCTATCGACTCACATATTCAATAATATTGTTGAGTTCACATCCACTTCAATGACTATTCGGGATTCACACTGTAGAGAGGTTATTTTTTTAAAGTAAAAGTCACAAGGTCTAAAATTATAGAGTAGAGTAGAGAGGTTGTTTAAGTTAGTGAGATTGGCCATTTCTCTCATGTTTATACCTTCTCCCAATTTGCTCTCACTGATTCATTCTCATAGGTCGGTTCTCCCGCATCAAGTTTGGATAGTTCATCTCCTCCAAAATCACTTATTGCTACATCAAAGTTCAGATATGCTTCACAAAGAGAATCCAAAGATTCTTTCTAATAAGACATCACATGGATAATTTGAGAAGCATTTAGAGAGTTCACCATCTTATGGGGGCTAAATAGTCTCTCTTTGCTCTCCTATGGGGGGGGAAATTCATTGTACATTTTTTATATCATTTTTTAAAGGATTTTTGTTTCCATTGGGTTTTATCCCTTTCCCCCTTTATGAGAGATTGCATTGTACATGGGTACCTAACATATATAGTAGCTACGACCCATCATTATCTTGTATACATTAAAAACTAATTTTCACTTAATATGGGGAGTTAGTGTAAATAGGGTCATTACTGTTGGGAAAATGTGTCTCAACTTTGTAATTACATAAGGTACTGTTGATGCATAAGGGTGGAAGCTGAATTTTATGTATATTTTATTATTGTAAATCTAGACCATTCATCATTAGGTCTTAGATCTGACGGTTGATATTTAGTTGGCATTGACTTTCCCTAGAAGACAAATAAATTTTATGAGGGTGTTGTATTACAACTGTGTATTATTTTGTATTCTGAGAGTCTGATAGCAGTCATGTTGCCTCTAGATCTTCGGTTGATGATACTCCTATGAGAAGTTTCCTTTGCAAGTGTATTATAATCTTTGTGATTCTTGAATAATATATTGGGTGAATTTTGGAGTGGGATTTTTTCTCTCGAAAGGGTTTTATCCGCACATATCACTGTGTTGTGGTATGCATGTTATTTATGTTTAAGTTTTTGTAACTGTTGTAAAGATCTATAAAGTTTTACATTATCCTCCTCTCAAGATTAGTGTAGGAAGTTGTTCCTCTACCTTAAATTCCTTACAATTACATAACTAATTAGTTAATTACACTTTCTAGGTTGACCTAATTACACTTAGCTTAAGTTTACTTAGGAATTTTGTGCTTTTGTCACACTTCATATGGTTGAGACATGCATACTCACTTTGTGAGACACCTAACACATGCATAATTTCCACTTGCTCACACACTTGTCAAGTGAGCTAAAAAATGTTGCACCTATGGAGGGGTAACTTTATAGTTTCATTCCCACCTTCTCACATCCTCATCCTTGCCTATATATGCAAGTTTTTACACACTCTCATTAGTATATGATAGACATTTCTATTGTGCTAATTTGGTGTAATGTCATAAATTGCATCCTATGCAATTTGGTATTCCATAAACCTCCGCTTTAGATAAATTAAATTTGATAATGCAATACCCCTTTTATCTAGCCTTAATTTTATCCTTAATCTATTCATTTTTGGTTGTTAAGGTGAGTTTATTTTGTAGACTAATGCACACCACACATATGTCTACACACCATTTGAATGTTCTGAATAAATTCTTGATTGCAGTAGCTTTTGAGACATTACATTGCTCACCTACCAGTAAATTAACACCTTTGACAACTTGTAGGTGTGTTTGGCCAACCCTTGCTTGCATATTCTTTCATAAAACACTCCATTTTGGCATTCAATCTCTAATTCTAATCCCTCTTTGAACTCATTCACTCAATCTCTTCATTCTTTCAATCTTGCTTGCATTTTGTCTACCATTATTTATCACCTCTGTTACATTTTTTGTTTCTACATTGAAGCTTTGGATCTATTGGCATACCATTCTCGAGCTTAGAGATTGCAACTTCTTCCTTTCAACATTCTCGCTTGCTAAAGGAAGGTTACCATAGCCTCTTTATTGCATTGTCTCTTGATTTTGTTAGCATACTATTCTAGCACCTCTATATTTTCTTTATCTCATTTATTTTATCTCTATCTTGATCACATCTGACTATTTGTGGAGGTGGAAACACCAATGTGAGGGTTTAACTAAGTCAAGCCCCTAAACAACCCCAACATCTTTTCTCGGTTTTATGTGTGCAATTATTGAAGGCGTATCTTTGTTTGAGGATTCATTCTATGATCTCTTGTGAGTGCTTTCTTCCCTTCTTTTGTTTCAATATTCACATTCCATTTAATCTATGCTTCTTTAGTTTAAGTTATTTTCATTCTTGTAATTTCTTTGTTATTTCTCATGTTAGTAAATACGACTGTTAGTGGGTACTTAGTCATTTTCTAGATAGTCTTGATTTTTGGTCTGTACGAGATGCTAGCATGTCACAAGGACGTCCATGTGCCACACTATTATCCTTGGTTGAGAGCTCACCAGGTTTCCCAAAAGACTGCTGTGACCTGCTCTTTTAGTTTTTGGAACTCTCTCATTTTATTTCTGCATAAACTATAAACAATCACCTTTTATCATTTCATCTTGTCACTTGAGCTTTGATCCCTAAGGTAGTTGATGACCATTTTACCCTTGAGACCTTGTCATCTTGAGGGTGTCGAATCTCCTCCTTTAAATTTTTGTGAACTTGACATGAATGTGTCTTTGCTCTAGTCTTTTGTCAAAAACTTATTTTCTCTTGTTTGGATTATGTTGGACTGAGTGTTGTGATACTTTGTGAGTTTCACAACATAAAATACAACTTTTAGGCATATAGTAAGAAGCATTCAACATTCAAACATGGGTTCAAGACAAAAATTTAGTCCAACCCGCCAGGGTCCTCATTTTGAGAAATTCACTACAAGATTATCACTTGGATATACACCACCCTACACTTTTGTTAATGTGCCTACAAATGTTCAAATAGTTTCTAAACCTAGTACTCCATCTGGATCCTCTTCTCTCATAGACCATGAATCTTCTCCTAGGGTCCCCTTTGAGTAGGTCCAATATTTGGAGGAGAGGTGAAAGAGTTTGAAGACATTCTAATTCGTGGTAACATGTACACTCAAGCTGCTCCTATTGTAAGTAGTCCAAGGGAATTGCTTATCTTAGACCACAAGGGCCTTGAGTTGTCTTGTGCCCTGCCCAACATTTTCAAGACCCATGTACCTTCATACACATCGGTCTTGAGTAGGCCCTAAGATATCCAATCAGATGTCACTGGTGTCTAGTTGAATCTTCCGATGTAGAAGGTATCTATGCACATGGTGACACCAACCCTTCTGTACCTTTTTTAACTGCTACTGATAATAGGAATGTTATATCTGGAACCCCCATTAATCCTATTGTTAACGTATCCAATGTTCCTTTGGGGTATGAAGTTCCTCGTTCATCTAGACTTGGACCTTAGGTTACTTCCACCATGTCTAATCCACCATCAAATCTTGTCTTAAATACCCTATTATAAAATATGGGTCAAATGCAGCCTTAATTAGCTAGCTTGGCCAACACCACCTCTCATTCCACCTTACAACCCATTTACAACCTAATTTTTGAGTACTATCCTCAAAGACTTAGCAGACAGTGACATAGTATGAAGGTTCCTCTTCATCCTCTCTTATTGATAATCTGAAAACCACGTTTATTTCGAGATTCTAGAAAGATTAAGACAATAGCGAATGTTATTTTTGCTCCTATTGAAAATAACACTATTGGACGTAATATAGCTTTTAAAAAATTATTTGAATCTTATGCATGTGTTCTCCAAAAATTATTAAAATAAGGTATAATTACTCTTCCCAAAATCAGACCACTAATTGACATGAATTGGAGATTGAAATATAGTTCTTATTAGACCTTGAATTGTTCTCATTAAACTAATTTGATTTGGAATTGATACAATTATATACATATTGTGTTCTTGTGAAATTTATATTGAATAATATGCAACATAATGTAAAATTGATTAAGATTGTTATGTGAACCATCGTTTTGTATAGTATATGATCATGTTTGCATCTTTAATTTATGTTGCTTAAGCTATTATAATTGACATATTAATGGTTGGAACTGAGTGTAGATAAATTACATGGCCAACAAAAATCAAAGGTATCTTGAGAAAACCCTAGTCATGTTATCCCTAGTGAAGCCTCGACCTTAGTCTATAATGTGGACTAAGGTCTATAATTGTAATAAATGGTAATGTGATTTTTCTCGTTTGTAAATGTATTTTTAAGTGTCATATTTTGGGAGTAAGGATTTGGGTTGAGTGGCATCCTTGTTGGCTATTTTTAAATGACCTTAAAATGTATTTTCTCATTCTTCTTGAGTGGTTTTAGACCCCTAGGACAAGTTATTATGGGTTGGGTACCTTTTGAGGCCTAAACCTTGAGCTTTGGCCAAGACATGGCCATTCCATGGGAAGAGTGTGGAAAATTTCTATCTTGCGAGTGAAGATAGGTGACTTGTCACTTCCAAATCTACTCTTCCAATTTCATGAATGAGGTTTCCTAGTACCTCACACGTGTAATGAAATGGTTTTAACCTTTCAAATCATTGTATATATACACACACACATATTTATATATAGATATAGATAGATATATACATATACATATATATTTATATATAAGTATAGATAGATATATACATATACATATATATTTACATATACATATACATATACATATATACATATATATGTATATATATATGTATTTATATATGTATATGTATATATACATGTATGTATATATACATATATATACATACACACACATATATATTTAAATAACTATTTTATACCATTTTCAATTCATTATAAACTGAATAAGGTAATCATAAGCATTGAAGAACAATAACATTGATCAGTTTTACTCTTCATAATACATAAGATGATAAGTAATCTTCTATAGTATAATAGTATTGTTTACATTTTTATCAAATCATTTTTATAATACAAGAATTTAAATTAAAAGTTGCATCACATTTGGACGATGATACAAAATAAATAATACAATATCAAAAGGAATCATGAATCATGTCTTTGATAATCCATCTTCAACATCAAATGCAAGAGAGAGAGCATTACCTAAGTGTTTTTCCTCTAACCATAGATTGGCAGTGCTCTGCACACCTTCCTACTAGAAGTGACCCTACCCTTCACAAGAATAGTAAATCTTGGGAGAATTGGAGATCATCAAGCTATCCAAGAACTAGTGTTGTGTACTAATGCAAATTATCTACCATAAAACTTCTAAATACCTTTTAGTTATGCATGACACATGAGTAATTAGTAGCTTTAAACATGATGAAACAACAATACAAGTAGTGATTTTGAATAACCTTGGCCAAATATTTTTAATATGAAATTCACATAAACTATGTGGTCATTTTATTCATGCACCTCCCTCTCAAACTATTTATCAATAATAACTCCAAAATAAAAAATTTCAGACACATTCATCACATAAGAAACTCTCTAATTTTTGCAGGTTTATAAAAAAGATAAGAAAGCTTGACTTATTTAGTTGAGTTGTCAAATTCACAAGAACATAACCATATGAATATATATAAGTAAATGCCACATATTTTTCCTCTTTATAAATAGTTTACTTTGCTACTGCACTTTTCCTAATCATTACATATTTATATAAGCATAACCCCAATTTTTTGGGAAGTTTTATATGCTCATATAAATATGCCACCCCCTTTTATTTTACCATAAATTTGAAGATAAGAAAATAAAAATACCCAAACATTAACAATCCTTGGGTTTTGAACTTAGAGAAAACTGTGGTTCAAATTAATCATTGACACACACACACACACACACACATATATATATATATTAAAAAACAACATTGAGAACAATAGTGCTATCAATATACTCAAGCTCTCTACCATTTATAAGGTCAAGGGTTTTTCTTATTAGTCTGAATGCAAACTACTACACCATAAAGATCATAACAAAATCAACTTTAACTCATATTTAGGTTAGGATTAAACTCTAGATAATTCTCATCATAGATTGAGAGAGAATTCATTTATCTCTTTTGTTATAATTTCTCTTTACATAGAGATAGGAAATGATGGTTTATAATATTTTAAAGATAGATATAGGAAAATAATTAGTATCTTTGTTTACCTAGAGATTTAAAAGGCCAAAAAATTCATATTTGTATCTTTGTATTCACATAGATTGAAAGGTAGACACCTTCATGTATGTATCTCTGTTTTCATAGAGATTGAAAGGCCAAAACCTTCATATATGAATCTATATTTCTTTAATGATACTGAAATCAAATATTTATTTTACATTTTATTTCTTTACACAAGAATAAAGATTGAGAGTTTTCATCTACGTCACGTAACAATTATCATTGATTCTCAAAAGTACTCTTAGCCCTAGAAACAAAGCTTCTGTTATAATCATGTTGACAAAAACCAAAAAAATGAAACAAAACTAATGAAGAAGGTTTACCTTTTTAATCATAAGTTTAAGTCATAAGGCATGTACATATAAACATCTATTTCTAAACAATGAATGAGTGATTGTTGGGTTTTTAACTTGATTTAGCCTATCAATAGATTAAGAGTTGACTCAATGTATTCTAGGATTACATTACTTTTAAGAAATTCCTAACATATACCAAGGGAGATAACAATAAAAACCCGTAATTGGTGTCTAAAATCACAATTGAAATCCCAAAACATTAAACTAGTTGTCCCTTCACTAAGTACATTAGGATTTTGGTCTAAATAAAGAGTTGCCCAATGTTTATTGTATGGATTTATATTCTAAAACCCTATCTCCAATAACATACAAAAAATAACAAGATTATCTGCTAATTTTTGACTTCATAATAACAACAAGAGCTTCTAAATATCATAGGATAAGAATAGATTTCTATTCATAAAGTAAAAATTATAAGCTACTGATTTTTAAATGGTTTTTTATAAAATTATACAAGAAAAGGATTTTCTCTTTCATTGAATATAGAAACACTTATGAAACCTTAATTGAAAGTCTTAATTGATTGCTTCCAAGTAAAAAATTAAGGTTTGCATACTCATATATTGTAGGCTTCAAAATGCTGAATTCACAATGCCTTCTTGCTTTTGTCTCCCTCGTGCCTTTCTTTTCTATTTTTTATTCTTTCTAATCCTTCCTAATTTCTATTTTTTCCTCCACAATTTTTTGTATGTTTTCCCATTACCACTTCCTATGCCTTCATTTCTTCCCACTCTGTGAGAAGTAAAATCCCACTCTCTTCACTTACTAATAAGTGCCATGTTCGAGTTTTCTCTCAAATTGCATTCCATCTCAATTTGAATTCAAATATGAATAAATCGATAATCATATATTTATATAGATTTGTATGGATATGCATCTTCAATTTATACACATATATGATGTATCTATATTTAAACATATATTTGTATGTATGAACAAGAAGTTTATATATATATAATTGCATTCACACATTCATAAATATTTAAACACATCACAATAAAACAAAAAATGCCTCTTGAAGATCTCATATATATAACACATTTTCATGAAGTAATGAAGTGCAAATACACGAAACCAACAACTCATTTCTCAAAGAGTAATACATGAAACCATAATGCAACCATAGAAACGATTAATAGTGTATAAGTGTGTGAGTGTTCTCAAATATTTGGTGACCATGGAGTTTTCCTTCGAATTTGCTCCCCTCTCTTTGGTGATACTCTATCTCTCACCCTCAAAGGGAAAAATATTACCCTACATCCACCTCATTAACTCAAGAGAGAGTAGTTGGTTCAATATTAAAATATGTACACTTATATCCACATAATTCACTTTAAATTTAAATAATGACACAATATTTCCATTAGACATAATCATTAAATGCATAATTTCATCATTTCACAATATATATATATATCTACCTGATATAATGATTAAACATACCTAAATTGATAACAATTTCTATTTTCAAGTCTAAAATTGAAATGCATAATGAAAGAGCATAGTCTAGAGGGTTGCGAAAATGGGATGTAACAACATATGAGTGCATCTCAAGGAGCCTCTTAGAGAAGATTGTTTAAGAGTACACCCCTCATCACAATGCTCACACATGCGTGAGCATTCATGGAGACCACTTATCTGTAGGATTCAATGGGAAAGGAAGAGAGGAGGTGAATGAGATCCATGTATCACCTCCTTATTAGAGGATGGAAATGTTGGAATATGTTTGTTGTTGCACCAAAAGATCGATCTGTTAACACTCAATACAAACGCCAGAGATAAACCGATCCACGAGAAGAAGATAGTCTATGTCTTGAATCTGAAGGGAGATGCTAGTGATTAGTCCAACAATCCTCCCCTCAGTGTCACCTGAGGGGATTAAAACCTTTGACCAAGACTTTGATACCATTTGTTGGAATACATTTTTCATTGCACCAAAAGATCGACCTATTAACACCCGATACAAACGTAAAAAAAAAGGATCCATAGGAGGTGGTTAGTCCATGTCTTGAATTCGAAGGGAGATGTTGGAGATTAGTCCAACAGGAAGGTGACATGAAACCCACTACATATCCCCCCTCTTGGAGACTTTGAAGGGCTTCACTTTCATTTTTTGTTTTTACTTCATTTTCTACTTCTTCTCTCATAGATTTTGGAGAGTTTTTCTTATAGTTGTTGGGAAAGAAAGATAAAAAGCTTGGAGTTAGTGGGAGAGAGTCTTGGATATTGAGTGAGAATGGCTTGGATTAGTCTTGGAAGAACTCCATAAAATTCCTTCACCATTCCATGGATATATTTGAGAGGTAGGCTCTTATCTCCTTAGATGATAGGTATTTTCTTATGTAGTTGCATATGTTGCATTGAATATTTATGTTGTGGTTGGTGTTCTTGTGAGATTGATTTTTCCTTTTCTTTTGTGTGGGAATGTGAGAGGTGAGAAAGCCTCTATAGAAGAAGATTAATATCCTTGGAGAAGGAATGCAATGAATATCTTCATGGTTTTTTTCTCTCATCTTGGAGTGGGTCCCATAACCTTCCCCAATGTCGAATCTTGTGTAAGATTAAATTGTGTGTGTGCTTATGGGTATGGATTTTGGTTTGAACTTGAGTTTTGAGAAAATGGTAATATCAATGTATGTTGTGAAATCTGGTTTTCTAGTGGGCCTCCTAGCTCAAGGGTGGGCTTGTGAGCAAGCCCAAAGTCTGGAAGGTGAACACCTCCATTAACCTCCTTGCCAAGATATTTTTTTGGTATTTTTTGAAGAGATGTTATGGAGTGTTTCACATCCTTGTGATGGTTTGTTTGGCCCTCAATTTTGTGTATATGGGTCAAATCATTCCCTTATTTTTGGGGGAAAGAGTTTGGAGTAAGTTGTTGTAAACACCCTTGACTGGTTTTGTAAAAGCTAGTATAAATTCAATGTAATGATCTATTCTTGATTAATTCCATGTCTTTATAGTGTTCTTGTTGGGAGAAAAATATCATTTGGTTGCATTTAGACCTACTAAACTCTTGTAAAACCAGATGTCTTCAAAATAAATGTGAATGGGGATTAGTTCATTTTAAATTTGATTGTAAGAAATGCGTAAGGGATGATGGATGCATATTCCAATTTTTAGATTTGTCTCTATAACTCTTACCAAATATTAATCTCTTTAGGAATGCCTATTATTTGTGAGAAAACAAATATTTTATTCAAAGGCTTATTATAACCATGTAATTCCAAGGGAAGATAATCAAGCAAAACATATGTGTGCATGTGTAAGAGAGAGAGAGTTATATTGTGATACACACACTTCTCTTATTCATTGTTAGAAATAAAAGAAAATAAAAATAGTAATGATAAATTAATATACATTAAAGTGTGGATTATAAGTACACACACACAAAATTTAAGTTTTCATTTTATTTAAGAAATGAGCTCTTCAAATTTAAGAGTGAAAGTTTCTTTAAAAATATATATTAAAAAAATAAAATATAGATTTTTATGGGCGCGACCCTACCCACCCGCTTCATTGCGGAGACAATAGGGGTATACCTCATTGAAATAGTTGTGGGGAGTGGAGTTTAGAAGCTTCAACCCCTTCAAGTTTTTTTTTTATATATTTTTTACAAAACAACAAAAAGCCATTCTCATAAAATATATAAAAATAAACAAAAACAATCAAATTAAATTCTCTTTTTAATATTTTGGACACTTGAAAACTCATATTTAAACACAATTTTGTATGTGTGTATGTAGTAATATATTTCTTCTAGTTCTTATTCTTATATATATATATATATATATATATATAATGCAAGCAAACCTAACTATATAATAATAATAAAAAGGGGCCATTGAGAAATGAATAAATAAAAAGAATTAAATTTGGGAGTTTTAAAGGAAAAAAATGAAATGAAATTATTTTACCTTGGCCTCCCTCTCCTCCTTTCCTCCTCCTTTCCCCTCTCAAACTTGGAAAAATCAAATAAGTGGTGTGAGAAGGAGAGGTGAGGGTACCCTTATAAAGATGAAACCTACGGTTTCTATTGTTGCCCTAAAGTTTTAGAGCTCTTAAGGGGGGTCGAGAGTAATTAATTTCCTTGGGTGGGATTAGCTCCTTATGGCCTTTGGGAAAGAAAAAATTAGGTGAATAGTTAATTAATGTTTGTAGGGGTGACTATTGTTCTAGGTAGTGTTTTAATTATTGTTTTATGTGAAATTGTTAGAATTGGCTATGGCTGCCAAGATCTTGAGACCAAATAGAAAGCACAAAGAAGAGAGAATAATGTGACAAGAATAAATTGTATTCTCATCAATATGATTGTGATATGAGATGATTTGTTGATTGATTACAATAAGAGAGACCCTTTGGTTATATAGCCAAGGTGAGAACATAAAAGGGCATAAGATTATGACAAATGTCGTAATCTTATGACATGAGACAACTATGAAAAGCTATCACTCCACCTAAAGTGGAAAAGTGATAATGTGATAATCACTACAAATGGTGGATCACCCATAAAAGGTGGAGAGGTAATCACATGATATGTCCATGAAAGGTGGAAATGATAAAGTAATAACATGATAAGTCCACCAAAGGTGGAAATGCTCCAACTACCTCCTATGTGGTCCCTAAGTAAACTTAACTAAGGTGTAATTATGACCGAGGACAAGGTACAACGCATTTAATTATACCAACACCCCCCCTTAAGTGCAACTTAAGGAGAATGTACACAAAATAAAACAATGCAAGATGGGTCCTGACAACTAGGCCATGTTAGGTACCCATGTACAAATGCAAAACAATCTCTCACAAAATGGAGAAAAGGAGAAAATCCAGTAGGAAAAAACTCCTACCCAAAAGAGAGATGAAATACAAAAAAAATGCTTTCAATGATGCATGAGAAGGCCAAAATCCCATGTGAGAGAAAATACCCCCATAAGAGAGAAGTAGAAGAGAGAATGAGATAACCTGCTGCAAGAGAAGCACTGAAAGTACACTGTGGAGTAACATTGTAATCCTCAATCTAGCAAGCAAGGAAAGATACTTCGGTTTACTACTGAAACCATATGCGAGTCACTAATCGACTCAAGGTGGAATCATGATAAAGCAACAACAGACCCGATGCCGAGGAACACTGAAAACTCGCAAACTGACACAACCTTGGAATCTATGAAGCAACAGTAGATGAAAAAATGTTGCCCCCCATAAAAGGGAATGATATGATGAAAGAATTTGGAAGCTATTTGCATCTTGATGCCGATGCCAAACTGTGACTAAAACTGATCAATAGAAGCAAGTACCATGAAGATTCTGGAACATTAACCATAAAATAAATGACCCTCAAACTGGATTGTGACCCGATGTGAATCTGATGTGATTCACGATCATTAACCATAGGCTCTCAATCTGAGATGTGAATCGATGCGAACCAAAATGTGCCAAGCTATGAGCAAGATGTGGCAAAAGAAAACAACATAATCCAGACACAACTCATGCGAGATGTCATGTATATAAAGATGAGATCAAAATGCAACTACACTCTAATCAGATTATTATGCAAGAAGCCCCCCGGATGGAACTTTATGTAAGTTCATTTATTACAATACCCCATTATTGTAAAAGGAGAACATGCAAAACATGCATAAATCAAAGACAAAATGCAAACCTATTGCATGAAAACAAAAAAGAGTGCATGCACAAACCAATGTTCATATCTACCTCTATGATGAAAAATAACCTCAAATTTGTGTAGGTGACAAAATCTGAAAAAATTGCCTACACCACTGTGAAGTGCTCAAAAATAGCTTTCCGTCGATATCTCATTTGCCAAAAATGGATACCGTGGCCAAAAGTTATGAATTTTTCAAAAAACTGAATTTAGTTTGCAAGAAACAAATTTTCTAGTCAAAAAAGTTTATTTGTGATTTGATTTTTAAAAAATCTACTTACTGTTTGTAGACAAAAACAGAAACCCAGAAATATTTTAAAGCTAGAAACAAAACCCATAAATATTTTTTGATCCAACAAGCAGAAGATGAGAAAATGATATTTTTTGACTTTCAGCCAAGAGAAAAATGACGTGCGCCGCTTTTTGGACAGTGATTTTATTCTAGATCTATGCAAAATATGCTTAAGCTACAAATGTCCAGTTCAAATTTCGACCCTAGCTTCAAAACCCAGAAATCGTTTTTCCTGCAAATGAGTGAAAGCTGGATTTTTGAGGCAAAAATGATGACGGCTCCAATAAAAAGCGGCTTGCAACAAATCCTTGTTTGCCAAAAATACAAATGACTATCAAATTGAGTGAAACAAAATCCAAATTTGATTTTTTCGAGCCTCCTAGACGCAATGGTGAGCTCAGATTTGCACCAACAAGCTCCGATATGAACTTGCAATAAAAATCCAAAAATGGAACCTTCCCAAATCTGGTATCTCTCTTCAGAAAAGACTCTTCAATGACACCCAACTCATTTTGATACCATGTTAGAATTGGCTATGGATGCCAAGATCTTGAGACCAAATGGAAAACACAAAGAAGAGAGAATAATGTGACAAGAATAAATTGTATTCTCATCAATATGATTGTGATATGGGATGATTTGTTGATTGATTACAATGAGAGAGACCCCTTGGTTATATAGCCAAGGTGAGAACATAGAAGGGCATAGGATTATGACAAGTGTTGTAATCTTATGACATGAGACAACTATGAAAAACTATCACTCCACCTAAAGTGGAAAAATGATAATGTGATAATCACCACAAATGGTGGATCACCCACAAAAGGTGGAGGGGTAATCACATGATATGTCCATGAAAGGTGGAAATGATAAAGTAATAACATGATAAGTCCACCAAAGGTGGAAATGGTCCAATTACCTCCTATGTGGCCCCTAAGTAAACTTAACTAAGGAGTAATTATGACCTAGGACAAGGTACAACACATTTAATTACGCCAACATAAATAAAATGTGTTGCACCTTTAGTTATTTATTAATGTTGGATTTTTAAATAAATAAAAAAAAATATTTTTGGGAATGGTAGTCGTAAGTTAAATTAAATTAGAAAATCAATTTTAAAATTTATTTTTTAAATATAAATATCAGAGTTCTTTGTAATGAAAATTTAAATGTTGGCATGGAGAAGTGCTTTTGAGTATTTAGTGTTATAGTTATATTTTGCATTAAATTTATAAATTGTAAACTCTTCATGAAGGTTTCAATCTTTATTTATTCTTAATCATTTCTCATGTCATTTTTAATATGCAAGGCGTTCTTTAATGAGCAATTTAATCAAATTAGTAAATATGTTGCGCCCTTGGGGATTAATAAATTTGGTTTATTAATTAACTTAGTAGTTCAAGACTATAGTTACAATTTGAATTAAATTGTAGGATACGTTCATCATTTAATTTAAATTAAAATAAATTATAAAGATAATTTTGAACATCATTTTGGAATGGTATGTTTTGGCTTCCTCTTTTAAATAAAATTCATTAGAGATGGTAAACCTTTGGTATAGAAAAATATTAATTGCAAATCATAATGAATTAAATTTGAAGTGCATCACCAAATTATTGTATGTTATCTTAGTCACTTTGTTACCTTTGATTATCATGTAATTTATTATATTTGATGCCCCATGCTTTAATTTAGAGTATCATCTTGGTTAGGGTTTCTTGTTAGTTGTAGGTGTTCGAGTAGATCTTTTCGATACCACCTAGTAACCTAGAGGGGACTCATA
This sequence comes from Sequoiadendron giganteum, assembly GCA_007115665.2. Classification (NCBI taxonomy): domain Eukaryota; kingdom Viridiplantae; phylum Streptophyta; class Pinopsida; order Cupressales; family Cupressaceae; genus Sequoiadendron; species Sequoiadendron giganteum. Next base: position 441,329,378 of record CM021109.1, on the reverse strand, counting down.
CCTCCTAAATATCATCCCCAAAGGTGTCTCATGTGGAGACGCCATGCTCTAACCATGTTACTGTTATCATCATTTGATGCATGAATCACAATCTACTCCACCCACTTACCATTTCCCTTATTTTGTTTGATGCAACATGTCATAGTCACATTGCACATACAATGTTGGAACACGCATATTTTTGTTCTAGCATTTGTGGCACATTAGTAGCCGGTTAAGTGATGTTTAAGTAAAACAAAAAAAAAATTGTTGTGGATTTTTCATTTCGATGTGAAAATGTGGGCATGAACTTTGGTATTAGATCATAATTTCAACACCAAGAGCTTGAGAATTATTTAGGTCTTCCTTATTGTATGTGCTTGTGGTGTGTGTGAATGGGGATTAATTCTAATGTAGCTTCCTCATTCTAAACATGACAAATTGTCTAAACTTATATGCATTTTTTTCCAAACTCTCATTACCTTATGCCAATATGTGAACTTGGTTTATGAAACCCTACTATAGGTGTTGGAAGGATTAAAATAATTGTTGATCCTTAGACAACTAAATGTAACTTAAAGAATTTGTTGCTAACGAAAAAAAGATAATAGGAAACTTGCTCCAATAGCATCCTTCCTTGCTACCAATTTTAATGATGATAGTAACAAACACTTTTATGAAAATGAAATTCTCAAATGAAACCATTTCCTCCCCTCCCACATGGATGTGCTTTTGGCATTTAAAGAGAAATTTTGGTGTTTTTTTACTTAAAACTTGCATTCTCCCAAGAAAAAGAAATCTTTTGGATATGTGTGAGCACTTTTCTTATGTTTTATAGTTAAAAATTGTCCTACCATGCTCCAAGCAAACTTTCCCATTTATGGGCATTTTAAAAATAAGTTTTCATGTTGAAATTTGAACATTCTTAGTCAAAGTGCCCCCTTTGGCATTGAACAATTTTTTTTTATGTTTTTGTGTTCACTTAAGTGAATGGGGCATGCTTTTTGGAGGCTCATGAACTTTTTGTTATATTTTCATGTTCATTTGAGTGAATGAGGTGTCATTTTTTAGTCTCCATGCACTTTTTCATGTTTTGATACTCACTAAGTGAATGAGGTGCTCATTTTAAGGTCTTGTACACTTTTTTATAATTTCATATTGACATTATCAATTAAGTTAAAAAATTGCCCTCTTTTGACACATGCCACTTTTTGTTCTAATTTGTTATTGATATTGGATAACTTACATACTTTTCTAGTTAAAATGTATTTTTTTTCAAATTTCAAATTGTCATTTTCACTTAATACCTTTTTTCTCTAATTTTAAACATTGGACAACTTGTGCACTTTTTGACTTAAGTGAATTGAGTGTTCCTTTGAGACCCTTTTACACCATTTCTCTTGACTTAACACTCAAAATTGACTCTTCCCTATCCAAGTACACTTAAAGGAGCTTAATGTACTAACTAGAAATAAAAATAATAATCTTCATGACTATGGGAGGCAAGAATTGAATTATGGCTCAAAATTTGAAGAATGATAAGGATTTGACTCAAAAGATGACTTAATATGATTTTTTTTGTATGGGTACAACAAACATCGAGATTCAAGGTTGGAATGAAGATGATATTCTTATGGAAGAAGATTAATCAAATATAATTAGATGAGATTTTATCCTCCCATGCTTTTTACTTTACTTTCATTTATGTTTGTGATGTTTTTCCCTATTCTTAGTTAGCATGTGGATGATGCAAAAACCCCTTTGGCGTGAATTTTGGTACAAGTGATTATTATAAACATAGATTTTGTTGTTCATGTCACTTTCCTTGGGTTATCCGTTTAGATTTGGGATGATGCAAATTTATGGAGTGCTTGGCGACTACTATTAGCATGGTTATTAGAAATAATAGCTTGTTTTCTTTTCTTTTTGGTTTCATCTCATTACCCTTTTTATTGAGTCATCTTTGTTGCACTCCTTTTTTCATATTCTCTATTATGTTTTGACATTGTTGACCTTTTTTTATTTCATGATTGTGTTACTATTTTGATCTCACCTTCAATATTTACATCCTTTATCTTTGACTATGCCTTGTGTGTTGTGTCTCATCTACTTGTGTGTTTCTCACACATCACTTTCATGACACTTATCATCTTTTCATCCACTTGGAGGGAATCTTATTTATGATACTTATCTTCCCCTCTTTGCAAAAGTATACATTGACATATCATTGCACTTCCACAATATTATCTATGGTATTCTTTTGCATGCACTTTTCATTGTGACACATTCTAGCATTACTATTATGATCTCTACATATTTATTCATTCTATATTAAACTAAAATTATTATGTTATTTTACATGCTTACACTTTACCTAGCATATACCTATGCTTACATGTTTACATCTTGCACATTGACTATAGTACTCTTACTTGTTCTTTGTCCTCATACATGGTGTAACATTTGGGGCTCTTGCTATATGTTTTTTCACAACCATATCTTGACATATTATCTCTCAATTATTACATGATGACATACATTACACTATTACATGTCTGTTGAGATTACATGATTATATCTTTTCATATATTACTTTTTCTCCTCTCCATTAATCCACTATATCGCTATGTATAGAATCCATTTGAGGATTCCATATGATATCATTGATGCTTTTTATGATTATGATTATAGTGAGTCTTTAGGGATCTTACACCATATTCTCATTGTTACAATAGCTTGATAGGGGTTTGAAACTAAGCTTGTTTATGGGATTATGTGCCATTCACCTTGCAATTCATAGAGAAGGTATAATAGTTTTATTTAACGTTGTTAATAAATTTAATTGTCTCCAAGGAACATGGAGAAGGTAGACTTGGGCATCTATCTATGTGTTGGGAAAATTATGTATCCTCTTACATGTAATTGTAGTGGCATTTAAGTGAAGAGTTACTTTTGGGAAACATACTGATAAGACACATGAACAGTTTGTGCATCTGCAAATTGTTGCAAGACTAACAATATAATTTTGTTGCACCATTAATGGGAGAAGTACAAAGAATGGACTTTTTAGTAGTTGTCTACACCATCTGATCTTCCATGGAGGGTTTTGCATCTAATGAAAAATACATTCCAAAGGTGAAACTAATCCTATTAGAAGATAATGATGTATTATTTGTCTAACATGTTTTATGCAAGACCTACATCCAAAGGTTCAAAAATCAACAATGAGAGAGATATCATGTCAAACTTCCAACATCATGGTCATCAACTTCCAAACATTTTTTAGGATGTTACAAATTTAAATCTAGTCAAGAAAAAATTATGTAGCAACTGTGCATGTAAAAATGATGAACATTCCTCTTTTTCCATGTAGTGATCTTGCTTGTTTTTTGGTTTTTTTACACACTTGTTTCATATAAATAAGAGCTTTATGCTTAGTTATTATTAGAATACACTAGGTATGCTCATGTTATGGGAGATTTATAGACTTAATATTTTCTCAAATATTTGTTAATTATTGTAGCCTTCATATGCTTAATGTTATTTCAATGATCTACACATGTGTAACTATGCACCACCATATGATTAATATACGAAGTTGTGATCATATTTGTCCCTATTCTCTTTATTCATTTGGTATCCTTCTACTTGTTTTGTGGATGCTCAAATTATAGTTCCTTTCAATTATTGGTGTGAAATTTACAACTAATGAATGTTAAAACTTGCCCAATGGATAGTCTCCAACTATTCACTTAGATTAACTTTAACTCCTACATTGAAAAAAGTTATTTTCTCCCTTTTCCTTGCAAGGTGGTTTGAAAGAGGTCATGAAAATTTTGGCAAAGAGTTGGTTTCTAAAACCTTGAAAGTTGTCCTACAAACCACATGCCACATTTGCAAGCTTCCCATGTATGATGTTTATATGAGTGCAAGTTTGCACTTGAGTGTAAACTTGAACATCAAGAATACTGCTTTCAAGAATTATATGTTGGGTTTTGTAGAAAGAGTTTACAGTCCTTCCCCCTTGATTCTTAATAAGTTGAATCAATGTTGCCTCCATTCCTCTCCTTGCTCTTGGTTGTTTAGATTTTAAATTATTTAGCAAGCAATCCTAGATCCCAAAATTGCTCATGCCTATTTTAATCAAAGGGTTGCTCTTAGGAGAAAAGTTGGTTCACCTAGATGTTGCACATCCTAGGTGCCTAGCTTGTCAACAATTTGAGGATTTCAAATAAATTTTCTAGACTTGTCCCAATGCTCAACAAGCCTAGAAATAGATCCACACCATGTTTTCTCTATTTCATTTGAGTGTTTTTTTAAATCTTTGAGGATTGTTCTTTTGAGGATGGAGACCCCTACTCTACTTATATCACTAGACTCTAGACCTTCTTTAGAGTTGTTTTTCTTTACAACTTTGGAAGTAACAAAGTTATTTTTTTTTAATGATAAGGTTAATTATTATTTCCCCTTACTAAAAATGAATGTGGTTTCCTCTATGTACTTATAGATACAAGCCTAGTTTGAAAAGTTGCTTTGGAATTCTAGTATTTACATGATTTGCTTAATCATTAGGGGGAGCACCCCTTGGATTATAAGCACACCTCCCAATGGCTTGATTCAAATCATTGTTCCTATTGCTTTGTGTAGGTGGAGCTAATCTTACAATCAAGGCCATTATCTTTGCCTCCTATATAGCAAGGAGGTTGATAGAGGTTGAGAGATAGTGACATTGATACTAGAGTTATTACTCTACCACCAAGTTGAAACGTCCTTCCCTCGCCATGTGAGATCACTATGATGGTTGGGAGGCACTTAAGTTACCTAATGAACATTCTTATTTCATGGTCCCAAAGTGTGATAATCCTCTACATCCACCCCGTGAGATTATTACTTTGAGTACTTTTTATTTTATTTTAACCTCATTCAAAACCTTAGATTGTATATATCGATTGACCATCTTTTTATTGTTAATCTTATGTATATTCTTTTTAAAACTTGGAAGTTCAATATAGTATATTTAAATATTTTCCAATAATTAAAAAAAATGTATTTGCACTTAAACCAAACTAAACTTTAATGGTTTCTTCCCCAACCAAAGGACAGTATTTTTTATTTATTTATTATTTATTATGCACTGTAAGTGATTTAAATATCTCGAGTCAAAATTTATCTCTTTGCGTTGAGATAAATAAAGCTCCAAAGCGATTTGTTTCATTCTTACCGCAATCGAGATGGTTCATGGCTCCATTTTACTATCTCCTATGTTTTGCAGCCGACAATGGTGATCTAGATTTCAGCTGCTCTGTAAAATTCAATTTCCTATCGTATTCACCAGCAATGTATTTGGTACTACTTGTCAACTACTACAGGTGTGTTAAAAGATGATATCCACTCTTGATATCCTAAAAATTATGTTGTTTCATTCAGGAAATTTCTTGTTTGCAAATATAATGGGAAATATCAATTTCAGTGGAATTTTAAAATAAAAAAGACTCTGAAAAGTGTATTTGCTGGAATTAAAATGATTTATATTAAACCATAATGAAGCAAGACATTGAATATAATAAATGTGCTAGCAGTGCCTCTTCATATCTCCCAGAAGTGTTAGGCAGCTAGAGCTTTTTGGGGGATGGTTATGAGCTGAGTTCAATTTTCTCTTTACTGGATTGTTTTCTTGTTGAGGGTTTCTTCTAAGGGATTCTTGGATGGTGGCATACAATTCTGTTAAGAATGATTAATTCCCTTTGATGCAAAGCTACTTTTCAGGAAGATCTCCCCAATCAATATCAGGAAGTTGTGACCTTTCAGGATTATCCTTCACACTTATTTTTGTGAAGTTGCTATTTTTAAACGATACTTGGCTTTTAATGCACAAGCTAACGTTGAGCGGTTTCAAATGGACAGTTTTTCATTATTATCATTTGTTCTCTGGTGTAATATAAGATGCACTTCTTCAAAAGAAATCAATAGCCTTTTTCTTCAAGAACTTCCTTCATTGTGACAAATCGGCCTGTTTCAATGGAAAGCTGAGCCGCCACACCAACAGCTACAGATAGCAGACCACCTTGCAAGCTGAGAGTAGATGCTTTGTTGCCTTTTCTCTTAACAGCAGCTAGAAATTCAAGGTGTTCCAAATAACTGGAACCATGATGAAGTCCATTGTACCTGAAAGATCCCAAAAGATACTACGATAAGTGAGTACAACTTAAAGTCTTCTACGATAAGCTATATACTAAATAAAACCCACCAAAATAACCATGTTTTTTAAATAATGCTCAGCGAAAAATTAGGGTTCATACGCACTTCGACCAGAATCAGCTACCAAATTTGGTTTGTTGGCCATGTATTTCCTTTTTGTGTTTTTATTTGGCAAAATATTTTAATCATGGTCTCGTATGACAAAGGGATGTTTTGGAGTGCTTATGTAAATTGTGAACAGGATATGGACTTCGAAAGCTGTATCCTATGTCACTGCTTTGTTTATTCAATTTTGACATCTGTTCACGTTATTCATCTTATCAAATTATATTTATAGAATTTTAATATGCTTACTTTACTCTGTCGTCATGGACCTCCATAGTTTGGACTCCTGCTCGTCCAGCAGTCCGGGTACCAATACGCACAATACTCTCTGGCACAAAAGCCTCAGCCTGCAAATTGAAAATAAGATACTTGCAATGTTACCCAAAACATTTTGCACAGAAAAGACAAGAAAAAATGCCATTAAAGAAAAAATTGTAGTGGTATCATGTTAAATCCAACGAATTCAGAGGGTTCAAAAAGCATGAATACCTTCCCAATGTCACCGACTGCACAAATCTCCTGTTCATTTTTACCACCCTCAGCAAACATACAAAGGTCAAGCATTGCACGGGATCGATTGTCATATTCCACTATTACATATGCATTGTCGAGGATATCTGGGACCTGGTTTACAATTCATTTATTATACATAATGAATCAGAACATTTACCTTACAAATTCATAATGGCAGTGATATTTAAAGGAAGCCTACTTAAAATAAAATAAAATTATATATCAAACCTCTCATCAATGAAGGAAGAAAATGGAAGAACCCACACAAGTGGCCCTAGGAAAATGCTAAAAAGCACAAGATTATCAGACATGCGAAGCTCCTTTTGCATTGTCTTTCAGGGAAAATTCAGACAAAAACTACATTTTTTTTTTTTGAAATCATAGAAGAGAGAAATTTGTATTTAAAGAACAAATAATTTGCAACAACCCAGGCCCTAGTTTGGACAAGACATAGGGATGATATCAATAAGCCCTGTAAATATCATGTTCAATTCATATAAACAGCTCCCAAACACAGACCAAGAGAACTTAAAGAGATAAAAAGGATAGCAAAGACTCTAAGGACTTCAATTCTTAATATATACACAAGCTGACCAACTTTCAGAGTGGACATTTAAATGATTGCCCACACAGCCAAAAGAACTCGATTTTATTATTGATATAGGCCAAGATTGCCCTCCTCAAGGATAAGAATGAGCAATGATAAAAAACTGCATTAATAAATAAAGCATAGAAAAAGTTCCATTTGAATGAATGTTTCTTATTCCTGGGAAGGCAAGCATTAAGTAAAATAAGACAAAGGTAAAGTGTTTCTGGCGGGAACATAGTTACCAGACTTAGACTCAACACAAAGTCAGGAAACAGATTTGTGGCTCGGACTCTGTACAAAAACTCAGTAAAAACTTAACATGGCACTTTTAGAAAAGTATGATATAAAAACATATTACAAAAACATGAAAATTTTGGTCTAGACTTGACCAAACTCGGCAAGTCTGGCAGCAGGCCTTGTTTAGGCCTGCTCAGCAACTGGGTTGGAGGTATGATCAGCCTGTGCCTACTGCATGTCATAAAAGGATTATTTCATAAAATTCTTAAGTTCAAGTTTTTGCAATGTTTCTAGAGGGAACCCAGCCTCGGAGCATGTTTGTTTCATTTAATATTATTATCTAAATAAACTAAATCTCTACAAATAATATTAATAGGGGTGTTCCTAACAAGAAGAGAGACTAGAATGGGCTTCTTCCCCTTGATCTGTTCTTTGGATACCTTCTGATTAAGCCTGTTAGTTCTCCTATCTTTGTGAGTATTTAGAGGGCTTGGAAGTCAGTCAGGCATCTTTTGGTTGGGCATGAAGCCTTCTCCAAGGGGGAAATAATTGTTAGGGTTTAAGATCTCTTTGGTGAATCTTACCTAAAAGAATTCCCCATTATCTCTTACTCGATGTTGTTTAGCTAGATTGTGATTTGATAAAGGTTTTCAATGCTTTGCAAACTTGTTTAAACAAGGCCACCTCCTTTCTTGGGAGGAGCTTAAGAATGAATTCAAGATTCTTGGATCCCATTGGAGAAATTATTCTTTTCTAGCAAAGTCTCTTCGAAGGATCCCCCCTAGATTGACCTTTCATTTAACTCAAAGATTTGGGATAATGTGAAGTGGATTGAGGGCCCTCCCTCACTCGAGGCCTCTACTCTAATAATTTTTTCTTTGACAAGATCATTTGTCCCAAGAGATTTTCAATAGTTCAAATACTCACTAAGTACCTACAAAAACCAGAACTATTTGCAAGTCAAAAATGTGGCTTGTGAAACTTGCCCACAAACTCATTGCTGAGTCAATGTGAGTTGCAAACATGAACTCACCACAAGTATTCACAAGTACTCAAGAAGTCCATACTTGAGACTCGCAACTACATCTACAACGAGGGCCATGGGGAATATGCCAAAAACCAAAAAAAATGCTGAAACTTTGTCTTTTTAGACCCTACTCAACCTCACTTCTCACTAACACCATATTTGATCTCCTTTGAGCTCTACTTGTAGCGATTTATGGTGAATGTGAAAGCAGTATTTTGGCAATTTTCAAAGTTTCAAGTTTTTAAATTCTTCTCTTTCTGTACAGATTAGAAAATGGACAACCAAAATGTTGGATGCCCTGCACTATTGTCTAGTGAGGTCCAACTAAGTTTGTCTAAGTGCCTCAAAACCAATCCAAAGCAGAATAAACTAACGCTAACCAACACTATAGGGGTATTCCGGTTTAGTACAAACATAGAAGAATGATATCTAGTATAGATATCTTAAATACATCCATTAAAAGATGCCAAGATATCAATATAGTATATTACTTTTATAATCATGAATTAATTATTAATTTATAGATAAATTATTTTTATTTATATAATTTTTTATTATTTTTGAACATGTCCATGTCATTACTATCCACCCCTTACTGCTACTGTAGTTACACATCTCAGCATAATTATGCATAAAATGGAATTTGATAATCATAAATGTTATGTTTCTTCCCAAAGGAGAGCCAAGAGGATTGCTTTCGTTTGCAAAGCTTTTTTTTCACTGTCATATGCAAAAGAAGCAATGGGGAAACCCTTCAAATACATTGTTTGTCTTTTAGGTCCATTTGTTTCCCAAATTCATCAACTTTCACACTATATGTTCCTGCCATCCAATAATTTGTCTATTTGGTTCCTTGCTGTCTGTACAAATCATTGTTGGGATAATTATCAAAGTCCATCATGGCGGCAAGCATCTCAAATTGTTCCAATAGAGATTGCCTATAAGTCTAGAACCCAAGACATCCAGTATGAAGATGAAACACAATCACATACAGAGGTAGAGACTTGTTACTGGATCAAATTATCAGCTATCAAAGCATCATCCTTGATAACACAGATAACAAGTTAATGTGAAAGATGAGCATGGATGATATTTGAGGGGGACAAAAAATCATCATTTTAGAGACTGCACACATTTCAAAATCAAGTTTTTTTTCTTTATGAGCACAAGAATAGTAAAACAGAATACCAGCTATACGTGGGCTACAAAAGTTTTATATGTGAAAAAACAATCAAAGAGACTTTGTCTTGCACTCAATTTGCACTCAGTTCCTGTATCTTATGATCCCATTAGGTAGAAAATTGTGATTCTATGCTTCTTGGTGCAGCTAACTTCCTCACTATTACTAGTACATAATACATGCAAACAATAGCATATAAATGGTAATTTGTTGATCCAAATAAATGATACAAGGGAATGGAGTTCTGTTATATTGTTTGTTTCATTTAATATTATTATCTAAATAAACTAAATCACTAGAGTGAAAGGAAAAAGAGAGATTGCAAGCAAGTGGTCAAATCAATGTGCTTAAACTAGAGGCCTTATGAATTTTCTCAGTGCTCACTGCTGAGAGATTTAAGAAGCTTAGTAGCAAGTTGGATTATATGAAATCTTTATAGTTATCCCATATAGTTTGCTATGACTTCAAATAATTGACAAATACTGAAGTTTAAGAAATCAAGCTTCAACACATAGAAGCAAGGTGCCTTCTGACTTTTACCTTAATAAGTCTGAAGTCAAGACTTAACACCCAATTGACTTATATAAAATGCAGCACGGCATTTCCACTTTCATCTGGCTTGGGGTCAAATTTTCTACCATTAAATTCATGGGGAAGGATTTGATTTTATCCCAGAAAGCGGTTTCTCGAGGCCTGTGATAACTTGCTGGAAACCTGCTACCCCAACTTAAGCAGCTCAATGTGAAAGTTGCCTAGCTTAAATATGAGGAACCAATACCCTCAATGTTAACAGACAGAGCTGTCTTCTTAATTTTAATTTTTTTTGTCTGACAGTATAGTAATTGAAATTTTGAAACCATACAAAAAAAGTTACAGTTTACAGATCTCTTCAAGCATGAACCACTCCCTCACAAGAAAATATATAAATACCAAAAGACTTAAATTTAAAACTTCATAACTTAAAAATTCATAAATTCATAAGGTACAAAGCATAGGAAGGTCTAAATTAAGCATTGAATATAACCACTCATATTGATTCAAAACTCCAACTGAGAAAACTGTTAACTTTCTCTATAGTAAAGTTTACTTGTAAAGAACAAGAATATACTTTCCTTTCAACAGATAAAATAAAAGGTAGAAAATGAGAACCTTGCCATTATATTCTTCATCCTTATGATTAACATCATGTGAACCAGATGCCATCACTCGTACAGGATTTGCTGCAATAATCAGATTCATAAGGTCGAAGAAGTGGCAACACTTCTCTACCAAGGTGCCCCCTGTATTGGCGTTGAACCTGTTCCAATTGTTAACCTATCCAAAAGGGATAAAACACGACAGTTGGGATGTTCAATATATTGGAACAAAACTCCAAACAATATTTCTTCTAAACATGTTCCACTTTATGCAGTTTAATGTTCAATACTATCACAACACTTTATATTTGCATGCAATCATAATTATAAATTTCTTGAATCCCCAACCTAAAATAAGCTAGATTTCGGCAATTGAACTTGACAACTGTTGTTACCTTGACAAGAAAAGGAAACCGATGCTCTCTGATTGCAACCATCCAAACTCGCCCAAGCACCCCACTCTGGACTTCCTTGATCAATTTAGCTACGGGTGGCATGTACCTATATTCCAATCCAACTTGTACTAGTATATTTGGCCTTTCCATGGCTGCTATTAAGACCTGTGCAAATATACCATTGGGACAAATAAATTACCAATATGACAAAATCCATCAAAAAAATTAAATCATAGCATTTTCTCAAACTTGAAAGGAACTATGTCTATAATACTTGAGAAGGTCAACTTGAGCACCAAGGCAGCCTCTTGGGCTAATGATTGTGACATTCCTCCTGTTGGTTGTTAAAATAAAAAATCTCACCCATTATTATCTTCTTAAATGTGATTTTCCAGTCCTGGTTACTAGTTAACATGTGAACAATTCTATGAAATCTATTAGATAGGTTCACCATTATTCAGCTCAGCCCATAGGAGTAACTCATGTTTTAGCAAATTACTAGCCATGAAAACCCAACAAAAAATTATTAAAAAAAAAAAAAAGAAACTCAGTTGGGGCTGGATTAAATGTTTGTTGAATGAGTTGCAACAAATCCAATAATAAATTTTTTATCTATACAGCTCCTAACAAATCTTAGATACGGAGGCAGCCAACTAATAAGTCATATCCATACCATGGTCAACAGATTTACCACGACTGAAGTTTATATATGCAATGAAAAGTTGCTGTTCCAAAAAGACACAAAAAGTGGTTGAAGTGGTATCCATTATGACGCCTTTAAATTGAGGAAATTAATTATCTCTAATACCTTCATATCTGTTGACTACTATTGCTACCATACTCAGATGAAATTCCAGATTTTTTTTAATTTGAACAAAGGTATGCTATTATTTGAAATTCCATTTTTCAGCTTGAAATGCCCCCCTTTAGGATATGTTGCACTCACACAAAACTCAATGTTTGTACTTAAATTTTACTCATTTGTCATCAAATTGATTGTCATTTTTGTGTCAATCCAATTCAATTTGTGGTCTCCTAGGTCAATTTGCAAGGTTGTCACGTCATGGTCTTTTTTCTTCAACTAACAACTTTTGCAAGATGATGGTTATCCCCACAAGTCTAACAAAGAATAATGGTCACGTTCAAGATAATCTCTAAGTAATCTCCCAGGCATCAGTAAAGGGGGAAGAATGGAAGGATGGATAAATGAGTCATTTTCTCCTCCTTGGCTAAAATGAACAAAAGTTATGCTCAAATTCATAAAAAGTAGCTGAGATCCTTATGGCTCATGCCAGACTTGGCTTTTCTGGTGTAAACATGGCAAAACAATGGCAACAAATTTGAAGCACAAAGTTTAATGCAGTTGTCATGGTGGAAACTGAGCAAACAAAGCCTCCGAAGACAGTTCTAGCCGTGCTGGAGTGGGTGGTACAAGCAAGGATAAAATGGTAAGGCTTCCTTCTATTTAGGAAAAGTTTGGGTAAATTATTGAGAAAGTTGGTGGAGAAAAATGGCATAAGGCGAGGTCTTTGGCTTGTTCTGACTGATGGTATCAACGAGATTGATGTTGAGACAAATTCCCAAAGCTGAGCTTCTCTCCTTAAGGAAGACTGTGTGAGCCTTCCCAAGAATCAGAAACTATCATGTTTAGTTAGAAAGATCTGCAGTATTGCATATTCATTCCAATACTCTAGAATTGTGGAAATGCCAAGGGAGTCCAATAAATTCATTGATACTGAAGCCAATGTTGCAACTCATCTCAATTTCTTAATCAATAATGATGATGTGATGATGGATAGTTGGAATAGGCAAAGTGTAGATTCCGTTAGTGACACTGTACCAAACTGCAATGGGGAACAAAAACCAGATCTATCATGCCATATGGAGATCTCCATCCCATTGCTTATTAATGGTAATGACAATTGCAGAGCTTTAGGTGGCAAGAAATGTGTATTACTAGGGAGGACCTGTTTAATCTTTGGCCAGGGAGCAGGACAGGGAATATAATGAAAAGAAATTGGAGAAAGTTTGAATGTACGAAGAGTGGGGAAAGAGTTGCAATGCTACAAATATGCTCATACATGATACACCTGAGAAATAATTTTTTTTCCATAAATTTATTCTTATGAATTCGGCTGCAAAGAATATGGCTTCAACTTTCAAGTATGGACCACTATGTGAAGGAGCATTTGGGTGACTGCAAGTTATTTCAACTGAGTTCAGTTTTTCGAATAAATTTGTGAAAAATGGTATTGGTTGGAAGTCTCACAGGTAAGGTTCTGCTCCTTGTTTCAGCATGGCGCTGAGAATGGTAAGCTCTTCACAACTCCTGTCCAGTTCTTTTAAATTTGGTGGCAACTTTTCTTCTCCACTTCCAACTCTGGGATTGGTAGGCCTTTTGATAGGAACCTGGATTGAGCTGAAGATTATTGTAAGGGTTTGTGTTTAAAACTGATTGGCATTTTACAAAAACTGCATCATTTGGAAGAGTAAAACTGCACCCAAAATGCCCTCATTACTTGGATAGTAATTTGTGTCACATTTTGAAAAAAATCTCTGCAGAGAATAGAGTCAAGGACTGTAAAATCCAAGATTTGGAATCACAGTTATTAGAATCATGGGGAAGAGATTGTGAAGCTCAAGGAAAAATAGGAGTAATTTAGTCCACTTCATCACCAGATTAAGACTATTAATGAAGGTTTGGCAGGGAGCTGATAAGGCTCATATGAAGAAAAGGATTTGTAATAGCATGGCCTTGGCCACTGATTAAGTTATTTTGACTGACCCAGACTAGGAAGAAGAATTGGTTGAACGGACCATTTAGTGTCCCCTCTTGGATGTGGTTTGGGAGCAACCATTAGATTCCATGCTGAGACGTAGCCTGGTCTTTTGCAGTCCCCTTGTTGGATTTCTGTGAGAAGAGCATTATGAAGAATAATTTGGTCTGCAGTGTGTAGAATCTTCTTCAGTCTACTCAGAAAATCTTCAAGGTCATGCAGAATGGAGTGGACACAAGGAATGGTACAAAGGTACCTGGTTTCAATACTCTCGACTCAGAACTCTTTGTCAAAATCAACGGTACTAATGAAATTAGAAGACTATATTGTTCTTTGCACTCTATGCAGTACTCATATAGGTTTTTTTCTCAGGAATGACTCTAGAAGCAATGGAAGGAGGCATGGTAGTAATAGTAGCCTGGAAAATGGTCAACATATCTGTAATACTTTCATAAAAAATTATAATTGATTTTCTGGGATTTTGGTTGGTCAAGAATGGGTAGGAGTCTCTAAAGCCAGCTGGTATTATCTACTGTATAAGTTGTTGGTTGCCATTGGCTTCTGGAAAACCCATTTAAATCATTGACTTCCTCTGGCTTCTGGAAGACCAACAGACCCAGGAACAAATTTTTCTTAGATTAACTTATTTCTTTTAAAACAACCCATCATATTACGCTTAAACAGTAAACTACATGTTTCTATACATATTAAAGAATCAGTTCCTGACAGTAATTTGACAAACAAGCTTTCATATGTTATGCAAATAAAAAACCAGCACTTCACTAGTGACAGATCAAAATTCACATCTAAATGTTCTTGATAGGCTGTTTTTAACAAACCTTCACAAATGTGATCACTGAATGGAAATCACTTTGGTTTCTAGTTCATCTCTGGGTTTCAGTTTTCCAGGAGGTAGATTAAGCATTGCTCTTGATGCCTTACAATTCTTAATTTCTTGGCCTTATTAGTCACTGCCTTGAAGATTTTTAACCTTTTCAAAATTGAAATTTTAGTATTCTGAACATTTATTTCTTGAATGTTCTTTTGAACTTGAAAGAATTAGAGCTCTTATTTTCCTTTAGAATAAAATTCACTGCATAGACTTTTCCCTCTCATGAAATCTGCAGAATTTTTTTCAATTAAATTACTATTCAAATAAATAGAGCATGTATCTACAAAATAATTGGTAATCGAGCTATTTCCAATCATACCCAACTATATGATTCATCAAATCAAGAATCTATGAAAGTCTGCAACCTATGGGGTAGAGTTCATAGGGTTGTACAAGAATAGCGGACTCTAGCATTGTGGATGGTGATTCCACAAGGGTGATGGCCTTATCTGTATAATCTTCAGTTTTCTCTCCTTATTGTTGACCATTACAGGTTTTGTACGTCGTTCACAATGGAGTGCCTTGTAGGAAGAACATTTAGGTGGCCATTGCATCTTCATTTCTAGCAACAAAGATGGTAAAGGTAGTTGAGTTGATGAGGAATTTTGCAGAGAGACACTGATTTCCATGGATGCAAGGAAGTGGAAACATTTTGAAGCTTGCGCAAAGAAATAGTTATAAATTTCTAATTATGAGATGACAAAGAAGTTGAATAATTGGTAAGCTCAAGGAGAAGCATATAGACTGTTGATGGAAGAGGTTAGCAAGAAGAAATAGCCCTTGACCCTGGACACACCAGAGCCTGCAGAAACTTTGACAAGGGGATGGCCAAGCTTAACCTTGAAACAAAGAGTGTTCCAGCTAGTTTCAGAGTGATTGAATGGACAATGTACACAAAAGTCAAGGAAATTATGAATGTTATTAAGAATAATGCCACAAACCCTGGTATGCAGCAGAATGTAAACCAAAACCCTTCCAGTAATGAAAATGAAACAGCACTGGAGAAGAAAGTTCTTGGTGGGAGATCCAACTCCCGAAAGCCAAGATGGTGATGAAGTGGAGACTTTCATTTTTCACGTTGAATATTAAAACAAGTCAGAAAATTGTGGCAGAGGTGGGGCAGATGCTGTTGACATAAATTAATAAGATATGACTTATTGAGAGCTAATGAGTGAGAAACTTATATAAAAAGATGAGTTTAGTTTTCATCAAAATTTCATAGTGCACTATTATTATTAAGAGCTATTCAAGCAATTAAGCAAATGGATCCAGCTAAATTTTCTACCAAAAAGTGTCTTATCTAATTAGTCTTGTTAGTTAATGAGATGCATATCTATGCATTTTTTTCTTTGGATAATAAGCATTCTTCTCTATTGCAGGCTTTGTAATTTGGAGAGTTCTTGTGGGAATGATCAAAGAGACTTTGGTCCTACCTTGAGTATAATGGTGCAATCTGTTATATTTGTAATTGAATTTTTGCATGAATAGCATTACAGCACTAATTTGCAAATAAATAGAAGAAATATAACAGATACACATAATATAAAAGCAATGAATGACAGTCATGATAAATATTAACTCCAATACAGAGCTACTTTGAGGGGGCTACTCTCAAAGCAGTATAACGATAATAGAATCCACAAGTATGATGCCAATTAGTAAACCACTGCCTTCTATTTAAGCTAATTAGGTTAAAGTGACACCCATATTCCCAAGTAGATCAAATAACAACTATTAAATCTAGAAATTATCAAACTACCAAGTCAAAGGTTATTTACCCCACAATTTGGCCACTCCTTAATCTAATGATTCCAATCCACACAATGGACTAAGGATATATAACATTCCCCCAACTTCAAACAACCATTCTCCTCAATGCAAATCAACCATGCATGCTTCTCCATGAAGCTTTCATCTTCCCATGTAGCATCTTCCTTTGGTGGGTTCTTCCATCAGACGAGGTATCCTGTAATTTCCAGTCCTTTGCAACTCAATCTTTGTGTAGAGAATTGCTTCAGGTTTTGATACAGTCCTTCTATCTTTAGTCTAGAATAGAATCTTCTTTCAAATCAATTTCTTAAAACATGATACATGAAAGACTAGATGTACTCTTGTGGACGGAGGTAATTTCAATTTGTAAGTCACATTGTCTAGCCCATACAAAACCTTATGAGAGCCATAATACTTGGGTGTCAATTTGTTGTCTTCATTTTGTTGCTTCAAAGACATCTATGTGTATGCTTGTAACCTTTAAAAAACCCAATCGCCTACTTCAAAGTGCCTTTCACTTCAATGCTGATCAGCCTACTGTTTTATGCCATAGCCAAGTTCCATGTGAGCCTCTAGAGTACTTCTTGTTGGCGTTGAATGTGATCTTCAACAGCAAGAACCATTGGTTGCATGTTCAAAGATGAAGTGATGGATGGTGGTTGATACTTATAAAACTCTATGAAGGGGGATATTTTAGAAGTATGGAAGGATAATAATGCCAATCGCAACCATTTAACTCATTGAGATTGTTTATGAAAATCAAAGCAGCAAAGATACTAGAGAAGCTATGAGCCACTTGAGTCCTCACTCAAGATAACAAGTAAATCCAGAAATTACTAGTGAATATAGGACATGGTCACTCAGAATAATTCTGGGATTGCCATGTAGTTTCTGAACTATTTCCATGAATGGTTCTGCCGCCATAATTGCTACAAAAGGATGAGATAAATCACAAAAATGGGCATATTTTGTAAGCATATCCACCGCAACTGTAATGCCATTTCCATTTTCCCTTTCAAACTTAAGCAACCTAATGAAAAAACTGATGGAAACATCCTCCCATCATTGGCTAGGCATGCAAATGTGTTGCAGAAGACTCAGAGTTTTGATTGTCTCACCTTTGTTTTTCCTAACACGTCATGCATTCTACCACAAATTTCTGTACATCTCCTTTGAAAACTTCCCTAAACAAATCGTGCTTGATCTTTTGAAATGTCTTAAGGAAGCCTAAGTTCCCACTAATGCAAGATGTATAAAATTTTGAAAGGATCTGGTTCTTAAGGACTTAATTCTTGCATAGATATGGCCTATCCTTATAGCAAAGGGAGTAAAATTTCCACACAACTTTTGTAATGTCCCCTTATTGGGAATGCCCTAAACTTGCCCTAATTTCTCACCAAATAAACAAATGGTTTAGAGAATACCTTTCACTTTACTGACGCCCTGCAAACAGTTTAGAAACAACCATTTACTGTAATAAATTAATAATACTAATTAGCAGATTATCATAATTAAACATCAATAAATTCATGACAGAATGATTAATTCAACCATAAAGCACTTTAATATCTTTGGAAGGCTCAACCATAGGAGAGCATGGGAGAAAGTGACCTTGATGGGGTGTCTTGGATCCTCTACCCTAGGCCCAAGAGCGGATATACCATCCCTCTTGGTCTCATGTGGCCCATGCCACCCATATGAGGTGGTCTACCTAGTGAGGTTCCCCTTTCCATTATCCCCTCATCTTGCCAACCATTTCCCTCTCTCTATGATTGGACTTCTTGTGCTGATTCACCATGATGGAGAGGTGAGGTTACAACAGGGTGCCCTGGAAGCCCATCTCTCCTAAGCCCAAAGCACAATACCCTTGGTACCTCCTTGGCCTCATTGGGACTATCTGGTCCCAACCTTGAGGTGGCGTACCTAGGAGAGTGCCCCATCACCATACCCCTCTTGTAATCCCTGTCTCCTCCACCATGGCTGGAAACATTTAGAGCATACGAAGGTATACATTTTACATGAAGAAAACTAGCACAATAACTAGATGAAATGCTGAGTAGTAATATCTTATAAATGTCAGGTTTGAGTCCTTCGATGCTCTTATTTCCAGTTCGATCTGTCCTTAATATTCAGAGGAATTGTTAGTGTAAATCAAGCACACAAGAATCCATTATTCATATTCATATTAAAGAAACATAACAACTTGCAAGGCTCAATAATTGCTGCAAGCATCATTATTGCATAATCGTATATATATGATGTATATGTACTTATATTTAACTTACTTCACTTATTGATTAATCATTTATCTTCCTCTATCTTCCATTGAACTGTCTTCATCTTCATACATACTTTCCATACCAGACTTCTTATCTCTTCTTCCCAAAATCTGAGTATATCATATTAATGTATCTGCTGCTATGATCAGGAATTACTCCTATTTCCGCCCTTATTTTTTGTGTATATATCTCTGTTTAAATCTGATTATATTATGTTCTGTTGCCTCTCTAACTGCAGATTGTTATTTATTGTTTGAATGCCATTCCTTCTTGACGTGCTTGAATCTGCTCTTATTTTCTGTTATCAATGGATTGATATTATTTTTTGTTCCTTTCATTCGATTCTGTATTGACTCCTCAGAATTCCAATCGATGATGATCTTTGCAAATGGTTTGACTTCCATTATATATCCTTATGTCCAAGTGAAATGGTGCATCTCTTGAAGGAGGCAACTGTCTGAATGGGTGTGTCTTTAGTTAACAAATTTAGCATAAATCGCTGCCCATCATATAATTATTATTTTAATTGTTGCCTTCTCTTATGTAGAATCGCAGCCCATCTCACAAATACAATCGCTGCTTTGAAGTAATTACTATCTTTATATCAAACACTGGTCTCCCTAATGATATGTTCGCTACTCTTATTTATTCTCTCCATCTTAATCATTAACTGCTACTTATTTGGAATCATTGCAACTGGTCTGGGAATCGCTGCCTCTTAATTTTCCTTAATTGCTACCCACTGCTTTCATTTTGACTATCATTGCTTGCTAATAAATAATCTTCCCATTCCTTTCTTGGGCGATCTTATATATATACAGGTCTTCCTTTTTCAATCATAAAGTCAGCCCACATAGGAATATTTTATTTTATATTTTGGAAGGTAAAGGACTTGAGGGAAAGGGTCGGTCAGTATAAGGCTGTAAAGAATATTAGACGCTGCTGTAGTGTATATCTCTCAGTGGAGGCATGAATACTATGGGACATCACAACTTTATCAGAGGTACTAGGTCTTGCTGTAATTGCTGAATGAGATTTCAGTATCCTTATCCTACTACCATTCTAATCTGCCTCTCCCACCCAATCCACTTGTGATTTTGAAATGGCACAACATACTTTCTTTGTGTCATCTTCTTCCCTACAAATGCATCAGCCACCACACTCTCCTTCCCTTTCTTGTAGATGATCTCAAATGATATCCCAACATCTAGGTGACCTATTTTTCATGCTCTTTCAATGAAAGATGTTGTTCCAAGAAGTATTCCAAACTGTAATGATCTGTTTTTACTTGAAGTGTCTTTCCATCATGTAAGGATGTTAAAACTTGATCATATGTAAAATAGTCAACCTTTCATTCTCATAATTGGGTTTGAGTAGAGTATTTATTCCCTTTGATTTGGCATCTTTCAAAGGATATAGGTTTTCCTTCCTATATTAGAACAACACTAGTGCCATGCCCCAAGGCATTAGACTCAAAATGAAGGCTTTGGTGAAATTTGAAGTGGCTAAACTAGAGTGATACACATAGCCTCTTTGAGCTTCTCAAAGGCTCAAGTCACTCCCTCATTCCAAGAAAATGCATCCTTCTATCAAATGGTTGTTAGTGGGGCTGTTATTCGGCCATAGTTCTTGAAAAAATTGCCATAGTAGAATCCCCTTAAATTTTTTAGGGTTTTGAGCAATTTCTATTCTATAATTGCCTTGATTTAATAAGGATTCACCTTCATCCCTTCATGTGAAATAGTGGGTCCAAGGCATTCCACTTCCTAGACTCCAAAAGCACACTTAGAAGGCTTGGCATAAATTTGATGTTGCTTGCGAAGCTATAGGACTCAATCTACATGTTGGAAATGGTCTCCCTGTGTTTTGTTGTAAATGAGTATATCATCAAACAACATAAGCACAAACTTTCTCAAAAAATATTTGAATATGGAATTTATCAAACTTTTAAATGTAGAAGGGGCATTTGTAAGACCAAAGGCATAACTAAGAACTCATAATGAACTTTGTGCATCCAAAAGTTTGTATTAATTTTGGGAATATCCTCATTTTTCATTCTAATTTAATAATATCATGACCTGAGATCCAATTCTGTAAAGATAACTGCTCCATGCAATCCATCTAGAAAATCATCAATAATTGGAATGGTGAACTTATGTTTTATAGTAATCTTATCGAGTTCTCTTTAGTTTGGGCGCATACACGAACTTTCATCCTTCTTGAGAACTATCACAACTGGAGAAAACTATAAACTTTGATTAAGATGAAGAATATCAGTTTCTTGCATTTCTTGGACCATGTGCTCAATCTCACTTTTCTACACACATAGCTACCTACAAAGATTGATGTTGGGTAGTTAGATTCTTGAAATGAGTGTATGCCATTGATGATTATAATCCATTTGCGGAGAATGTCCTTTAGGTGCTTCTTCAAAGACCATGGAATGTTTTTCATGGATAGCCTATAGATCTACTAGTGGTGTTGCATGTGACTGATGAGCTTCTAGCAAAAAGTAAAACAATTGCATCATAAATCTTAAAGATCTCTTTTTTCGTAGTTTCGACATTTGGTGAGAACTAGCCATCTTGAAGAGTTTGTTTGCAAACCCCAAAGTTCAATTGTCTTTCTTCCTTAATAAAATTGCATGAGAAGAGATCCCATAAATTCATCTCTATTGTACCCAAAGTAATAAACCATTGAACAGTGAACACCCAATATCATAACTTCTCCACCCAAGGGAATGAAAAACATAGGATTATCCAACAAATAATCCTCAATTATGAATTTAACAGCATAGTGGTTTCATGAAGAACTAACAATACTTCCATCAACAATCATGAATTAAAACTTTGGTGCCAACTACACAAAATAGTCCAAACATTCTCCCAATTCTATTGATAAAATTCCAAGGAATGCCTAAATCAATTAACATTCTTACACTTTGCTTCTTCAAAAAACTCATGACCTTACAAATTTGTTGAATGTTATGCCCCACAAGGTATGACAAGAATTTTTTTGCAACTAATCAACAAATTTTGTATCCTATACATCTTTAGGATTGGATTTATCTTTCTCCTCCTTCAATGCTCCTTCAACATAAAATAGTTTCTTTTTTGTACATTTATTCTCTTTATTGTGATTGCTATCACAATTAAAGCATAATCCTTTTACTTGTTTTTCTTCTAGTTGCTAAGGCCTCAATCTAGCTAGCTATGGAAAAGAGTTTATTAGAGTGCTTTGGTCCTTAAAATAGGTGATTTTCAATCTTGTAGTAGCCAAGTGATTCTCCTCTACTCTTTTCACTTTGATGAAAGCCTATGTTACTTGGTTCTATAGGAACCTCGGTTGAACTTGAAACCGTTTTAATCTTGGTCTAAGTCCAAACTAGGTTTCCCCAAGGTCTTACTCCAGGCCTCTAGATTTAGCTAGGGTGTGTCTAAACATACCTAGGCCAAATCGAAAAACAAGAGGCAAAACGTAAGGAGAACCAAGGGTGAACTTAGGGAAAATTCACTTGGGACCGAAAAAATAGTATTTTAATGAAAAAAGCAAAGAAAAAAAGAACTAACACTAACTAACAACATCTTTTAGTCCATAAAAAATGAATTAGGTTAGGGTAATGTCCATATTCAAAAGTTAGGTGCACAAGCCATCCATTCCATAACCTAATTCATTTTATGGACTAAGGGAGTGACATATTTGTTGTACTATTTCAACACTAACAAAATTTTCTTTTTTCTTGAATCAATACAAGATACACAAGAATGGAGTAATTAGATGAAGCTCAACAATTTGTTAATAGTCAAGAACCCCTAAATCACATGTTGGTATAAAAATTTATGGATACTTATATAAGAGTAGTACATTGTACATACAAAATTCCATGATAATAACAATGTAAAATGCTATTATAGCAGTTTTTTGGAATGGAATAATACTAGTGTTTATGTGTTTATGGAAATTTGTTTGTGTGTGCGCTCATACATGTTTGTTGCATATGTTCATACATACACGACATACACGTAATCTTAAGGTTTTGACTACTTGCACAAATGGGATTTAAAGAAAAGCTGAAAGCACAAAAGCAAACTAATAAAGGAATTTCATGTTAGATTCGTAAAACAAACTTGGAGGTTTCAATTAAGTTTCACAAAACACATCACACCAAATCACTGTAAAAATAGTGCCTTTAAAATCAAAGCCATTTATTTTTGTCCTAGAACAAGAAGATATGAGCATTAACTAATGAGTTTTATTTCTAAAGAAGCATATTTTTAAGAGCATTTGGCATGAACCTATTAATAGGTGAATAGTTAAAAGGAATATTGGTAGAGATTCTAAATGTTGCTCTCACTCAGATAGATGGTGGCAACTAAACTTCAATGGAGCTTCTCATGGTAACTCTAGGCCTATTGGTGCTGGCTTTATCTTACGCAATTATATTCGAGATTTGGTTGAAGGAAATTCTCTCCTATTGGGTTAGAAGATGAACAATGAAGTGGAGGGGCAAGCAGTGATTGCAAGTATCTCATTGGCCAATTCAGAAGGTTGCAAAAAATTATTTGTTGAAGGGGACACTATGGTAATAATAAAGGTCTACTTAAAGAAAGCTGCTTCAATCAGAAATTGCATAGTCTGCTGTACAAGTCTATTGTTGTTTGTTGGAGGTTTAATTAGATTTCCTTCACCCATTGCTTCCAAGAACATAATAGGGTGGCGGACTTGCTAGCCAATATAGGCATTAATCTTAACTCATAGACACGATTAATTAGTGCAAATGAGGATGATTGGGAGGGATTGAAAGAAATTGTTCTATTTGAGAAGCCTCCCTGATTTGTCAACTTTTTAGTGCTTCTTTGTAACATAATGACCAATATTTTCCTTGTGTTAAGGGGAGATATGTTTGCTCGTCCAAGTGATCTGACGTAATGACAATTTGCTATGTTTATCACTGCCATCTGGAGCCTTCCTTTTCATGGGAAGCTTCTTCATGTTCTACCATAGTTGTCTTGTAAGTTTTTCATGGTGGATGATGGGTGTTTGCTGCTTTATGGTGTTTTAAGGTGTCATTGTCTACAAGGATTTTGGTAATTTTTTCTCCTCTTGGGCTTATAGCATGCAAGTGGGTTGGTAGTGGCAAGGATCCCATGCACAGCAGCTATGAGTCTTATCATAGGTAGAGAAAGATTTTTTGATGCCCTAAAGTAATTTTGTTGAATCTTGTGAAGAGCGTAATTGGTGAAGATGATCTTGCCAACAATGATTTTCTCTAGACTCATGCTATGATCCTAGCAAATTTCTCTGTGGAACTAGAAAGAGAGATCTTGTGAAAGGAGATCTATGGCTGGTTGGAATTACTTCTCTTCCTGCCAAAGAATGCCTTGGTGGCAAAGGATGATGTAGATGAGGATGTAGCAATAGTTGGCACAAGTGGTAGCAATGTTGGTGGCTCAGGACTATAAGGTATCGAGTTGAAGGTGTTGAAGGATAAGATCAGGGAAGTACCCCTCAACTTATGCTTAACACCTTCTATTTGGATCTGTGAATTGTGGTGAAGCATTTGTTGGTTTCTCATCAAAAAGCTACCCTTGAAGTATGTAATGTATATAATCTCCCTAAGCTGTCTAGTGTATATAGTCTGCCTAAATTGGTTGGGGGCAAGATTACAATGGCTAAAAAACATACAAATCTTGTTCACCGTTGAAGGGTTTGATGATCCCTTGAGCAATCGTAATGTAAAGCTGAAATCTCTGGTTGCTGCAAACAAACGGACAAGTCAGTCTTTCAATCAACTGTCTAAGGTATTTGAGGTTTCTAGTGTGGGCCGATAGGGAATTTCTACTCTCCCTTGACTTTTTGAGTCTGTTTGTTGTTTCCTTCAGTGGCTAGTTGTTAGTTATGTCTTTGTGTTTTAGTTAATGTTCTTTTGTTATCTATGCCCTTGTGCAGGTAATTCACGAAAGCTTTTGCTCATCTCTTGTCTTTTAGCTTTATAGTATTTGCTTGTGTTTCAAGCTAGGGCCCCTTAATAAAACCCCATAAAATTATTTTAAAAAAAAGAGTATTTGCCTTTGGCATGAAGACGTCAACAAAGAAAAAAATATGTAAAATGTTTTCTGAAATTTTGGATCCTTATCTTTCATCCATCTTGTGGGAAACGTCATAAACTAATTTACGGATGCAATTAATTTCAAAAACCTTAAAACAATTTTGCGCAATACAGAGAGGACAACTTGAAATAAATTATTAATTGATGTCCATTGATGACCAAACAAGGTAACAATTTATTTAAGTTTGGTCTGAATTAACATTTTCAATCTAAATCATGTTTGGTATAAAGACTGTACAATAGATTCAGATAAAAACCTGAGCTAAAGACGAAGAGAAACTGTGTTTGTTTAAATTTCACCTTCTTATTTAAGATAAAGGAAAGTTCTATCTCTAATGTTCTTGTTCCTGAATATAAAACGCTGCAAAGAAATCCTTACGTTTTTGCAATGCTCCACCTTGGTGCAAAGAGGCTTTTCTACAAGGATGTGATGAGGCTTTGGGTGTCTTAGAATGTCCATGAGTATTTCATAATGTGTCATATTGGGTGTTGAAACCACCAGTATGTCACATAACTCACTGTCCAGAAGTTCATGGTGACTTGAAAATACCTGCAAGAATTATATAGATATCAGTAAGATATTCTCATTCCTAAAGCAAACTTACCAAATGGACTTTGATGAAAAGGAACCCAGAATTAATTTAACAAGTGAATATTTATGAGAACAATGAATTGCATTCACATATGAATAAAATTAGATGTCTACAAAATCAAGTGTGCATATGTGTGTATGAGAATCTGCTGCTAAGCAACCACCAAAGATGCAAGGACGACCAGAGAGGCATAATCAAACTTCAAATTATAAAATCAAGTATGCATATGTGTGTGGGAGAGAATCTGCTCCCAAGTAAATTCCAAAGATGCAGGACGACCAGAGAGACATAAGCAACCGTCTTAATAAGAAGAAAGAAGGGATTACCATCCTAAGGCATTGCTGCCAAATTGTCCGTAATATGATTGAAGCAATAGAAAGGATTCTAAGCATAGAGAGACTGAAAAGGGGCTATTGGTGACCAATCGGCAATTTCAGCAATATCCTATCCCCAAAAGGCCACCAAATACCAAGAATTTCTCATTCAGTGACCCTGCAGGCTCTACTAACCAGTGACATATGTTGCAAGGAGGCCAGGGTGATGGATCCTCCGTGGGATGGGTGCAGAATGATGGAGGAGGGACATCAGTAGGTCCACATAATGAAAATGCCACTGCCCCATCAACTGGACCAACACTTGAAGATACGAGTCACTTGCCTGATCTCATGTTCAGCTTCGTATGTTATCTAGCTATGTTCTTACTTTGTATCAGGAAAGATGACATATTGGCCTAAGAAAATGTAATTCTCTTTGGATAATTTTTGTTTTTGTGCTTTATGTCGACCTTCCTTATATGAATCTCTCGAGCTTTTCTAAAGTCTCTTTGTAATCATCTCTAACATTATGTTACAGGAATTTCATAATCTTTATTTTACTATCAGTTCGGATCATTATTTTTATCATAATATATACATTTTTATTAAATATATACAGATATATATAATTTGACAACAATTTGTTTTTCTATATGTTTCAAATATTAGATGGCTATTCACACAAATTTTGTTCCACTTTGCATTGAATTTGAAGAAACTTGTGGAATCCAAATTCTTCATAAACACTATAAAAACTTGATTTAATTTGGATTTCCACAAATATCCTTCAAGTGTTTCGGATTCCATAAGAATTTGAGATTAAAACTAAATATATTAAAAAGAGGGGCAAGATTTGAAGATACTGTCACTGAGTATCAGATAACCATCCTGGTGAGAGTTTTAAAAGGGAGCAAAAACTACCTTGAGAGGCCAATGATTTGCAGAAGCTATGCTTATGGCAGCTTGTTGGGATGGCAAATGAGGATCAGCAATGCAGACAACCGATGCTCCATCCAACTGTGCCAAGTTTAACATGTGTTCTCTGCCCATCATCCCCACTCCTATTATTCCATATCTCTGCACTCTCTTCATTTTTGTCTTTCGATCAACCAGGAAAAAACTCCAACGTTTTTAATGATAAGTGCAAGCATATGGTGACGGGATATGTCCACGTTCATTGCTACTCAATGAATCTTACCTGTCCCATAAGGATTATTTGGATATATTCGAAAATCTGTTTAAATTGCTCTCTATAAGGAAAGGTTTTGGGTATCGCCTCTCTCTTGCCATGCAGCCGCCTCCATAAAGCATATACTCTTGCCATGCAAACCGACAAAAACTTCCCTTACGAGAACAATCTAAACCAGCTTTGGGGTATCTCCAAATGGTTCTTTATTTAGGACTGTTCATTGAGTAGCAATGAACGTGGACATTTTCTGTCACTATCATTATTGAAAAAGTCTAAAACCTTAAATTTAAAAAAGGCCTTAACTGGTACGGGGCCAGGGTTTGGTCCCTTGATTTAGTAGGGCCTTTTTAAATTTATTAAGGAGATGTTCTTTATTTAATTTTTAATTTTGTTTATTTCTTTCTGCTAATATTACTGGCACATATCTGAATAATATAGGTAGAGATATTATAGTTTAATTTTTTTTAAAGTTTATTAATTAAGGATTAAGTAGGACATGTTTCTATTATAAATTCTTAATAGAATGTTTATCATAATAGGGAAAAATATATTTTGAATAATTAGCAGTTAAATTCATTATTGAAAAATGATTCAGGGAAGAGTTTTTGTGTACAAGGGTTTTTCATGTCCCTCTAATACAGTTGTATAATTTCTCTTCATGTAGTTATTAGAAAAAAATAAATTTTATAAATATTTTAAATATATTTATTAGAAATATGTAGATAGTAAGATTTAAATTTAATAGTCATATAATAACATTCTAAAAAATTATGGCAAAAATATACTAAAATCTTGGGAAGACTACTTTATAAAGGAGAGATTTAGATATCATTTATTTTAATTGTATAAAATCTCTAAAAATATATTATATCACCAAAAAAAGATGGGCGGTAAAAGTCACCTTATAATCAATGCAAAATGATTTTTTAAAGACATTCATATAGAGAAAAATTAAAAACTATCAAACACCAAGAACTATTGATCTAGTATTAGCTTCAATATAGTTTTGACCTATAATGTATATTTTTAAAATAAAATACATCATAATATTTGAAGTACAAGTATTTTTTAATGAATAATAGCTTTATTACTTTTTTATATACTAACAAGAGAATAATACACTATTCAAAAAAAGGGGTGGGTGGTAAATGACACACCCTTAAAGTGTAAGTAGGGTCAAGTCTAAATAACAAGCCCAAACAACAAAATATAGTCTAATGGGGTCAAATCCAAACAACAAGAACCAACAAAGTTGTTAGGTGGCAAGAGTTACATCATCAAGGGGGATTATGATCATTTGGATCACCTCATACATTAACAAGGATGGAACCGTCAACAATTAGTTCCCAACTAGTAAGAGAACCCTCCTCTTCTTGATCTTCATATATAGGTTGATAAGCACAAACAAGATAAATTGTCAGATGAGGAAACTTGTCAAAATTTATCCAGCCAAAAGCACCACACCTATGTGAAGAGGTCAATGGTAGGTGAAAAGGATGGGACCACTCATAGGCAACATGATCTGTAGATCATCTAGATGGTAATTGAAAGCCATATAATTGGGAGCCATGATCTCTCCTATTTGTTGGCTATGTCCATATGGAGTGGAATGACCTTGGTGGAAGGTAGAAGGAGATGGCATTCTCACAACCATACAAGGGGCATTATCCCAATGATCTAAAATAACATACAAATGAGCAACTTCAAGTGCAATTTATTTGCTTGCACCTAAATTTGCATAAGCACAATGGAACATATCATAGCTTTAGTATAAATAAAAATATGAATGTCAACTACACAACCAATAAAAAAAATATAAAATTTATTCTTTCCAAATGCTAAAAAGAATCTCCACCTTGAAAGCATGCCAAATCTAGGTAAATTTGGAAAAGGGGAGGCAAGGCTTATCTCCCAACAAAACCATATGCCATGAAAAAGGGTTAGGCTTGAATAACTTGAAAATTTCATGAATCCAAGTCCAAGCTTCCTAAGTTTTGGTGCAAAACCAAAAAAGGTGTTTAAGAGTCTTAGGTTATCCACACAATGGATGACGAGGATTAAGAAATCTTATATGAAATAAGTGGGATCCAAGTGAAAATACCTTGATAAATAATACACCAATAAAAATAAACAAGTTTGTGTTCAAGAACAGTCAACCATGCAATCTAGAATATGTGATGCCAAGTGCCTAAAGAGGACTAAAGGTGCTAATGAAGATCTAACTAGGCCACCATGGAGAGGTGAGGCATAAGACAAAAATATCCCTTATGGGATCTATAATTATGAATGGTGTATCAAGATACCATTTTTAATCCTTCCATCAACGCTTAAAATTCCTAAATCTAATTTTGTGAACCATGTGGGGAGGAATGACATCAATAATTATTCAGTATGTGTCACAATCCTAGTTGGATAATCAAAATTTCAACATGGCCTTAAGTTAAGAGAATAAAGTCTTAGTGACTTTTTTGAAAAGATCTAGCAAAATTTTGACTCCTTTGCAATAAAAATTTAAAGCTTGAATATAATAGGCTTTACCTTTACCTAAAGGTTAACCTTGATAATTGTATAGGAGCGAATTTTCACCCCTTAAGCGAATTCGCCTTTCACATACCCTCACCTTAGAAAATCAAATCCAAAGGTGAAATTCCACATCACCCGCCTGCCTTCCACCCACTTGACATTTGTCATGTGTGTCGGTGAGAGAATATTTGTCGGGGATGCGAGCGTGGCCCATGAACGTCTGCACGATGTGCTACCGTCCCTAATGGATTCACACATCTGAAGTTGGCAGAGGCATTACACTCCTCATTGGGGATGAATTGTAACGTCCTCATGTCGACCAATCGACCCAAAAATGACAAATTCTTCTCATCCCACCTTCAAAAACATTCTTCATTCATTCATTCTATCCTCTATGCAATTCCATAACTCAAGAAATCTCACTTCAAGCATTTTCCACAACTCCATTGAGCATTACAACAGTTTGCTACTTCATTCACTCCACCTTTGTACTACTTTAGAAGTTGTGGGCTTGGAGTCTTGTGAGACCTCCCTTCATCACCGTTGCTACCGTGATGACTTTTCCAAGTCCATACTTTCATTCTCCCTTCATTGGCTAGTGAGCCTTGGGTGGAGGTGGTAACATCTCACTCTCTTTCCTGTGTGGTTTGATAGAATAACACATTTCCTTTTGTAGTGTTAAGTTCTTTCATTTCTACTTTCTTTATTGCATAGTCTACTTTGTTGCTTTTCTGGTTGTCCGTGGAGGTGGAAACACCAAAATGGGGGTCTGACTGAGGCATACCCCTATATAGCCCCAAAAAATTTCCCCTTCTTGTTTGTGTGCAGGAGAACATGTTTGTTGAGCTAGTTGGCGGACTGGCATTTCTGTGAGTTGGTTTTTATCATCTTAGCCTTTATCTACTTGCTTCATTATTTACACTTTTACTTTTTGTATTTTACCATTCTATCATTTTAATTGAAGTCAATCTGCTAAGCTATTTAGTCAGTTTTCTAGTATTTTTATTGCATCTTACATTTTTTGGTTGTACAGATGCTAGCACGCCAAAGAGACGCTAACGTGCCATGTTGTCGTCCCAAAATTGTGTTGTCGTCCTCAGACAAAGAGTTGTCTGAGGTGTAGTATTGACTCCAGAAACCAACTCACCGAGCCCCAACCTGAACTATGGGTCTGGGTAAAAGCACAAAATTATGTCACATTTTATAAAGGAAATGGCCAATGCTAATCCAACTTTTAAACTTGAATCACTAAAAAGTAGCATATATGTTTTAAATTTTTAAATGATGTAAACTAGTAAAATATGTATTTTTTAGTATAGTTTATGTTTGTAGTTTTTATAAGAAATTAAAAAATTATTTTAAACAAGTTTTTCATAAATTAACACTATAATTTAGTTTCTGATAAAATGCTGAAAAATTAAGTTGCACGAGACATCAAACGTTTTATAGTAATTTTTTTTTTTTTCTTTCAATTTTTTTGTGTGTATTTATAACTTGAAACGTTAGTGCATGGATATATTTTTTTCCAATTTTGATAAATATATATTTGTATATGAGTATTAAAATGTGTGTGAATAAAAAACAACTGTTTCCATCGGATGTCAACATTCATATTAAATATTTATCTAAAATGGAAAAAAAATTATACCATCTTGATGTAGATTCTTTTATCTAGTGCATCATATTTTTTTCAATATTTTTCAATAAGTTTTAGTACTTTTCCTTGGCATGGTAATCAACCTAATATTTTTTGTTGATAACCTACTTTTAGTATAAATACAAATATAAATATAAATATTAATTAAACTATTAAAATAAATATATTTTTGAAAACTACACTTATGGATCTACAAAAAGGTATTTTTACATTTAAAAAAAATGTTATTTACATGAGGAGGAGTTATTAAAACTTCATGTTTTTCAAATAATTTTTTTTTTTGGTAAATTGGACTCAAAGTGGTGCTCCATATATTTTTAGCCAACAATTTTAGTTGAATAAATTGTTGAAGTATCTAACTTAGCTAGAATGAATCTTACTAGGTCATATGTTTGACCAAAATTTATTTTTAGTTAGAAATACTTAAATTTCGTTGTGTTGATATGTTGGCTGAAAGTGCGACACAACTTTGTGCTTTTACCTATTTGTAGAGTGATAGAAGTTCTTCATTATGATCTTCATTCTCCATCCTCACCCCAAAACACCCTTTAGAGTGAGGTAAGTTAGGGAAACCCTCCGCTCTCAGCTCTTTGTGACCTGGAGCCTTGACATGGTTGGTCCCCCTCTGTTACATTTTTGGTGAACCTGACGTGAAGAGCGTCTACCCATTTATTTGTGTTAAGAATTTTCCCTTGTACCTTTGATTGTTGTAAATCTGAGTGTTGTGAAGGTTTATGAGCATCACAACCCAATCCACGACTTCTGGGTACGTTGTTAGGAGAAGTGTGTGACACCTATCGATGGAGAAGGCGAAGGTCACTTATAGTTTTACCTCCAATTTTTCCGCTGGTTTAGCTAATGAGTTTACCACTAGTTTTCCTACAAGTTATGTTGACAAGATGGGCTTCATGAAAGAGACCATTTGTGTTCCTACTCCTCTCGCATCCCCTACAACTTCATCTATAGACGAGGATGATGGGGTGCATATTCCTGTGGAAAACCTTATGGAATTAGATAATAGATTGCTAGACCTTGTAAATAACTTAGAGAAAGCACTAAACATGGCAAGAGCCGCTAGGCTTGCAAGCGAGGTGAGATAGTTGCTAGGGAAAGATCGAACAAGCGTAGAATTTCTTCGTGGATCCATTGATCTAGCCAAAGTTTATGTTCCTTCGTATAGGCTTAGATCGGGTACTGCCAGAGGAGAAGTGCTTGATGCTTGTGAAAGATAATTAGGTGTCTCAATACCCACTACATCCGTATGCATGGCTGAAACAGGGCCCTTGATCAATGTCTCTTTTGCTTCTCAAGGGCCTCACACCCTTAAGGTGAGTAAAAAAACCCCTTGGGTTCAATTTCACCCCTCCTATTGCCCCTAACGGTGGGGGCTCTACTGGAATGGGTGGTGGTGGATTTGGTAGCAGAGGTGGCACTGGTAGAGGTGGCTTTGGTGGAGGCCATGGAGGTGGCTTCGGTAGTGGAGGTGGCTCCGATGGAGGCCCTATTGGTGGTGATGGCTTCGACCGAGGTCACATCGGTGGCTTTGGAGGTGGTTTTGGAGGTTCCACTAGTCCTTTATCATCTTCTAACCCTATTTTGAATGCCCTGCTTCAAAATATGGGTCATATGCAAAACTAGTTGGTGAATATCTCCTAGGCCTCTTCTTATCCTATCTTTTAACCCTTCTTCTGACATAGCCCATTGTCGATAACAATCCTAAGTACTCCTTTCCCACAAGGAATGGAGATTCCCAAATTTGATAAGTATGGCAGAATAGGGGACCCACAAACACATGTGTACAAACTTCTTCCATCACGATGTGTTGATGGAAAATTTATTTCCTCGATCTCTTAAGGATACAATGCTCAAGTGGTATTGTTCTTTGCCCGACAGCTCTATTTTCTCATTTGATCAACTTGTAAATCAATTTCTCCTCCAATTCCAACATCGGATCCAAGATGACCTTTTTGAATCTCGTCTGATGCAAGCAAGGGGATAACGAGAAGATAACTGATTTCATAGCATGATATCAAGCGCTCTTTTCACAAATCTCGCATTTGCTACCTGATTCTAATGTGCAGAAGGTGTTCATAGGTAACCTGTAGAGACCTTGGCACACTAGTAGAATTTGGCAAATAAATGACTAGGTGACTAAAAATTTTAGTCACACCAACTAAAAATGACTAAATTCTACAATTTTTTTGCAACTTAGCTATAAATGAGTAAATAAATGACTAATTTGGTCGTTGACTAAAAAAATATTTAGTCACACAAATAAAAATGACTAAATAGTTAGTCATTTATTTAGCAAATCATTTAAGGAATCAAGAATCAATAGCCCGCCAAAATACTCTAATAAACATACTCTAGAACTTTCATCGAAATCTTATTTTTAGGTGTAGCCCACCAAAACAGAGTTTTCATTTTAATAAACATACTCTAAAACCTTCGTCAAAACCTTATTTTCAGGCATAACCCGCCAAAATGGAGAAGTGTTTTAGTAAAGAATGACAAAGAATGGTAAGGAGATGTGTGTGATAGGAGGCATAAGATTCATTCCTGCTCTGCTCAACAAGGGTTACATTGTTTGCCTACTGTTTGTAATCTAGGTATTTAATTGACATATATTTGCATAATCTCAAATTCCTTCAAATGCTTTTGAAGTATCAATGTATCTTATATAGGGGGTGATCCCATAGTAGCAGTTTACAAGTTTTGGCCAAACTGGACACTAAAATAATTTTTTCTAACTAAATCTTCACTTTCGAGCACCTATAGCGGCTAAACCATGAGGAATGTGAAGATGATGCAAACTAGTGATTTGTGACATTTTGTCTGTAGATTATAAATATATTTTTTTCAAAATTTTTGGAATCAGATTGCACTTCTTTTCCATCTCCTTCGAAAACTAGTTTTTTTTAGCAAACAACATTTTTAAGGAGTGACGCTCACCGTATACAACATAACTTTTTTTCCATGAAGGATAAAATTCTAATTATTTTGAATTTAGATTTGTAACTCCGATATCTAGTGCTTCCAATTGGTCTCATAGTTTTTTATTGAATTATTTTTCTTTAATCAAGTTTCGAAGTCAGACCAATTACAATTCAGACAAAGGCAAACCGTATACAATGTAACTTTTTTTGTATGTATCGAAATTCAATTTTTTTTTTTGTTGGATCAAGGACTTCAATATCTAGTGCACTCATATTTTTCATTTTTTTTGATAATCTGCTATTTTTCCACATGTACAGAATAGAGGTGAAAAACCTATGTTTAATAAAACTAAAGAAGAAAATACATAATAAAACCAAAACATATTAAAATTATATTCGTTGGATAGCTCGTTCCAAGGAATACCATCATCCAATTGGGTTTGTGAAGTCTCCTCTATTTTCATCCTCAACCCGAGCTTCGAAGCACAAAATTCTGGACTTTTTGGGTGCCTAAGGGGGAGGAGGGAAAAGGGGGGTTTGAGCGAACCCCCAGGGGTTTGCTCGAACCAGGGTTCATTCAAACCCCCTTTCAAAATATTTTTTTATAGTGTTTTTTTGTGGGAATGGTGGGACCTTGTATTTAACTGGTTCACTCGAACCAAGGTTCATTCAAACCCTTTTTTGGTTCGCTCGAACCTTTGGGTTCATTCAAACCCCAAAAACTAATTTATTTTTGGATGGGGTCATTTTTTGCAAGTTTTCCTTCCTCACTCGAATTGTAAACCACTTTTGTGGGTTTACCATAGAGTGTATCCTATATAGGGTTTAGAATGATTTATTTTAATTTTAAAAAATAAATAAATAATGTATTTGTTTGTGATTAGATAATGTGGAGATCTCCTAAATCTACCCCAGCTCACTGTCCTCTTTGGCACTGTATTCATTACTCCAGCTGCTAGGGTTTTGCATGTGAAATCTTTAATATCTTCATGATAGTGGCTTTTAAATAGATCTTAGTATTTGCTTTAATCTTTATCATGGTAACCCTTGAGTTCCATAATCCACCTTCAATCTCTTCTAAGAACATTGTCTTAAGCTAGACTGCATAGTATGCATATAAAACAAGTCCTTCATACCTACTATTGTTTCATGTTAGTTTTTATGATCAGCTATTTAAAACTGAAAGCGATCAGAAAATGCAACACTTAAGACAATGAACACAAGAAGATACCTTGGGAAAACCCTCCAACTTGAGGGAGAAAAACCCAACAAATATATCTCTTATTTATTGAAGTAATAAGAGAAGAAATCTACTTACAACTCAGGCACAACACAATGCCAATTTTGATACAAAGAATAATCACACCTCTCCTAGATGCAGATACAAATGAATATGTTTCTACTTGAAGTCGAACTGTTGTTACAAGATGATGATTTGCTGCTCAGGCGCGAATCTTCTTCTACAAATCCGAATTATGATGAATGAACTTGATGATCAAATGAGTGATCATCACTCATATAAATACCCGCTAGTTGAAAGAGACATGTCTCCTCAAGGCATGAAGTCAGCCTCAAAAGAGGTGTGACTCTTCAAAGATCATCATGTCGGCCTCAAAGGAAAATCATGACTCTTCTTGAATGACAAAGTTGGTTTTATTAATTATTTAATAATAATTAAGTATTTAAATCGTTATCACAAGTGAAGCACTCCTTCACATACATGCATATCGATATCATATAAATTGAATAGCCATTTTAGGCTACATTCAATTTATCTTCAATTCATGGCTGGAATAAATCGATCGACGTTGTAAACATCAACACTCCCTCTCAGCAAGGGAGGAATACTTCCAACTATGCAAGACATATCACCTCATCATGATGTCAATCACCATGGCTACTCCCATGTGTGGAACAGAGCATATCACCTCATCGTGATATTAACCATCATGGCTACTCCCATGAACGGTATATGTGCATAAGTGCCCATCACTCAACATGATGTCATCATCTCATCATGATGTTCATGATGGCTACTCCCAGAGGGTGAATAAACACAAGTACAAGAAAATCATCATGAAATCTCTCACGTGATGTTGTCATGGAGTCACACACATGACATCCACCTTGGCTACTCCCAAAGGGTGGAAACAAGGGCTTGCACCTCAAATCTCTCTCACAAAGAGAAATGCATTGAAGTAAATCATAGAAGATCACTGAAGTTGAGACTCCCTCTCAGCTAGGGCTTCATTCTCCACAATACCAAGCTTGTCTCGGAAGTACACAAACTTTACTCTGGAGAGAGGCTTGGTGAGAATGTTTGTCGTCTGCTCATCAGTGCTAATGTATCTTAACTGGATTGCTTTCCTCAATACCATATCTCTAATATAGTGGTATTTGATCTCAACATGTTTAGTTTTGTCATGAAACATTGGATTGACAAAAATATTCACACAACTTTTATTATCACAATGAATGATAGTAGGTTCCAATGATTGTCCAAAAAATCTTGCAAGGAGCTTTTGAAGCCACACTACTTCTCGAGCTGCCACACATGATGCAATGTACTCGGCCTCTACAGTGGTTGATGCCACTGAAGACTACTTCCTGCTACACCAGGAGATCATCGTAGACCCCAAATTGAAACAACACAACCTGCCCAATTAGAATATTTATAACCATGCAGCTTCAAGTCCACACCAGAAGAATATCTCAATCCATATCCAACTGTGCCACACAAGTATCTCAGGATATGCTTTGCTGCAACTAGATGTATTTACCTTGGTTCACACATGAACTGACTAAGTGCACTCACTGCATAGTAAATATCTGGTCTAGTATTGACTAGATACATCAACAATCCAATCAACTGCCTGTACAAGGTAGGATCCACCAGATTTGAACTAGCTGCGACCTCCTTTAACTTTTGAAATTTTGTGTCCATAGGTGTAGACATGGATTTACAATCCATCATACCAAATCTCTTCAAGATGTCTATTGTATAGTTCCCTTTATTTAGAATGATCTCATTAGGCCTCTGCCATACTTCTAAACCAAGGAAGTAATGCATGTACTTAAGATCCTTCATTTCAAATTCAGAAGCCAACTCCTTCTTGAATTTGATAATGAGGTGTTCTTCTCCAGTAAGAAATGGATCATCAACATAGAGAACCAATATCAAGGCCTCACCATTAATTACCTTGAAATATAGATTAGAGTCAACATCATTCTTGGAGAAACCAAAACTCAACAAGTATCGATCAATCCTCTCGTACCAAGCACGAGGAGCCTACTTAAGGCCATACACAACCTTCTTCAATCTGCAAACATGAGACTCTTTCCCATGAACTTTAAATCCATCAAGTTGCTCAATGTATACCTCTTCTTCAATTACACCATTTAGAAATGTTGTCTTCATGTCCATTGGTGTAACTTCCATCCTTTAGCTGTTGCAATGGTAATGATAGTTCTGATGGAGGTATAATGAGCAACTAGAGCAAATGTTTCCTCATAGTCTATTCCCTCTTTTTGAGAGAAACCCCTAGCCATAAATTTAGCCTTGTACTTCTTAATGCTTCCATCAACCACATGCTTGATCTTGAAAATCCACTTAGAGGATACAACAGATTTTCCTTTAGGTCTAGGTACAATGTCCCAAACATCATTCTTGAGGATTGATATTCTTTAGCCATAGCATCTTTCCATACTTGTTGACTTGAAGCTTCCTCAACACTGGAAGGCTTAGACTCAATCATTTGACTCATCAATGCAACATAGTTTGAAAACTTTTGAGGTCTTTTACTTTCTCTGAATGTTCCTCTAGGGGCTGTAAACTTCTCTGCCTTCTAAATTGTTTTCCTTTCCCATAGAGGTCTCTTCCGACCAATAACAATGTCTGTAGGCCCATCAGTAGGTTCCAATGACTCAACTGGATCATCATCTTCTTTGAAATCAATAGCCTCCCTCTAAATCTTAGGATGGTCAACTTCCATATCCCGAGGAGACTCTTGGTCTTCATAGTCTATCTCCGTGTGAGTGCCTTTATATCTCCTGAATGCAACATCTTCTTCAAATGTAACATCCTTGTTGTTCTCGATCAGTTTTTGACCTAGAATATAAACCCTGTAGGCTTTTGAAGACTCACTGTAGCCCACAAATATTCCCTTCTTGCCAGATGGTTCCAACTTTGTTCTTTTATCTTTAGGGACATGAAAATACACAAGACAACCAAATATTCTCAAATGGCTGACTTCAGGCTTCACACTTGTGAAAGCTTCTTTAGGAGTCATGTTCTCCAAGATACGATGAGGGCTATGATTTAGAACATACACAGCTGTCCTAGAAGCTTCGGCCCAAAGGAATATTTGTAGATCCTGATCATGAATCATGGCCTTAGTTGCTTCTACAATAGATCTGTTCTTCCTTTCTGCTACACCATTTTGTTGTGGATTGTAGGGAACACAAAACTCCCTCTTAATTATTGCTTCAACACAAAAGTTATGAAAGCTTCCAGAGATGTATTCTCCTCTATTGTCAGATCTCAAAAATTTGATCCTCTTCCTAGATAGGTTTTCTACTTGAGCTTCAAATTCCTTGAATCTCTCAAGTACTTCCTCAGATTCTTTAGTCTTTGAGAAAAAAATCCAAGTCTTTCTAGAGTAGACATCAATGAAAATTACATAATACAAGAAACCACTCAAAGAAGTAACAGACATTGGACCACACAAATCAGAATGAAAAAGATCTAGAATGCATTTAGATCTACTTTCACTACTATGAAAGGGTTTTTTAGTATTCTTACCCAATGCACATCCTCGGCAAGTACCTTCATGCTCCTGGCTGAGTTTAGGAATGTCGGTGACCATCTTCTCCATGGTTGGAAGCGCTTGGAAGTGAATGTGAGCACGTCTTCTATGCCAAAGCTCACATGATCTTGATGTATCATGCAACAACGCTTATAGAGGATGAGTGGAAAGTCTATAGAGACATTCTTGCCAAACACCAATCACATTGGCTAACTTGATGTTAGAGTTCTTTAGCCATGCAAAAAAAAATTCGTCTGAGAATGCTACTTGATATCCCTTATCTTCTAAGGCTGAAATAGAGACAAGGTTCCTCTTGATTCCTAGTACAAATAGTACATCACTCAACTGCAAGGAGATGTCAGAATCTAAGTGAATAGAGGAGGTCCCAAAAACTTTCACAGAATAACATGCATCATCTCCAATTATGACTTGGACACTTGAATCTCTCATCACCAAATTTGAAAGATGTTCTCTGAATCTAGTGATGTGACATGAGGCACCACTATCAATCAACCAAGTGTTGTTATCTATTAGAACATTGCTTGATAAGGCAAAATATAATAGAAATTCCCTTGAATCCTTTTGAGGAGAGATCTCATCCACATCCACAAATGGAGCATGTTGTTTTGGTCTAATAGGGAAATCCTTTGCATAGTGACCAAACTTGTCACATCTAAAGCACTGTAGGTGGGAGAGACCCTTCTTCTTCTTAAATGGAAGAGCACCATCAGATCTCCTAACTTTATTCCTCTTGAAGTAGCCTTTCTTTTCTTCTCTTCCTTTCTTCTTCAAAGATTGAGTGGTAAGAACATGAATCTCCTCATTGGTAGAACTTTGACCAATGCCTCCTGAAGCTAACCTTGATTCTTCTTGAATACAATCTACTCTCAATCGATCAAACTTAGGAAGTTTAGATCTCGCACTGATTCCTTGAATGTATGACTCCCAAGATGTAGGAAGACCATTGAGAGCTAACATAGTTAGATCCTTGTTGTCAACAATATGCCAAATGGTAGACAACTGATCTCTCAACTAGGTGATCTTCATGAAGAATGAGATGACGGATTCTCCTTTTGCCATCTTGATATGATGAATTTGCTGCTTTAATGCAAGAGCTTGACTTGTGTTGTCGATCTCATACATCTCCTCCAAGGTCTTGAACATATCTCTTTCTGTTTTCAACTCGGAGATGATTGGCACGATGTGATCTTTCACGGAATCAACCAACATCTTTTTCACCTTAGTGCCATTTCTCTTCCATTGAGGCTTTTCATTCTTTTAGGTTGGTTTGGGAACTTCGTCCTCCATGAACTCAGCTAACTCATTTTCCTCCAAAGCGAGCATCACTCTAAACTTCCAAGATGTGAAGTTTGATGCACCCTCAAGTCTATCTTCGATCTTCAGCCTATTCACCATCTTGATAATAAGATAGATGTAATCTAAAATGAGAACAATAATGGAGGATAACACTGCTTAAATAAATTTGATCAGATCTTTCCTTAGACCCGCTCTGATACCATGTTAGTTTTTATGATTAGATATTTAAAAATGAAAGCAATCAAAAAATGCAGCACTTAAGACAATGGACACAACAAGATACCCTAGGAAAACCCTCCAACTTGAGGGAGAAAAACCCAGCAAATATATCTCTTATATATTGAAGTAATAAGAGCAGAAATCTACTTACAACTCAAGCACAACACAATGCCGATTTTGATACAAAGAATAATCGCACCTCTCCTAGATGCAAATACAAATAAATATGTTTCTACTTGAAGTCAAACTATTTTTACAAGATGATGATCTGCTGCTCAGGCGTGAATTTTCTTCTACAGATCTGAATTATGATGAATGAACTTGATGATCAAATGACTGATCATCACTCATATAAATACCCGCTAGATGAAAGAGACGCATCTCCTCAAGGCATGAAGTCAACCTCAAAAGAGATGCGACTCTTCAAAGATCATCATGTCGGCCTCAAAGGAAAATCGTGACTCTTCTTGAATGACAAAGTCAACATTATTAATTATTTAATAATAATTAAGTATTTAAATCATTATCACAAGTGAAGTGCTCCTTCACATACATGCATATAGATATCATATAAATTGAATAGTCATTTCAGGTTACATTCAATTTATCTTCAATTCGTGGCTGGAATAAATCGACCGATGCTGTAAACATCAACCCTACTATTGTTCCAAACCACCACTCACTGACTTGCTTAAAATGTTGCATCCATAAGCACAATAGCATGTTTTAAAATCATGGTTTCCAGTGATTGACCATTAAGGTCACTACTTTCATCAAGATACAATGAAATTTTTGTTTTCAAACTCAAGGCATTATGCAAGATAACATTGTGAATTGTTTGTTGTGTAGGGTTTGATTTTCTTGCACATTTATTACTTTTATGACTACCTTTAAGATTGGATATTGCACTCTCAATTGCAATCTCAAATATCTCACTCACTATCACTTGAAGATTCCTTTCATGAGCATCCTTTTATAAAATCAAACTATGCCCTATAGAATTCCTACTTACTTACTATAGGGGACTCATTGTTTCATGGTATTGTGGGTCTTAATATCCTTCAACCTTATTGTCACTACTTCACAATCCACAAGGTATTATTCACTATTCTCCCATCTTTGATGAGTCTCAAAGCACTGCTCAAACATGTAATCCACTACCTCCAAATTATACAATGGCTAAGAAGAAACATTGAACTTGTGATTACCACTGTTACTTCATTTGGACAATCATTCCTTGATTGAATTTTCCTTTTCTAACACTGCCAATAGCATTTGAAAAACCCTTAAGGTCAGCAAGGGGGTAAGAAAACTCACTGTTAAAATCTCCACTTTACTATGCAAGATTTGAGCTTTATTATCTTGTCACTGCTCAACCTCTTTTTGACTGTCACACATCAAGTGACTGCCATTCTTCTTACCGTAGATTGTATTTACAAATGTCACTGAGCTACATAGTGTGCTTGTTATTGGCTACAATATTTAGATTGCAATATTTTGTTATTGGCTACAATGTCTCAATCTTTCTGGTATTGCAACCTCACTAATCTAATAGAGTTATGGTTTATGTTTCTATAGAGGCCTAGGGTTTGTACCCTAGTCATGCTCTTACCAATGCTTTTGTTGGTATTAAAAAAACCTTAAATCTTGGGGACAAAAAATTAGCTATCTTGATAGGGTGTGGTATGATCTTGTATTGTATCATAGAGTGTGTTGGAAGCTTGTGTTTGATTATTAAGGTATGTAAACATGATCAACGAAATGTATCCTATATAACATGGGCATTGCTTTAATACTTCCCACAATGGTAATTAGCAGATCACATTATTATAGTTTGTGGTAACCCAAGATTGCATTCAAGTATGTAACAAACTTGGTATGTAGTTTAAGTTGTACACTTTTAAGTAACATTCATAAGGTTTATAAATTCTTTATCACTCTCTAGAATAGCCCATTAAACATGGGTTGTGCTTGAATGCACTACATAATTGATATAACACAACCACTCTGCATATCAACCAGAGTTATAGGCTCTTTATTGCAGCAAGAGGTAATCACTTTTGGATCATGCTATCATTACATTGTAACCTGTTAAACTTGAGTAAACTTGAATGAACCCAATGATGATTGACACCTAATTGTGATGATTGATTAATTTGTACATGAATTGTGCTCATATGAGTGCCTAGATTTCTATCACAAAATAGCCACATTAAACTTGGGTCACACATGAATGCATCTTGTATTTATTATAGCACAATTGTGCCACATGACCAATAGAGTTATGGATCACATAATTACAGTCACACGAATTTGTTCCTTAGTTGTGCTCTTATGGCGATTCCATTACCGTTACAACATAACCCTTTGGATGTATGTTGCTCAAATCCTTACATTGCTTATTTTATTTTTGGATGGATGGAAATTCAATGGTAGGGATTTGTATGTAGGTCATGCTCATATAAGTGCCTTCATCACCATTACACAATAGTACATTGGAATTTCCTTTCTTGAACCTTTACTTTGCTTTTTATTTTTAGGGTTTCTTAGTGATTATTCCATTTCCACGTGGCATATCGATAAAAGAAACCAAGCAAAAAATCATTATATTTTTAGTTAACTCCTACTAACATATTCTTGGAATA
The DNA here is from genome assembly GCA_007115665.2 of Sequoiadendron giganteum. NCBI lineage: Eukaryota > Viridiplantae > Streptophyta > Pinopsida > Cupressales > Cupressaceae > Sequoiadendron > Sequoiadendron giganteum. The sequence goes on along the minus strand of CM021109.1, from coordinate 441,285,994 downwards.
AATGTTTGACTGCATTACTTCGAGTGTGATTTTTTTTGTTTTTTACTTATAATACATTCATTGAGAGCTATAGTAGAAATCTTCTTATGTTGAAACCCATCCTATAAACTTGCTTTAAGCTAAATTTAGGAGGCTTCATGGATTTTTTGTGACTTATACAACTTTTGTTTTGATAGTAAATGACATCCGATTCTTTTTTAAACTCAAATGATTTATTAATTATGGTTTTATAATGATTAAATGTTTTATTTAGAAGGGATTAATATGTGGCATTTTTATTTGTATGAAGAATAGATTGCGATGCAACATTCAAGTATGGATGGTTCAGGAAAACTTGAATTGCTATCAGTGGCAACCAGGTTGGAGAGTACTTTCAGCCGGTTTGAAACACTTTCAAGTGTTTTCGCTTGGAAGCAGAACCTAAGTATAGGAATACAAACATCAGTGGACAGAGAAAATCGTAAATCTAGTTATCCAGTTTCTGATCAGATTGGAGGTTGTGAATATCGAACAAAGAAAGTTCCTACATTCTAAAGATAAAATCATAAATTTCCTGGTCCAATTGGAGATCCAATTTGAGGTCGTGAAGCTTCGATAGAGAAAGCTCCTAGATTCTAAAGATAAAATCATAAATCTATTTGATCCAATTTGAGGCCCAATTGTAAGGATTTGTCTTTTTAATTATACTATTTGACATTTGGCTTGATACAAATTGTCTATGCTTCCACATTTTCATGTATGTCTAGCAGGGCACTTGTAACTACAATATATGACAAAACATCCTTGCTGTTATGCTTTGATGGATGTCCCATGATCAAGATCTATATAAAAAGGTTGTTTTGTATACTGGGTGGTTAGGTGTTCTATAGTGTTATATAAGTTTAAGCTTTTCCTTTTGTTTATTTTTAAATAAAATTCTTATCTTTCAACCAAGATTTCTATTGCAATCTCTCTTTTTGTTGTCTTTTCAGTAGTGCTTGATTTATAGATTGCAATTGTTGGCAGATATACCACATCTTTCTTATATATTTATGATTTACACCTTAATTGCAGTGCTAAAAGAGCCATTTATTTACACCTTATTAATTTTGAATTGGTTTAGTGGGAAGTCTCACATGCCCTATTTGCCTAAGTGACTTGAGTCTAATACATGTGTGTTTGTTTTGGACAATTTATTGCATTTACTTGTTGGAATTATGTGCCTCAAATTCACTGGTGGACCCCCAACTTGGTCGTCATCAAGTCAGATTACACCAAGTGAGGGTTCAGGCCTTTACCGGTATCCTACGACGTCTCATGGAGTGACTGGTGGTTGAGCGGTACTTACCACTACCCCGCAAAGGTGTTAGATTGAGCTTGTAGGAGTGCAGTGTTCTTGCCACCTCACAGTGCTTCCATGTTGACTAGTGTGGTATATTAGTGGTTACTGCTACCACGTGATGATGGTCGAAGGTATCTTGCGGTGGTGTGGTATAGTCACTGCCACACTACGATGATGTATGAGGCTTGGTGTGGTAGAGTGGCAAATATTGCCATACCACGATGAGCTAGTTTGTGTATAGCGGTGTAGCATTGAATGGTGGATGATTGGATGTCTTTGGTGGGACAATGAGTTATTGATAGTTAAACAGTTAATGATGCAATGGAATCTATAAAGATGGTTGTTGTGCAGTAAGATTTTACTTATTGCTTTTAGTATTTTGATTGTATTCTTTTGTTTCAATCACTTATATATTGGTCTCCTTTTTGTTGGCTTTGATGACTTGTAATGATTATTTGGTTGGCTTTGAAATAACTTCCTCATCCAAAGCTCCAATTCACACACAAGCAGGAAGGACACTTTCAAAGGTTGAGGAGTTGGGCTTTACACCCACTGGTTTCATTTTCTTACATATTTGATTTCTTGTTTCATGTGCCTCCAAATAGGTTCACTAGATCCTTGAATGGGATTAACACAGATTTATTCAGCAGGTAAAAGAGACTAATTCTATATGATTTTGCTTTATAATTCATCCCAATATTGATAATGATCAATCTCAACTTTGTAAAATACACATCATCATTAACTAATAAGTTCTTAAAAAAATGTTAGGATGCACCCTTCCAAGGGACAAACCTCTCCAAATTTTCAAAAGAATTGCAAATCAAATTTCTAAGTATATTTCAAAAGTCAAATATTAGCATATGGCTTTCTTTGGGCAGATTAGTGGCAACAAGATCCATATCTCCCCGTTGATACAAGATCTTTAGTCATAAGGTATCAATCAATCCATTCCATGATTCTATATCAATAACATACTAATAACATCCAAAGCTATTTTTTAGCTTTAATTACAATTGTCATTAGAATTGGGCCATATGTACTTGGAGTTATCGACTGAGAATATTAGTATGGGCCAATTACGCTTGATCCATGAAGAATCAAAGCATAACAAATCCACTAATACTCAATCTTAAACAAGATCATTCAAATGAAAGTTAAACTAAACATTTATTGAAACAAAGCATTCTAAACTAAGAAAGCATTTAAATGTCTACTCTAATCCATCTGAAACTTATCCCATTTTGGAATTGGTGCCGTGTTGATGTGGAACAATGAACCTTTCCCAATCTCGTGATTAGTGAGCTTGTTTCAATCGATTCTCTCGATGAAACCATTGTGATAAATGGATGAAAAAATGATTTATGCTAAAATGAGTATGATGCAAGAGTTAATCTACCATGATTTTATACTAAAAGATGTAGATATGCAATTTCTGAGCTGATCTAAATGAGATTTAAACTAAAAAGATTCAAACCTTAGTTCTCTAATTAGCTAAATGGATGCATGTAAGCCATTAATGGAAGCTAAGCTATTTATGCAACTAATTTAAACTAAAATATGCTAAAAGTATGCAAAGTATGAGTGTGAGTGTGAGTGATTTCAACAACATAAGTTTGATGTTGAGAGATGGATCCATTTGTCTCCAAATAGTGACCTATTTATAAGGAAAAAAATGATAAACATAGGTTTGAGATTGAAAAAGCTAATCAATGGTCAAGGATGGAGAAAATAGGAGGCATGGATCACAGATTCTCATCAATGAGTGAGAATTCAAGATGAGATTTAATCAAGGGTTCTCATTCCTTCCAAACAAGCACACTTTTGACTTGTACAAGAGGTCAAAAGTTAACTTGCACAAGAAGTTACAAGGTAACTTGCACTTGAAGCTTTGTGAGAATATTCCCTTTCTTAAATGATTGGAGGAGAAAATATATATTTTGGAATATTCATGGGTGAGGAAATAGATATTTTGCTAATCAAAACAACGTTTAATTGTGCAAAAGATGACGAAATATTCCATGGGAATATTTCCTTACAAGTGGGAGGAATTGGATTAATTAGATAATTGCTAATTAAACAAGGTTTAATCATGCAATTAGGGGAATTAGAAGAATAAAGTGATATTCATTAAATTAAATGATTTAATGAATGTGAAAAAAGGTGAAATGAAATTTAATTAAATAACTTAGGTTATTTAATTAAATGGAAGACTTAGGGAATTGAATTAAATAATTTTATCTATTTAATTTAATGAGATGAAATGTTAGCATAAAAGGGGGTGAATTAACCCTATTAGATTAATTAGGTTAATAGATACAAATGACATAATTAATTAAATAGCTAGACTAATTTAATCAATTAAGTGAAAATATGATGGGTTTTGAGAGGAAATGATGTTAGTATACCTGATTCGAGTGCATGATATCATTTGAGACATTTTTTAGTGTCTACATTTTTCCCCTCTTCGAAGCGAGGTACCTGCTACTTCGGTTCAAAGATTGATGCTATTCAGATTAAAAACTGTTGTTTTTCTCTGTTTTTTCAATGCCCCACTACTAAAGGATTAAGTTGATTCTCTACCCCCTCGAGAAATTGAGCGAAATTTTTGAATTTTGGGTTGATTTCTCGACAAAGGGTAAAAGCTACTCTAGGGGTCCATAAAAGTTCCAAGATGCAAGAATCATGCCAAAAACACAAAAAAATGGTGCAAAATAAGGTTTGAATTGGAAAAATTAGTGAAAATGATGATAAACCCTAGCTTGAAGGTTAAATTAGGGAAAAAACCCTAATTTTGATGCATAAATAAGCCAAGAAGTGTCACTTTCAATTCATTTGTGCATTCACACCTTGAGGATTCTTACTGTTTTGAACTCTGACCCTTTGATGAAATGGCGCGACGAGAGATTTCATGACACATTTTTGATCTAGTTCGAGAGCACCAGAGGCTTCTAGGCACAAGACCAACGGTATGTGATCCAAAACTTGATTTGAGATTTGACTTTTTGATGCATTTATTGCTCTTTGAAATTTAAACTTTGGCGGCGTCACTATACAACGACGCTTGGATTTGAGAATCGATGACGCTAAATTGAATTTTAGCGATGCATATGTATATGGTGACACAGTTCGCAATTTAGAATTAGGGTTTCCAATTTTAAATTATGATGTATATATATATATATAGTGACACACTTCTTTATTTGAAAATTAGGGTTAGGGTTTCCAAATTTTAAATCACGACGCACATGTTTATGGCGATGTGATTTGTGATTTGCAATTTGAATGCCTTTGGGCATCACAATTTGGAATTTGAAATATAGTGACACTATTGTCATTTTGGAGCTAAAAATTTCAAATTGAGTCAATTTTTTTTATTTTTGATGTTGTGCGCTTCGTGGGTGCGGGAGGCCATTCCACCCTTGATGTCTCATGAGCACTAGCCCATAGTTTTGGAGAGACTTGGTGATTTATTTGAGTTGCACCAAGAGCACCTGGGAGAGATTGGCCTATGGTACGTCACATATATTCTCATCCTTTGGACACATCTAGCTATGATGACCGCATTGTGTGAGCGATGGCACAGTGAGACTTCGTCGTTCCACCTTCTAAAAGGTGAGGTGACAGTGACATTAGAGGATGTATGGTGGATATTGTATTTTTTGATACATGGCGAGCATGTGATTTACGTTGTCAACGTCGAATATAATGCATGCCACGAGGTGATGGAGACTAAGGACATCATTCTATCCACTTCAAAGATTGACCATGAGATGTACAAAGGTCGAGTGCCCACTTTTAGATTGATAGTCGCAACCATCATTTCGGGTTTGGTCACTCTAGACCAACAAAGTAAAGGATTCAACCTAAGATGGGGCTTGGCATGGCATCAGATGCTCTACATGAGGACATAGTTTGCATGGGGGCCAGTGATGTTGGCCTCGTTGTATCATGATATACACGACTTTGTCTACTACGACGACAAAGCTATTGGCACAGGAGTTACCTTGCTTCATATTTGGGCTTGGGAGCACATTGTTGTGCTCCGATCGATCATTTAGATGGCCAATGTAGAGCCATATGATCCCATGGTTTGGAGGTATAGAGGCACCATTACTTTATGACACACTGGGCAGCTTGAGCTTCCATAATAGTGTTGGGTCATTGATGATATGATAGTATTCAAATAGCGACCCTGGCTTTAGATGCCAGCATGGTATGAAGATGTGCAACAACTGTTCTTCGCTTAGTAGACTCGACATATGTTGGGTCGAGAGTACATGATTATTGAGAAATACTTGATAGATAGGGTGGCTCGACAATTTGAAGAGCCATAGGATAGGCCAGATGATGCATACATGGCCATATTTGCAATATCAACTCGAGAGGTACATGGGGACCTACGATTCCAGCTCTTAAGGTGGTTGAGGGGTTTCGACAATAGGTGGCATAGCCATGAGCTTACAACTAAGGACAGGAAGATGCTCAAATGATTCTTGCATATGATTCATGGTTTACACCCCCTCACAGGTTGAAAGATCCAATGGGTGCTCCTCCACAAGGGAGACCTAGAGGGAGGGGAGTCCACAAAGGCAGAGGCAGGGGACATGATGGACAAGACAACCAGGATGGGTAGATTTTGAGGGCACCGTTAGTGGATCAACAACCTTCACAACAACCTCTAATTTAGCAGCATCCAATGCAACCACCACCACCACATGATCCTCGAGATGTATAGATTTAGTAGCTGTAGCAGTAGATTCATACTATTACAAGTGAGTGGGACCAGGCCCGACAGTAGATTTTGGTTATTATTGCTGAGAGGGACTAGTCATGACAACATGTTGTGATGATTATTGTAGAGAGATACCATGCAAGGAAGCAATTATAGGTCATGAATTTCGAGAGATATCAGGAGATTGGTCGCTGCCAATAGTTAAAGGTGATGACAACGATGACATCGACGACACAAGACATGACCATATCTGACAGGCTATATAGAGAGGGTGTGACTGAGGCAACCTATTACATGATGCATTACCATAGAGATGTTCCATAGGCACTCAGATAGCCTGACTATTCATAGAGGAGTGGTGTACGACTCAGGGCTGAGGATTAGCCAAAGAGAGGCCGGAGAGGGGAGTAGCCATTAGTGCTAGCTCGAGTTTATAGACACTTTTTTATTTGCTGTCCGATTCTTTGCACAGATTTACATTCATGGGCTCATTTTTTATAGCCTCATGGATATTGTACTTATGATCAATATACATACACTAACTCAGATATTATACCATGACATTCATTTTTTGATATATATATATATATATGATACAGATAGGGATTCAATATGATGTGATGTGTTCAGTTTATTGCATGCTTATGATTGTCTGATTGCATATGCTATGAGATGTGACATGCTTATATTTTATCATGTATGGATGCACTCTATGTATGCTTATATGATATGAGATGATATGCAATGTAATGCTATGGATGGATGCAATGTTAATTCTTTTTCAGTATATTTTCATGATATGTCATGGGATGAATCATATGGCATGCAAATGTTATGCTATGATTATGTATGCAAATATTATGGATGCATTTTCTTTTTGTGTTTTCTCTATGTATTTTTATGATGAGATGATGATGTATGCATATGGATGGAATGCATATGTTTATGCTTATGATATGATAATGTGATGTGTGTGATGCAACGATTTAAGACGCTTAAAATAACAAATCTATATTATTCATCACAACTTAAATGATAATGATGATGCATGATGTATGCTTTATGATATGTTGTGATTATGTTGATATATGCATGCTAATGATTTATGGATGCAGGATGGATGCAGTGATGATATTTTTGCTGACTATCATGGTACTAGGTTAGTGCAGAGAGAACATAGAAGAAATAAGAGGGATTGACCATTGATTTTGATGATTGCTTCAAAAGATCCAACAAGTCTATGATCCACCGAGACTTTATTAGAGATGGTGATGAAAAATGCATGATGATGATAAATGCAAGATGATGATTTTCTCAAATATTGGGATTGTTATTTTTTTCGTTCCTTATTGTTTGATATAACACATAGACATGATGCATCAAGGTATTGATAACTAGGATGGTGTTGTATCTAGTGTAATGGACTTTGACTCTGTAAACAAATAGGATAGTTCTTGTTCACACCTTGACATACAAAAATATCATTGGAATGTAAGTTAGAAACTTAGAATATATTGGACCAAAGCATACATAATAATCAACAATGTACTCTAAACAACCTTCCTACACACAACCAAGCAAGTATGGCCAAGATTATTTTACAAGAATACCCACAAGCACAACAAACTAAAGATAATGATCAATTCCCCATTCCTTTCTCTCTAAATCATTTTGATAGACATCATCGAGAGGTCCTCAAAATGGGTCATTAAGATAAATCAGAAGAAAAGATCAAAGACAAATAGTCAGTGCTATCTATATCTCTTGCCCGTTTAATTTAGCTAAGGTTATTTTTGAAATTGATGTCCATCGCAGGAAGGATACATCCTAGGACATGTTGATCAGAAGGTTGTTTGATGTTAGGATGATGATGAGCTTTATGATAAGCCACTGATACAAAATTCACTGACGCATTTAACTATGATCTAGACTTTAGATTTTGGCTCTTAGGTTCTCACTTTACTACTTGCTATACTTGCTTTCTATTTGTTTTACCAAAGGTTGAAGGCGATGATCGATTTATTATGGATGGAGGTCTTTTACAGGTGAAAGGGAAATGTGATGGGTGGTTTTGAATTTTTTGGAATATTTCAATGTTTTTGGTGTTTTGAAATTTTTTTGAGGTTAATTTTGGTCTTTTTGAAAGTTTATGTTAAGTTTCAGGTTTTCAATTATTTGAGGTTGTTTAGGGTTTTCAAGGTTTTCCATTTTTTTTGGGTTTTTCGATATTTGAATGTTTAGGGATTTTTTGAGAGTTTCGACCAAGAACCTAACCTAAAAGACTTATCCTAGGGGCCTCGGGGGCTGATCAAAGATAAGCCTTGCCTACATTATATACATAGAGACCATGTAGCTCGATCAAATCGACTTATTAACAAATGAGATATGGATAGATGAAAGGATGTCAATTTACTATGATGGACTCCTAAAAACTGACCTAGGGTGTCTCAGGGGCACAACAATGATGGCCTTGCCTATGTTCAAGCTTAGAGATGATGTAATTCGACAAGGGAACCGCTTTTGGATTTTTGATGTTCGACCTTTTTAGGGATTTTGATGTTTTCTAGATGTTTTGGATTTTGCTTTTACAACTTCCCAAATGCTTTTAGATTTTAGCTGTACAAGATTTTGAATGTTTTTGGATTTTTTGATGAATGCTTTACAAATGTTTTTAGGATTTTTGATGAGATTTCAAATAACCTTAAGATATACAAGAACCCGATATGATCCATAACCAATTGCCCCCAGTGTGTTGCAATAGACTACCTCGATATAGGTGAGACAAATTGACCTTATAAAAATGCCAAGTAGTACTAAAAGGGATAAGATACTTCACAACATCAAGTTATGATAAGGACATAGATGGATGATGGAATAAATAGGATGAATGATTCGGGGTGGATGGAGGGTGAGGCAAAGAATGATAGGATAAAGAGCCAAAGAATAGATGGAGGTTCTTATTTATGCAAGGTGCTTGTTTGCTAGGTTTTCACCAAGGTACTTGCCCAAAGTTCCACCGAAGTGGTTTTCACTAGAGGATGATTTTTTTCTTTACTTTTTCAAATCCCTTTTCTCATTTTTTTGGATTTTAATCATTTTTTGATTTTTTTGTATTTTCAAAATTTACACCCTTTTTAAGACTAGGCATAGTTTTTTTTGAGATACAAGCTGTCAGTTGGATCCTGGAAGGGTTCACCTTTAGACGTTGATAATTGATATACTCTTGATCCATAGCTTACTATGACAACAAAGGGACCCAACCAATTAGTCTAAAACTTTCCTTTACTGTCCTGATCTGGTAGATTCTTCGATTCTACTTTAGGACAAGATCCCTACTTGGAAAGACCGACATTTGATCTTCTTGTTATAGCTTCATTTAAGTCGGTTTTGATATACTTGCAGGTGATTGATGGCATCAATACAACACTCATCTAGGAATTCTAGCTCATTCAACTGAGAGACTTTGTATTCTTCATTAGTGATCAAATTCTGCAGTGACACTCGCAGTGATGGGAGTTCAACCTCAATAGGAAAAATGGCTTTTGATCCATAAACCAAGGAGAAAGTGGTTGCACCTGTGGGTGTGTGAATAATGGTTTGATAGGCCTCGAGAGAATAATTTAACTGCAGATGCCAATCACGACCAACTTCATTAACTATTTTCTTTAGGATTTTAAGAATGGTGTTATTTGTAGCCTCAGCTTGACTGTTGCCTTGGGGATAATACAGGGTAGAGAATTGGTGTTGGATGTTGAATCTTTGACATAGCTCTTTCACATCCCAATTTTTAAAGGGTGTTCCATTATCTAAGGTAAAGTTTTTTGGAACACCATAACGATAGATTAGGTAGTTCAAGATAAACTTAGCGATTTTCTTCCCCATTATGTAGGTCATAGGAATGGCTTCAAGCCACTTGGTAAAGTACTTAGTGGTTGTTATGATAAACTTGTGGCCATTAGATGAGGTTGGAGTGATTTTTCCTATGAGGTCAAGTCCCCACTGTGAAAAAGGCCAAGGTGTAATCATTGGTTGTAATTCTTGAGCTAGAGCATGAATAATATCTCCCTGTTGTTGAAACTAAACACATTTTTGCACACACTGATGAACTTCTCTATTCATAGTTGGCTAGTAGTACTCCATCCTCAACAGTTTCTTAGCTAAAGTCATATTGCTAGAATGGGAACCACATATGCCATCGTGTACTTCTGTTAAAGCGGTGAAGGCTTCCTCTTGGTTAATACATTGTAGTAATGTTCTTTCGATGCTTCGACAGTAAAGGGTATCACATAGGATCATGAATCGAGATGCCTTTTTGATAAAGGTCTTTTTAAAGTTGGAGGTGATATCGGATGGGAGAGTTCCTTTGCTAAGGTAGGTAAATATGTCATGATACCATGGGGATCTAGGACCAACAATGACATGTGCGAATTCAGATTTAGGGATTTCAAAAGTCGATAAGAGAAGTTATTCTACCAAGAATTCACATTGAAGGATGTTGTTCAACATGTCTAACAATGACCCAATTGTTGCCATAGCATATGTTGCTTGCTTGTTCATGCGAGGAATCTTATCAAAAGTTATGTCTATGAAAAGATCCTTGAGATTCTCTACCATCTTCTTATAAGGAGTGAGCCTATCAACCTTAGTTTGATAGTTGTCATTGACTTGGTTGATAACCATCTGTGAGTCCCCATAGACTTTCATCTCTTGTATCTGCCACTAAATTGCTATCCTTAGACTCGTGATTAGGGCTTCATACTTAGCAATGTTGTTGGTACATGGGAATGATAGCCTGTATGACTTTGGAATGCAATCACCTTTAGGGGTGATGAAAAGAATACCCACTCTTGATCCATGTTGGGTGAATGATCCATCAAAGTACATCTTCCACTGATTTGTGAGATTGACAAGGAACATTGATTCATCAGGGAACTCAAATATCAAGGGGTTCTCTACATAGATAGGTGCATCTTCTAGTTGGTCTGCGATTACTTGTCCTTTGATTGCCTTGCACTCCACATATTCTATGTCAAATTAAGTTAAGATCATCACCCATTTGGCCATTTTCCTAGTGAGAGTTGCTTTAGATAATAGGTATTTCAATGGGTTGATCTTTGCAATAATTTTGATTTGATGTGACAACATGTAGTGTGTGAATTTTTGTGAAGCAAAAACTATTGCTAGGTATGCTTTTTCAATGGGTGAATAGTTCATTTCATAGCCCACCAATGTCCTTCTTATGTAATAGATAGCTCTTTCCTTTCCATTTTCATCATGTTGTGCTAGAAGAGCTCTTAGTGCTGTTGATGTTGCTGAGATATATAAGATTAACAGTTTGTTTCATATCGATGAAATTAACACTGGAGGTTTCAATAAGTAGTCCTTGATCTGTTGGAAAGATTTATCACATTTCTCATCTCATTTTTAATTTATTCCTTTGTGGAGAAGATGCAAAAAGGGGCGAATTTTATTTGATAGTTGCACTATGAACCTTTTGATAGACTGCAATCTTCCTTGTAATCCTCTCATTTGCTTTAGTGTTTGTGATGGTCCCATGTCGAGGATGGATTTTACCTTTGTTGGATCAATTTCTATCCCTCTTTGTGAGACAATAAAGCCAAGAAGTTTTCCTGATGTAACCCCATTTGGATTCAGTCATACCTTGTATTCTTCAAGCCTATCGAAGATGGGTCCTAAGACTTGTATGTGCTCACTTCTTTTCTTTAATTTTTCCAAAATATCATCCACATTATCTTTGACTGTTTGGTGGATCATGTCATGAAAGATGAGGGCCATTTCTCTTTGATAGGTTTCTCCTACATTCTTTAACCTGATGGGGCAAAAATAACCTCATCATAATAAAATATAGGAAGCTTACTTTTGATAATTCAATCCTAAGTCTATGCCAATTTATTAAAATTTAGGAGAAGTAATTGCTTATTTATAGGAAAATTATGCTTTCTTTCTTTATTTTGATCAATTGAGGAAATTGTCCAAAGCAGGTTTAATGGGTTGATTTGAGCGATTTTGTAGGGATTATCAGGTCATCATGCAGCTGTTGCAGAATTTTTAGCCAGCACGTGCCTTAAAGTAATGCTGCGAACCCATTCCTAGATGCCTAAATGATGTGTCGAAGATTCAGTTTTAGTTATTTAAAATTATGTTGTTAAAAACTTTATGGCTCTTCTCGAGCCTTCTACATGTTTTAAAGCTTTAAAGACATCAAGTTAGTTTTTAGTTAAGGAAGAATTTTTCAATGGCTATCCATGCCATCTTAAATTTAGGATTTAGTTAAAAATTTATCTATAAAACTGTAATTTCATAAATAGTGAATAAGATAGAGAGGAAGTATCGTTATGTTGTTTACATGGTTTTGAAAATCACTGTTGAAATGAGTTATCTAATCTATGTTTATTGGTAACTGTCAAATTTGAATGATGGTGACTGTATGTCATAAGAGGATTTGAGTATTTGTAGTTCATGTGAGCTAAAGACGAGGTAGTAGCCCGCGAGATGGCCACTCGAGGGGAGTTAGCCTAGATAGATAAGTATTTTATTGTTAAGTTATTTTCTTTGTTAAAGATAGATTGATGTTCAGTAGGAAAGAATAAGCTGTTGAGGAGTCAAGTCAGTTGTTCCGGAGCACCATTGTTTTTAAATTGTATAAGTTCTCTTCTATAGTTGATAATATTCCTTTACTGTTTAGATGATGCTTAATTGTTTATTTCCTTACTTTTCTGTTTCTGTAATTTTCCAGTTGTTTAGTTTACTTGTTTCTATGCTTTCTAGTTTAGTCGTAATGTTTTCTAAATTAGTTGTCTTATGCTTTTTAATTTAGTATTTCTGAGTTTTCTTAGAGTAATATTATTTTAGAGTTAAGAAGCAATGGCTTTAGTTTAGTGTTGATTTCTGTAGTTTGAAGAAAAATTGAAAATATAAAATGGATTGTTCAAATAATCTCCTTCTGCAAACTACCTTGGACACTGCTCGATCGACAATTGACATTCAATCATTCTAAAGTAGTAGGACCTAACGACAACCTATCACTTTTTGGTGCCGTTGCCAGGGACTTCTTAAAAAGTTGTTTAAAGTGTTATTAGGAGACGGTTGGAAGACAAAGTTTTATGCCAAAAAAATCTTAGTCGACTTTCTTTTCTGCATGGTCTAGAAAAGAAGCCGTCACAGACGTTTGATACCAAAGACCCCCTCAAAATACGTACCTATCATACATAGGGAAGCCCAAGGCTTAGACGACCACACTTCTGAAGAATTATTTGAGCCTACTCCACCAAAGGCTTTCCATTATTTACCTGACGAGCAACCGGCAGAACAACCAGTTATCGAGGAAATTAGTTTTGAGGAACATACTCTTATAAACATCATGGGAGACCATAGGGCTGAACCTAACCACAATGAACCTCAACCTCCTAGAACGTTTACCTATCCTATTACATTAGATGCTGATGATGATACTGTCATGAAGAATGTTTCTCCAGCTTTCCTTCCAACCTTCCGTGGCTTGCCTTCGGAAGACCCTGACCAATTTCTCTTTGAATTTAAAGTCCTATGTTAGACTTATGATTATAAGAACGACAACCAAAAGTTGAAGCTTTTTCTGTCAACTTTGAAGGACTCAACAATGCGTTGGTTCATGGGATTGGGTTCTGGTAGTATAACATCCTGGGAAGAAATGGAGACTGTTTTCTTGCACAAATACCAGAGTTACTATAGGGTAAGTGATCGTAAGGAGGAGCTGTTTAAGCTAAGGAAAAATGAGGATGAATGTTTGGAGGATTATCTTGATAGGTTCCTCTTCCTCTCCAAAATATGTGGAGAAACGACCATTAGTGTAGATATTCTCAAAACAATATTTCTTAAAGGTCTTGATGATGACCCTCGAAGAAACCTTGATTTAATGGGAAAAGGTGATGTATCTCAATTAACTCTCGAAGAAATATGTGAGTTTTGTCGGAATTTCTCCCATACTAGGGGAGGAATCCGCAAAACTAATCTTTTTAAAGGGTCTAATGAGATAGGTAAGCTCCGCAAAGAAATAGTAAACCTAAAAACGGATATTCTCGTGCAGTTGAATACCACCCTAGATGGTATACAAGCTAAAACCCGCAACCCTGAGACCTTGTCAATTTATTGTCCAAGGTATCAGAACAAACACCTATTGCATGAGTGTCCTTTGGATAAAGTCAATGTTTGTCAGCTGTGTGAGAAAAATCATCCTACAAACCAGTGCGAGCTTTTGTCAGATATTAAGAATACTAAGAAAAAAACCATTCAGGTTGAAGAAGAAATACATGCTTTAAACCAAAGTCAAGGAGGTAATTTTCCTTATGGATAGAATCCTAATCCTACATGGAGACCACAAAATAACTGGGCTCATAATCAATGGACTCCATCTTGGAATCAGTCACCTCCACCTCAACCTAATTGGGGAAATCCTTATTGGGGATCACCTGAGTGGAAAAACTACACATGGGGGAATCAACAATGGCCAAATCAACCTCAACAACAGTGGTACCAACAACATGTAGTACCCCAATGGAATCGGGCCCAAAATCAGTTCTATACTGAACCAAGGAGGAATCAACAACAGAATCTACTGCCCCCAGCTCAGAACCCTCCTCAAAATGAGCAAGTAAACCAACCTTATCTTCCAGCACAACCGCTTCCCAATCCTAAAAATAATCGCCAAAATATGCCAGTCTATTCTATCGAACATGAAAATGTTACTAGGCTTAATGTGATACACTGCGGAAATGTGCAGTTGCATTTTGGTCAAACTCTTCAACCACCAACCATTGAAGAAATAGTGGAGGAAACTGATCCTAAAAGTCCAACAAGAGACACGACGTCTAAGCAGGATATTACTCCTCAAGACGAAGAACCTTTTTCAGCGGCAGGGGCTATTGACTTGTCTCAAGGGGAGGAGGGTCAAATCTTAAGTCAACATAAGGATGATCCTGTTCCAAGAAAGAAAAGGATGGCACCATATCCAGAACGTTTAAAATCCATAACTCTGGAAGTTACTCCAGAAGTATCTTTGGCTACGGAAACTGCGTTAATTCAAGAGATTAAGCAGTTGCAAATTGAAGTTCCTTTATTGCAAGAAAAATAAAATAAATCCATGAATTAAACCAGTTAATCAAACAGTTATGTATCAAAACACCAGGGAGGAAGCCAAAAATGATAAATACTGTTCATATTGATTGTTATTTAGCTGATTTTCTATCTAGGAAGACTATTGCTCCAAAATATGATGATCCTGGAAGCCCACTTATAACTGTTATGGTCAATGAGGTAACAATACCAAATGCACTAGTGGATCTAGGAGCAGCTATTAACGTGATGACAATGGATGTAATAGAAAAATTAGGTTTAACTAATTTACGTCCTACAACCATAGTCTTACAAATGGCAAATCAGTCTATAGCCATCCCAAAGAGTGTCATTAAAAATGTCCTTGTCAAAGTTGATGGATGGGATTATCCAGTCGACTTCCAGGTGATTCAATTGCTTACACCTAAGGATAGCTATCCTATAATTCTTGGAAGACCTTGGCTGGCCACAGTTGCTGCTAAGATTGATTGTAGGGAAGGGGCAATGACCATTTCATGTGGCCAGGATAGCAAATGCTTGTTTTTATATCCCCCTACTAAGCCTACTAAGCATGAAAAATTCTGGGTTGATGAACCTGAGGAATTGAATGGTTCAGATAGTTTAGCCTCCCTAGCCATGGTGGTAATTAAACAACATGGGGAAGAACTGGAAGAAGAGTTAGTGAACGAGATAGCACGCCTTGCTATAACCCCGAGTGAGGAAGAAATGATGGATGCTCCAAGGATTTGGGTAGCCAATTGATATAAGTGAAATAGAGCACAGTTATACTACAATGGGAATGTTGTGTCCCTTAGCAAATATGATTCCCAGAACAAGTTATTTCTATGAGGATATCACAAGGTTTACCAAATGATACCTCATATTTTTCCTCTTAATATGTTGTTGCGACCTATGTATACTGTAACCGCAATTCATCTTGGAACAAAATAGATAATGCTATTACCAGGAAAAACATTGAATATCAATAGCTGGTTGACAGAAACTAAAAAGGATAAGTTGTTTAATATGTTAGTACAAAGATCCAAAGCTTTTGCTTGGGATTATACAGACATGAGGGGAATTCACCCAAGTGTTTGCACTCATCACATTTACACTGATATCAATATAAGACCTGTTCGCCAGCCGCAAAGGAGACTCAATCCTGCATTAAAGGATTTGGTCAAAATTGAGATTGAGAAACTCTTTCGTGCTGGATTTATTTATCCAATCTCTGATAGTAAATGGGTATCACCTATAGTGGCAGTCCCAAAGAAAAATGGGAAGTGGAGAATTTGTGTAGATTATTGAGAACTCAATAAAGTCACTTATAGAGATTATTTTCCCTTACCATTCGTTGATCAGGTCTTGGACAATTTGGCTGGGAGGAAGTATTTCTCCTTTCTAGATGGATTTAGTGGTTATAATCATATACAGGTTCCTCCAGAAGACCAAGAAAGAACCACGTTTACCCGCCCTTGGGGCACATTTTCATATAGAGTGCTTCCTTTTGGACTATGCAACGCTCCAACAACCTTCCAAAGAGCCGTTCTTGCTATATTTTTTGCTCTCGTTAATGACTGTGTTGAGGTTTATATGGACTATTTTACAGTCTATGAGTCAAACTATGATGAAGCTCTTCAGAACCTAGATCGATTTCTACAAGTTTGTGAGGAAAATAGACTATCTCTTAGCCATGAGAAATGCTTAATAATGGTGGAGCAAGGAACAGTCTTGGGTCATCATATTTCGTGAGAAGGAATAAAGGTCGACCCTAAGAAAATTGAAGTCATCCAATAGTTGACAATCCCTCAAACTCAGACAGATGTAAGAAGTTTTCTTGGACATGCTAGTTACTATAGAAGGTTCATAGAAGGCTTTAGCAAAATTGCAGCTCCTATGTTCTCTCTTTTACAGAAAGAAGTAGAGTTTGTCTAGACATCTAAGTGTCAACAATCATTTGAAGCCATCAAATAAAAACTTATCTCTACTCCCATTTTGAGAGGACCAAATTGGAGTATTCCCTTTCATATCTATGCTGATGCTTCTGACGATGCCATCGGTGCAGTTCTGGGACAAGAAGATGAGAATAGAGGGAAGTATGCTATATATTTTACCAACAAAAATCTTACTTCGGCAGAAAAGAATTATACAACAACAAAAAAAGAATTCCTAGTTGTTGTTCACGCTATCAAGAAATTTCGTCATTATATTACGGGATATAAGGTCACAGTTTACACAGATCACTCAGCTGTGAAGTACCTAATGAAAAAACCTGTGGTTAATGGTCGAATCAGGAGATGGCTATTGCTCCTTCAGGAGTTTAATACCACGATTCTTGATAAACCAGGGAAATATAATGTGGTAGCCGATTTTGTATCACGAATCAAACATGAAGAAGATGACATTACTCCTATTCAGGATGATTTTCTAGATGAAAATCTATTTGCGATTTCTGCAAAATCGCCTTGGTTTGCAAATATCGCTACCTATTTAGCTGCATCTGAGATACCTCCTGGATTCATGTCTAAGCAAAAGAAGCGACTAATCAGGGAGAGTGCCCCGTTCAAGTGGATTCATGGAATGTTATTTCGTTGTGGTCCTGACATGATTTTGAGGAGATGTGTAAGAGCTGATGAAACCTACAGTATTTTAAGGGCCTATCACGATGACCCGTCAGGAGGACATTACTTTGCAAAGAGAACTTCCCACAAAGTCCTAGGTGCCAGATACTATTGGCCCTCAATGCACAAAGACATTAAGAACACTGTGCATCATTGTGATGAATGTCAGAGGGTAGGAAGACCAACTACTTCTTCCTAAATGTCATTGTTGCCTCAGGTAGTCTTGGAACCATTTGAAAAATGGGGTTTGGATTTCATCGGACCCATAGTTCCTTCCTCTCAAGGGAAAGAGTATATACTGGTTTGCATTGACTACCTGAAAAAATGGGCTGAAGTTCAAACCTTAAGAATAGCTAGGGAAGAGTAGGTTGCATACTTCCTTTATAATAAAATCTTCCTTAAATTTGGAGCCCCTTGAACTATCGTAACTAATCAGGGACCCCAATTCATGTCTCGAGTGCTCTTGGCATTTACCAATCATTTTCAGGTAAGCCATAGAAAGTCATCCCCTTACCACCCTCAAGCGAACGGTCATAAAGAAGTAATTAATAGATAACTGGAAAATATTCTAACAAAAACAGTCTCTTATGGAAGAAAAGACTGGGAGAGGAAGCTCCTTGAAGCCGTATGGGCATACAACACAACCTGAAAATCTACGACTGGATTCAGTTCTTATGAGCTCATTTTTGGGAAGAAGCCTCTTCTTCCCATTGAGTTTGAGTTGCAAACTCTACAAACGACTATGAAATTAGGTCTAGATTTAAAAAGAGCCTAAGTTGAACGAGTTTTACAACTTAGCGAATTAGATGAACTTCGTTTAGACGCCATCCATCAAACTGAACTAATTCAACATCAACGAAAGGTATGGCACGATAAACATATTAAGGAAAAGAAGTTTCACAATGGGGACTGGGCCTTGTTATTTGATTCTAGATACAAAGACCATAAGGGTAAGCTCAGGACTCACTGGTTGGGACCTTATCAAGTTGAGGAAGTCTTTTTGAATGGAACTGTTCGATTAAAGCCAATCGATGGTGACACGCGAACTTTATTGGTTAATGGTCATCGCTTGCGTGTCTAACATAAGCCAGACAATAGGGAAGACTTTACAAGGATGGTCGAAATGCAAGGTGAGGTCCAATGTGTTGACTTTTCCATGATAGAGTCTATCCAGTAAAAACGTAGGGCTTGCTGTTTTTTTAAATTAAAATTAAAAATTAAATTAAAAAAAAAAAAAAAAAAAAATTAATAAATGGACATGTATGCTGAGATATTTTCCTTCATTTAATCTTTATCATTTTTGGACCTAGCTAAATATTTTCATATTTTTGCAGGACTTCTCAAAAAGCAGAAAAAAACTTTCGAAGCACCCTCCAAAGATGCTCCGGAATGTTACGATGCTGATGCTCCGGAACTTGATGTTTTCAAAGCCCGATGCTCCAGAACTTATATAGAGCTTATCATGTTGAGGAGGCGTTCTGCACTAAGGTTCAAAGTCATGAAGATTCTTTTCCATGTCACTCAAACCTTTCATTCTGTTGCTGCTCCGGCTGCATCTTTCAGCGATGCTCCGGAACCTTTCATTCCATTGCTGCTCCGGCTGCATCTTTCAGCGATGCTCCGGAACCTTCATTTCATTCTTCCTCCGACTGCATCTTTCAGCGATGCTCCGGAACCTTCATTTCATTCTTGTTTCGGTCGTACCACACACCGATGCTTCGAAACTTAAGCACTTGTTTCGAGCGCGTTGGCCAAAATACGTGCTCTAGAACTCGTTCGTTTATCTTCCGCCACCTTTTTCAAAATTGTAAAAAATTTTGTGATTCTTTCGCCAAAATATCCAATACATTTGTCTTTCTATTTTTTCTTTATTTATATGTAAGCCACCTAACTCCATACTCCACATTGACAGCTCCATCCCCCATAGAATTCTGCACCATATCATAATAACTTCATTGTCATTTCAACCAATGCCTTCACGTCATCCTATCAAATCTATGAGGATTAAGATCTTTGAACGATCACGAAATGAGGGTAAGTATTAATTTTCGCTTTAAATAGGTAGTTATTTTCAAATAAAGAATAATTAATTGTCACAAACCTCACTTCCAATTTAGTAATTCATGCCACCCGACGATCAATCACTTGTATGGCAAAGCCTTTCGCAAACCTCCATGCAGATTGGAAATCATTGAAGCTTAAGCTGCAAATAAAACAAATAAGTAATTTCAGAGGAAATATTTTCAAAATGAACCTGTGTGGGAGCTTTGTGCTGGAATTGAATTTCTTGCAGTGTACGAAATCTAGAAATGGGGGGTGGAAAAAGAAAGGCAGAGCCAGATTTAGTGAAAAAATTATTGGGATTGAGTAATATCTCCAGATTGTTCGAAGAAGCAGGGTGGTTAAACTTCATCAGGAAATTTGAAGGCCATAATGAAAAGTTGGTAAGATCCTTTGCTGAGAACTACACAAATGGCGAAGTGGTACTTCAAGGAAAGCGTTTCAAGGTAAGCTCTAAGATTATTTCTTGCTTATCTGACTTAGAGAATACATGTATAAATATAAAAGAAACCTCTCAAGTAACGTACCAAAAATTAGCTAAATTATTTGTTAAAGAGGGAGACCCATATCCAACGGTAGTAATAAGCACCAGGGGACAAAATAAGGGATTCTAGAGAACTTCCATATTAGAACCTTGGGGTACTGCCGTTGTGTGGATTATGAAGTACTTTACTTGTGAAGGTCAACTTACCAAAGTTGTAGGGCCTGCCTTTCGTATGTTGACCCATTTACGTCATGCAAAAGAGGACCCAACTCTTAGGGTTAATATGCCTGAATTCTCGTTTGATTCCTTAAAAACTTCCATGGAGAGGTATAAAACAGGGTTTGGGCCTTTGAAACACCACAGGTTAATTCAACTAATCTGCAAGTATCACTTCCGGAAGAAACCCAAGGGGAAATAGGAATTTTTTTTAGAGAAAATGGAGAAGCCTGCAGTTGCAAGAACCATAGAATTAGGGGAACCATCCCAACAGGCTATTCCATCATCCAGAGCAACTTCCCCTAAGGGCTCTCCAGCTCCGGAAGCTCTTAATCCCACCACTCCTGGTGAGGATTTTTCAGACCTCTGCGGTGATGAATTCCAAACCCCTGGCCTGCAAGAATAGGTTCATATTGTTTATTCTGACATAAGTAAACCAAGGAAAAGGAGAACAAGGAAAAATCAAACACCTATTATTTTATAGGAATCACCTCTACTCAGAAGGAGTAAACGGTTGGCTTTTGAATTCCTTGAAACCCCAATACAGGGTAAGGAGGGAAGTTCACAAAAGAAAAAGTCTAAGCGGCCACAAGAGCCCATAGAAATTTCAGAGCAAGCTAGTGAAGATGAGACACCCCTAAATGGAGAGGATCCAAGTGAAGTATTTCCTTTCCATTCTACACATATTGAGGAAATTTTCAATGATGAAACTCATAACAAAGACCCTGAAGGGAATTGCAGTATGCCAGAAAATTTGTCACCCATTGTAGATAAAATTGTTGAAACAGTTGAAACCAGTTGTGCTAGTGTTGAACTAGAAAAGTATAAATTAGAAATTGATGATTTACAGAGGCAATTGTCTAAAAATAACGAATTTATAAAATTGCAAAAAGAGGAGTTGGTTGTACAAACTGCTATAATAAATAAAAGGGATTAGGAAATAAGAGACTTGAAGCTACAATTGCAGGACAAAGACTCAAACATCTATAAGTTGTAGGAACAAGTGCAAGAGCAGTATGAAAAGCATAAAACTTATAGTGAGAATATTGCACAAAAAGATGTAGAAATGGGAAAAATACAATAGAATTTTGTGCTCATGCTCTCAGCTTTCGAGGAGGACAAGAAAATAAAGACCGAGGAGTTGAACACTTCTATCAACAGAGTAGTTGAACTAGAACAGGATCTAAAGGAATGCACCATGAGACCCCAAATTGAGTCCAAAGTAATTCAAATTGAACCAGTTATAACTGATTGGTTCCAGGTCAACATTCCACCTCTGCTAACAAAATGGATGGAATAGTGTTACTTCCTCAGAAATTTCCAAACTGAAAATCATAGGCTGAAGAAAGAACTGGTGCTCCTAAAGGAGTCATTTCACAAAGCCTACCGAGGAAAACAAGATGCCTGTCAACTTATGGACTGTTTGCTGAACTGTAGAAGGCCATCGAGGATTTACTCAATGTTTTTGAATGAACAATGGTTGAGATGGAAACCGTTCAGGATCTATAATGATCAACCTTATGAGCCTAATGAAAAAGAGTTTGTAAAAATATTTGTAGAATCAACTCCTGAAGACCAGGATTTAATTTGTGAATTCTTTCTGCATGATTTGTTATTGGAAAATCATACAGATTTCTTTATTAATTTGTTGGAGAAGTTGAATTGAGGGCATTTCTCTCAATAATGAGAAATCAAATTCACTGGCAAGATCCAACAAAAGAATTTACACAGGTAGAGAAAATGATGGGTTTCCAGATCAGGTCCCCAAATTCAAGGCCTGATGGGTTCAAAGCTACATTTTTGTCTCTTCTTGTTAATGAAAAGATGAAAGAAAGGTATGACAATAGCCTTAAGATGTGTTATGAAAATTTCATAGAAAATGGACATAAATTAATTGGCAAAGCATGGCATGCATGTTGAGGAAAGGTTCACCCCTCTTCCTGCTTATTTAAAGAAAAGAGAAGTTATTTCTCCCCTAAACATCAGATGGTTTTTCAAAAGGGATGATGCTCTAATTAAAATCCTGAAAACACTAAGAACGAAATGGATAGGAATGAAATACAGCCCCTCCTTGCTACTTAATCCACCCCCGACTTTTAATATTTCCATAGATCAGAATGATAGACTCTTTAATGAGTGGAGAGAAAGTGTGATGTTCCATAGAGTGTTCATTCATAACCCTGAAGCTTTCAATGCATCAGCCAGGGAAACACATGATCTCAATACTCTTTATGAAGAATGGAATAGAACTCAAGGGTTTAACTATGGAGCAGGAGGACCTGCCGAAAATTAGGTAGGGGAGGAAATGATGGGGCGAAAATAACCTCATCATAATAAAATCCGGGAAGATTACTTTTGCTAATTCAATCCTAAGCCTGTGCCAATTTATTAAACTTTAGGAGAAGTAATTACTTATTTTTAGGAAAATTATGCTTTCTTTCTTTCTTTTGATGAATTGAGGAAATTGTCCAAAGCAGGTTTAATGGGTTGATTTGAGCCTTTTTGTAGGGATTATCAGGTCATCATGCGACTGTTGCAGAAGTTTTAGCTAGCACGTGCCTTAAAGTAATGTTGTGAACCCACTCCTAGATGCCTGGATGATGCACCAAAGATTCAGTTTCAGTTATTTAAAATTATGTTGTTAAAAACTTTATGGCTCTTCTCGAGCCTTCTACATGTTTTAAAGCTTTAAAGACATCAAGTTAGTTTTTAGTTAAGGAAGAATTTTTCAATGACTATCCATGCCATCTTAAATTTAGGATTTATTTAAAAAGTTATCTATAAAACTGCAATTTCATAAGTAGTGAATAAGACAGAGAGAAAGTATCGTTATGTTGTTTACATGGTTCTGAAAATCATTGTTGAAATGAGTTATCTGATTTTTGTTTATTGGTAACTATCGAATTCAAATGATGGTGATTGTATGTCATAAGAGGATTTGAGTATCTGTAGTTCATGTGAGTTAAAGATGAGGTAGTAGCCCACGAGCTGGCCACTCGAGGGGAGTTAGCCTAGATAGATAAGTATTTTATTGTTAAGTTATTTTCTTTGTTAAAGATAGATTGTTGTTCAGTAGGAAATAATATGTTGTTGAGGAGTCAAGTCAGTTGTTCCAGAGCACCATTGTTTTTAAATTGTATAATTTCTCTTCTGTAGTTGATAATATTCCTTTATTGTTTAAATGATGCTTAATTGTTTATTTCCTTACTTTTTTGTTTCTGTAATTTTCTAGTTATTTAGTTTACTTGTTTCTATGCTTTCTAGTTTAGTCGTAATGTTTTCTAAATTAGTTGTCTTATGCTTTTTAATTTTTTATTTCTAATTTTTCTTAGAGTAAGATTATTTTAGAGTTAAGAAGTAATGGCTTTAGTTTAGTGTTGATTTCTGTAGTTTGAAGAAAAACTGAAAATATAAAACGGATTGTTCAAATAATCTCCTTATGCAAACTGCCTTGGACACTACCTAGTCGATAATTGACATTCAATTATTCTAAGGTAGTAGGACCTAATGAAAACCTATCATAACCCAAATGGCATCACATTCTAGTAATAGGTTTCCCATGGACAAGTGAATGCAATTTTATGTTGATCCTCCTTGGCGATTATGATTTGATTGTATTCTGAAAGCCATCCATGAGATAGCATTTCATGCCCAACTATTAATTCCATGATGAGGTTGATGTTAGGAAGAGGGAAATGCCTTGTTCAAGTCTTTGAAATCTATGCATATTTTGATGCCCCTAGTGGGTTTTGAGACTGGTACCAGTTTTGAAACCCACTTAGGATAATCTATCGGTCAGATGAATCCAACGTCAAGAAGCTTTTGTAACTCTAGTTTCACCAAGAGTGCTATTTGAGGGTGCATTTTCCTTATCTTTTTCTTGATTGGTTGGGGTTTAGGATAGAGTGCTAAGTGATACACAACCACTTCTCGATCGAGCATTGGCATATTTGTGTATGACCATGCAAAGTTAGCTCGTCGCTCTTTCAAAAATGCTGCTAAGTTTCTTTGTTCTTCATCCAACAAGGATTCAACATAGAAAGTGATATTGGGTGCTTCTTTTGTTCCCACATTAACTAGAGTGGCCTTTTCTAATAGCACTGCTAACTTTTTGGGATGCATTTCACTAAGGGGGAGATTGAATCCCTCATCCTCAGGCACCTCGGAGAGGTTTTCACCTTCGAATATGTCCTTTCCTTTTACTATTTTAGGATTAGAGTGTGCCACAGTGATGTTTTCACTCAAATATTTTCATGTTAGTTGCATTTCATTTATTTTGCATCTGAAGGATTCAATCATCTCCCCATACTATGCCCCTATATCTAGCTCTATGTCAAAACTTGATTTATGATCTACCCATGATAGATTGTCGTAGAGTCCCATGAATTCTGAGACCACTTCATCATTTTTGAATAAATCTAGAATCGATGGTCCTTGTTCAACCATGTCAATGAGTTGTGGGTATACTAGGCGTATTTTAGTTGAGTGATTTCTTGGAGCAAAGGATATAATGGATATCATGAAGAGGGAGTTATTATCAAATAATTCAGTAACATCAAGGGGGAAGTCATCTAAGGTCATATCACGTGATGTAGGTAACCAAGAGGAAGCGTCGTCTCATTTAACGAAAGTACCTTTTCCAATAAGGGTGACCTTTCTAGTAGTGCAACCTAGGCCAAAATTCTTTAATCATTTCTTAGGAATGATAGGTTCTAGCAAGCCATTGTTATTTAGTCCTAGCTTTTCATTCTTGTTATAACCCCATTCTTTCATTAGTTGCAAGCCTTTATTGTCATCTCCTATGGGAAGAACATGGACATGTCGTTCATCCTGATAGAGGAGTTTAGAGACATCCTCCTCATCGATATCTTCTTGATTTAAATCTTCCCACTTGGTGAAGGTAGTAGCTGCGATATTGATTGTTCTGGGCTCCTTGGTGCTAGATGTGGGTTTCCCATGGGATTGAGGAGAAAGAGGTAGCTCTCCTAAGATAAAGGTATCTTTCATTAGCTTATAGTTCCCACAACCATCATCTTGAATCATTGCTTTGATGTCAGGAATGTTCTACACAAAGGGTGTTTTCCATTGCTAAGGTAGATGCAAGGGATGATGGGTCAAAAAATGAGGTAGATGGTGTAGGTGCTTCGTCATTCTTGGGTATTTGGGGTATCTTATAGAACTTAGCCTCAAGATTCTTGTAGTAGTAAAAATGCTCAGGATCTCCATGAATGGTAATTTCTCTACCCTCAAAAGGAAACTTCACACATTGATGATAGGTCGAGGCTATAGATTTTAAGGCATGGATCCATGGTTGACCAAGTAAGATGTTATAGGAAAGATCAAGGTATAACAGTTGGCATGTATTTTTTGCAATGAGAGGTCCTACTTGGATGGGAAACACAATGATGCCTTGTGATACCTATTCTTGGTCATCATATGCTCTCATGGTGGTACTCTTTTCTTTCTCAATAGTATACTTTGAATAGCCTAGGTTCTTGATTAACTGTAGGGTGAAAATGTTCAGACCAACACCTCCATCTACTAAGACTCTTTTGACCTTGTTTTTATGAATAATAACCTCAAGGTGTAATGCATGGTTATGAGATGGTTGTGATGGTAGGTATTGCTCTGAGAAGGTGGGAAGATGATTAGCGATATGCCCTACCATAGCTTGAAATTGCTAAGTGTCAATATCCTTAGGGACAAATGACTCGGATAATGCTTTTTCTAATATTTCCCTATGTGGGGAGGATAGCCTTAATAGATATAAGATTGATATCTATGCGAGGGTCTTCTTAAGCTGATCTAGGAGATTATATTTGTTGGGATTTGATGTTGGCAAAGTAGGTTATGTCCTAGATTAAGATGGGACTCCTTGGATGGTAATTTTTCTATGTCATGTGGTGACTCCACACTCTGCACTAGATCCTTTGATGGTGATGATAGTAATGACATTATCACAGGAAGCGACAACATTGGAATAGGTATGTTGCATATTTTTGTAATCCTTAGCTTTGTCATTGTTGTTCCCTTTGTTATGATTTGGCATAGGGTTATTGTATATCTTAAGATCCTGATTCCCAGTTGGCACTTCAACAGATATGGTGTCATTCTCTATGAGGTTTTGGATGATATTCTTGAGTCTCATGCAATTTTTTAGTCTTGTGTCCTTTAATTTTGTGAAAATCATAGAGATCGTTCTCATTGTACCAGGATGGTTTCTCTTGGGGTTCTTGGTAGTTTTCAAAGTTAGGAAGTGTTATCAAGTTTGACTCTATCAACTTCCTCATGATGGTTTCGATAGGTTTAGATAATTGTGTGTACTTTCATTTAGGATAGTTGTTCTTGTTGGTAGTTTTCCTTTGTTGCATCTCGGTATTGTTGATCTGATTGTTTTGAGGAGGCGTTGTTTGTTGCATAGTTGGTTGAAGTTTAGCAACTTGATTGTTGTTTGGTCTAGGAGCACTTAGGACCACCTTAGCATCTACCACACATCATTCATCACATTTTTTTTTAGCCCAAACATGAGGCTTGTCATTTAAACTATTTGATGGGTGGTTGTAAGCTTGAGTATTTCTAGGTGAGATTAGAGCCCGTTCAATGTTAAGGGCTCTAGAGACAATCTCATCATAGGATGTGATGCACTGCATTTTTAAGTGGAAAGATAGATCAGGATCCAGATTTGCTATGATTATTCCCACTTGTTCTTCGAGAAGGTTCCACTTGCTCTTACTAGATTTTTTTGTCTCCATCATTGCAAGAAATTGGTGAAAGATTCTCCTTTGGTTTGTTTGAGAGTGTACAACTCTTCTAGACTAACGTCCATATCAAGGTTGAAGGAGAAGTGATCAATGAATTTATCAGTGATTTCTTGAAAAGTTTTGATACCGAGAGGTAGATGAGAAAACCAATCCATGGCAATATTTTTTAAACTTCAAGGGAAGAGGCACATCAAATAAGAATCATTGTAGGCCACCTCCATACACATGACATTGAATTCTTTTTCATGGTCCACACGACTTCCTCTCCCTTTGTATTGATCAAGTTTGGGGATTTCAAATATGGGAGGGAATGGTACCATTGCGATGTTTCAGTCAAATGGACAAGGACATAGATTCTGTGTATGGGGCTTCTTTGTCTTGCTCATTTGAAGGTCCTATTTTTCTTGGGATAGCACCTTAAATTATGATGCTAGATCATCTTGTGAGTTTGATGGAGGAACATATGGTGGGATGATGGATGAGTTGTATACAGGATTTTGATATGATGATGTTCTATTGAGGATTACAGTAGGAACTTGGTTATTGGTGTTTTTGTTGTTGTTGTTGGGCATACTACTAAGCTAGTAAGGCTTGTTGTTGTTGTTGCACTGCAAGGGCTTGTTGTTGGGCCTGCTGTTGTTGTTGTGCCACTAGGGCTTGTTGTTGATCTTGGTGTTGTTGTTGTGTCATGAGGGCTTGCTGTTGGGCCTAATGTTGTTGTTGTGCTACTAAGGATGCTTGATAGGCTTACTATTGTTGTTGTGCTACTAAGGATGCTCGATAGGCTGCTTGTTGTTGTTTTTGTGTGGCTAAGGCTGCTTGTTTTTATTGTGCTGCTAAGGCTACTTGTTGTTGTTGCTACTTATATTATTGTTATTGTGTTGCTAAGGTTGCTTGTTGTTGTTGTTGGATGGCTTGCTGATAAGCTCGTTGTGCTTGCTATAAGACTAAGGTATGATCTTGCAATGTAGGACCAGTTGGTTGCTAGGACACTTGTGATTGATTGTGGGTGTTGATTTTTTGGATGGGTTGTGAGCTGGTGATGAGAGGTTGGGAGTTTCCTTGGTTTAACATTCCTTGTAAGATGGTAGATTGAGGTGGAGGAATGTAATTTTGAGGTCCCATTTGATTTTGTATAGTGAAGGGGACCGTGGGGAAAGATGAGGATGGCGTCATTAGATTTTACAATGGTAATGACATACTAGGACCTTGAGTCCATTGATTGAAAAGGTTCCCTTTTCCAATGTCATGAGGATTTCCTTGTCCTAGAGATGTGGACAAAGGATTACTTATGTTGACGAGATTCGTTACCAAAGGATTTATTTGAGATAGGTTGATGATGGATGGGATGGATGTGTTTTATGACACCAATGGGATAGATGAACGAATGAGAGGATTGGGAAAAGATGTCCCTATTTGCATTGAGGTTGACTTAGTGATATATTATTGACATGCCCTTGTGTGTTATTTGGAGATAATTGGTACATACTACTTTGCGTGATGGTGGTCACACTTGAGGTACTCATGGGTATGGATGAAGAGGGGTGTCCTCAATATGTGGAAGTTGTGGTGGAGTAATGAAAGTCAAGGGGTTAATATGGATGTTTAGGATTTTCGAGGATGGGAGGAGCACCAAAGGTAGGTGTCCAAGTGGTTGTTGGAGGTGGAGGATTGGTATCAAGGGTACCCACAAGTGTACTGCTTTCAAACAGAAGAGCTAGATCAAAGTCCTTAGCAAGGCCAGTTGCAAGACTAGGAGTGGATGTTTGATTTATCCCCGATGGTGGAGTTGTGAAGCCTTGTGCCAAATTTTTTGTAACAAATGATGAGGAAATTGGAGCTATATTTTCAAAGGCTTGATGTTCCATGATTCCCTCCCTAGTAAGCTCAAAGGGATTGTTTGTGATGTCTTCAATCTCATATGGTCCTAATGAAGATGATGGTTGTTGTGATGGGGTGACTTGAATTCTCGGATCAAATTCTAGAGGATTTGGATCACTTGAGGTAAATGTGACTTTTGTTATCCCCATGATTCTCTTGTATTGTGATCTTGTCTTTACCATACATTTTGGGTCACTTATGGGAGAGTTATGTTGAGATTTGTAATGTTTGAACTCTCTAGTTGACTCAAATCTAGGTAAAAGGGACACTCTAAGTCTTTTTGGAGCAATGATGACAATGGGGGATGAAAATATGGGTGATATAGAAAGTGATTTTTGCAAACATTTTGGGAGAACACTTTTGACTTGAATTTGATGTTTTGATGATAGGATAAAGGATTTTTATGAACTTGAGAATATTTAGGGTAGACTCATGACCTTATCTATTTTGTATGTGAAATCTATCCTTTTCCATGCACCTAGTTAAGTTAGTTTTCATCAGAGGAGTTCAAAGGAGTTCAAGACCATAAAAAGGACCAATGTTTTAGATAGGTTGATTATCATGAAAAAGACCTAGATTTTGACCAAAAAAGAACATATACAATTCTGGATTGTTCCTTGAAACACATTTGTAGAAGTTTACCAACAATTTGTTTCTGATTTGGTATAGTGTTGAAATGTTGTTTTTGATTTGTTTTAAACTAAGGTTCTTAAGTTTGTAATGACGATCGGTAGACCTTCTCTTAGGGATTTTAATTTTTTATGAGATCATTTAGAGAAGAAGAAGATATTTATTGTCACATGGTGGGTGGTAATATAGGCCTTCGGGCCAAAATATTGGTTCTTCATTCTTCTTTATCTTAGATGGTTGTAGTGATTATCCACTGATTGGATGTTTCCTTGGTTTCAAAAGTGAAGCTTCTTAATATGCTAATGATACCTGTTTGTTCTCCCTCAATGAATTCAAAAATTGATTGAATGGTAGCACCTATAAGGTTGGGTTGTTGAATGAGAGCGATTAGTCTCCAAACGGTCATGTGGGGTTCAAATTGTTAAGTTATCTTGCTTAAGTGAATTTATTTTACCACAAACACTTGTCTTGATTAATTTTTCAAACAAAATTTTTTATGTCCAAAACATCATAACTTTCACAATGTCCATTTTATGAGAATCATGAGGTTGAAGCCATAATTGCCTATGTTGTCTTTGGAAAATATGGATTGAGATATAAGTCAAATTATTTAGAAATCTCTTAGGATATAAATCCTTAGGACAAGCATTAATATCGAGGCTTTTTCAAAAGGTATCCATATTTAGGCCAAAGTGTTTGAAATTTGGAGGAAGATTGTGAATGTTTGTTTCCAACATTTTAGACCCAAGCAAGGTATTAAACTAACTCACAATCATTTACAATCCTAGGTTGAAATGGTCATACTTGTTGAATCCCCACTTGGATTTCTCCAAACACTAAGATCTTGTGATCAGTTAGAGATTTGGCGACACTGGCTCCCCTCCCCGACACACTCTTCTCGGGACCACCAAATCTCAAAATCCCGAAGATCCTAAAATCCTAAGGATTTTTTGGTTTCAATAATGAGCAGTACAAATGTGGGGTGGCTTCAGAACGTGCGTTCTTGCACCAACAAGTATTAGGGATCTTGGATTCTAAACAATGGTTCGTAATAAGGGATTTCCTTCAAGGTGGCCACACACACAACAAGATTAGCTCAAGGTTATTTCAACCATGAGGCCTCCCAATATCTTCCTAAGAAGAGATTTTAAGGGGTGACACTTGTTGGTGTGACACATATGCACTTGTTGTTTTATGATTTTAGTCACAAACACATTTTTATATAGTAACTTGGAAGAGCTTGGCTTTAGATCATTACTACTTGGGTCATTCCCTCCTTTTGAACCGGGAAGGCAGGCCCTTCTAAAGATAAAAAATAGCAAGGAAGTACATTCGTAGTTCGATCATCCCAGTTTGCATGAAAGAGTGAGAGAACACACACCATGCCTTTTCCCTACACTAGCAAGGGGTTCATTTTTAATTCGAATTGAAAGATGTAGGTGATTATAAAAGTGTTAAGGTATGTTTCTATTTATCAAGATCACCAAGTGGTGCGAGAGAATTGCATACGCATTCAACAAAAAAGATGTAAATCAAAACACAACAAACAGTTGTAAATTTTAACCCCTAAGCTAAGATGAATTCATTTTATGCACCAAACAAAATTTAAGTTGCCTTGTTCAATTTTAAGCCCAAAAGACAATGATGATGAGGGTTCAATTTTAGTCTCGATTGAGTGTTCATTTTAAACCCAAATGAAATTTAGTGAGGTCCTAGAATGTAAAGTAAAAAACATAAGAAATTGAGTTATGATTGCCCCAAAGCATCAAAATCTTGTTACAATCATAAAATATTAAGATGAGAATGCTTCTTCACTTTAGCTTCGTGTTGTCCAATCCTGCAAAACCATGTTAGTCTAAAAACCAGAACAACGTTAGAGGCATGTTAGTACGCTGATGGGTAAACCCATAATAGTGGTGTACAATTTTGATGAGGAAGGAAATTTGTAAAAATGCTCACACATTCAAAATTTCATGTTTTAAAGGGTTCGTTCGAACTAGGGGGTTTGCATGAACCCAAAAGAGGGGTTCGGTTGAACCCTTAGTTCGAGCGAACCCCCTTTTGCATGGTGGGTTCGCTCGAACCCTATGATGTCACATTTCTTCATAGAAACGAATGGAAAATTCAAAAAAAAGGGGGTTCGAGCAAACCCCCCTTCGAACGAACCCCCTTTCACCCTTTCGAGCGAAGGGGGGTTCGTTCGAATGGGGGTTTGCTCGAACCCCCCTTTTTTGCCCTTCTCCCCCTCTTCCACCAAATTTTAGCAGATTTCTGCCCTTCGAAGCTCGGGTAGAGGATGAAAATGGAGGATAATTCACAAACCCAACTGGAAGATGGTAGTCCTTAGAACGAGCTATTCAACGAATAAAATTTTAATATGTTTTGGTTTTATTATGTATGTGTTTTTTTAGTTTTATTAAACATAGGTTTTTCACCGAAAATCAACCTCTCTATTTTGCACATGTAGAAAAATAGCAGATTATAAAAATAAATTTAAAAAAAATATGTTTGTGCTGGGTATTGATGTCCTTGATCCATTAAAAAAATAAAATTTCAATTTTGATACATACAAAAAAAGTTATGTTGTATACAATCCACCTATGTCTGAATTGCAATTGGTTTGACTTTGAAACTTGATTAAGGAAAAAATATTCAATAAAAAACTATGAGACCAAATGGAAGTGCTAAATATCATAGTTACAAATCTAAATTTGAAAAAATTAGAATTTTATCCTTCATACAAAAAAATTTATGTTGTATACTATGAGTGTCACTTTTTAGAAATGTTGTTTTCTGAAAAAAACTGATTTTCGTGGGAGATGGAAAAAGAAGTGCAATCTGATTCCAAAATTTTTGAAAAAAATATTTTTAGAATCTACAGACAAAATGTGATGAGACTCTAGTTTGTATCATCTTCAAATTCCTCATGGTTTAACCGCTATAGGTGCCCGAATGTGAAGATTTAGTTAAAAATAATAATTTTAGTGTCCAGTTTGGCCAAAAATTGTAAACCACTATTGTGGGATCACCTTGATGACTTGAAAAAATAAAAACACATGCTGAAAAACAATCGTTAAAATTCTTACCAAAGTTGGGTGTCGCTATACACGATAGCGTCGCTTTGGTGAACAAGTGTGTCGCTCTACGGGAAAAAGAAAGAGCATGATAGCATCACTATATGATCAGGCATCTCCATTTGTAAATCTTTGATACCTCTATATTATATTAGCCTCTCCATTTTTTTAATTAGCATCAATGTATTTAAGAGGTGTCATAGTTTGAAATGACGATAGTGTCGCTATATGGTGTCGCTGAAATTGAGTTGGACGTTGCTCTTTCCTACAAAATTCAAAATGAACTGATTCAAGCTAGAAATTGATTAAATTTGATCGGTTTTCCCTCCTTCTATCACTATAATTTTGATCGAGGATATTAGTATGGTTCGATTACGCTTGATCCATGAAGAATCAAAGCATAACGAAGCCACTAATACTCAATCTTAAACAAGATTATTCAAATGAAAGTTAAACTAAAAATTTATTGAAACACAACATTCTAAACTAAGAAATCGTTTAAATGTCTACTCTAATCCATCTGAAACTTATCCTATTTTGGAATTGGTGTTGTGTTGATGTGGAACAACGAACCTTTTTCAATCCCATGATCAATGAGCTTGTTTCAATCGATTCTATTGAAGTGAATCAATGAAACCGTTGTGATAATGGATGAAAACATGATTTATGCTAAAATGAGTATGATGCAAGAGTTAATCTACATGATTTTATGCTAAAAGATGCAGATATGCAATTGCTAAGCTAATCTAAATGAGATTTAAACTAAAAAGATTCAAACCCTAGTTCTCTAATTAGCTAAATGGATGCATGGAAGCTAAGCTATTTATGCAGCTAATTTAAACTAAAATATGTTAAAAGTATGCAAAGTATGAGTGTGAGTGTGAGTGATTTCAATATCATAAGTTTGATGTTGAGAGATGGATCCATTTGTCTCCAAATAGTGACGTATTTATAGGAAAGTAAATGAGAAATAGAGGATTGAGATTGAAAAAGCTAATCAATGGTCAAGGATGGAGGAAATAGGAGGCATGGATCATGGATTCTCATCAACAGGTGAGAATGAAAGATGAGATTTAATCAAGGGTTTTCATTCCTTCCAAACAAGCACACTTTTGACCTATACAAGAGGTCAAAAGTTAACTTGCACAAGAAGTTACAAGGTAACTTGCACTTGAAGCTTTGTGAAAATATTCCCTTTCTTAAATGATTTGAGGAGAAAGAATATTCTTTGGAATATTCGTGGGTGAGGAAATAGATAATTTGCTAATCAAAACAAAATTTAATTGTGCAAAAGGGGACAAAATATTCCATGGGAATATTCCCTTGCAAGTGGCAGGAATTGGATTAATGAGATAATTTCTAATTAAACAAGGTTTAATCATGCAATCAGGGGAATTAGAAGAATAAAGTGATATTCATTAAATTAAATGATTTAATGAATGGGAAAAAAGGTGAAATGACATTTAATTAAATACTTAAGTTATTTAATTAAATGGGAAGACTTAGGGAATTAAATTAAATACTTCGATCTATTTAATTTAATGAGATGAAATGTTAGCGTGAAAGGGGGT
This sequence comes from Sequoiadendron giganteum, assembly GCA_007115665.2. Lineage (NCBI taxonomy): Eukaryota > Viridiplantae > Streptophyta > Pinopsida > Cupressales > Cupressaceae > Sequoiadendron > Sequoiadendron giganteum. The sequence goes on along the minus strand of CM021109.1, from coordinate 441,251,528 downwards.
GAATTAACTTGATTAGATTAATTAGGTTAATAGATTCAAATTACATAGTTAATTAAACAACTAGGATAATTTAATCAGCTAAGCGAAAAGAGGATGAAGTTTGAGAGGAAATGATGTTAGTATACCTGATTCGAGTGCATAATATCATTCGAGAAATTTTTCAGTGTCTACAGGAGTATCCCCTACAATAGGATTTTATTAGTCTAGCCATAAAAAAATCCCTTAGATTTTCATGTATGTCTAGCAGGGCACTTGTAACTACAACATATCACAAAAAAATCCCCGTTGTTATGCTTTGATGGATGTCCCTTCAGATATCTGATGTAGTGCACCTTATTATAGTGCAAGCCTATTTTTCAGATTGTTTCATTTAGCATCACCAATATTCTCTACAAGAACATTGTCCCTATTTAAAATGATGGAAATGCTTCACATCTCCCAGAACAATTTCTCTTGCAAGAATCTTGGAGATGAATTTAGATGTAGTGTGAAAATCAAAACATACTCAAAGGTTCTTAACAACTCTAATAGTTGTACCAAGGGCCATGTTTAACAAACCAAATGCAATCTATGGTGGCATATAAATGATTCTTTTTTCTTCTATTCCATAGCATTAAGTAAAAGTCTTGAATATGGAAATACCCTGCTGCCTTCATTTGCCAAAGCCACTTTCTCCAATTTTGCATAGCTCTCCCATGTTTGTGGATGTGATCTATCTTCGACAATTTTTCAATTAATTTATCTTTCTATTGTGTTTGGACCTACTTTTGTAAACTTGCAATATACAATGCACTTTTATTCTTTCTAAATTGAGACTAATAGTAATTTTGTTGGTTGTATTGAAAAAAAATTCATTTATAGCGGAAAAGGAAGCACCTTGTTGCTCATATCAGATGGCATGTTGCATATAAAGGAGGAAAGATTCTAACTGGGTTGTTAATGATTGCATTGAAGGAGAGAGCTTCATATATGGGACACGATCAACACTCTCCTTAGATTCTACATGCTACAGCTTGCTCCAGAAAGATTACCCACATTGTAGAATTTTTAAGAGATGAAAGGGGCATGTGCTCACATTGAAAGGATTCAAGCATGTGTTTCCATCATTGCAAAAGTTGGAGTTAAAGTTTCTTTCTTGCAGTCATTTCTGTGCAGTATTGTAACTTAGATTTTTTAGTCTTGTGACTGAAAATAGCAATTGTAATGCTCTATTTCTAAGTTTTAATTAGAAAACCTTTCTTTTATTAATAAAGTTCATTGATTTTGCCTTCTCAATGGTTGTGTTATTGTGTGCAATTGATGATTGATGTGTATTTCTGTGTTTTATGCTAAATCCTCAAATATTAATCAATTAAAATAACTAACTATTCTACTAATTGACATCAATTGATAATTAAATTGACTAAATATACTACCAATTGACAAAAATTAGTGAACAATGAATAAAAATGACTAAATAAGTGACTAGTTAACAACAATCAATGACTAAATATATTAGTGAATAAAAAAATGACTAAATAAGTGACTAGATTACAACAATCAATGGCTAAATCAACAACTAAATAAGTGACCAGTTAAATATATCAGTGAATAAAAAATGACTAAATAAGTGACTAGATTATAACAATCAATGACTAAATCAACGACTAAATATATCAGTGAAAAAAATGACTAAATAAGTGACCAAATTACAACAATGAATGACTAAATCAACGACTAAATATACTACCAAATCAATCAATCAAAACAACCAATAAATGACTAAAAATGGTTTATTCATCAATTTGGTCACATTATATATGATTGGCAATAAAATACTAATGGTCACGTGACCAAGTTCAGTCATTTATTAGCAATTTTAGTAGTTTTTCAGTCATATATTGTTGTTTTTGTACTAGTGGCAAGAAAAGTTTTCCCTTATGAAATACCTTTCCTTCATGCATCTGTGTGTTGTGTTACAAGAATATCAACAAATGGTGGTTTAGTTCAGGAGTTCTTCCTTGCACTCGCATTCAGAAGGAAAATCTATCATATCAATCTCAGGAAAAGGTAAGGCTATTGCAAATGTAGTAGTTGCACTGAATGATAATGGCCTTAGATGCAACAAAAAGCTCACAAAGTTAGCGAAATCTTATTCTTCCATCTTATAGAAGTTGTTGAAGGATAAGATCATAACCTTGGAGAACCCTAGATCTCTCAAGGAACCCTATCCTGATTGGTACGATGCAAATTCCTTCTGTTAGTACCATCGAGTTAACAAACACGATACCGAATGTTGTATGTGCTTGCATCATGAGATACATGACCGCATCGAGGATAGTACTATTAGTCTTGATGGGAATAGAAAAAATGAAAATAAATTGGCGGCGAAAGAAAATAGTGAGTTCAAATATACACGGACCCAATTCCGTCACATTCTGCTAACTTAATCATTGATCCCTCTGATTCTACCACTCAACCCTTAATGTACGTCAACATGGTCATAGTTACTCCTTCCTCGCAGCCTGAGACTGGTTTTCCAGATGTGACATTCACCTCGTAGGACATGCCCTTGAATGACAAGCCCTCTCCCCTCTACATTCCCACTTGTCTCAATGGGAACATTGTGAAAAGGGTCTTAATTGACCTCGTGAGCTGAGTGAATATCATTATAGAGGAGACATTATGGTTGAATTCATTACAGTGGGGGGAGTATGAAGAAACAAAGTCTACCATCCATATGCATTATGGCCTCTCTCTCAAGTCGTATGGCTCAATAACTCTTTCCGTCTTTATTGGACCTAGGGCTATGAATACAACCTTTGACATTATTTTGAATTGGATTTGTTCAGGGTGAAGTTAGGCATACCTTGGCTAGATTCTATGAACGAAATCGCTTTCGTCATTCATAAGTGTTTAAAATTCTCCCATGAAGGTGTCGTGCAAGTCGTACATGACATTGGATATTAGCCATTGGTGTCTCATGGGGGCTACTCATTGGATCATTTTTGGCCCGCCCCAATCAATCTGCTTCCCCCGAGAACAAACCTACTTTACCGAAACTATGTAAAGTATAAGACTGGGGACAAGTGATATCCAAAATTGATCCTTTTGATAATGCAGCAACAAGCTTCCTCCTCTTCTTGAAAAGGAAAGGAGAGGCTTGCTCGTCCTCGAGGTGCCTCTTCCACTCCTTTGTCTGAAGAAGAGTTTTGGTTGTCTACTCCTAGATTCCACATGTATAGTCTAATGGTGCCTGCTGGGCGCAAATCCAAGATTAGTATATTAGATCTTCCTACTATGCCTCCTAGACCTTGGTCCTACCTATACGATAGAAGGACGGGTTCCCATGGGGAATCCTCTAAGTCTCGGCCTCAGCGGCCTTCCACCGCTCCTGCTCCTAAAGCATTCAAAGGAAACATATCAAGCACCAATCAGAACAAAATTAATAAAAAAATATGTTAAGGTGATCATCAGTCACAGAGGTAAATGTTGGGATGTCGAGAAGACCATCACAAAATTCCAATACAACATCAAAATAGTATCAAATAATAGGCATCAAAGGGACCAATAACCAAACCAAGATGTCAAGGGGACTTTTGAGCATGAAACTACCATGAAAGAAAGCATTCTAAAGAAAAATGATGCAAGCCATGTCTTTCATAAGCACATTAGTAGGACCGTGAATGATACATACATGGGGTAGAAACACTTCCTACCAACCATGCATAAATAAGAAAATCAAGAAGGCCATTCTTACTCGTGTACCAATAGAAAGATCCTTAGAGAGGCCACCAAAAACTAGGAAACATTAGTCCAAAAAATCATGTATATCAACATGTGAGAAGGTAGAAAAAGGGAGAGAAAGACCAATTTCCCTATTGGCCAATTTATCTGCCACAAAATTTGCTTCCTTGTAGCAATGTTGGATCTGAAAAGTCGAGAACTTCTATAGCAGAGAGAGAGCATGCTAGATCAAATACTTGAGATTCCAAGAACCAAGATCTTTTTTAGTGAGAGTACCAATTATAATTTGTGAATAATTAATAACAATGTTGCTTTTAGCATCACTCTCAAGTATTATATTCATCGTTATCATTAACAATAGTTTTAATATTAATATTAATATTTTATTTACCATTATCTTTTATAATATTAATATTAATATTAATATATATCTCGATAATAATATTAATATTATATTTATTTTTATTATAATTAACTATAATGTTACTATTGTTACTAATAGTACTAATGTTAGTATTACTCTCAAATATTAATATTGACTTATCCCATTCATATTAATATTATTATTACGATAATTAATCTTACTATGTTACCACTTATAATTGGTATTAATATTGATTCCCAATCATTAATGTTAATGTTAATTCTATCATTATTAATATTGATAATACTATTTCTTCTAATATTCGTATTAATACTAGCATTAACATTACAATTTATTTTGATTATTAGCACACTAATATTAACATCATCTCTTCATATTAATATTCATGTTATGTTAATTACTATTAATAATATTAATATAAATTTAATACTTAGAAATTACTATTAATATTTACTTATCTTTATTATTAGCATGGCCAGGTATTTCTTTTATTTATTTTATTTTATTTGTGTAACCTCCAATTATGATATAGCCTTGACATTAGATTGTCTCAAAATTTCTCCAATGAAATATAACCAAGAGATTTCATAGATTTTGAAGTCCATTTTAAACTTCATTTTTGAGGGAGATTAATGCTAAAATTTAATTCTAAAAAGAGTATGTATTTCTTTCCTACAAATTTCTTATCAACCCTAACATGTTGTGCCTAGCCCTATTTTATCTTATCCCACAACACACTTTTTTTATTTCCTTCATGGCATAAGGTGAGATGGTGATGGTGGGTCCCTAGTGTTGCATTTTCTAATAAGACCGACAACTAGAATGGGTATTTATTATTATTATTTTTCTTCAAAATCTACAAGAATTTACATGCAGAGGCTTAGATAGAAAGGAGCCTATAGGGAAAAAGTAACCCACTTCACGACCTCCATCATTCTTGGTGGTCATTCCTTCAGGTTACAATATCTTGGCAAGGAGGTCGCGACATAGCCGTGATAGGTACATCCCTTTCACAGGTCTCATACCCCTATTGTCATAACTATAGCAATGGGGGTTTAGCCATGCCTTTACTAGATCTTTCCCACAATGCATTGGGATGGGGTGTCTTTATAAGTGTTTTTATTCAATGGTAATGCATTCATAGCCCCTTTGAACTGTTATCTCTTGGGCGACCAATGTTAGGGCCTATACTCATTGACATTTATATTTCTTGTTTCTTTTACGTATTTATTTATTTATTTTCATATATAGATTTGGGATTGCATAGATTATAGGTGCCAAGGGTTTGGAAAGAATCTCACCTAGGTTGAAACTAAATTCTCCCATTCGACATCAACTAAGGGTTACTGTTTAGAGCATCTTATTTTATTCCTCTTATTATTTTTCTTTCTTCTGGAACATAAAATCAAGTAGCAAATTGAAGGAAAGAAAAAATTGAGTGAAACTGTGACCTTAGTTGTGGTAATGATACCAACTTAATGAAATAAATTGTTTACATATGTATGAATAAAATATATCTTTATGCCACAGTTATACAGGAAGATTAAATAAAATGGATCTTTTTTTAATAATAGGATACACATTTTCATTCCTTTCACACAATGAACAAAAACTACTTAAAGTTGTTTAATGTTTGTAGCAAACATTACATAGTAACACATTCACACACAAGTTTCCTTTACATTTTTGTTTCAATAGTAAACAACACATAAATTTACCTTTCTATAAGGGTAACAATAAATTAAAAAATTCTCCATATAATATTTATTTAATCTTGGTTACTCATAATATAAGTTTTTTTCGCACAAGATAACTACAAGTTACTGTACAAATTATCAATGTTGTCTTCTTTCTCCTTTTTTCTAGCCATCAAAAGGAAGGTTGTGCATGGGGGTGAGTTCCTTGGTACTTTGAACAAACTATGGATGTGACTTCTTTATACTTGTAATGCATCCATTCATTTACAACCTACACACGATGAAAATTTCCTTCTAAAGGCTAATTAGGTACTCACCACCCCTAAGCTAGGAGGTAACCAAGGGATCAGATATACCAACAATCATGTCATATATAGTCGTTAAATAAAATAAAGCACAGAAAGACACAGATACACCCTTCAAAGGGATTTCACATTTACACAAAGATTCTAGCAAGAATCCAAAAGGAGAAAGGAGGGTGGACTACTCTCCATATGGGGAGACTCATGAAAATAAAAATAACCAAATTTCTCATTTATGTCCATTCTCATACAAACCATTTCACCCATTCACCATTTCCACCATATAACCAACTATACATGGGTACTCATACACTTGATCCTCTCCCTCTCTAAGGAGGGTTGAGCTGCCCATAAAGGTTCTTACCCCTCTCTCTCTCTCTCTCCCACTCTAACTCCCTCTCCCCCTCTCCCTCCCCCACCTACTCCAACTCCCTCTACAACTCCCTCTCCCCCCTCTCCCCCTCCCCCTCTGCCTCTACCACTCCCTCCCCCTCTCCTAGCCACTCCAACTCCCTCTCCCTCTCTCTCCCCCTCTCCCACCCACTCCAACTCCCTCTCCAACTCCCTCTCACCACTCCAATCCCCTCTCCCCTTTCCCCTCACCTCCCTCCCCCTCTCTCCCACCACCCCACTCCAACTCCCTTGCTCTCTCCCCCTCACCCTCTCCCCAACCACACTCCCACTCCCCACCACTCCCTCTCTCTCCCCTCTCTTTTTCTCCCCCTCTCCCTCCCTTCCTCTCACTCCCTCCCCTCCATCTCTCCCCTCCTTCCCTCCATCTCTCCCCTCCCTCCCTCCACCTATCCCCCTCCCCCTCTCTCTCCTTCCCCTCTCTCTAACCCCTTCTCCCCTCTCTCTCTCCTTCCCCCTC